>JARCFY010000012.1:45594285-46200714 GCA_029233225.1 Lepidodactylus listeri
TTGGATTGTACTCACGATTACTCAATTAAAAGAATATTTATTTAAAGAATTGAATGTGTAGTGTTGCTAACTGTTTTGTTTCTACCCTTATCCACAATAGTATTTTGGCAGCTGTGTTGTTAATTTTAGTATAGTTATATTTCTGTTTGATTCAAAGATTCCCATTCCAATCACTGAAGACATAGACTTGGCTGCCATGTTGACTGATGATGCAGTGCTTGCAGCATGGAATAATGAAGGGCTGCCTAGTGATAGAATGTCAACAGAAAACGCTGCTATTTTTACAAACTGTGAACGCTGGCCACTGCTGATAGATCCCCAGCTACAAGGCATCAAATGGATAAAGACTAAATATGGAACTGACCTTAAAATCACACATCTAGGACAGAAGGGGTATGTTCACGTTAAAAAATGTATTTACATATTGTATGCATAAATGGTAACATGATACATTTTTCTGTCCACCTAAGAGAGTTTTTAACCCTTATATGCCAAAGTTGACATTGCTGTTTTGGAACAGGTTTTCTGTCATTTCTTTTAAGTCTGTGCTTATCAAATCTGCCAGCACAGAATCCTCCTAATCCTTCTTATAAGCAACAAGTGCTCTACAATAATGTATCTAGCTGTTAAACTTGAAGGTGTGCTACAGAAAATGCTCCCTGGGTGCTGTTCTCAAATGCTACTGAGTAGGAGTTCTCTTAGGTACAGTCTCTCTAAGCCAAAGCACACAATTGTTCAAGCTTTCCTAAGTGTAATGAGGACAAGTGTCCTCATTGCATTCTGTTTAGTTTTCAGACAGCAGGAAAAGGTATCTGTGCAAAGTAAAAAAAAGAGGAGCAAGGACATGTAGTCTTAACAGCATGATATTTCCAGGTGTGTGGGGATGGTATTTCTGGTAAAATAAAAGCTTAACCTATTACATCATGCTTTGCATTAATGCATCTGGAAAAGTGCTTCTGACGTAGTATAGGTAAGGAGTTTGTCACTGCTCTGGTGCTCGGCCTGATTAAAATAGGAAAGGGAAAGTGGAAAAGCACATGCATCCATTGATAACACTCCACACTTCCCTCTTCTGGAATATCGAGAGAAGTTAAATAGGCATTCACAAAACACTGATATGGTGTAACATGCTTATGTAAATGAATTTTTCAGTTACTTCGTGTATCCTGCAGCTACACCAGCCAGCCACCAATGCTAGATTTTGTCACTTTCTACTGGCATGTACTATCTCAAACACAGTATCATTTTCTGATATCTCTCTATTTTTTATTTTATGTGAAGGTTCTTAAAAACTATTGAAAGAGCTTTGACTTCTGGAGATACAATTCTAATTGAAAACTTGGATGAAACAGTGGACCCTCTACTTGATCCCCTGCTTGGAAGAAACACAATTAAAAAAGGAAAGTGAGTGCATTAAAGAAGAAGGAAAGGACATAGAATGATCATTTATCATAGTTCTTAACCATAATCATCTTCTGTTACTAAAATGTATTTTGCTGATTAGAAAGTGTGCATAAAATATTTACATTAGAAATTTGGATGTGGAGGTACAACACATATTGCACAGGAATCTGCATGCTCATATGCACATCAGAACTCCTTAAAAGTGTTTGAATAATATAGTGTCAATGAGTACATATGTGGCCATAGGCTTCCATATACGCTATTATTTATTTATTTAGATTCCTAACCTGCCTGCTCCTGCACAGCAGGGCTCAGGGAGGATTACAACAATAAATATAAACAATAAATTTAGGATAATTAAATATAATTACACAAAGTTAAAACCTATATAGAACATCAGGTAATGCAATTCCTAAGATGGCAGTCAGGCACAAGTAGACAAGTGCTCCCTATAAAAAAAGTCTCTCTATTTATTTATTTATTTATTTTATTGATTTCTACCCCGCCCATTCCGGCCTAGCTGGCTCAGGGCGGCTCACAAGATAAAACTTTCAAATACATAAAACATATACATCATATATAAAACAATATTAAAATCGACAATAATAAAGTGCTAATAATCCAAAGTTTACAATAATTCTATTGGTCTGCTTCAGTTCACTTCAGGTGGGGGGGGGGACTAGGCCAGGCAATAATCACAGGGACCTGTGGTCTAGAGCTGCCACCGCAGCTGTCAGATCTAACTAGTAGCCCTACCACTAGTTATAGCTGTAGTGGTGGCGATGATGGTGGCAGTTCCAAAGGCCTGGCACAAGAGCTCCGTTTTGCAGGCCCTGCAGAATTGTAAAAGGTCCCACAGGGCCCTGATCTCTTCTGGGAGCTCATTGCACCAGAGTGGAGCCACCACTGAAAACACCCTGGCCCTAGTTGTTGCCAATCTGGCCTCCTTGATACTCAGGAGGACCAGTTGGCTCTGGGTCCCTGAACAGAGTGCTCTCTGGGGCATATACAGGGAAAGGCGGTTCCTCAGATATGCCAGACCCTGGCCATAAAGGGCTATATAGGTAAGAAGCAGCACCTTGAAGCAGATCCAGTATGCTATAGGCAGCCAGTGCCTGTAGGTGATAATAAATACTGGAGTGGGCAAGAGAGCAGCAAAGCAGATAGCACAGAATAGACAACACAATAAAGAGTGTAAGCATGGGGGGGGGGATGTAATTAGACATCTGCCACCTCAACCATATGCCTGGCAGAACATCTCCACTTTACAAGCCCTGGGGAACTGTAATAAGTCTCTCAGGGCCCTGATCTCGCTTGGGAGAGTGTTCCACCAGGCAGTGTTCCGCCAGGCTCTGGTTGAGGCTAAGCAGACATCCTTTGGACCAGGGACCACCAGGAGATGTTGATCTATAGAGTGTAAAGCTCTTTGATGAATGTTCAGTGGGGTATATACCACCACTGGTGTCCATGGCTCTTCACACAGTACAAGAAGACACGTTTCTGCCTGGGAATACATGCAGTCCAAAGTTTACGACAAAAAAGCCAGTGGAGGGTAGTAAAGATAAATAGGTAAAGAATGTTTGTTCATTCCAGTTGTACTTACTGAAGCTTAGTTTTAGTAGGGAATGAAGACCAGAAGATTGTGTCAAAGGAGATAAGTGAGATGACATCACATAGGTTTTCTGAGTGAAAATTCCAGGACAGTAATGCCATTGGTCAGACATGCCATTTGGTGCAGATGGGAAGCAAGCCTGTTTCCCCCGGTTGAAACTGACATGGTGTTGCACAATCAAACATCCTTTGTAGCTGTGGGCTCAGCCCATCACTGCCCAATCAGATGGCATGTTCGGCTGAGTGGGGGCGGTGCCTTTTGTTTCCCATGCACATAAACAAGGAATTGCACCTCTACACTGAGGGTTCCCCATGGAGTATGCGGGGGGGAAGGCACCAAGTCGGGATGGAATAAGCAGACCATCCCGATAACATGAGAGCATGCTCGAGTGATCAGACATGGGAAAGTCCATCCATAGCCTATCCTCAAGCATTAGGACTGGACTTTCCCCAGTGTCTTTTAACCCCGCTTCCATGGTGGGGCGGCATGGAGTGCTGATGGCTGTGGGACCTTTCCCAGATGTTGCCGTCTGATCATGCCTTTTAAATCTGCCAGGCATTTGCAGCTAAATCGGATCTAAAGGCATGTCTGATCGTCACATAAGAGAGAATGGGTGGAGTTTATCTGAGGAAACGGGATACTCTTGGACTGTTGGGAGAGGTGGGACTTGAGGAACAAATGTTTTAGGCAGACTGTGTCTCACAATATAAGAGTAGAGAGATGAGGAAGGGCAAGGCCATGAAAAGTTTTGAAGGTAAGGACAAGGAACTTGTGCTGGATCTCTGAGTCGTTATTACCGGTATTTGAACAGAATGGCAGTTGGATGATTTTGATTGCAGAGAGATGAGTAAAGGGTGAATTGGAGACTCTTTGCTGAAGAGGTGAAGAGAGCACCATGTTTTCCTAATGTTGGAAATGGAGAAGCAGCATGACTTGGTAGCAATCTAGCTGTGGGAAATAAAGGAGAGTAGTTAGCTGGGCCTTCATGGCTATTCTGCAAGATGGATAATGATATTGTCAATTGATACAGAGTACAAGAGAAAAGATGAGCAGTTCAGTCACGAACATGTTAAACTGAGACTGCTATGAAAAATACAAGTGGAAATATCAGATATGCAATTGAAGATACAAAACTGGATGGGATAAAGAGCAGGGCAGAAGTTGGGTTATGTGCAGCATATAGCTGGTATTTGGGATTTGATGTATCAGCTAGATTTGATGTATCAGATAATATGTAGAAGGAAAATAAAAGAGAACCTAGGGGAAATCCCCAGGGACCCCGGTGGACAGAAGGAAAGTAGAAGAACAGCAACTTTGAGTGCCATGGGAGTCAAGGAGGAAAGATGGTACAGTATTAAAGTTAGAAAACAGGTCAAAGATAATGAGTGAAGATATAAGATCATTTGTTAGTTTGGTGATGACAGTTTCAGTAGCATGCAAAGGCAAGAGTCCAAATTATAGAGGATTGAGAGGAGCTGGAGCAGAGAAAATGGAGACAGCATAAGTAGGCAGGGGTTTGGATGCAAAAGATAGAAGGGAGATTAACTGACAGCTGGAAAAAAGCATGAGCGAAAGGATAACTTTTTGAGGATAGGGGACATAGTGCAGGCCTTGGAGAGTTCCACCAGGCTGGAGCTAGGCTCAAAAAAATATCTCATAACATTGTTAAAGCTATGACAAAAGTGTTTTACATAAATAAATAGGGCTAGCCCTAGTTGTCATTGCTACAACAAAAACTAACACTAGCCTAATGTCTCCCCTATCCTATATAGATAAAAGCCCAGTGTATTGGCACTTACTGGCTCTCCCACTGGCTGTGCTGTGCGCTCCATCAGCCATTGACCTGGCAACCGCCACTCAAGACTACTTGCATGCCATTGGCTGGGGGCTGGGTCTGCTCCTCTCCCTCGCCCACTGCCATTCCCTGACTGAATAAATTGCCAAAATTGCTGTGTGGCTCACTTTCCCCTCAGTGGCTGTTGCTAGGCAACCAAGCTCGGTTCTGTCAGTAAAAAGGCAAAAGCAGGAGGCCCTTCCAGACTACTTTGGCCATTGTGGGGAACTAACTGTGGTGAGTCCTGATAGGGTTGCCAGCTCCAAGTTGGGAAATTCCTGGAGATTTTTTTGGTGGAGTCTATGGAAACCAGAGTTTGGGGAGGGGAGAGGTGTCAGCTGAATAGAATGCCATAGAATCCACCCTCCAAAGCAGTTATTTTCTCCAGGGGGAGACCTAGGTTTTTGCTGTGGAAGCTGAGTAGGTGATTTCAGACCAGTCACAGACTTTCAGCCTAACCTACCTCACAGGTTTGTTGTGCAGATCAAAAGGTAGAGAGGAGAATGCTGTAAGCTGTTTTGGTCCCCACTGCAGAGAAAAAACTGCACTTTTCCTCCTGGGAAACCATTGTTGCCAATCTCCAGGTGAGGGCTGGAGATCACTCAGAATTACAGCTGTTCTTCAGATGGCAGAGTTCAGTTCCCCTGGAGAAAATGGTGGACTCTGTGTCATTATACCCTGCTGAGGTCACCACAGCAAATTGATGCTGAATGCCCAAGGCTGGGGCACCCACCCAGAGCCTCTTTATAGAGTCTTGCAACAGGCCTTATTCCTAGTTTCTTATAATTACATTATTGCTTTAAAGATTCCATTTAATTGGAATATTGGAGTCAGTATAAAAAGCAACTGGTTAAGAAATAAATTTATCTGCCTCCATTGAATGGTTAACGTATAAACAAGCAGTGACAAAAAATCTATGCACATGTATTTTTTAAAAATATTCCATTTTAAATGTTACTTTACAAGCACAGATGAGTGCAGTTGCAATCATGTTTCAAAAATAATACAAGTTTACAACAGCAGGATAAATAAAGAGGGAAAAGGAATCATAGCAAAATAATATCCTATATTCTAAAACAGTTACCAAGCCATCTAATTATTAAACATCAAAATATATTCAGTTTATAATTATCGAAACTTATAGACTTGATTGAATACAAGCAATCACATATATCCACATAGTTTCACATTGTTGTAAACACTGGTCATTTTGTAGAAGAGTAAGTTTAATCAAATGTTAGGAGCCAGATTTGATTTCTAGTATCTAACAAAAAGAAGTCTGTCAGCTATAATTAAATTTAAACAAATAGGCTGTACTCCGTTTGGTATCATAGATGTATAGTTAATCAAATGGAGTCTGGGATTCCTGGCGCCTGGGATTCCTATCAAGACCAGTACTAATTAAGTACTCTATCCTTGCCTAGTACTTCTTCGCTGGAGCCTCAAGCATGCTCATGTATTTTTATGCCTTACAACAAAACATATTCTGATGTGAAATGATAAATAAGCTTTGTATTTCTCATTGAGAGACACAATAACAACCATTGCTAAAAAATACTAGGCACTCTAGTGAAATTTCTATGTGCCGTGGCAACCTGGCGCCTCGGATTTGTAAAGCCTTGACATAAAGGCATATTTGAATGTAGTGGGGAAGGGATCAGTTATAGTAGAAGAGTAGTTGTAGTGAGGAGGGATAATGGTGGGGAAATGGCAACCAGAAGGGATAAGATCAGTGGTGCCTGGTAAAGGCGTAGATGAGGACAGTAGGTTGGTCAACTAGTCAGGTGAGTGTGGGAAGATGAGAAAATCAAGCTGATCAGCCCTTCTGGCATCAACAACAAGCTTTGGCTCATCCATTCCCTCCCCCTGCAAATAGACAGCAGTGCAGGAGGAGGCAGTTGGTGAGCTGACACTCAGGGCTCATTTCGTAGCAGGAGGCTCCTTTACATATTAGGCCACACACCCCTAATGTAGCCAATCCTCCAAGAGCTTACAGAGCTCTTCTTACAGGGGCTACTGTATGCTCTTGGAGGATTGGCTACATCAGGGGGTGTGGCCTAATATGCGAAGGAGTTCCTGCTACGAAATGAGCCCTGCTGATACTAATCATCATTGCCACTGAAATGTCTGCACCAAGTGGCCCCTGAGGCACTGGCAGAATTCATGGAGCTTGGCACTGTTTCCTATTGGCTGTCTGAAGCCTTCCAGTACAGGGTCTCCTAGGAAATAATCCTGTAATTGCAGTGGTCAGTCTGCTCCGCAAGTGAAATAGGAGGTAATGATCGAAGACAATAAAGGTAGAGGAAGAACTGAAAGAAGGAGAAAATGATGAGGGTGAGAAGTAGGAACATCAGAGCAAATCATTTTGGTATTATCACTGAAGATGGAAGCAAGGTCTTCAGCTGAAAGTGAGGAGAGTAGAGGTGATAAGGCAGGTCTTGGCAGAGCACCAGAGGAGAAGCAGCATTGAGAATTCCTAAAATTTCAGGGGATGTGGAATCAGGGAGATGTGAAAGTGTTGCATAAGTGGGTAGGCGACAGACTG
Organism: Lepidodactylus listeri; assembly: GCA_029233225.1. Classification (NCBI taxonomy): domain Eukaryota; kingdom Metazoa; phylum Chordata; class Lepidosauria; order Squamata; family Gekkonidae; genus Lepidodactylus; species Lepidodactylus listeri. Next base: position 45,601,681 of record JARCFY010000012.1, read on the forward strand.
AAGGAAAAGGAATGACTCAGGGCTCCTCTGGCACCAAACTGCCCTGTCTGTTGTGGATAATACTTTGTATTGTGACATCACTGTCTGATACCATCACAGTGCATGCTAGGAGGGAATGAATCAGAAAAGCTTATGGTGAATTTTAGATGGAGGATTTTCAAGGGTACACTATAGCTTAACACACTACAGTGCAAGGACCTGGAAATGCCATCAGCTTATGAAACCAGAGCAACAGTTTTCAGCTTTTCCATACCTAGGACTCACCTTTAATGCTGGGACCTGCAAGCACATTATAGAAAGTTATGTGCTAGACTCATGACAGGAGAAGACAGAGCGAGTTGTAACCCCACTGTTGGGGTGGGAGGCTCTGCACTGCTAGCATCCATGGAGCATTGGTAGACTAACTGGCAGGGGCAAGGTAGGCGGGCCAGGCCAGGGGAAGTGGAAGAAGAGGAGGAGATTGGATTTATACCCTGCCCTTCACTACCGAAAGGAATCTCAGAGCGGCTTACAATCTCCTTTCCCTTCCCCTCCCCACAACAGACACCCTGTGAGGTAGGTGGGGCTGAGAGAGCTCTGACAGAAACTGCTCTTTTTCAAGAACAGCTGTGCCAGAACTATGACCTGCCCAAGGTCATCCAGCAGGTGCAAGTGGAGGAGTGGGGAATCAAACCCGGTTCTCCCAGATTAGGATCCGCACACTTAACCACTACAACAAACTGGAAGAAGGCAAAGGATAGCTGTTACGGGGAGGAGGGTCTCTGAACTTGCCTGTGGTTAAAACAATTTTCTTCAACATGGTGTGACCTTGCCTTGCTATTTTGTTAGTCTTCTTAGTGTGTGTGCAAGGTGATGCTGGAGATATGGCACCCTTGCTGTCTAACTATGAACACTAGCAGCAGGTCCTTACAAAAAGCAGCAAGTAATGGCAGTTCTGAAGGAGCTTGCGACCAAGCAGGTAGGGAACCATGACTGAAAGCCGTTGAACAAAGATTTGGTACAGGCTGATAACACATGCTGTGATGTTACCGGGGCATCAAGGTTGACAAGTGTGAATGGATTAGCCTTGCTCACAATAGAATCCAGTGCTTCCCCTTCTTTGACAATATCTGGGCATTATTCAGTTGGAGAAAAGCTGGCATATTTAAGGAAAGAGTTGCCATCAGGAACTCCAACAAACATAGTATCAGCACCCATTAAGTGCACATTAGGGTAGAACAAAAAATCTGAGGAACCGAAGATCCATTTTAAGTGTCCTGAGTATATGTGAAAGTTGTTTTCTCTATTATTTGACCATCATTGATTGTTCAGTAGTTGTACTTACTTAAGCTCCATGACTATAGATCAGGAGGGAATAAAAACAAAACAACACAGCCTAGCTTCACAGGTTTTCAGCATTTTATGCCTTTTAATTTATTTATTTTACATATTGTGTCACTGTTTGTCCCCCCTTTTCTAATAAAGAAAGACTGAAAGGATGTTCATGATAGATATGGTACAGACCAACAGTTGAAGTTCATTAATAATTGGAATGTTGTAGAGTATGAAGTAATGAATACTAATTACTCCTTTCATGTCTGACAGCACCCTGTGGACCAATACATCAGCTCAGACTTTAATTTGGTCCTAGTAATGGTTTTATCAATAGTACATTAATTCTGTGTTTGAAAAGACATACAGTTGAACCTGACCCACACAGTAGCTAGTGCTGTCATAAAATGACCACATACTGACAACAACTGGGTAATTACAAGTAATTAGATATACTGAGCTTCAGACAATCCTAATTTTAAATAAAATACCTTTTATGATACCATTCGACAGAATGCATTGCTGGGAAGATTTATCAACTTGTGTTCCTTCCAAAGCATCACTAGCTTTACATATTAGTAAACCTGATGATCTGTGAAGCAACTTCATAAAATTACATCCTACCTCTGGTTTGTTGAGGCTGTTCTTTGACTGAAATCTTGTTATATTAAGGAAGTTACTGAAAGAACAGATTACAATATTATCATCGTACCTAGCTTGCCATTTGCTAATAAATATATGTCAGAGTAGTAGCAAGCCTAGGCTTGATCCAGAGATAGTTGTGCACAACAAGATGTTGCCCATGACTTGAGTCTTAATGCATGAATAGTAATTGCCTGTAATGGCCTAGGATAGCATTCAAGCATGTGCATTCCCATCCTCATGACAATATATATGCAATTTGGCCTTGACTGAGGACTGTGCATTGTTCCCAATTCAGTTATGAGAACCACACACCAAGTCTGGTTTACTTTATGTAGATATGCAGCCAGAGACTCCTCACATGCATCAGTCAGATGCATGCATTGATCCTGACATGGCAAGCTATCCTTTCCTTATTATATAAATGCAGTTTGGGGTGGCAACATTCTATGCATCGCCAAAATCAGTTGGCTGCAAGAACTGCCACTCAAAAGGGGTTCCTGGCCACTGGCTGCATTCCCTCACTGCGCTGCCTCAATCCCGCCCACAGAGCCACTGGCCAGTGTCTCGGCCTCAGTCTGGAGGGAGCCAGTGAAGGGGACAGACTGGGTGCTGGGTCCACTCTTTTCCTCTGCCCACTGCCAGGTGGGTCTAACTGTCCCCTCAGTGGCCAGTGGGAGGCAACCAGACTTGCTTTTGTCAGTAAAAGGACAATGGACTTTCAGCATAACCCTCTCCCACACCCACTGCCAGCTTGCCAGTAAAAGGCCCTTTCCACACCTGTGTTGGTCTTTGGGAGAAAACTCATTGGGTACAGTCCTGATAGGGTTGCCAACTCCAGGTGAAAAATTTCTGGAGATTTGAGGGATGGAGCCTGGAGATGGTGAGGTTTGAAGAGGGGTGGGACCTCAGACAGGTACAATGCCCTAGACTCCACCCTCCAAGCCAGCCAATCCCTCATGGGGAACCATTGTTGCCAATCTCCAGGTGGGGGCTGGAGATCACTCAGAATTACAACTGCTCTCTAAGAGGGAGGGGGGAGAAGATGGAAAGCTGAAGCCAGGGGGCAGATAATGATATATTGATGGTTGGCTGGGAGGGAGTTAGGGTTGCCAACTCCAGATTGGGAAATTGCTGGAGATTTGAGGGGTGGACCCTGGAAAGGGTAAGGTTTCAGCAGGGGTGGAACCTCAGACAGGTTCAGTGCCATAGACTCCACACTCCAAACCACCTGTTCCCTCATGGGGAACCATTGTTGCCAATCTCCAGGGGAGGGATGGAGATCATGCCAAATTACAACTGCCCTTCAGATGGCAGAGATCTTCCCCTGGAGAAAATGGTAGACTGGACTCTGTGTCATTATACCCTGCTGAGGTCACCACAGCAAATTGACGCTGAGTGCCCAAGGCCGGGGCACTCTCCCAGAGCCTCTTTCTAGAGCCTGTTGTATTTATTTCCACAACAGGCCTTATTTCTAGTGTGTGTGTGTGTGTGTATGCTTCAAGGTATACAATACTTTTTCAGACAACGTGTTTACCTGGTGTTATTAATCTTCGTTTCAAACACAGTTTCCATTTACATATGATGACACAGTTCTTTGTATCTTCATGCTACAGTAAGATGCTTAACTCAGTTGCCACACAGAATGGCTTTTTTTTTTGCCTTGAACCTCATGCCAGCTGTGCAACTTTCTGTTGGAATTTTTCCCCCTCTACACTAGTTTGACCAACTTGTACAGTTTGCCTGCTGTGATTGCTAAGTAACAACTCCTCTCTGCCATTCTGTGCACCTCTGCATTAGCAGCTGGAGTTCATGTTGTATGTGGAAGCTTTTAATTTCAAACAGCAGGCCTCAAAATAAGGCTTTTTAGAGGCTTTTTGAAAAGTACTTCCCCCCCCCAAAGTAGGAAGATATTGTTCGTATTTGCTTTCTTGCCCAGAAATCTGTCTGCCACCTTTCTTTACCTTTACTGTACTCTTGTGAAATGCAGTCCTGAGATGTTCCCTTTTTTGTCCTTTTTTGTTTTAACTGTTAAGGAGGATTAGCAGAAAGTGGTTGTTTTGATAAATGCAGGGGTCATTTTGAGCGGGAGCTCGGGGGAGCTCAGCTCCGGGAGTTGGTGCCAGGCCTCACTCCCCGGGCAAGGGAATGCCTGCTTGTGTCATGGCTGCAGCAAAATGACCCCATTCCCTGGAAAGGTCCTTGTTCCTCCGACCAGCCTTCTGAAAGCTTCAGCCACCACTGAAGCTATCCTCCCAGAACAGTGGTATTTCTGAGGCTTGAATTAGTAGCTGTCCCCTCTCTGCCTTCTTTCTTTCTTTCTTTCTTTCTTTCTTTCTTTCTTTCTTTTCTCTCTCGCTCTGTCTTTCTCTTCATTCTTTCTTGCCTTCTGACAAACTTCCGGTGATGTCAGGCAGTGTAGCATATGCAAATAAGTTATGCTAATGAACTATGCTAATGAGCTCCTGCACCTCTTTTTCTATGAAATGACTCCTGGATAAATGCGCCAGTATTCTAAAAAAAAACAAAAAACTGACGACAGTTCTGGAATTAAACTGCTGCTCTTTCTTATACCTTTCCATCCCACTTTTCTGTTGTGACTCTAGTCAAGTCAATTATGCAGCAGGGACATAGTCCACTTTCTGGTAGGGAGTTCAAAACATAATGAGATGTAAGGGAGGATAGGTGCAGTTGTTTAAGAAAGCAGGGGGCTCCAGGCAGCTAAAGAGGTGCAGATATCATGGGTAGTAAATTATCAAGATGCAAAGAAAGGTAAGAGTGAGGCAAGACCATGGAGGGATCTGAAGGTAAGGAGAAGCATTTGTGTTAGATAGTGGACTGGATAGGAAACCAATGTAGAGACTGAAGCAAGATATAGTCATTGGTTTGTCCTGCTAAGGAACATGTTTTTAGAGTTTCTTTAAATAGCTCCAGTTTTTTCCATAGGTGAAAGTACAGTACCTTCTTATAACAGTTTGTCTGAAGTTTCCTAACCATGTCACCTGCGCAGTTATAGAAAAGGCCCAGGTTTACTACACCCTGATATTTAGTGCTGACCTCTACATAAATGTCTTTTGCTGAATCTGACAAATTGATTCTGTTGTCCTTCTCCTCAACCCCTTTGACTGTCATCATAGTGGAATCATAAGAGAGCAATAGCACAAATATTTAGTTTTCCCAGAACTGTGATTAAAAGAAAAAGACCCTAGCTTCAGTGATAAAACTCACTGAATCATTGTGCAATGCTTGTCTTTCATAGCTGATAATCACAGAAATTGGTGGTATAATTTATTACTGATGTACGCTGAGCAACAATAAAATAGTTTCATTGCAAAGACTGCAGAACTGCTTTTATGGTGAGTCATTTTAATATTGCAATAGCACAGGGTTGTTCCCCAGGTAAATGGCTTGGTAAATAAAGAAAAAAGAATGAGTTATAAAATGGCTTTCTTTGTTCTGTGATTAATTTGTGAATCCAATATTCCATTATCCTTTACAACATGAAGCAGCACAGTCTACTCACTGCCAAAATTTACTGTGCTGTCCAGTGCATCTAAATTTTGCAACTTTGCTTGCAACTTGGAACATGGAGAATTTTTGAAATCATTTTGTTGAAATTAGAAGAGAAAAAATATTCATATTTATGGATTAGCAGCAAAATTTGGCATTCTTTTCCATGATTTCTGCTACCAATAATGATGGGAGTATACAAACAGAGGAGGACTTTGTATTCCCCCCCCCCCAGCTGATGAGCCTTGCTTTTTTCAAGCTTTTCATAGATTAGTACTTTTCTAATTTCAGTGCTGTTTTTGCTCTTTCCCTGTTTTGCTCTTTTCTTTAAACCAGTGGTTCTCAACCTTTCTAATGCCACGACCCTTTAATACAGTTCCTCATGTTGTGTTTACCCCCAACCATAAAATTCTGTCAACACACACAACAATGAAGCTACTTTTTCAGATGTTTTCTCTTGCATGGCAGTTAGCACCAAACAGCTTTAATACAGAATTTAGACACACACATATTTGTAAGCTAGTCCCAACAAGACACAACAAACACTCAGGCTTCAGACTTACTTTTCTTCAACAGAAGATGCCATGAGAAAACGAAGGTAGGTGGGGGAGAGAGGCTGTTGCAGGTGGGGGGGGAGAGAGAGAAAGGGGGAAGAGAGAGAGGAGAAGAGAGAAAGGGGGAAGAGAGAGAGAAAGGGAGAAGAGAGAAAGGGAGGAGAGAGAGAGAGCAAGAGAGAGAGAAAGGTGGGGGGGAGAGGAAGGAAGGTAGGTAGGTGGGGGGGCTTTTGCCGCCTTTCCTGGGCTCTGCGCTTTGGTGCAGAGCCTAGGGAAGGTGGCGGGGGGCAGCTTTTGCCACCTTTCCTGGGCTCTGCGCTTTGGCGTGGAGCCCAGGGAAGGCGACGGCGGAGTGCCCTAAAGGTGGCGGTGGGGAGGGGGAAGTGGCCATTGACTTACCTGCTGGCTTCTTCCTCCTTGTGGCCCCTGCCGGAAGGGCTGCTGGAAGTAGGGGGCGGGGCTCCAGCCCCAACCAACTCCTGCTCTTTGCCCTTAAAGGAAAATCTCCCTTTGAGGGCAAAGAGCCGGGAGGCCACACCTCGCACTTGATCGAGCACGGGGCCCTTTCCTGCCAGCGGGGAGGGTGGGGCGGGCTCGGATGCCAGCTGGCAACCCCTGTGAAATGGTCGTTTAACCCCAAAAGGGGTCCCGACCCACAGGTTGAGAACCACTGCTTTAAACTGTCCACCTTTTTTTAGTGTTGCTTGTATGCAATTAAGTTTATTTTAGACAAACAATATCCAACCAGGGTTTTTTGTTTTTTTTTGTGAAGAAGTTGAATAATTGCTTTGGAGAAAGAAGTGGTTGATTTCTTGATGACATCATAGACATCAAGCAGTTAGCACTGTGTACAGCTTGCTTCTCCTGCAAGTCACAGAACTGGCTTAAGCTTGGTCTGGGAAGGATGACCAAAATGGCGAGAGTATTTCCACAGCTGTCCCACTGATATTTTTAGTTACATCTGGGTGTGCTACTGATTGACATTATGCAGGCTGGGACATCCAAAATATTTAACTTCACTGGTTTCATACTGGAAGTCAAGTCACATTGGTGCTTCAGTCTGCGTTGTTCCCAAGCCACTCTAGCTTGCTAAGAGATTATTCTTGTTGAGAAAACTTTGCACATTTGGAGAGTAGGATGCTCATGTGCATATACAGGTTTTAATTTAGATGAATACAGAATGGACCAAAAATTTAAGGTCTGAGTTTGAGGAGATGGGATAATTTTAAAAAATATGTTGTTTAATGTTATTTATTTGAATTGAACTCAGGTATATCAAGATTGAAGACAAAGAATGTGAATTCAACAGGAATTTCCATCTCATCCTTCACACTAAGATGGCTAATCCCCACTACAAACCAGAACTGCAAGCTCAGACCACTCTCATTAATTTCACAGTCACAGAGGATGGGCTGGAGGACCAGTTGCTGGCTGAGGCTGTTAATATTGAACGTCCTGATTTGGAGAAAGTTAAGGTAAATCCACATGTTCATTAGTTGTGTCTCGTCCATTTCAGTATGCTCTACATTACAAATACATTGTGTCGGATCCAAAGGTTGTCTTCCTCTGATGGAAGGCACTTCTACCAGTGACGGGGAGGATGATTTTCACTGATTCCACTTCCCACTTTGTCCCCTGTCACTTGGTGCAGCATTTTTGGGATCTTGGAGGTCTGCATCCAGATAGAAGAGGCAAGAAAGTTTCAAAGGGAGCTGTTCTATATTCAAGTCCAGTAGCAGCTTAAAGATCAACAAGATTTGCGGGGTGTAAGGGAGTGAAGGGAATGAAAGGAGTGTTGACTCTCAAAAATAAAACTTTGTTAGTCTGGTTTGTGTGTGTTGACATGAAACAAAGTTACACATGGAGCCTCTTTATCTTTGCAAAACTAATATGAATCCTTTATTGTAAGGAACTCCATTCTAGACAGGATAGAATAGAGACAGGATTCTAATCTAGTCTAACTACCTAGGATGGATAGAGATGCAGGAAGCATGTCCTTCCCTCATGGTGCCAAGATGGAGAAGAGTAGCACAGTGTGGAGAGAAGGTATCAGATCTAAAGGAAGGAAGATTCCCTGAGAGTAGCAATCTACAAATCAAAGGGATAGCATCAGAGTAGTAGAAGGGAAGAATGATCAGTGTCCTAGCCTATCTATCTCTCTGACTCTCTTATAGTTCCCCTCTGAAGTCTGAGGCTGAGAGACAGCGCAAAGCTCTTCACTTTCTACAGTTTCTTCCCATCCTAGTCCGTGATATACATTCTAGCTAAGCTTCTGTAATTGTGGCTTTAAATAATCTGTAAGCATGCTAAAGAAATTTAACCCTCACAGATTTTCTCTGTAGTTTCCTTTCAAATAATACTTTAATTTTTGAGAAGTTCATGCATATATTGAATTTGATAGCAACTGGTGGTTCAGCCATGTTTACTGCCTCTGCCACATCCCAAGTACCACTTAGAATCTAATGCCACGGGGTCATCTCCTCTGTAGCTGGCTTGAAGAGTAACTTTTCTAGGGCACAATCATTTACCATCTCAAATCCTTCTTTTCCTTCCTTCCTTCCTTCCTTCCTTCCTTCCTTCCTTCCTTCCTTCCTTCCTTTCCTTCCTTCCTTCCTTCCTTTCTTTCCTTCTTTCGTTTGTTCTTAACAGTGTGAGGATAGTTGAAGCCCCCTGTTATTGTTACAACATTCTTTCCTTTAATAGCGTCTCTGTGGAAGGCTGTGGAACAGTGGACTCCATGAAGTAGATTACTTTTAGACCTGATACTTGCACCCATACTGATTCTGTGGAGGAGTTTGTTGTTTGTTTCTGTGAAAGAGTTTGTTCCTCTTATGTGCTCTATTTTGTTAGACACACACACACCCCAATGGCCTTCTATATCCAGGCTTGACAGTATGCCTGAGCCTTCCCAGTCTCTTGGGTTTCAGTTATAGATGCTACAGATATGTTGTGTCTGAACAGTTCTTCATTCTCCTGCTACTGATAATTCATGTTTCAACTCAAACATTTCCATTATGTTTTCCAGTCACTTTTGACAAAGCAACAGAATGAATTCAAGATTCAGCTGAAGCACCTAGAAGATGATCTGCTGTTTCGTCTTTCAGCCGCTGAGGGCAATTTCTTGGGAGACACTGAGCTGGTGGAGAAACTGGAGTCAACAAAGTCAACAGCTACAGAGATAGAGCTCAAGGTAGTTGCAACTTCCATGTTCAGTTTTTGTTGGTTTGCAAAATATCTTGTGCTATCATTCATTCATTCATTCATTCATTCATTCATTCATTCATTTATTTATTTATTTATTTATTTATTGGTTCAATTTATACCCTGCTCTCCCCACAGGCAGGCTCAGGGTGGCTTACAAAGTTGGTACACAGGTACCATTAAGTAAAAGCATTTAAATAATTCAATATAATAAAATCATAAGGTCAATAAAATCAAGGTGCTAGTAATAAGATGGCGCGATAGTGCTTTCAAAAGTGCTTGCAGAAATTTTAAAATCTCAATGGCCTCCTGAGTCACGATGGAGTAGACCCGCTGTTGGAACTGTGGGCTGGGCTCGTTGATGGTGCTAGTGATGGTGGCTCCTTAGTTGAAAGCCTGGTAGAAGAGCTCTGTCTTGCAGGCCCTGCAGAATTGTAAAAGGTCCAGCAGGGTCCTGATCTCTTCCAGGAGCTCATTCCACCAGTATGGAGCCGCCACTGAGAACGCCCTGGCTCTGGTGATAGCAAGCCTGGCATCTTTGGGACCTGGCAGGGTCAATCAGTTCTGCGACCCTGACTGTAGTGCTCTCTGGGGGTATATATGGGGAAATGCAGTCCGTCAGGTATGTTGGATCCTGGCCATATAGGGCTTTAAAGGTAAGAACCAGCACCTTGAAGCGAATTTGATATGCAATTGGCAGCCAGTGCAGTATCCTCAGCACAGGCTAGATGTGCCCCCATCTGGGGAGGCCCATCAAAAGCCTGGCTGTGGCATTCTGCACTAGCTGCAGCTTCCAGATTTGTGATAAGGGCAGCCCCATGTAGAGAGCGTTACTGTAGTCAAATCTCGAGGTGACCATCACATGTATTACTGTGGCCAAGTCATTGCGGTCAAGGAAGTGAACCAACTTCCTGATCAGCCAGAGGTGATAAAAGGCCGACCTAGCAGTGGCTGCTACCTGGGCCTCCATGGTTAAGGAGGTATCCAGGAGCACTCTGAAATGCCTAACTTCTGGCACTGGCACCAGTGGCACCCCACCGAAGGTTGGGAGAGGGGTCCCCACCCCCAGACCACCCTGCCTGACACACAGGACCTCTGTCTTCGCTGGATTCAGCTTCAGCCAGCTCAGCCTAAGCCAACCAGCTACGGCTTGCATATATAATGTGCATGGGAGAATAGTTGAATGAATCATAAGTACAGAAAGGAAAGAGACTTTAACTTTCCCATGTCAGTCTAAAGTTGTTTAACCAGAACGATTTCATACTGAACTAAAACATACACTAATAATTTTGCGTACTTCTTTTACTTCTACAAATTGGAAAACCTCTTATTTTCTTTCCATGTATTCAATTAAGACAATCTCCCCCATCATCTTCAAGTGTGAACATGCTGAAAATCTTTTAAAGTAAAATAATGGGTTGGATTCACCAGAACAGCTCACAGAAAGAGCAGCGTCTTCCCCTTCCTCAAGCAGCCTGTTTTTTGCACCATAAATGCTCTCTGAGGATCAAAGGAGACTTGTGAACAAAATGTGTCACAGAATGGGGGCGGCGTGCTGAAGTGATTCTGAGGAATCAGAAAAATTGTTTTCCTCCCCCTCCTTAATGCAAAACATGAATGCAAGAGGGAGCCAGTGGTGTTTTTACTTGATTCCCCATCATCACTGCAGCCCCTTCCCCATCTGATGTTGTATTTTATTTGTGAGCTCTCTTTAATGTCAGAAAGGAATTTCAGGACAAACAGCAGGCTGCTTGGGAAGAGAAAGGTGGGCAAAAATCTGCTTCCACCAAGACCTTTCCTGATTTCTTCCACTAGAGCCAATCCTTCTGAAATAAGGAAGAGGATTTGCCTACCTCAGAACTGAAAACTCATTTTTCGTAATTTTTTGTCTCTGTCAAGATTCTTTTTTTTTTTTTACTTTGTCAGGAAAGTAGTTGGAGTTTTGTTTTGTTGTAGCCATTATATACAAGTAGGGTGATATTTTTATTGGGTAAATACAACACCAATAAAACGCTTTACTTAAACAGTTTCCAACTTGCACTTAGTTTAGGAATACTCCCAGGGCTGCTTGCATTAAATACATAAACCCAATCAGTAATAAACAGTGAAACCATCAATAATGCAAGCAGATACTGACAACCATAAACCTAGCACTTTTTAAAATTAATCCAGCAAAAGTAATAATGGGGAAGCAAATGCAGAAGTGAAAAGGAAAACATAAAAAAACCCAACCCTGAGATAACAGAAATGCTTTCACTGGTTGCCAAAAACTGACCAAACTAGGCACCAGGCAGATCTCTGTGAGGAGGGGAAGGCACTCCACAGATAAAATACCACCAGAGAGAAGGCCTTCATCCTAGTCGCTACTTACCTCACCTCTGATAGCGGGGGGATGGTGGAAATCATTGTTTTCAGAGGATTTAATCAATGAGCAGATATATAGGGGAACAGCTATGACTTATAGTGCCATCCTAAGCAGAGTTACACTCTTCTAAGTTCGTTGAAATCAATGAGCTTTAGAAGGGTGCAACTCTCCTTAGTATTACATTGCCAGTCATCAGGGTTATTTCGTAGAAAAAGAGGTGCAGTGGCTCATTAGCATAACTTATCTGCATATGCTACGCCCCCTGACATCACCAGAAGTATGTCAGAAGAAAGAAAGGAGGGAAGGGGAGAAGGAAGGAAGGAAGGAAGGACCTTTCCAGGGGACGGGGTCATTTTGCTGCAGCCATCACACAAGCAGGCATTCCCCCGAGGGGGAGGGCTGGCACCAACTCCTGGAGCTGCGCTCCCCTGAGTTCTTGCTTGAAATGACCCCTGCCAGTCATAACCTTAGTGCCAGATCAACTGGGTATAAAGCATTTTCAATTGTGCCCAGAACTGAATCAAAGTCAGTGGAGCTCTTTTAGTCGTGGCAGGTGTTCTCCTCTTTACGAAACACAACCAGAACTACCTTGATGTTGCATTTTGCACTAACTGAATCTTCTGAACTTTTTTCAAGGACAACCCCCCATCTCTAAAACCAAGGGACATTTTTAAAAGCCGTCACACACATGCACACAAATCCCACCTCACATCGACTCATACTGGCTCCTATTTCTCACCCTGGCAATTCTAAACCTAGTACTGGACAATATACAATAATCACAGTACGAACTTTGGCCTGACATCCTTGGGGAAGCAATAACTATAAAGAAAACAATATGCAAAAATCTTGGTTGCTTCCTAGGTTTTCTTGTTGCATCTGTTGCTGCTGTCCTGGATTTTTCCACTAACTTTCCTTGTGTGCCAAGTCTTTCATCTCAGCAGTTCTCCTGTTCCCTGGTACAAACTGGGAGCAATGTTTCTCCTTGTAAAAGTGTCCTGTTTTCCCTCTCCGTCAGCACAGTTCGTTTCCTCTTAAATCGCTGTTATGTGTTTCTCACACATGCCAATTTGTGTTTCTCACAAATATCAGTTTTTTTAAAGGCTATGTAAGGGTGGGAGGGTGTCAGTTCAAATGTAGATGTAGATTTCAGTGATCTCCGGGACCAGAACTGAACTGAATTGAGAACTGAACTAACTGTCAGCTGTTTCTGATATAATAATGGTGGCTTCCTTTGCTTTATTTTCAAATATGTTGTTGCACAGGTAAAAGAAGCCAAAGAAAATGAAGTTAATATTGATGTAGCCAGAGAACACTACCGGCCAGCAGCTGCAAGAGCATCCCTTCTTTACTTTGTCATTCGTGATCTGAGCAAAATCAACCCGTTATATCAGTTTTCATTGAAGGTAATTGTTTTTTATTATTATTCAGCTACTAAAAGTGAAGCACAGTGCCACTTGCTTCATGAAACCAAGGCTGTAGACAGATTTGTTTTTCTAGAAAGCTATAAATAGCATGACAGAGCTGTTGCTGCTAATGGTAAGAGCATTGTTTCTCTCCCCATGCACCCCTTGCGTCTAGTCAAACAGGTTTTACTAGGTTTTGGTCATATTTTTGAAACTTGCAAAATTTGTTTGATCAGAGAATAGCGGGGGGGAAGCAAATGAATATGTGCACCATAGATGACAACAATGGCATTATCATACTACCTTCTTAAAAGCAGTTGTTAGTCTCCAACCTTCAAGGGGAAAGTAGCATTAAAAAGCAGTTTAGGAAGGGACAACACAATGTTAGCAGTGCTCTGAGCTCCTGTATGTAGGTGTGCAACTAAATAATGAGGTTCTGTTATTAATAATGGACTTTGTCTGTTATTGGCGAGCCTGGAGTGCATAAACCACTGTAGGAATGGAATGCAGCAATTAGCAAATTATATAAACACTGTTATTTTGCACATCGTGCTCTTGTGTAGTATAGCTCTGCACACATTTAAAGAAGCCAGGTTGTACCGTTTCTCACTTACTGTACAGTAGTACAGAATGTAATGAGTAATTTCCACACACCATCAAACTCCAGCTGGAGCAGACCAGTGTGCAGATCATGGTGGTTACTTCAGGGCAATGGCTACCATTTTCCCCAAGAAATGATAATAATCATTGTCAGTGTTGTTTTTAGGGATTTTAGGTTGTTGTGCCCTGGCTGTAGAAGCCTAGAACCAGCTGCCAGTGACGTTTTCTCACCAAAGGAAATTCTGACAAGTGAGATAAATTGATTCTATGTCCTTTTAGGCTTTCAACACTGTTTTTCATAAAGCAATTGAGCGAGCAGAGGCATCAGAGGATATCCAAGAGCGCATCTCCAACCTGACAGAAGCTATTACGTATTTCACTTTCCTCTATGTAGGCCAGGGACTCTTTGAAAAAGACAAGCTAATCTTTCTGATCCAGACAACCTTTCAGGTAAGAAAATGCCACTAATACTTTGATCATTATTTGTAGTATTTCAGACTTGGGACAGACTTATTGGTACAGCACAAGCACATTTAAATTGCCTTGCAAGTGCCAGGGACAAGAAGCAACTGTGCGTGATAAACTGGGGACAGACTTGACTGCTAAAGTCCTGATCACTAATTCTTTCAGGCCCCACTTCCAGCTGAAAAGAATTTCCAAGGGGATTTCCTTCCTTATCAGACCAGGGACTGTGGAAAACTGTACATGGCTAAGGCTAGACCAAGCAAAATGTGTGGAGCTTTGAAATTATTTATTTATTTATTTATTGAATTTATACCCTGTCCTACCCCAAGAATGAGCTCAGGGTGGCTGGGTAAGGATGTGCTTGGGAACCATTTATGGTAGTCAGACTGGAAGATCAAAACATCCCTGGAAAACTGCCATGCCCCTCCTGCCATGCCCCACCACACGTGCTTCACCTCAAGGAGGTGCCATGCCCCACCACACGTGCCATGCCCCACCACAAGGATGTGCTTGGGAACCATTTATGGTAGTCAGACTGGAAGATCAAAACATCCCTGGAAAACTGCCATGCCCCTCCTGCCATGCCCCACCACACGTGCTTCACCTCAAGGAGGCCAAAGATCCAGCTTGCTGGCCACAGTCTTCTCTATCCAGCTGTGCTGGTCTGGGCACAGTAGGACTGGGAGAGAGGAATACAGGTGACGCTGGGATAGGATAGGGTAAAGCCAGGCACTACTATGAACTATTGAAAGAGGGGGACTGGGATAACAGATTCATGGAGCTCTCAGGTATAAATAAACTAAGTATTCCAGTCGGTCAGATGTTAGTTTTTATATTAGGACTGCAGGGCAAGGGTATGGTGGACCTAAGTTTGGCTTTTGCTATAACAGGTAAATTATGTCTGACAAAGGCCACAGAGTGAGAAATATTTATAATAAAAATATGCATGCCTTCAATAATAGGGGATCAAATTGAATGAATAGCCTCTCCACATTTTGTTCACTTTCTAGATTCTGCTGAGAAATAAAGAGATAGAACTCACTGAATTGAACTTCTTGCTGCGATTCACAGTTGAACACACTTATAAAAGCCCTGTGGACTTTTCAACTACTCAGTCATGGAGTTCCATTCGGGTTAAGTCCAGAAACTCTTTTTCAGATATTTTATCATATTTATAGATAATGAAAGTAGCAGTAGCCCATGTATCTGAACAGATTTAACTTACTGACAACTACCTCTTTTGCATTGCTTTTTTGATCTTTTGCTTTCTTGAATGCACTTTCCCACCCACCCCCAATTTTCAAAAGTGCAAATTATCCCGTTTTTTCCAAAAAAGGTGAAAGGTAACCAAATGAAAATATCTAGTCTAGAAAGAACTGACCAAAGAAGTTTCTGTCTTCCATAATGTATGTTCATATGCCTAACTCACATTGTGTGAATCCTAGGTATGCAGTAAATTACATTGGATTGTTGTTACCAAATGGCAACTGTCATAAGGCATTTGTGCTCTTGCATCAACTGCAAACATTCTGGTGGTGGGAGTGCATTATATCCTTTTTTGTTAATTCTCCTTGAGACCTCTCTAGGCTTGCATTTTATTCTCATTGGAGCACAAATTCATCTCCACACTGGATCCCTGGGATACAGAAACTTGACTGTTGTTGGTAAATCAGGCAGAATTGGTGGTTCTGAGACTTAACAGAATCCTAAACAATTTGCTACATTGTATAATGTAGGTGATTCGAAAAACAACTAATACTATCACAACCATTTATTTGTCTTCCAACACAAATAGTCTTTGCCTGTCTTGCACATAACACGGATGAAGTGAATACAAAAAAAAGAAAAATCCTCCATATAATTAAACCTGCAAAACTACTCAAAGACACTAAATATAATGCTTACAGATTATTTGCATAATCAGCAATAACAAACATACAAAACAATCTTAATACAAATCTTGAAATTCATATAAATAAATTGTGCAAATAGGGGAAGATCCAGGTTCATGAGTCACAGAACAAAGGATTCAAATGTAAATTGCAAATTCAAAAGTCCACTCAATACACCAATAGTACATCAGGTGAGTAGAATCCTCTGTTCCTGAAGACTTAAAGTATACAACCATTTGGAAGAACACAGTGACATGAAATATTTGATTATGCAGTAATTTTTGTTCTTGTTAAGTTGTTACAGTTCCATCTTGGATAAAGCTTTTGTGAAACGAGGTGCTACAACCCGGGCTCATTTCGTAGCAGGAGCTCCTTTGCGTATTAGGCCACACACCCGTAACGTAGCCAATCCTCCAAGAGCTTACAGAGCTCTTCTTACAGGGGCTACTGTGAGCTCTTGGAGGATTGGCTACATCCGGGGTGTGTGACCTAATATGCAGAGGAGCTCCTGCTACGAAATGAGCCCTGGTTACAACAGCAGTTTGCCCCATCAGCTGGAACTAAACTTGCAGAGCTGCTATATGAAAAGAATTTTAAGTCTTCAAGAACAGAGGATTCTGCTCACCAAAAGCACTATTAGTGTATTGAATGGACTTTTGAATTTTCAATTTATATTTGAATCCTTGTTCTGTGACTCATGAACTTGGATCTTCCCCTATTTGCACAATTTGTTTGCATAATAAAATATTTCATGTCACCGTGTTCTTCCAAATGGTTGTATGCTTTAAGTCTTCAGGAACAGAGGATTTTACTCACCTGATGTACTATTGGTGTATTGAGTGGACTTTTGAATTTGCAATTTACATTTGAATCCTTTGTTCTGTGACATGAACTTGGATCTTCCCCTATTTGCACAATTTATTTATATGAATTTCAAGATTTGTATTAAGATTGTTTTGTATGTTTGTTATTGCTGATTATGCAAATAATCCGTAAGCATTATATTTACTGTCTTTGAGTAGTTTTGGAGATTTAATTACATGGAGGATTTTCCCTTTTTTTGTATTGTCTTGCACATACAGCAGAAGGAGGTAGTAGTATGGGTGATATCACATCAGACTGTAGGTGAGGGGTAAAACTCCCTACAATCTCTGCGGGCATAGATTAGGTCTACATGCCAGTAACTAATGTGTGTTGCTGAAATATTACAGGCCATTGCCCTAATGGATGAATTCCGAGGATTAGATAGAGATATAGAAGGTTCTGCTAAGAGGTGGAAAAAATGGGTGGACTCAGAATGCCCAGAAAAGGAGAAGCTTCCTCAGGAATGGAAAAGCAAAAGTTCTTTTCAGAAGCTGATCATACTAAGAGCTTTACGCCCAGATCGGATGACCTACGGCCTCAGGTATACCGTTTGACATTGTTTGTAATTGTTTGTAATTAGAGAGCACATTTTTATCCCACCCTTCCTTTAAGAGCAGCATACACAGCACTCCATTTGCCATTTTATCTTCATCACAGCTCTGTGAGCTAGGTGAGGTTGAGAGACGAATGACTGGCTTAAAGTTACCCAGCAAACTTCATGGCGGAATGGAGATCTGAACCCAAGGCAACCTGATCCTAGTCTGACCACTCTAATTATACTATTACATGGGCTGTTCACATTCATACCTATTAGTCCTTCGCCTCTTTATTTCAAGCAATCTGGCATTCTCTGTCAAATGTAATTTGAAGTGGTATACCATAAAAACAAAATAATGTGAAATCTGTAATACCAAAGAATAAATGTAGCTGCTGTCTACTGAGTCAGACTATTGGTTCATCTAGCTCAGTTTTGTCTACTGTGACTTGCGGGGGCTTAGGCAGTCAAAGTTCTTTCCCAACACCTGCTGTTTGAAGGTTTAACTGGAGATGCCAGGGGTTGGATTTAGGACTTTAAAAGCATGTGAAGCAGATGCTCTACTGATGAGCTCAGTGCTTCTTCCTGTGATGAGTTTCTCCATGGTGAGTCAGTTGGGGTATAAACTGGGCTAGATTTATATGAGCATATAACTATACCAGAACTGCTTTAAGTCCAAATTCATGGAGTCTGTGTCACAATGTATTCATTCATATTTAGCTCATTTTTAGCTGGTTGTCACAAGTTGGGTGCCTGTATCATCACTTTAATCTAAAACTGTATGAAAGCTGTTCCCATGTAGTGGTTCTTCTCTGTGTGACATCTTTATGTGGCTTGCCCCATAACAGAGAAAACTACAGAAGTGGGTTGATCAGCACTTCTGTTTGCTCTGTTACAGGGCAGACTACATAAAAATGTACCATATAGAAGGACCATTACATGGGAGCAGCTTTTGTACAGTTTTGGTTTAAAGTGGTGATACAGGCACCTAACTTGTTTGTGTGTAGGGAAGATCTGAGACTGGGATGCTAGCCAGGCCAAAGTCCATGCTTCTCCCCCCCTCCCTGCTGCACAATGAGCATTGTATAAACCCTTCGGCAAATAGTATACTCTCGAGACAGATGTCTCCCATTTATGTGGATTCCACCCTCCCTGCTACACAATGAGCCGTTGCCCCATTGAAGCTGATAAGCCCTACTGCAAACAGTGGCTCCTGAGACAGTTGTCTCATCTCCTCATCCCTTCATGTTGATTCCATGTTGATTGTCTACTGAACGCTGAGGCAGCAACCTAAGGGCGTGGCGTGTAAGTGTGTATGTTTAAAAATAAACTGCTCACTGCCAGGGGCAGACTTGAGTTTTCCCCTTCAAACTCACTTGTCTCGTGTGCAAGTCCTTCATTTGTGTAGACTGGGTGTTAGATTAGTGACTTCTGATGATACTAGAATACAAAACTGGTCAGTGGAGATGTTTGGTTTTCAAGCCATTGCCCAGAACTTTAATTTCACTTTTTATTCCTGTGGAATGGTGGAGCCCAGCAGAAACAATGTTTTAGGAGATTCCAAAAAATGATACTTGGACCCTGAAAAAAACAGATGATGCCATGAGGCTAAACACCAACCTAACACACTCCCACTAGCCTTATTCCTGGTACACAGCCACAGTCCCTACTTGCATACGGACTAGATTTTACACACATAGAAACTTACACAGAGATGTGTACCGACTCCTGCCATCTCTACTGTACACACACTTGAAAATTCATGATAGCATTCTACTCACTTCCATTTAAAGAGACTGCTCAGCTGATACCACCAGTTAATTAAACAAGTAGCTCTTATTAAAGGCCAAGAATTGCATATGAGCTAAGCTCTAATTCTCCTGTTTCTTCTGTAGGAATTTTGTGGAAGAAAAACTAGGCCCTAAGTATGTAGCTGGAACTAGAATAGACTTGGCTAAATCCTATGAAGAAAGCAGTCCAGCCACTGCAGTATTTTTCATTCTCTCTCCTGGAGTTGACCCTCTCAAAGACTTGGAGACACTTGGTGAGCCTATTTCATATATTAAGAATTACCAGGCTTGTTTGAAAATGCAGTCATGTGGATATTCAATATTCCAAATTCTTGTTGGGAAAAACTGAAATCCACATTGTGTAAACAGAATATATTATGCAAATAGAAGAGGTGCAAATCAGTAATGTGCACAGTTCTGTCCAAATATGTGTCCTTCTGTTTGTCTCCTTTTGTGGAATGCTTGGCACAGACCTGCATGGGTTGATGAAGAACAACATGTGAGACACATTAATGATGGACAAAGCTGGGAGGGTCATCTGTATTGGCGGGGTGTTGGAAAGGAGAATGGGTTTGATTGGGAGGGCATTTTACATTTACAGGCTTTTTGGCAGGAATTCTAAAATGGCTGTAGGAGCAGGAAGTCTCTCTGATGTTTTTTTCTTTCTGTTGCTGATTTGCAGCGTCCATAAACCTTTTCTTAATGCAGAGGCTGTGATTGGTAACAATGGGGGTTTGTGCTTTGACTTAGACAGAGCGAGAGTTGGTCTTTAATTAATACGTGTTAAGCTCACAAAAGTCCCACAAATACTCATTATAAAGAATAAAGCAGATTTAAATTTGGAATTGTTTTCCTCAACAAGAGTTAAGTTTTAAAGATTTCTTCCCCTCTGCCCTAACCCTTCATTCACTATGGAAGGATGGATAAAAAGTGTGAGGCTATTAGCACTACAGCATGAAGAAATTTTTAGATTGAACATTCCTCTGCTTGGCATAATGCAGGCTCTTTTGTGCTGTTTCTTACCTTTTGACTAGATGAGGGCCAGAGGGCAATTTTCTCCATGCTCATGTAATCTTGTGCCCCCTGTGACTAAATAATGGTCATTATACAAACTATATTCAATTGTGTAAGAAACTGTCGCTTTGTACTTAGGATTACTATTCCCCACCGACTCTGCTGAGAATACCAGGTTAATACAGCTGTGACCTGACTGTGCTCAATTTAAACTCGGGCCTCACAAGGTGAGAAGCCTGCGCATTTACCCACTGAACCAATCAGTTAAAAAACTGATGTGATAGCTACCACATGTTGCTCTCTTTTTTCCACAAGGGAAATGGTTTGCACCCCCTGTATGAGTTTATAAAGCTCAGTAACAATACCTAGCATCTATCAAAATGTCAAAAGGTTCATTATCTTAAAACCAAGGGAGCAGATTTCTGTATGCCTTTTTCCCCCTAATACCAGCAGTAAGACTGCTGTTGAGAGCTCGCAATTTTGCTTGTTGAAATAGTGTTGAGTGAAGTGCTTCAGAAAAACGAATGTGCATTGTCCCAGTGATAGTGAAATTAATGGGGCATTATCTCTCCCCCCCCCTTCCACGCGCACCCTTTTGTTTACCTTCCCACCCCCATTACTTCACTTGCAGGCAAAAAACTTGGCTTCACAATCGACTCTGGAAAATTTCATAATATCTCTTTAGGACAAGGACAAGAGATTGTTGCAGAGGAGGCATTAAAGAAAGCTGCCAAGTTCGGGCACTGGGTTATTCTCCAAGTAAGTGCAAAATGGTGTGATTGATGTTCTTTATGTGCTCAGTCAGTGGCTGATACCATGCATGCTTACCCAGTGAAATATCTGTTAGTAACATAAATGATCAACATAAGCTCTGTGCAATTCTGAGAGAAGAAGTTTATGGAGGTGTGTGGAGTATTTCTGGCATTTGTAACTTCCTGTTTATCTTAACAGTTCTGAAAAAACACAAAACATAATGCTACCTTTTTTAACTGGCTGCTGCTAAGTCCTTCTCACTCCTCCAAAATGGCTGCTTCAGGAGTGGGAGATGATGTTTCACCAAACAGATCTCTGAGACTGAAGTTAAAGTGGGACTGTTATTGTGCCATATGTGCAGTGTCCTCCATCTCTGATTATCCCGTGCATGGCAAATACTCTTTGGAGGGAGAAAATATTTCAACCCTATGTGTTGATGTTTCAAATAATTCGCATTATATTTCTACTTAAGTAATATTATTTATTGCATTGTTTAATATTTCATGTTTAATATGCCTTGTTTCAGATTTCTGCAATCCTAGTCCTATTACCTTGTTTATTAGATTTCTCATCCTATTGATTGTAATATCTTCTGTTATGTAACCAGTCTTGAGTCCCTGCAAGTATTTAGACATAAATTAAATAATCGTTTCTGAAATTCTCCTGAACATTCTCCGAGCTCAGGAGACAGCCAGTTATTGGGTGTAGAAGACATAATTTATATATTTAAATGCTTTGCAAAACCCAGTTTCCTAATACCACCTACAGATAATGTAGTCCTTGCTAATGTAAAAGCTACTGAAACAGAAATCTCCTTGCAGTCTTTTAACTCCTCTCTATTCTTGAAATTATTTTAGAATTAAATTATACTTGGTGTGGCCAGTTTATTGTTATTCAGCGGTGCAACAATAAAAGGACAACAGCATAATTAGGCCTTGTCCTTTTAAAAAGATAAACTTGTACTGGACTCAAACTTTGCTCTTGTTCTTACAGTGAAAGTGTCTCATTCTCTCATACAGAATATACACCTTGTAGTCAAATGGTTGGGGACCTTAGAAAAACTGCTGGAGGAATACAGCAAACAGAGTCACCCAGGCTTCCGTGTCTTTATTAGTGCTGAACCAGCTCCAACTCCCGAAGAACATGTCATACCTCAAGGAATATTAGAAAACTCCATTAAAATTATTAATGAACCACCAACTGGAATGCTAACAAATCTTCATGCTGCTCTGTACAATTTTGACCAGGTTAGGATAAGATGTGCACCAATTGTTTTCTGTTTCTTTCTAAATTCTAGGAAAAGGATCTACTTTGCCCTGGCCATTGGGTACTGAATGTGGCATCTGTAGGTTTTCAGTTCAGCAAAATCAGTTCTCAGGTGTCACAGGAGGTCTTACCTTGCAATGTATATTCTGGCAGTTAACCAGAAGAGTGCATTGTGGTTTGATGTTCATGACCCTCTCCCCACACACACATGTAACCATGGACTAGGATCATGCACCAGGAGGAAATAAAATAGTTATCACATAATAAACCATTCTACTGGTAGAGAGATACAGTTGTCTTAGCTGTGCAGCTGACTCTCAGAGGTGCAAATTGATGAGCCAAATATGCATTTATACAATTCCTTCCACCAAAAAGTCTCAAAAAACAATTACTGCTATCCACATTCCTTTTTTCCCAGTATAGTCTGGTAGAAGCCAGATGGGCAGCTTCATAGTAAACTGATGGTTCTGTTTTTCCAGAAGTGTATTGATTGGGCAACTGATATGTGCAGCAGACCTGTAACCCGTGACCACATGTTCTAATCAGTATTCCCTCTAAGCTGAGTTAGTGTGAAGTAGCTCACAGTTTTTTAGCCTCCAGCTCACACATTTTTGTCTTGGCTCAGGAAGCATGGCTCTAGAACAAACTAATTTATGCAGTAGCCAAATCGCTCACTCACAACTTTAATGCCAGTCGCTCACAAAGTAGAATTTTTGCTCACAAGACTCCACAGCTTAGAGGGAAGATTGGTTCTAATACACATCAGGCCTGCACAACTTGTGGTGCAGTATCCCAAAGGCACCACATGAGCCATCTATTGGGGTCTTCCAGATGCTTGACAACTCCCCTGTTTTTGCAGTCACTAACTAGCATAAAAGAGGTTTTATCAAGCCTGCTGATAGGCTGCCTTTAGCTTAGTAGATCCTATGTTAGGCATGCCTGATGTACATGCATTTTCTCATATGTATGATATCTTCAAGAATACAACGTGGCCTTGAATTATTTGCAGTTTTAGACTTATTTATTGTTACACTACTAGTCCGGTGTAATGCAGTATATGGTCTGTGTCCAAGAAGTAGCTCAGAAGCATGTGCCATTATGCACAGAGAATTCTGTTGCTTTGGTAACAATCACATAACATTTCATTTAAGCAGGATCTGCAGAACTGAATATACTAATAGATTCTACCTTTTCTAGCTTCTGTTGACATATGAGAAAAGCAATTAATCCTCATAAGGAAAGCACAGATGTAGTCTCTTGGTAATCTGGTACAAATTCATATTTCTTTGTTTAACAGGATACCCTTGAATTATGTACCAGGGAACAGGAGTTCAAAAGTATCTTCTTTTCCCTCTGCTACTTTCACACCTGTGTTTCTGGAAGACGCAAATTTGGACCTCAAGGATGGAATCGAAGATATCCTTTTAACATGGGAGATCTCACCATCTGTGTCAATGTCCTCTACAACTATTTGGAGGCAAACACTAAAGTAAGAATTAGGGTGGGAAGTGAAATAACTTTGGGCAGGGTGGCGGTTCTGCTGTTCTTTGCTTTTAGAAGTGAACAAGAGGGAACAATAAATTTCCTTTGAAGGCTTTAGTGAAATAAATCAAATGTACATCTGTTGAGAATACAAATCACAGAGATCAAAGGCTTTTCACAGTGGCTGCTTGAGCTTCATAACATAGGTTGATCCAGTTCCACACTAGTGGTTTTGCAAAAATTAAATAAATAAATAAATAAATAAAAATGTCCTTCATTATGTTAACAAAAACAGTGGTTTACATGTGCATATATGCCAAATTCATTAAGCAGGTAATGAAGCATTTGCCCAACTGTAATTACATACAGCAGTCCTGACAGTTCATAACATTGCATTAATAATCACTACAATTAATTCTGATGATGGAAGCAATTTGCAGCGCGTCACATGTATAAATAATGGTGCATTTCCTGTGTGTGTCATTATTATGTATTGAAGGCCACCTTGTTGTGACTTTCTCAGGAATGTTCCCCATGAGTCCAAGTTTAAAATTAGATAAGTGATTTACTCTATTTGGAGATTGGTTGCCAGTCAGAGGATACAAAACTGTTCAGAGGATACAGCTGATAAAATAACGTGTATGGAGGGGAGCAAGACGTTTAGAATTCTTCCTGCTGCTTGTAATGAGTTCTG
Organism: Lepidodactylus listeri; assembly: GCA_029233225.1. NCBI lineage: Eukaryota > Metazoa > Chordata > Lepidosauria > Squamata > Gekkonidae > Lepidodactylus > Lepidodactylus listeri. The sequence continues at coordinate 45,626,025 of JARCFY010000012.1, forward strand.
TGCAACTTTGAAAGCTTGCTAACACAGTCGATCCAATAAAAGCTTACAATAATATTTTACTGTCTAGCGGTAACTGATACACTATTAAGATGACGCGCTTCTCTTTATGAAGGCAGCTGATTCAGGACTTGATATATAGATCCAGGCACAAAGGGAGACAGTAGAGTCTGCTTTTGCCTCTTACTGCCCACAACTGGCTTTTACATTCATACTGTAACAGATTTGTGCACAAAACCTGTTTTTGCATATAGGTTCTTGCTGCAGGATACAGACTAATGCCTGCCTAGTACATTGTTTGTGATATTAACAGCGCTGTTTTAACTGTGATGAAAACACATCTTTTCCATTATTTCAAATGGATTTGCAAGGTTTGTTCAAGCTTAACAAGGAGCATAACGTCATAAAAACAATGGAAGAATGGTGTCTCTTAGTTCATTGGAGGGCATGTAGCCAGTCTCTGGTGGACCATGTGGTACCTGATAGTTGCTTTGATTCTAATAAAGAATGCTGAACTAGGTCAGTTTGGCCTGATACTGAGAGGCATTTCTTTTATTCTTAAACGGGGGTGTTCAGAGTTATTTAATGCTGATTAGTTATGCCTTTACTATTGAGAGATGCTGATTGTGCACTCTCGCTTTGCATGTTTTTAAATATATATATATACATATATAATGCAACACTGAAATTAGCCCACCCTTATATCAATCGCTAATTTTATCCATATGTGTTAACATTATATTCCATGTTTCACATAAAGTACACATTATTTCCAGCTTTTCTTCCTTCCAGATGAAAAAGAATAATACAATGGGCAACTTACTGTGAATGTGGAATGTCACAGTTTCAATAATTGCTTCATTTTATAATGATATTGTAAAAGTGTATGAATATTACAAGGAGGTATAAGAGAAAAATGCTGTCTCTTCCTTTTTCTACTATATGTATATTAAACATTTATTATATCAGAGTATAGGTTACAAAAGAGTCTATTGTGGCCTTCTAAATATAGTGCAAATTTGTGCAGACCTAATGTAGCAGATATAAATCTTGCCTATTAAACCTATTTCTCTGATTACATACTCAGTTTGCCTTTGCAGGTTTCCTTCTGCATAGGTTCGGCCCTCAGGGAATTCACCACTTATTTTACAATAAGACATGAGCTCCTGGGACCACCTTTTCAGAAACGAATTGCTTTTCAGTGTCAAGATGCAGACAATGTGAACAAAGAATCATTTACCTATCTGAGTGGTACAGAATAATCCCAGCAAGCACGAGGTCATGTACCATAAATTGGCTGGTGGTCATGAAGTAATTTCTACCCATCTGTTCAATGCAGTTTGGTTTCATTCTGTCTCTGAAGCTAGTGGCAGTATAGGTAGGGGTTATTCTTTCACTTTTGTCTAAATTGGATCATATAGTAATGATATTAGAGGATTCACACTAATAATCCACAGTATAAAAATTTCAAAGCTGAAGATACTTTTTCATAACAGGATTAGAGCAGACCTGTGGTCCATCTAGTCCAGCATACTGGTTCACATCAGCCAATCAGTTATCCTAGAGGAACAACAAATATAGTGCAGGGACTAAGGCCTTCCCCTGATACTACCTCCTGGCATCAGTATTCAGAGGTTAGCCGACTTTTCTGAATACAGATGTTCCTTTACTCACCATGGCTAGTAGCCATTGCTAGACCTATCCACCATGAATCTATCTAATCCTCATTTCTCCTGACCTGTGATTATGGCCATCATTACTGCCTCTAATGGCAGTGGATCCCACAATTTAATTACTTACTGAGTAAAGAAGCATTTCCTTTTGTCTCTCCTAAATCTGTTGCACATCAACTTTATTGGGTACCACCAAGTTCTAGTATTATGGATGAAGAAGAAAAGTTCTCTGTATTTTCTCCACCTCAAGTATAATTGTATAAACCTCTAAACAATCTTCCACTAGAACCCCAAGATCTCTTTCAATGTCATTCTCAGCCAATCCAAACTCCATCAGCACATATTTGAAATTAACATTTTTTTGTTCCAGTGTGTATCACTTTTTACTTAACGTAATGAATCTCATTTGCCACATTGTTTAGAGAGATTTAGAGAGATCTAACTTCCAACAATCTTGTTTTACACTGTTCCAAATAATTTGGAATCATTTGCAAATGTGGTCACTACACTATTAGCCCCAAATTCCAATAGTTTATAAGCAACATCAGTCCCAATAACAGTCTTTGTGGTACCCCCGCTCACATTCTTATTTATTTATTCATTAATTTATTTAACACAATTTACACCTCATCAGGGCCACCATTGCAACAACTGTCCATTTATTCCTCCTCTCTGCTTCCAGTCATTTAACCACTTTTAATCCATAAAAATACTTGATCTCTCCTCCCATAACTGCTTAGCTTACTCAGGAGCCTTTGCTAAAAGACTTGAACACACATTTGCCCACTCAGTATGAAGGCACATGAATTCACCCAGTATTACTACCTTTTCCAGTTTAGTCACGTACTGTATTTTCCTCTCCATCTCAAGATTTTCTCCAAAACTATGAGGGGAATCAAGAGGTGATAGTATACTCCCACTTTTAAAGTAACCTTTAGGGCCCATATGTCCACCTATAGGGTTCAGTGAGGAACTTTATGCCTGTAACATTTCGTAGCATATTTGACCCTGTGCCCTCTGATAATATAGGGCAACATCACCTCCAAAACATCCCTTGGTGTCCTATCTGTAGAGTGTATACCCAGGGATAACAATGTGCCATTAATTTTCCCCATTCCACCAGGTTTCTTAAACTCCTAGTATATCTAAATTTTCATTTAGAACCAAGTACTCCAGCTCTCCTATCTCTGCTTGGAAGGAACCATATGTTATTACAATATGGGCAATTGTATTTCATTTTCCTCTATAAGGATCCCCACCTCCCTTGGGTGTTAGGTTTCTTCCTACATACAGACCACCTTTAACACCCTGCTCTCATTCTCAAGCTCTAGCCTTTGGGATCAGTTGCCCTGAACTGGTGGCTCTCTAGCTCCGTCTGGCTTACCTCCAGTGGCCAGGTTCCCTTTTGGTTCAAATGGAGCCCATCTCTTTTGTACAGATTTGGCTTGTGCCAGAAAGCCCATCCTTGTGCCACCACTTTCTGATCCATGCGATCTATGCCCGTCTAGCTGCCCCTGAGAATATTGTTACCCTTGAGGTCCTCCTGACCTTTAACTTTCTGCACAGTAACATAACTTTTTCCTCCAGGACTACACATCTACATTTCTCAGTAGCATTGTTGCCAATGCGCACCTGTCTAGACAGCACTTGATGTCTGTAACCTTTGCACCTATTCAGCATGCTGAAGAGAGGCAGTAAATTTTACTGGGATACAGCTGAGATGGTTTCTATTAACTCTTGTGACTCAGTTCACTAAAATGAAATAGTTCAGTGTGTTAAGTAACAGCAGTCTATGGCTGGAGTTCATGAATAAGAAGTCTTCATGAAGACAATCTTACAAACCAGCCTCTCGTTGAACACAGAATTTTTTGAACAAATAGAGTGCATGATTTTTTGAAGCAAGTAAAGGTACAAGTATGGAATGTGGGTTCAAGATTCATACCATAACTGAATTTCATTATATACCTGTGGAGAATTTTTTAAATCCACAATTCATAGAGTTTTGACAATACTGCATTTTTTGAGACAAAGGGTTACACAGTCTGCCAGGCACTGAACAATAATGGTTCAATGCTGTTGCTATCTATTATCAGGCATTATCAGGGCACAAGGGAAGTTTGTGGCTTCTAAATAGATTGCATAGCTCCATTATGTGCCCTTTACTCCAACACAGAACTTTTATGGTTCTGCTAGCATATCAGAAGAAAATCTAGATTTAGCAGGACCAGTACTTTACAGTTAGTGGCAGTGCCAGTGCAGATAAAAAACCCAGTGGTTTGGCTTTTCTAAATCACATTTGAAATAAATGAAGAGCTTATTAGGCCCTCTTGGAAACAGAATACTACAAAGCACGCAGAAGAAAAGACAATACTATTTGGTAAATTACTTACATAAACCCTGAAACTTAATATATAATAATTGTATTTTACAACTAAACAAAAGAATTTACCATATTCAAATTGTCTTAGATCTTTTAATTTGATTGCCTTGTTTTTCTCTTTTTTATTGAGTTCAGCATGGTTTATATAAAAGATGCATTTAGCTAGTCGTGTGTTGAAACCGAAATAAACTTGGTGAGTTCCGGTTTTAGCGGCTTAATAGCAGGCGCATTCCAGTGGAACTCCGTATGGAACGGCCCACAACCTCGGCGAACAGGAGGGGGATCAGCTGGATTCCAGTCCCCCCTGGAGCCCTTGTAGGGGGCTCCCAGCCTGGAGCATGAGAGGCACCTCTCCTGAGGCAACAGCCAAAGGATTCAGGCGCCTCTTTGCCCTGTAAGGTCCCGTCGCCACGGAGCGTCAGGCACCTAAAGCGGCCCTGGCGAACCGAACTGGCAAACAAAGAGTGCAGCAAAGAAATGAAAGTACCCTTACCTGCGGAGCATCTTTGAATGAGCTGTGAGTCAGTGGGTCCACTCAATCGGACTAAAAGGCATCCTGAAGCCCTGAAATAAAACGGCGAGGGGGGAGGGAAAATTTTGCCCCCGCCCTTCTTTCTTTTTAAAAGACTGAAAAGCAGAGGACTAGGGCCACTGGCGCTGCATGAGAGATTAAAGTAGCATGTAATCTGTTTTGAAGCGGACTCTTTTTAAAAAAACAACTTTCTGTGCACTTTTTAACTCCTCCGAGAACTAACAATGGCTGGCAGGGGAGAAAAAATGGCATCCAGAGGGAAACCCGCTCCAAAAGCTACAGCTTCTTCTCTTCCTGTTCCTAAACAGGAAGATTCCATAGACTTTCCAAACATATTGTCTGCAGCATTGCGCCCTCTGCTGGATCAGATGGCTACTTTGAACCAAAGTATTGATGCACTACAGAAAGAGGTTAAAGAATCTAATGCCAAAGTGGAAGAGGTGGCCAAATTAGCAAAATCAGCTGAAACCAAAACAAAACTATTGAACCAAAGACTACAAGTGGTGGAGAAAGAAAGAGCAACTGACAGAGACCAACTTTTGAAAATGCAAATGGAAAAAGCATCTTACATTATGCTACAATAATAGGGTGTCCCAGAACAAAAGACCGAGAATTTGAAAGAAATCTTAAGTGAAGCTTTGGCTCCAAAAACAGGTTTACAAGCAGATTATTTGCAAAGCGAAATGGATATTGTCTACAGGACATATCCTGATTTTGTGAAGAAGAAAAACCTGCCTGGAGAAATCGTGGTGAAATTCTCTAAGAGAACAAGAGACATGGTGCTCAAGGCCATTAACGGGACAACCCTAAAAATCAAAGACATGGAAATCAAGGTTTTGAAAGACATTCCATTTGAGATAAGAAAAAGAAGGAAGCAATATAAAAATCTGACAAAATTCCTGCAAAAGAACTCCCCCCTTATACATGGAATTTTCCTGATGACTTGGTATTCAACTATAAGGACAAAAAAGGAAAGATCACCTCTCTTAAAAGTGCAGAAACTTTTCTGGACTTGCATCAAAAACAGAAAAAAGAAAAGAAGGCAGCAGAGGAAGAAGAGGAAGAAGGCATTATACATGATGTGGAAAGCTCTAAGAGTTCATTGAGTAACTCTTCAAAGGACTCTGACTCGGCAAACAGGGTGGCTGCCCCTAAACAACTGACAGCCCAAAGGGATTCTGTTAAACCAAAAAGAAGAGGGAGGGGGAAACAGTTTTGTACAACTTGACAGTTTAAGGAATTTTCTTTGTCACATGCTCGAACCTACTTATGCATAACCAGTGTTATCTGAAATTTATTATCACACTTTGATATACTGTTTTTTGTTGTATGGGGAATTTCATTCATTCATATGTTTAAAGCGATTTATACTCTTTGTTTTATATATGGATAGTTTTGTAGTGGTAGGGATAATTTTTATAGTTGTAGAAAAGTAATTTAAAAAAATAAAAAAAGAAACTGAAATAAACTTGCAGTGAGCACACTGGAATAGTGGCAGCTTTTAATTTCCTCTGCTCTATCGCATCATGTAATACACAAGCCTATAATTAAGTTTTTACTTGAACTGTTGGGAGGCAAATACTGCCCCCTGAGGATGCAAGGTTTCTGTCTGGAAGGGCTTCATAAATTGGTGTATATTTTTTCTTTAAATCAAGGCTATGAAAGAAAATTTGCTTACCCAATTTTACTTAATGTGGCAGTGCCTTTTTAAAAATAAACATCCTCCTGTCATTAATCACAAGCTACTTGAAGTGCATTATGTGCACAGCCCTTCAACAAACATAACTCTCTTGAGTATGTGATAATATACATATTAATTCCATTCCTGCTGAAAACCTTCAGAGCATCCCAAATTAAAATAATACTCCTTTATTATTTGTTGTTGGTATATATGAAAGATATCAATCTGTACACCCCAGGTCTAACAAGAATTTATATTTAACTAAGGACCACATAATGAAACACGTTTTAGTGGATTACATTCTCTTGTCTTGCACAGTATTTTTGAAGGATTTTTGTTGCTGTTTTATAAACACTTCCCCTGAGATGATAAAATCAGGAATTGGAGCTTTTTTGCTGTTGTGCTGAGTCACAAACTAGTTAAGATTAAATGCCTGGAACATTGGTTATGTTTCAGCCTCATCCTATGTATATGTTCTCAGAAAGAGGTCCATCTGGTAAGGATAGCTTCCAAATAAATACATGTAGAATTGTGGCCTTAGCACAGTTGATTTCAGTGGGCTGGTTCCTGCATGCCACTGCGTCAACAACAAAACAGTCAGAATGGAGCCAAATGGCCCCTGATTCAGCCTATGCAGCATGTATTAGTCTGGCAAGCCAACTCCAGGTATTGTATTATCATAGCAAGATGGATTAATGCTCTGCATTACAATTCTGTTCTTTTAACATACATTTCACCTTTTTTTGCGATCAAGTCACAGCTGACTAATAGTGACTCTGTAGGGTTTTTAAAGCAAGAAACTAATTATTGGCTGCCTCTCCATCTTGACCTTGGACTTTCTTGGTGGTCTCTCATCCAAATACTAACCAGAACCAGCCATGCTTAGCTTCTGAGATCTGATGAGACTGGGCTAGCCTGGTCCATTCAGGTCAAGGTGCCCCCCCCCCCCAGTTATGCAGGGGTTTTTTTTAACCTGGGCAACTAAGCTAATGACACTGCCTGGCAACACAAGCTGTCTGTGACATCACAGGCCCAGCCCACAGCACAAAAGAGACCAGGCAGGCAAGGAGATCAGAAGGAGAAAGGACAGCCGGGCTAAGGAAGGCAGGATGAAGATAAGTCCTTATTCTATTTTAATCTACGGTGACCCCCTCAAGGGGCTTTCAAGGCAAGAGATGTTCAGAGGCAGTTTGTCATTGCCTGCCTCTGCGTAGCAACCCTGGACTTCCTTGGGGGTCTCCCATCCAAGTACCACCCCCGGCTATCAGATCAGGGCTGAATTCCACTAGAACAGTGATAACTCAGAAGCTTGAGAGTCACCTGTGACTCTTCTGGACACTGTTCTCCAATGTGGAATCCAACCCAAGTTCCAGGAAAGTGAGCAAAGCCCAGTAAGACTTGTGGTTGGCAGCGGGTTCTTGCCTTGAAACAGCTGGCACTGCAGCACTGAAGGATGGGCAAGGTGCAAGCTTTGGAGTACTACGTACAGGGCTGGTCACCGTATCTCAGAAAAGACATTGCAGAGCTGGAAAATGTACAGAGGAGGGCAACCAAGATGATTGGAGCACCTTCCCTATGAGGAAAGGCTGAAGAGGCTGGGACTTTTCAGTTTAGAAAACAGAGGACTAAGGGGACACAGTGACAGAGGTTTCTAAAATTATGCATGGGGTGAAGAGAATTGACAAAGAGAATTTTTCTCCCTCTCCCAAAATACTAGAACTTGAGGGCATCCAATGAAGCTGATGGGCAGTGGATTCAGGACGGACAAAAGGAAATACTTCTTTATAGAGAGAGTGATTAAAATGCAGAATTTGCTGCCAGAAGATGATGTAGTGATGACCACAGGAGCAACCAACTTTAAAAGGGGATTAAACAGATTCATGGAGGATAGGTCTGTCAGTGGCTACTAACCATAGTGACGGAAGGGACCCTCCGCATTCAAAGGCACTCTCAACCTTTGAATCCCAGAGACAGGAGGCAACATCGGTTATATTATTGTAGGTATGTGTTTGGTGGGCTGGTGCACAGGGGATACAGTGGTCATGTGTTTGATGGTAATGTGAATGCTGCTACCCCCAAGCCAATGAGTACCACTACTGCACTAGAAGTATTGAAACATCTGGGCAAAAGAATGTTGATTTTTTTTTTCTCTTTGTGCTAATGAAGTCAGTGTTTTATCATGTCAGTGCTATTCTGAATGACTTTGGTTTGTCCTTTTAGAAAGTGTTCTGTTTAATTATACATTCCATTATGTTCTGTAGGTTCCATGGGAAGACTTGCGCTATCTCTTTGGTGAGATAATGTATGGTGGACACATCACTGATGACTGGGACCGCAGGCTCTGTCAGACATATTTAGAAGAATTCATGAGCCCTTCCCTGGTAATAACGTATAAATATGAACAAAAATTTTGTGAAAACAATTGCTTGTTGCAATATTGTCTGCAAGCCTTTAGAAACAGAACTTCTAAAAAATACAATATAAGAATAAAAATACTAAAAGCCTCTGAAAAGTTTTTTTTTTAAAAAAAAGCCTTATACCAGGAAGTACATTAACCGGGGGGTGGGGGGGATGGAAGCTAGTTCAATTGAACGAAAGTTACCATAGTATTGTAGAACAAAGTCTGAGTTCTGTTCAAGGTATAAGCTTTCATGTGCGTGCTCCCTTCTTCAGATATAGTGACACAAGACGTCCTCAACAATTACATATAGGTAGAGAGAGGGTGGGGTGAGGGTTAGTTGCCAGGAAGGGCTAGTTAAGAGTCAAGATGCGTAAGTAACTGGGCGATTATAGCTGAGATTAGGTTAAAGTGGTTGCTAAAATCTGTGACTTGGAGCAAATTAGCATACAAATACAAGAGCTAATAAGCAGACGTGAGAACTGAGTTTGAGTTCAGTGGCACCTCCAAGATCACAAAGTATAAGTGAGAACTGAGAGACTTAGCATGTATGGATGGACACTTCTTAGATACATTGAAACATCTTTGGGGGTTCTGTTGTCCTGAGTACTGTAATAGCTGTTCTACTGCAAAATAATTTCAGAAATAGACTGGAACAGACTGAATTACAAGTGTTTACTATAGTCAGGACAATGGAACCCCCAGGGCTTAATAGATATATTGGCTTCTTTGGGGGAGGGGGGTTTATTTTAGTATTTGTGTGTGTGCCTGTACCTGGAAGTCATATTGACCTCTGGTGACTGACTCCTGCTGGGGGCCTGGAGAATATTCAGAGAGGTGGCTGAAAGCCTGCCTCTGTCGTCCTGACTTGGTATTCCAAGGAAGTCTCCCATCCAAGTACTACCCACAGTCAACCCTGCTTAGGTTCCAAGATCTGATGAGACTGGACTTGCCTGGGTTATCCAGGTCAGGGCTGAACTATTGGCTTCTTATCTCACTACACACACTAAGTCACTCAGTTCTCACTTATACCCAGAATTAAATTTTGTTGGTCTTCAAGGTGCCACTAGACTCAAACTTTGTTCTCACAACTATTGTCAACTCTTTTATTATCTGTATGCCAATTTGCTGCTATGCACAGGTCTTACCAAATGAGTTATTCTTATCTTAGCTGTTTTATTGTTCAGTTTTCTTGACTCCAATTAGTCCTTCCTGGCAACTAACACTCCCCACACCTATATGTAACATTTGAGGAAAGATGTTTCAATGTATCTAAGAAGTGTGCACCTATACATGCCAAGTCTCTCCATTCTTGTTTATACCCAGAACTGAACTTTGTTAGTCTTGGAGGTGCCACTGGACTCAATTCTCACCTCTGTTTGTTAACTCTTGCATTTGCATGCTAATTTACTGCTATTCACAGAGCTTACCAACCACTTTAATCCAATCTCAGTCATAATCACCCAGTTACTTATGCATCTTGACTCTTAACTAGCCCTTCCTGGCACCTAAACCCCCCACTCTACCCTCTCTCTACCTGTGTAATGGTTGAAGACATCTTATTTCACTGTATCTGAAGAAGTGTGTATGCACACAAAAGCTTATACCTTGAATAAAACTTTGTTGGTCTTAAAGGTCACTGGACTCAAACTTTGTTCTGCTGCTTCAGACCAACACGGCTACCCACCTGAATCTATCTTCATAGTGTTGTATGAGCCTTGAATCCCTGTGAGAAAGGTGGACTGTAAATAATATAAATAAATAAATAAAATATTGGATCTAACCAGCCTCTCCACTGGTGAAAAGGTAAGGAAGGGATCCTTTGATCACCAAAAAGACTAAGGTTATGAGACCTGCATGCACAAAAGGCATGTGCTGCAAGGACTATATTAAGGAGGAGTACTGTACTAAGGTGGGATTGAGTGAAAAAGCTGGTGAGATCCAACTTGTAATACGGTGTTACAGAAAATCAGGCATCAGCATTCTGCATTCACTGTAACTTCTGATCAATCCAAGGAAGCCTTGTTTAGAGTTTGTTACAGAAAACTAGCTACAGCTTAGCTATGCATAAATGATGATGGTCACCAGGGCTATTTTTGGGCAGGAACGCATAGGAATGGAGTTCCGGCTGGCTTCCGAGCTGGCCACGCCTACAGTCTCCCCCCCCACACTGTGTTTCCCAGGCACCTCGCAAGCCGCAGGTTACCTGGGGAAGCCAATCCTGGAAGGGAGCTGTGCTGTCAGGGTTGTGGCCTAATGTGCTAACAAGTTTCTGCTGTTGGGTATGGCCTATTATGCTAATGAGTTCCTGCTGGGCTTTTTCAACAAAAAAAGCCGTGGTGGTCACAGTCGTATCCCTGAACAAAATGCACAGCCATTATAGCAGATGTAACTGATAAAGCATACTATTGGTCACCTCCACTATTTGGACACCGAGAAATAGTGCATATCCTGGACATGGCTCCAGGGAGCACCATAAGACTTCCTTAATGTGCATCTCTTCTCAGTAAAGCCACTTAAGGGGGATAGATGCCCTCTCCTTCCTATGTATGACATTCTTCTTACTCCACTCCCATCCAGATAGCATGACCAAGGAGAATTAAGCCCCCTCCTCAGGTTAAAGAACTGCATCCCTCCCACAAGATGAGCTGCTGATGGGAAGGACACTTGCCTGGGAAGAAACAAAGATCAGTGTTTTCTTCCCGTGCTTCCTCATAGCATTGTAACGTTTTCATGCACCTTCCTGGTTTTCCCCATTCTAGAATGGAATTATGAAGAAGGCAGCTTCATATCAGTTTCTATGACTGATACTTTTCTCATTGTTTCCAAAAGCTGTTGCAAGCCATCCTATTATTAGTGAGATTTGTATGGGTTGCGAATGTTTTATTTTAAATGTGGTAGTTTGAATAACTCTTTATCTAATGGTATGTTGTCAGTGCAATCTTACTTTCAGTGGAATTTATTTTCAAGTAAGTCTGTTTCGGGTTGTATGCCTATAACCTAGACTAGAATCTTTTCCAGTCTAATTGACTTCATTTCGGTATAATCATGCCAAATCAAACTAAACATTCCAACCTATTTTTTTTAATCTATTTATCTGAAAGGGGTAGAGCATGGCAAGTACAGGACTAAAAAAACATTTCTGGCATGCATCATGAGTAGCTGGAGAGATATACCATTTTCACCTATTCATGCTGTGGCTTGAAGTAAAGCGAGTTTACTTGCGTCTACTCCATCTCTAATGAGTAGGTTTTCATATGTCACAAAGCCACATTCAGTTTAGCACAATTGGAAGTCAATTGGATGGCCCAGAAGTGAGTTACCATGGAGATGGGAAAGATAAACACTACTGTACTTCTGACCTCCAAGGAAGCTGATTTCTCTAAATGACGGTTGAGGTCAAGGAGGCAGTGTTGGAGGCTTATTCCACTCAGGCCTCTTCTACATCTGTCCTGTGGATAAGAAAGCCTATTTCTAGCCTAGGCAGTCCATTAACTTTCACAGGCCCGAACTTTCACTCAAGTATATGTCAAATATAGGTATCGTTTTTTAAAAAATGACTGGTACTAGATGCCTTCAGGTAATCAAACATGAATTCAGGTCTCCTGCTTTATTTGGTAACAAAATAATTCATTTCTGAAGCTCACATAATGGGTAATGTGGACCACTGAACATTTTAACGTGGCAAAAGGTAATATTCCTCCTTACTCACTCAGTAAGTCTTAACTAATGGCATCCTAAAAAAAAACAGATGCCGCCTGTAAAATGGCAGAAACACCTTTGTGTAAACATTTCTGAATTTCAAGTGATTCAAAACTGAAGCATTCTTATTGGAAGTTTTGTTGTTGTTTTACTTTCAGTACTGGCAATGTTGGGCTGCACTTTTCAAATACTTAAGGGCACTTAAGTATTCTTAAGAGGGTGGCTGTGAATTTCACCAATTCCCCACTCGCCTTCAGACCCCACTATACTGTTCCTGAGGGTCCACTGATTTCCAATAAATGAAATCTCGGGGGGGGGGGGGGGCTCCGTGGGCTGGGGAAATTGACAGAAATCACTACACCCTCTTAAGAAAACTTAATGGCACATAATGTTTTCTTACCTATGCAGTTAGCTACAGGACACTGACTTGCTCCTAAACATAAGATATTGGGGGGAGGGGCCTTTGGAGCAGCACTGAGTGGTGATTACTACTTTTTTTTTTAAAGGAAAGCAAGGGTTACTAGTGCAAACCCATTTAATGGGAACAGTAAATTCATAACATGGGTTTCATATACATATGTGGTCATGTTTGGGAAACATGGTTAAGGCAAAGTTCCCTGATGTTACATTTGGAAACATGTTATAGATACTGCAGCTTTTCTTAAGGACCCCAACACAAGGAGATCACAAATCATTATAATTTAGCCCAGTAATATCTTGATTTATAGGTGAAGAGCTAAGAAATAAAATGTCTCATCCAACCCTTTCCCCCTATAATCCTTCTGTCCTCCTCTATGCTAGGTGTACTTCCTGAACTCTGCTTTTCAGAGATTCTTTTATATCTTACCTGCAGATATCCAGCACTTCTCCTCCCAGCCCCCTGGGACACAGGTTTCCAGGAGCAAGACTAGTACTGCACATGGAGTCTGGTTATTTATGCATGACAATCTCCACTTGCTGTGAACAGCTAATCACATTGTAGTGTTTGGCTCAGTTGTGCCAGACCTGCTACAGGGACAGCATGGCATGATGCATGAATCAGAAATGCAGCAAAGCTTCACACTAAGTGATAGATTGGGCTGTATATTTAAACATAATGAATAATTATGGCATAATAATGTTCAAGGTCCTTAATGTAAACATTTTCCTAAACAAGCACTTTCAGAGTGTGTGTTGCCAAAGAATTAGAGCAAGTCCACATAGTATAATTACTGCTTGAAACAATGCTGTAGACTGCAAAAAAGTACATGCATCTTTACTAGAGAAAGGGAATGAAATGGGTCAGATTCCCACAGAGCTGGGTCCTGACAAGATTTCCACAGGCATGAGGCAGGATTATTTTAATCAGTTTCCTCCCCCCATGTCAGCCCTTCCTAATGCTGCTACAGGGGGATGGAAGTCACCAAGCAGCAACTTGGGAGGGAACCCCCCCCCCATGGCCATGAGCAACTTGGGAGGGAACCCCCCCCCCATGGCCATGAAAATCTAGTTGGGATCCAAGCCATACTATTTAAAAACATCTTGGTCTATGTTGGTGGGGGAGAACTTTGCCTGAAAGTTACAAAATGAATAGATCAAATACTAAGCATTATTCTTTTTTTATAATTACAGCTTGAAGGAGATTTTAGTTTGGCTCAAGGTTTCTTGGCTCCTCCCAACTTGGATTACACAGGATACCACAAGTACATCGATGAAATGCTGCCCCCTGAAAGCCCTGTGCTCTATGGTCTCCATCCTAATGCCGAGATTGATTTCTTGACTATACTAACAGATAACCTTTTCAAGGCTATCTTGGAAATACAACCCAGGAACGTGCTTGCTGGAGAGGTAGTAGGACAGTCAGCAGAAGAAAAGGTGAGGTTATGCTCTTCTTCAGAATCCTTGTTCCTTGTCTCCATTAATATAGAGCTTGCCATAAATAGTAAATTTCAATCACTGTTATCATATAAAGAATATGGGACTGCCCACACTTAAAACAGGAAGAAATGTTGACCATTCACATTACCTTGACCATTAGAGGGGGTTTTTTCATTAACCTTTCTCATGAAGGTGCCTCTCCTCCCGGGAAGTCAGGTTTGGTTTTTGGTGGAAGTATCTGGTCCCTTTCTCTGGGAGATATGAGTTATTAGGTGACCACCTTCAAGATGAGAGTGCCACAGTCTTCACCCATGGATGCCTTCACCACAGGTGTCTCCGCTCCCAGGTTCCCTCCACCTGGCCACCTTTTCTGCTGAGAGTGAGCCTCTCTTCTTTCTCCCCCCCCCTTCCTCCTCTGTCATCCCATCCCTGTTTCTGGTATGGCTCACTTGGGTGACTGGACAATGGATGTTGGAATGTCTTTAGTCCCTTGTGCTCTTTGGAGATTCATCTTGAAAACAGATTCTTTACAAAAACAGGCAGGAAGCCAATCCCTTGTAGGGTGACTTTGCTGTTCTGCCTGCCCTTGATTACACAGTAGCGCTCCTCGGGTGTAAAGTATGGACTGGGGCTCTTCTTGTGCTGGGTACTTAGCTGTCCTTTTAAAAAAAAAAAAGACATGTTAAATAGTTGAGTGATTACAGATAGGTTTATTTGAATTTTTTTTCTTTTAATAAGACCATCCCCTCCCCCCAAATCTCTCTGTATGTTAGTTTTAAAAGTCAGACTTGTGTACAAAATCTTATATGGAGTTTAGGTGCTAGAAAACCCTCTAAAATGACAGCTAAACTTTGTTTGCATTAACTAGCAGTAGTTTAGAGTTTTCTTGCTGTTTAGAAAAGATTTGAAACTAAATGGCACTGCATTCAATACAACCCTGGATCTTTAATAGGGATGAAGAAAGATTTCTTGGTTGTGTTTATGTTCTATATTTGTGGTTGTTGTAACAGGATCACTGCTTTTTGCTGGCTTTTGTGCATAAATTAGCATTGTGTATGGTAACTATATGCAACTTATATGTACCAGTCCATGACTAATTTGGAGGGTGGACCCTGTGGAATTATACCATGCTGAGGTCCCTCCGCTCTCCAAACTGTACTCTTTACAGGTTCCACCCCCAAAATCTCCAGATATTTCTCAACCCAGAGCTGGCAACTGTAGATTTACAATCTTTTTTCCAATAATGACCACATGTGAAATGATCTTCTGCTATTTTATGTGCTTGGCAGCTTACTAAGCTGAAGTGTGTCCCCAGTGTTTTTGGTTTACACAAGTGCCTTTTCATTCTCTCCCCCACTCCCCATTTCTTAAGCATCATGTTGAGGACTCTGATGCATCTTTAGTCTTCTGGGCTGTTCGTTGCTTTTGAATGTCACTGCTGGGAGACCACAGGATCTCTTGAGTATTTATGAGGGAAATACTTTTCAAAACAGCGTATCTTTTTTGCTGCTTAGTTCATGTAATTAGGCTTTGAAGGACTGTTTTGGAAATTATCTGCTTAAAGGCTCTGATGTGGTGGAGAGGGTGTTCTATGTTTCTTATACTTGCTTATAAAGGTTTTGAGTTACAGTTGGGTGTAATGGTTAGGAGCATGGACTCTAATCTGGTAGAACTGGGTTTGACTCCCCATTCCTCTACTTGCAGCTGCTACTGTGACCTTGGGTCAATCACAAGTTTTTTCAGAGCTGTTCTCTCAAGAGCAGTCCTCAAAAGAGCTCTTTCAACCCCACCTACCTCACTGGGTGTCTGTTTTTAAGTGGTAAGCCCATCTGCATGAACAGGGGAGGAGGACATGCAGATCAAAGTCCTTTCAAAATTTCCTTTTGCTGTGTGCAGCCCAGAGAGAACATTGGCAAGAAATGTGCACTCTGTACATGTTCATGCTCTTCATTTTGCTGTTACTTAAAATGGTGTGGTACAGTTTCAAAGGGACAATTAACTGGAATGTTTAAAAGGAATGACAGGATTGCCCATTGGAAACAATGGGAGAGGCTTGAAGGCCCATTGGAGATAATGGGAGCCAGGCATGCCAATTGACTTACATGGGCTCCACTGAAATACATTGCAGCACAAAAAAAAGTTGTAAAGAAAATGTGGAATGGTTTTCCCATTAAGGTCTTTGGGCCCAGATAGGCTACTCTGGAGCTGGAATACCAGCGCCCGGAGTGGAAAGACAGTCCCTTCTGTGTTTCTCTCCTGTGTTTCTCAATAAATGTCATAAAGTTGTACGCTACAGGGGGTAGTGTAATGTGTGCTATTCGTTTATTGGAGAGGGTCTGTCTAGTATGACATAAAAAGTGTGGAATTGAAAACTTTTAAAAAAAATAATGTTTTTATTGGTCTTGTCAAAACTGTTTTGACAACAAACAAGGTAAACAGAATAAGAAGCAAAAAGTGGGTGTGGCTGGATGACCACACTTCTGGTAACACAGGGGTGTGACCTAATATGCTAATACACTGTGCTGTCGGGGTGTGGCCTAATATGCTAATGCGTTTCTGCTGTTGGGTGTGGCCTATTATGCTAATGAGTTCCTGCTGGGCTTTTTCTACAAAAAGACCCCTGCCCACTAGAAATACTGTCTTAAAAGTCAGTTCTTTCATTGCATCATTGGAAAAATACCAAAATGCCAACAATTCACAGCTGGAGGAAGCATTTATGGGACCACTTCATTTTAGGTAAAATAGCTCATAATCCATTTATAATGCAGACTGCAAGACAAAAAAACTGTATTGCCATTTGGTATCCAGTTACAGATTACTTAACAGAACATGAAGTGTTGCCTAATAATACATTTTATAGAACTCTACTGTATTTTTAAATTATGGTTTGATGTCCTTGTGATTATTGTTGTTGTTGTTAGTTATATTTATTTGTTTTTCCTTTTTGAATTGGTTTTAGTGAAACTATGACTGGTAATAGAAGGTTTACTTTTTCGGATACTGATTATTATAGTGGTAATTCATTCATGATATGTATTGTTCTTAATGAGCTCTATAATAATTTTTATTAAGTTCTTTCAGTGAACAAGAGGCCATCAGTTGGAAAGGTTCCTTATGTAGGGCTCTCAATGCTGTATTCAGATTCCACACGGGGAAACTATGAGTATGAGGCAGTTTAATGAAGGCTGTGCCCCTTAAAAACCTCCTAACGTGGGTGTTGAACCAAGGATCGGCCTTTCTTAGCCCCTCTGATCACTGAAAGGCCTGCCACCTGTCTTTTCAGTGTGCTAGTGCTCAGACCTTTTTCTAAACCCTGTTGTAGAAAAGCCAGGATTTCCCTAACTGGGGCCTTCAGTGGGTCAGATCCTCTGTCCTTACACCAGGAATGGAACACCTGCCATGTAATATTATAGATGCTATTTGTGGACCTCTTCCTGGAAGCCAACATGGTTGTAATGACCCCCTCTGTGTAACCCATGTCGTTCAGTTGTTGCCTTTCAATTTCCAGGCTGTGAGTTTCAGCAAGTCTGGGCGAGGATGAGCCATTGTCCCCAGTATCATCAGATTCTGTCTCAGAGGTAGATGCCAAGGGTCCATTATGGACAACCTCATCAGATCCTGGAAGCACACCTCCTCGGCCAGAACAGGGTGACCAGGATCAATTCCACTTTTATTGTGAGCTGCCTTACCTTTTGAATGAGTGGAAAAGATGGAAAGGCATATAGTAGAGCTCTTGGCCATTCTAGACTCAATGCATCTGTCCCTATTGCTTCTGGGTTTCTTGACGTTAACACAGACTTTCTCGCTTGGCAATTCTGATCTGTTGCAAAGAGATCCACCTCCGCCTTTCTGAATCTCTGGCCTATCTGATGAAAAACTTCCCTGTTCAGCATCCATTCCAGCTGGTCCACCTTCTGCCAACTCAGCCAGTCCACCAGGATGTTCTCCTAAATGGCTACATGGACCACCTTCAGCGACAGAATATGTGATTCTGCCCATATCATCACTTGTGTCGCTTCCTTGTGTAGTACCCTGAAACATGTTCCCCCTTGCTGTTTGATATAGGCCTTTGCCATCATGTTGTCTGTTTGCATGAGAACATGATAGACTGCTGACTAACTCTGGAAATGGAGTAGTGTCAGTTTTATGGCCCTGAGCTCCAAGAAGGTTATGCTCCTGGTTGCCTCTTCTATGGACCAGGTTCCTTGTGTCATGCTCCCTTGAGTGTGCACTCCCCAAACAAAGAGACTTGCATCTATCATTGCCACCACTCTCTTTGGATCTCCGAGAGGCATCGCCTCAAAGAAGCGTGAAGACACCAGCCACCACTTGAGCTTTTGCCTTACAGATCTTGGTAGACTTGCCATCTCGACCCTCTTGCATGCTACCACCTCCTGATACTAAAGAAGAAATCTTTGTAGAGAACATGTGTGAAATCTGGACTGCTGGTGAAGAAACAGAAGTATAAGTTGGTGAAACTATCAGAAAGCAACAACATTCATCCTTATAAGCAGCTGAAAATGAAAAAAATATAAAGCTATTGATGCAGCAGCAGAAGTCACAGTGAATTTAGAAGAAACAGCTCAAGGTGAGGTCACTGAAGATAGTGTTACAGAAGCAGATGAATCAATGAATACAATCGAAGAAGAGAAGACTGAGGTCAAATGGCCGTACCTGACCTGGAGTCAGAAGATGCAGAAATAAGTGCAATTGAGGTAAAGAAGGTTCTTATGCAGAATGACGTAAAAGATGCATAGTGGTTTATACAGTCCACAAATACTGAAGAACTAGTGACTGAAGTGACAATCCAGAGCCAGGCTATTGATGTTCCAGTGGGAATTGTAGTAAATGAAATTAATGCTCTGGATATTGCCAAAGATGTTACAATTGGCTTAGAAACTAAAAGCACTGAGAAAGTTGCAACTGGGGCCTACTTACAGAACAAGGACATTGAGGCCTTCTACACAGTGTGGAACCTGAAACTCCTGTGCAGAAAATGGAACCCAACATCCACTTTCAGAAAGTAGAAATGGAGGTCCCTGTAGAAAATGTGAAACCTAAACCTCACCTGTTGAATACTGAGACCCAGATCCATGTAGACACTGTGGAATCAGGGATATCTATTAGAAAGATGGAAGCAGAAGTCCACCAGCAGAATTCAGAAATTGGGTCTGTTATATAAAAGGTAGAAACAGAGAACCATAAAGTAGAAAAGGAGCCATGCCTACTGAATGTGGAAGCTGAGGTCCTGGCAGAGAAGACTAAAGTAATGGTGGAAATGAAACTTTTCACAGAGATGACAAAAGCAGAAATTCCTAAGGAAAAAGCAACAGTTTTGACAGAGGAGGCAGAGGCAGAAGTTCCTGCAGAAAGGCAGGTGGAAAGTTGCATGTGGAGGCTTCTGCAGAGAAATCAGATGTGGAAGTGGGGGCTCCAGCAGAAAAGGCTGATGTAAAGATGGGTGTGGATGCCTCTATAGCAAAAGTAGTTGAAGAAGTTTTTGCAGGGAAAGAGGTTACAGAGTTCCATGCGGAAGAGGTGGAAGCAGAGGTTGCCAAGGAGGTTGAAATGAAGCTTCCTGCAGAGAAGGTGGATATGAAAAATCTTACAAAAGATACAAAACTGGAATCCCCAACAGAAACAACTGAAGTCCTAACAGAAGAAGCAAATGTAGACATTCCTTCAGAAATGGTGAATGCGATGGTAAATACAAGGGCTCTCATACAGAACATAGATATGGAGGCCCCTGCAGAGCAATCAGAAGAAATAGTGCAAGGAGAAGCTGCTTCCAAGCCAGCAAAGCAGAAGAATTTGCAGAACTTGGAGGCTGGGGTCAACTTTTATTCTGAGATAGACTATACTATGAATTCCATAATTTCAGCAGAAGTTCCAGTTTGTACAGATTTAGAGCAAGCACCTGTGGTCAGTGGCATACGTAGAGTTCCAGTGCAGAGAGGGATGCAAGATGTTGCCAGTTCCTTTAAAGTAGAATATCTGGATTCTGTTGGATCTAAGGGTCTTTTTAAGGTTGAGGTTAAAGACTCTGGTCTTTGCCAAAACAAATGAGTTAGGGGATGTTACCCTTGTCTCAGAATCAAAGTGCACAAAAGAAATTGTAACTGAGAACCCTGTGCAGAAAGAAAAAATTATACCCTTTATGAAGACAGAAGGAGAACAATCAAAGAGCATGGATAGTGCTTCATCTGAAGTCCTTGTGCAAAGTGAAAAGGAAAATGCACTTGCTTTAACATCAAATTTTGCAGCAGCTGAATTAACTGAGAATGCTGTGAGAAATGAGGCGACCGTGGATTTTGTGGGAAATGAGCTTGGAAACACAGAACTAGCAATTAAATCCAAACACACAGAAGCAGCAGTAACTGGGGCTGTTGCAAAGACTGCAGTAGAAGGAGACACCCTTTTCTCAGACTCCAGATTCACAGAGAATTTCCAGAAAGCTGTCAGAAAGAACAAGTGCTATCAGAGAAGGTGGTGACAGTGGAAAGTGACAAATTAGCTGAAAACACTGAACTAACTGCTAGTGGTGATGCACTTTATGCAGCTCCGATGCAGCAACATCCCAAGCAACAGGAGGTTGTCACCTCCGACATTCTTGCAATGCAAAGCTATGAAGCTCATAAATCCTCTGTGCCAGTAACAGCTGCAGCAGTTGATGAGCAGGTTGTTGAAGAAAGTGTCATTGTTACAGAAACATCAACAGAAACATTGCAGTCTTTCTTTTAAAAGCCAAAAGAAACAGCATTCAAAATTGTACAGCAGGTGACCTTTGCTCACTCAGGTTTGGGGGCTCCAGGTCCTGATACTGAGGTAATGTTGTGGACTGAGAAGCCAGAATCAGCTGCTGAGAAGTCAATTTTACCAACTGATGATCTGACCCAGACACACATAATTCATTCCATCCCCAAAATGAAATCAGAGCTCAGTCAAGAAACTGGAAAACAGATTCAATCTCCAGAAAGAAGCCCCTTTTTGATGCATATAGAATATCAAAAGGATGATGTTCCGCCTGTGGCTGTAGTCTCAGAGTACCAAAGCTGTGCTTAAAATCATTCAGAATGCTGTTGATAAACTGGAGAAAATGGAAGCGACAGCATCTGTGTCAAGTCAGGTGTGTGAAATAAATGTGACATTCAGGAAAGCCTGCACACTGATCAGCAGCTGCTTTCTGTGAATATAGAGAAGTGAAGATTCTCTCAGTGCCAGAGGGGGGAATTGTATAACAGACAGCAGTCAACTGAAAGTTCAGTACAGTAACTGAAGCCATGTAATAATGCATACATGGGAGGGGCATTCTAGAATGTTTTGGAATGTATATAAGCAACTGTAACTATGTCAGAACTGAACTGCTGGTATTTCATGCTAGAGTTCCCTTTATCCAAGTAAAGTTTGCTCTTGTTGTGTTTGAGGCCTCTCCTGGTGTAGTTTATTAGACTTGACTCATCAGATAACCTGGCAACCCTACCTGACTGGTCTTTGCCTCTAACATTCTAAACAGTTTGCTGTTGCTGTTGGGTGTCATTGAATGAGTCCTGAGGTAAAATACATCTCCCAATCTTCCCTTAAACAGTCACTGGAGTCAGCCCCGAAGCTAGGGATATTTTTGGGAGGGGCCACCAGCTAATTAAATCAAAGTTAATTAGTGAATCTCCTTAGAAGCCAGCCTTCTTCTGAGGCAGCCCTGCACCCCCACCAGACTCCAGGGCAAGTGAGGGGGGGTAATGCCCAACAGCCACAGCTTCCTCTCTCTCCTGGAGGACTGCATACCTGCTCAAGTTGTGAAGCTATTTTCTTTCAGGAACGAACAAGCAGCTGAGTAAGTAAGACACTAGAGTAGTTCAATTATACATTATATTCAAAAAGTTACAGCAAACATTGCTTAAGAACAAATAATAAATTACAACAATAACAGATGATATCAGCACAATAAAGCAGTGATAATACAGCAAAGCAGTAGCTAATGCAGCAAAGCAGTAGCCAATACAGTGAAAGTAGCTGACGAAGAAAGTAGCTGACGAAGAATTATTTTTCTCCGTTTCGTTCTTAATACTTTTTCAAAACTGTCAACACAAACCACATATTCATCTTTAGAAACAATAATAATACATGCTAGAGACAATAATAGTCAAAACAGTATCCAACTACATTACCAGGATTTGTTTTTCAATCATTTCAATGTAAAATGCCAAGTGTGGCTGGAATTTTCTATATAAGATAAAAGTAGTCAAATTAGTCATGAACATTTCTTAGTAAAGGTACATTATTATATAGAAAATTCCAGCCACACTTGGCATTTTACATTGAAATGATTGAAAAACAAATCCTGGTAATGTAGTTGGATACTGTTTTGACTATTATTGTCTCTAGCATGTATTATTATTGTTTCTAAAGATGAATATGTGGTTTGTGTTGACAGTTTTGAAAAAGTATTAAGAACGAAACGGAGAAAAATAATCCGGATTCTTCGTCAGCTACTGCCTTGCTATATTAGTTACTGTTTTACTGAGCCACTGCTTTCACTGTATTGGCTACTGCTTTGCTGCATTAGCTACTGCTTTGCTGTATTAATTACTGCTTTGCTGTATTATCACTGCTCTATTGTGCTGTTATCATGTTATTGTAATTTATTATTTGTTCTTAAGCAATGTTTGCTGTAACTTTTTGAATATAATGTGTAATTGAACTACTCTAGTGTCTTACTTACTCAGCCAGTTGTTCCTTCTTGAAAGTCGTTACAGCTGAGGGGTCTCTTGTTTTCTCAAGTTGTGAAGCTAGGCAGGGAGAAGCAGGCAGTGGGTAGCAGCATCCAGGAGTGGGATTGGCAGGGAAGGGGGGAAAAAGAGATCTGACAGTGGGAGTGGGAAGAGGCAGCAGGATACTCTCCCCAGCCCACTCACTCAGACAAGCCCACCTGCCCACCCACCCACCCACCACACCACCGAGCAAGCCAAGCACCTCCTTGCTGCTGGAACTGCCACCACCTCCACCGCTGCTGTACTGGATGTCACTGGCTGAGAGTGGAGCAAGGCCAGTGGGGAAGCAACCAAGGCACTCAGTTGTCTGGCAGCAAGGTTGGAGGCAGCATGGCACAGGCAGCAAGTTGAGGTACTTTGGTGCTAGCCTGGGAGGGAGGGGCCCAGAAAAAATGCTAGGGGGCTGGGCCCTGTGGGCCCCATGTTAGCTATGGGCCTGACTGAAGTTGCCAGTCTCCCTGTGGGCCCTGGAGATCTCCCAGAAATCTCCCAGAAATCTCCCCATGTTCCTCAGCCACAGCACATCATTTCCCCTGCAGAAAATTTCCCAGCTATTACAACTGATCTCCAGATGACCAAGATCAGTTCTCCTGGAGACAATGGCTGCTTTGGGCAGTGGACTCTATAGCACTATACCCTGCTGAAGTCCCTCCACACCCCAAACCCAGCCCTCCCCAGACTCTACCCCTCAAATCTACAGGTGTTTCCCAACCCAGAGTTGGCAACCCTGTAACCAGCTATGGAACTGCTTTCCAGACCCTTGGAACCCAGAAGGCATGGCATAGGAGGTGCTTTTCTGCCTTCACTACCACTGCATAACCCCAAATCAACATAAATCAGGGGTGGAGGGAACCATACCTGTTACCATGAGGCTGTCCTCCCATACTACCCACTTGGGGCAGCAAAAGGACTTGAGACAGCCCTGCCTTATAGCAAAACAGAAGGAAATAAACATGGCTTGCCTCCCTCTATTTTCCCCTTCCCTCTGCCGCCCCACCAGCCACAGCTGGGACACTCCCCTGGAGCTAGAGCCAGTTGTATTTCTTCCCACATAAAGTAAAAAATGACAGTGACTGTGAAGTGATGTTTTAGGCTGCTTACAGGGCTGTGCACAAGAAGAAGGTCCTCCCCCTACTACAAGCTGGTTTGAAGAGAATGTAAGAAAAGATGAGCTGCATTCCAGTGAATGAATGTTTGGCCCAGCCAGTGCTCATGATTTTTCTTTGTATGCAGGTGAAGAATGTCCTGGATGAGATTTTGGAGAAGTTGCCAGAGGAGTATAACTTGATTGACATAATGCAGAAGTCTGCTGCTCGAACCCCATATATACTTGTCTGTTTCCAAGAATGTGAGAGGATGAACATCCTTGTTCGAGAGATATGGAGGTCACTTAAACAACTAGACCTTGGTCTGAAAGTAAGAGAAATTATTTAAGTTATGAGTTAATTAGATATGGGGGGGATTGGTTGGGAAAGGGACTCTATGAACTTAAATAACTCAGTTTTCTACAAACATCTAGGGGGAACTTACATTTTCTCCTGCCATGGAAGCTCTGCAGTCAGCCCTGTTTTTTGATCTGGTGCCAGACACGTGGTCCAAACTGGCTTACCCCTCCACATACAGCCTTCCGCAATGGTAAATCTCCAATGCTTATCAAATTTAAAAAGTGGTTCTAACACTGTACGGTACTGCATGTTTTAAAAACAGGGTCTTTGACTTTCTTTCGATTATCACATCGTGGTAGCTTGTTAACCATGGTAGTTTGTGGGCCACTGCTGAATAGCTACTGCATCCCCTAAAAGACACAGGGAAAGAATTTAAAAATTCTGCTGAGCTTTCCCCTTTGTTCCATAGGATTTCTCTCTGTGCTGCTTAGCTAATAGCTTCATTTCTGGCATTCCTCCTTATCTATATTGCTTCCAGGACAGAACAAAGTAACACTGAGAAGTAGCTCAGGATATTTTTATTAGGTAGTTCTCGTTAAAAAGAAGGTAGGCAGCCTCTGCTCCATACATTTTTGAAGACATGTTTAAAGTTATGCACAGCAGCTGGCAAATTAGCAGTGTCACTATGTACTTTTTCACTGGCCAGTCCAACTGATGCTTTCTAATTATCCTGTTCCTATCCACCTACAAACTACAATGTTTATCATACATAATAATAATAATAATGGAATTTAAAATTATTCTAAAAATATCACTTAGTGGGTGTTAGTTTTAATGCATCTACTGTTTCTTCCTCAGGTTTAATGATCTCCTTCTGCGATGCAGAGAACTTGATACTTGGACACAAGATCTTGTGCTTCCTGCAGTAGTGTGGCTTTCTGGCTTCTTCAACCCTCAATCTTTTTTGACTGGTATGTCATACTAGCTCTGATAGGTAGAATGGCTACAATTTTTACATAATGTTTTAACTCAACATCATGTTTTGAAGAATGCTAATATTGTAGGTGCACAAATGAGTGCCTGTAGTAAAATCTTTTGCCCTGAGACTAAGATCCTGAAAATGTGCATGCAAGTGATGTATTTAAAACAATGTTGATCAGGTTTAATTGTCTAGGAGACCCAGAAGCTACAGCATTGTTCAAGCTAAGCAGATGCGAGCCTGATCAATACCTTGGTGAGACCACAATGAGCCCGAGTTGTTTGCTAAGAGCTAACAGAAGTATAAACAATTTCTTAAAAACAAATCACATGAAAGATCAGTCCTATTGAGATAAATGTATTTCCACAATGCAGTAGAGCTGAGAGTTGATTTCAGTACACCACATGAATGCCTGTGTGTGTTAAGAGTGTGGAACAGTTTGCAGCAGAAGCGTGCTGTTATTCCTCCATCTGGGTGTAAGAGGGCATTACTTCTGCAGCATTTTTTGTGGAACAAACTTGTGACTCACGAAACAATGGGACAACACTTTTGAGAAAGTGTGGATTTATTGTTCGAGTAGGGATGGAAAAATAAGAAAAACAATTTATTCTTTTACAATTAATTATTTGTTCTTAGGTCATAAGGTTACTTATGCAACTTATTCACACACTAACACTTTCTTTTTGAAAGCCATTATGCAAAGCATGGCACGAAGGAACAACTGGTCTCTGGATAAGATGTGTCTAACAGCAGATGTTACCAAAAAGAGTAGAGATGATTATGGTCACCCACCAAGGGAAGGAGCCTATATTTTTGGACTTTTTATGGAAGGTAAATATATATACATATATTAAAGTTACTTGGCACCACTGACCTGATAGTGAAACTCAGATTTAGCTGGGAGAACAAGATTGTGTACTACTGTCTTGTTATTACTCACTGATATTATGTGGGGATGGATCCAGACTAAATTTGCCATTTCCACCAATTACCCCTTCCCACTGCAGACCTCCCTCACACTGTTCCAAAGTTCCATCTAACCCTTTGGAGGATTGCAAAGGATTTCCCCTGACAAACCATACAATTCTCCCACTCCCAGGATAAACAGAAGCTAAATTTGAACTCTGTGAGTCAGAGCTTGCCTAGAGTTATGCTGGTTGTATTTACTGCACACTCAAAAATAACCTGACAGATAAATTTCACTAAGGGTATTCTCTCTTGAGCTATCCATGAATATTTATTGTTATGCAACTAACAGCAACTGCGTGCATGCATGTGTCTCTGGTTACAGGAGCAAGATGGGATATCCAAACAGGAGCCATAGCTGAAGCACGTCTGAAGGACCTGACTTCCACCATGCCAGTAATCTTTGTGAGAGCAATTCCAGTGGACAGGCAAGAAACCAAGCACATTTATAAATGCCCAGTATATAAAACTAAAAATAGAGGGCCCACTTATATCTGGACTTTCAACCTGAAAACCAAAGAAAAGCCAGCCAAGTGGGTGCTTGCAGGAGTAGCCTTGCTCCTAGCAGTTTAGCACTTCAGTACATCTCTATCTAATCAATCCCAGCCTTTGCAGTGCAAGCCAAACTAGAAGAGCTCAGCTCCTACTTAATCATAACATAGACATTATGTCAAAATGTTACTTCTTAGTATTATAAAAAGTCTTCAGGGTGGTGTAGTACCGGGGGGGGGGGGGGGGGGGGGAGCTGTGCATCTCTAATGCAAAGTACAGAAATACATAAGTACCTGCCTTTAAAAGTCAAAACTATATAAGTATTTATGGTATTCAACTCTGTATGTAACTTCTATCTCAAAAATAGCCCAAAGCAACATTTTTTTCTTTTAAATGTAGGTGTCTTGAAAAATGTGTTTCTCTTGCTCATTATAACATCTGCATTTTAAAATATCAAAATAAAGCTTAATTTAAATATTCCAGTGTATAAAGTAATCTTATTACCCCTGCTAACTAACTGCAACAGCCAATATATTGCATCTGGGAACAGATTCACTACAGCATGAGTAATGTGCCTCTGGTCTCTTGGCCACTGTAGGTTTCTTTCGGATTCTGAGGCTGCTTCATAAACAGTACATTAACGCAGATGTGAAGTGCATTAACACACAGTTCAGTTTTGCTGTCAAGGCACATGATATTTACAGTCAACTGAACTACTCAAAAAATGTTGACAGTGGTCAAACCACTTGTAAGGATTTCTGCGTTCTGTACAATGGAAGAAATGGTTAGTGCTGTGCAGAAGGCAGAATTAGCCTGCAAGACAGGGAAGTAAACACAAAAAGTACCAACAAGAATTCATGTCACAATATTTTAATTTAAATATAATTTTGGTGGGATTTTGTTTAATTCAGATGCCAGAAAAGAAAATTGCTGGGGTTAAGAAAGAATGTAACCTGTAGGAAGCTGGGACAATTAAATTCTCTCAGTGCTAATAAAATACTACTCCAAGTGTTAAATTTGTAAAATCTAAGAGATTGGTTTAAAATTTTTCTAAAGCAATTGAGAATAGCGCTTTGATAAGACTCTGCAGTTCTGTTGAAAATCAGCTATTCACAGCTGGTCTCTGCTCCTAAGCAGCACAGTCCAGGGGTACTTCTCCAGTACACGCTCTGCTGAAATGAACGGAAGCCGTATTAAATTCCATTCATTTTTGTCAAAGTTTCACAGAAATAAATTCCCAGTGTATTGTGGCAAAATGTATAACATGTAGATTCCTTTTAACCAATGTTTTCCTGAAAAAACCCTGTAATACATTCAGCATCAATTTTTTAAAAAAGCAGTCAAATCACTTCTATCTACATTTCTATATTTTACAAACATAAATGTAATAAAATTTTAAAATCTCAAGCTCTGATTTAAAACAGTAGAAAATAAAGTTGACAAATTATAAGTGTTGCACAGCTGATTCCAGTATTTTCAGTTGTCCTCAGCAAGTTGCTTTTGCAAGCTGGAAAAAAGAAGGAAAGAGGTACCAATAGCAACACAGGAGATGACAGATTATTTCATGCTATAACAGACAAACATCTTGGCACAAACCTTGTTGGTCAAGGCTCTTCATAATGCAACTGCCACACATAAACCAGCCTATTTTTAAAAAAAATCAAGCTATTTTTAAAAAATATATAGCAGAATTCAGTACGCACAATTTGTTGTCAGAAGTCCATATAAAAAGGACTAGTAGCATATTATACATTAAAACCTTTTTACTGGACATAACCATAATTTGTATGCAAATATAAGATGAGCCTCTCTTTTTTTATCACATACCTTGAAAAAAAAAGTCTTGCACTGGAGTAAATGCATTTTACATAAATTTACATACGGTATAGCTTCATACCCTATGGAAAAGCTATGGGGAGGACTAATAATTAATGTTCATCTTCCCTATACTTCTGGCTGTAACTTCCAAAGCAGACATTACACTTTGAGTTGTGATGTCCCCACAGGGGCATGTCACAGGAATAGCACAGCAGAAGAAATACAAAAGAGGTACTTCAGTTAAACAATTATAAAAACAGGAAATGCTTGCCATTCACACTTCCTGTTCCTTCTGCATTTTGTGACATCTGCAAGTTGCTCACAATTCCAGACATGCAAGATTATGAAAGAATTCAGGAGCCATGTTCACAAGTTACAGTGAATGCATGTACACTTAATTTTTAAAAAATATATGCACTGACTAAAATGTGTTCATTGAAAAATTCTCATATTACATTCAGCACATGTACATGAGATACAAACCTGACATTTATCCAGGCACTGATCCCTGGTTTCAGTTGCAAAGTAAATGCACACTGGCTGTTTCTTACCAACAGATGTAGGCATTATAAATGCAGGATGCACATGAGTTTAGTTTAACATGTGAACAGGGTTTATTACTACTTAAATTATCTATGTAATGGGAATTTCATAGTATCATAAATAACGAATTCAAATGTGGAGGTCTTTATGTTCAATGGGTGATTACTGAAGGTTCTCATATATTCTCCATGTAAATATGTTTGGTTACAGTTTCTCCCAGCTTTTAAACACCCCCCCTCCAATGCTGATACAGTCAAAGTCTAAAAGCAGCCAAAAGCTATAAAAATTCTAAGAGTCCTCCTACCTTTCCAGATACTCTTTTACGTTGTCATAACCATAGAACTTTGCCAAGTGGATGAGCATCCCTGTAGCACAACGGCCATCACGTTTGCGACAGTAGCTGCAATTGCAGATCCCTCGGCAAGGGGGACAAACCCAATCCTTTAAAAAATGATGGGGGAGTGAGATTAATTACATAAAGTCACTTGACATATTGCTTTCTTGCTTAGTAAAAAACCCAGAAGTTAGCTTCATTCAATACAATGTGTTTTGTTAAGAACATGGCGGCAAACCATGTATAGATCTCTCATCTTTTTATGAGGACCAGGATCTATCTGTATCCCAGTCTAAAGAAGGTACTTACTGGGTCTAGAAGTGAGGATTTAACATCTTCTCCATAGCGATTACGGAGGCATGGCCCACAGAACTGTCCCCTCACCCCTCCACAGCCCTCATTACGACAAACTGTCTTTGTATCAATTGTTTTCTGTCGACACTGATGGCACGTACTTCCCTAATGTGGGAGTCAAGGGAGAAGGCAGAGTTATACCAAGGATCAGGCAGCTTCACTCACATTTTAAATTTTACAAAGTACATTCCATCAGTAGGAACCATACATGGTAAATACAGCCAGTGTACAGTGCTTAACATAGAATTTTCACATGCAGGTTTCCATCCTCCTCATTTTTGTTGATAATTTCAGTATGATGAAAAGACCCCTTTCCATAACAGTCATTATGTAAGGGAAATTTCAAACAATGTTTTGTCTTGATAATGTGAATGCATTTTATAAACCAGTGAGATTTGTTAGACAAATGGTATATATAAATATAGCAAATGCACAGCAGCAGGATTTTATCTTATTTCCCCAGCACAAAATCATTGCTTTTGTGTTATATAAAACAAAACTATTGTATGTCCCTTTAAGGTTAATCCAGTTTCTCAGCCCCTTGATACACTTTGGAGCACAGTTTCAGAAAAGTTGTTCAAGATTCTGTCAATACTTAGTATTCTGAAATGACAGCGTGAATGGGCAACTCACTACTGCATCCACTAGCATGTTCCTGCCGGTAGATAAAGTGATACATTTGCATTTCAGAAAATGGGTGGCCTTGAGCAAGTTACTTTCCACTTCTACCTTCCCATCTCCAAGCCTTGTGGTTGCTCTGATCTCCAGTACATTTTTTTGTTTTTGTTTGAGCAATGGGGCAGTGTCTTTGTAGCTAAACAGCCCTTTTATGTGGGAAGCTCCATGCATACTGATGCTCTCTTCTCTCTGCATGGGAAATCAGTGCACTAGCATGGCATCTCTTAAGAGCTGATTCACATTATCATCTGTGTCTCCATGCAATACTCCCAGCATATCAATTATTACAGGGATCAATTATTACAGAGAATGTCTCTCATAGAAATTAAGATCCCAATGGGTACAGCTGCCACTTTTTAGCAGTGTCTTCTGCAAATGTACCTACGCATTGACATCCTCTATGAATTTGTCCTCAGGAGTCAAAATGAATGCATGAACCAGCTCAGTCTCAGTTCCTTGACAAAAATGTAGGTAAAGCTGTAAGCAGGTTGGGTGGTTTTCATTCCACTGTTATGACGATATATACTGTTAGTGCAGGCCTGAGGATTTATTTACTCTTCCAAGCTAAGAATGCCTTAGCAGGGTGGATACATCATTAACAGATACCCTACTGGCTACATTAAACCCAGTTAATCTTTGGATTATGTTTTTGAAGTAGATTATGTTATACAGAGAAGAGAGGCAACTAAACTACCAAAGAATACAGTGGCAATTCAAACAAATGGGGGGGGGATCCGCGTTCAGTAAATTAACATCTGGACTTGAATCTTACCCAGACTTTCTATAGGGAGAAGGACTTTGGCAGATTCCTCCTCTGGTGGAAGGCTTCAGATTTCCCTTCAGCCATTCCAGGGCAGGGCTATTCCCCCAGAGGAGGTATCTTGGATTGCTGTGGGAGCAGGGAATCAGCAAAAATCACCCCTTGCATTCATGAAATTCCAAACAGGTTCTAATCTTTGGTTCTCATTTCAGAGTAATAAAACAGTTTGATATACTAATTCAATAAATTAACCGATCAGCAAAAATCAAGTCATTAAGGAAGCTATATACCTACCAAGACCTTATCATAGATTTTATCTTTAACTGTTATTGCAATGTTTTCCAAATCCTCATCTGTAATATCTTCAACTGGTCGGAATGAACAGTATTTTGATGATCGTCTTCTTTTGGGTACCATCAAACCGTCCTAGGGAAGAAACAAGCTCATTTCACCATCTGACCTCAAACTCAAGGACAGACCAAGAACTTTTGCACAAGCAGAAATTTATTTTTATTTATTTTTTCAATTTCTAGGCCGCTCTCCCCACTGTTGCAGGCCCAGAGCAGCTAACACAACTTGGTGACCCAAGATTCATAAATACAATAAAAGTTAAAACAGTTAAAACATTATAAAATTCACAATTAGGCATAATGATTTACATACAGTACTATACAATACAATTAGATGACTTATCAACTCTCCCAGCATTTTCAAGCCCCAGTGTCAGATAGCACTAGAGCTAAATATCTACCCTATTATTATTCGCTCAGCCCTTTTCTCAACTCAGAACTTACTTCCATGTCCCTTGTTTTTGCTTCAACTTTGAATTTATGCAAACTACCCAATCTACTGCTTTATTTATCCCACTAGCTCTCTTTTTTCTTTGAAATATTCATCACTCCTTCGGAAATGTCCCATTTCCCCTTACTCCACATACACACATTGTTAAAAAACCATCACAAGCAACTTGGGATTCTGCTTTTCTTCTGCTGTCAAAACAGAACAGGTTTGTTGTGCTTCTTCTGCTACATTCTTCTTTCTTCATTTGCCACATTGTGACACACTCTGTTCATTGTTGTGGATTCCGTGCAGGCACACATGGGATTGTGTAGTCGTAGACCAGCTGTGGGAGAGTTAACAAGCTTTACAAAGATCCTTCTAGAGCCTATGAGTGCTCCTCCCCACCCCGTCTTAGTGTATCCCTTTTCCCACCCAAAGGGTCACGTGACGGGAGTGAGGCGAGCACTCTTCTCTCAGTTTTCCTTTCGCCACCGTGAGGAGAGCACACGCCTTTTATTTCTCTGCTGCTGCTTCCTATCATCGTGAAGGCCAAATTTAAGAAATGCAAGGAGGCCTAATGGCCTTATTTAAGAAATGCAAGGAGTGTGGAGCAAAAATGACCCAGAACAATGACCAGAAATCCTACCTACTTTGTTTAGGTGAGGGACAACATACAACTTTGTGCCCGACCTGCCATCTCACCCCTAAAATGAAAGAGGGTAGAGCGGCTAGACTGAAAGCTGCCTTGTGGGAGAATGCTTTGGGTGCCCTGGACCCCCAAGTGGAAAAATGGGCACAAAGGGATAAAAGACCACTTCGGTAGCATTGGCTCCAACCCCATCAACCTCGGTACTGACCACACTGCTGGTGCTCACCCGTTCAGTGTCAGAACTGCCTTTGAAGAAGTCAGAAAAGAAGACTGAACATCAGGATAAGTCTCCTGCTCCTTGACATTGCATGTCGAAATCACCTTGACATAGCGACTCCATCATATGTCTCTGGAAGCTACAGTCAGCTCCAAGCATAGAGGTCGAACCGCTAATTCACCCCAGAGCCAAGCACTGACTCTGGATAATCATCTTTCCATGTTGCCTTGGTGCCAAGTTTCACCAATTTACTTGATCCATCTTTCACAAATTCTAAGGAATCCATCACCCTCCAGCCACTGACACTGCTCCCCAGTTCCATCCGATGATGATGTTCATGAGGTTCCACCTCATCAGGATGAACTGAACAACGGGCTCCTCAGCAGCCCCCTCAACAACCGTCTTGGTTTCCATTTCCAATAATGGTGCTATCACAGTGGCCATCATGGGAACAACAGTGACAATGCGTGCCATTTCCCTGGCCTGCCTTTAACCCACAAGACCAGCAAAGGTCCAAGACCAGCCACTTATCCATGCGCAACTCTGCTTTTCTTCTGTCCAAACCAGAGAACTGAGGGAAGAGTACTCACCCTACCCCATGACCCTTTGAGCAGGAAAAGGGCTACACTAAGATGGGGTGGGGAGGAGCACTCATAGGTTCTAGAAAGATCTCTGTAAAGCTTGTTAGCTCTCCCGCAGCTGGCCTGTGACTGCGCAGTCCCATGTGTGCCGGCACAGAAGACCACGTGATGAACAGCAGTTACAGGTAAGGGCAAACCCATTTTCTCTCCATATTTGTAAATATCTTACATTTTCATCATGTCCCAATTCTGACATCATCCCTATCTATGTACAGCTTATTGCTATCCCAGCATTATGAACCTATACATTTTAAAAGTGAGGAAGATGAAGAAAGTTCCTTTTAAGCCATGGAGAAGAACTGGGTGTGCTTGCAAGCCACACTTCATCTGCATTAATGTCTTATACAGGCCAGTCCAAATACTCACAATTTGCTTTCCAAACATCTTTCATTTCATTTCTCTATGACTACTTTCAATTCTGAGAGCACCCAAGGCAGAACTAGGACCATTACACAAGTCAAAACTATTCACTTGCAAGTTATGATAGCAATCCCTATCATATGGGGACATTTACAACTGTCAGTAACAAAAGAGAAAACACAATTAAAAAATAAAATAAAAACCCAACAGGATGTCAGCCATTTAGAACGAAGTCTGTTTAACAGGTTAGTCCAGCAGTAAGCAATCAATTGTCATGAGGGACAAAAGAGTTGTAATAATGGTAATATTGCTTATCTTACTGGTTGCTTTACATTGTGGTTGAGCTTGTTTATTTACTTCATTTATAACCTGTCTTTGTCCCTAAAGGGGTCTCAAAACAGTTGACATCATTCTTCTCTCCTCCCAACTTTGTGAGGTAGGTTAGACTGAGTGTATATGACTTGGCCCAAGGTCCACCCAGCAAGCTGCCAGGGTGGTATATGGATTCAACCCTGGGTCTCTTAGATCTCAGTCCAACAGTCTAACCACTTCATGGGTTTGCAGCCCATGAAAGAGAATCTGTTTTAGATGATTGGTTTGCCAATCTTACACAGATTCCTGTTAATTTTCAAACAGATTAAAATTACCTTTCTTTCCTCCTGTTCTAATATAGCCTATTTTCCCTCAAAACACCCAAAAGCTCTCCACTTGCCTTACAGTACCAATTCCCACTCATCCCATCCACTTCACTTGCTGTCATTTTCTCAGATAAATACGGACAATACAGCACAGTCAAAAATAT
Organism: Lepidodactylus listeri; assembly: GCA_029233225.1. NCBI lineage: Eukaryota > Metazoa > Chordata > Lepidosauria > Squamata > Gekkonidae > Lepidodactylus > Lepidodactylus listeri. Next base: position 45,660,771 of record JARCFY010000012.1, read on the forward strand.
TTCAGCACATTCAGACTGCTTGGGCAATTTACTGAAATGGCTCTGAATTACCACAAGCTACTGGGTATTTGTATAAGCTTCTTAAAATCTCACTTAAACCTTTGGGTCAATTTTGCTCCTTACTGGCTGGTCCTTGATACTTAAAATGCTTTTTTTATAGTTATTAAAGCAAACAGGCCTGAACAAATAGATCTAGCATATACCTCTTTTAGTCTTTTCTGTAAACTGTTTCGGCGTCTGTAATTGTTAAGTTGTTCAGCAAATCTGACAGCAGAAAAAGTAACATTTTCCAAGCCAAAGTTCTCCGGAGGACGTGCATTCCTGGTTGGGTTAGTACGACGCTGTATCTGGCCTTCTGAAAACGTTCTCTTTGGCGTTTTCTTCTGTTTCTGGAAGATGACAGAGTTTTCAGGAGACTGTTCATTGCCTTTATTTTGTAAGATGTAGATGTCATAGTGTCAGTGCATAACTGCCTTTTTTGTACTAATGTAGCTTTTTTGACACACACACACACCCCCATTTACCTTCTGGAAGCAAGAACAGAAATGAAATCTGCAGCTTTTGTGAAAACTACACAGCAGTGCCAATTTTTGGCATTTTCTCTACATACAGTTATGACTTCTGAGGAAAATACACAAATACGTTGCTTACAGAGTTCATTACAAAGATCACCAAAAATATAAACTCGGACTGCCTGGAATCAAATCTTTCTCAATTTCTGGTGATTGTATTTGAAAGGAAAGGGAAAGTTACAAATTGGGAAGTGCACACTAATAACAGATTGTATGTATTATTTAACTTGGGCATCAGAACCCAAGTACACAATGTCTCACAAAAAGCAGCTTTTAGACAGTACGTAATGCTGCAGAAAAAGAATCATAACCCCCCCCCCCATACACACACAGAGTATGATCAATGTGATACAGCTTTTATTAACTCTTTTTTTACTGATACTTACAGAAGGAGTTGATGTTGGGGTTTTCATTGGAAATAGATCAGGTATAGAATTCAGTTCTGCTAACAACTGAGCAAGCTGAAATTAGAAAAGTGACACTAAATTAGGCTATATGTGGTACATGCATTCAATAACTAATCGAGCAGAAAAAAAGCATGGCTATTTGATATTATTTATATTGCTATTAATATCAGAAGTGAAATTCTGCATTATCATATTTGAGTTGTTTGAAAGTCACACTGCTGATTATGTTTTCTTATTGTTTTAGATTGATAATCTTATAAAAAAATTTAAAAGTTAACTGATATTTTTTAAAATTACAAGAACATGGGTTTATGTACTTGTATAAAAATTAAGGTCATTTTTAAGCTATAAGAGTCAAGTATGGAATCCAGTGTGAACTAGCTTTGCCTTTCATGTCAATAAGGATGGATGGTTCATTCAGTGGAGACAAACATGAGATAATAACCTGGGGACCCACAACGCTCAAGGGGGGAGGACAGTCCTACCACCGCCACTGACTCCACTGCTTTTCACTGTTCTCCCCGTTTCACCACTTTTAAAAAACTTTTGGAATGTTTTGCAAAAACATGGTAGCGGACCCCAATTTGTATAATCCCCCCCCCCAACTGATCATGACCCCATTATGCGATTTTTTTAAAATCTGGGTTCTAGTACTATTGTTCAATATTATACACGATGTGCAATGATTCTTAAAGCACGAAGTGAGGGAGAGTGAAATATGTGCAAACACATGTTTATCCTCAGTCACCAATAACAGAGCTCACTGTAATTCAAAAAGACAACAATATGTAAAGACATGAAACTCAGCCTTGACATTCAGAAATTACACTGAACCAAGAATATGAAGACAGCAAAAATAAACAGCAAATCTAAGTTACCCATACTCAACAGGAGATTTAGAAATTACAACAATAATGAGAATTCTGTGTGCCAAATGGAAATACAAGGTCATGAGGAAGCAGGCTCTGACTATATAATGCCACAGTGACGGAAGGCAAATACAGTTTTATAGTCAGTGTGGAACAGTGCTAAGATTACCATGGCTTTATTTTCTTTGATGTTCATATCTCTTTTAAGCAGTGCACTAGAGGTATCTTTTGATGCCTCTTTAGCATCTTCTTCAGACTCTGAGGATGTCTCCTGGCCTAGTTTCTTCCGGGTTTTATTATTTTTTGTTCTTGTGAGAGTGTAGGGATGTTCACTGTCCTTCAAGCAGAACTTGGAGTCAACCTTGTCAGGTACCCTCTTCTCAGCAGACTTCTTAGCAGGAAACTGCAATGCCACACGAAGGCCAAAGCTCCTTCTCTTAGACGAAGCTCTCCTTTTCTCTTCCTTCTCTTCAGTTGCCGTTATAGAGACCGTGTCACTCTCACTGTTCAGATGAGAATCCATCACCTAAATACAAAAACAACCCATTACAGTCGGATTTCTGTCACTGAAGTTTCTATTCTTCTTATCTACATATACACTACTGGAATCTAAATTAGCACACTGAATATGAAGTATACAAAAAAAGCCTGGCTTGCGGGAAAATAGTGATGCAACAAACAAGACACAGACAGTGGACATCCACCATCTGTACAAGAGAGATGAGGATGCCAATCAAAATATCTGTTGAGGTATTACTTAGGATCAAAGATGAAAAGGCTGACGAGTTCAATATCAAACTACCATTAGCATGACAGCTATTTTTTCCTTCCTAAAATGCTTCCAGAGATAATGCATCACAGAAATGAGAGTGGTGTGTTTAAGCCAGAATTAAGGCTGCAGTACTTACCACACTTGGTAGTCATCTGAGTTCACAATGGGATTTAAACCTTAATGCCCCTTCTGATAACTTCTGTAGAACCACTGCAGTGCACTCATTGTCATGCCCGTACCTTGGCTAATCTTAATGCCAGCATTGCTTCTCCTCCCTGCCCAGAAAGGAGGCAATGCTAATACAGTGAAAAAGTAGTGAAGGCTCCAGCTCCTCTTGTGTAGCCTGTGGTTTCTGACATCACAGAAGTTGCCATGCTACGAAGATCAACGTAACAAGCAGCTTTGAGTTTTCATAGCAAGGTGCAATTTTCTAAGAAATTTTTGCCATGATTGCCCCTCAATGCTGCCCCTGGTCATATGCCAAGATGTTCCCTGAAACAAGAGATGAATACAAAGGAAAGAAGTTTAATGAAGATGGATGCTTTGGAAATACTGTCCATACCTCCACATCCTTCTTCTCATTTACTTCTGGCTCATTAGAAGAGAAACCTTCAAACACTTCATTTTCTGAATCCGTGTCTTCGGTGAAAATGCTTCTCAGCTCCTCAGACAGGTACTTGAACGGCAAATGAATATCCTGCAAAATCAACACACAGCACTGGTCCCAAGAGGAAAGGGAAAGAAAACCCACACCTACAAGAGCTCATTAACAAAATAAAAGCAAACTAATATAGCAAGTTAATGTCCAGATGATGGTGGACTGAGAAAGTGTGAAACCCAGCTATGCTCAAACAAACACCATTACAGGAGAGCCACTCCCTATCTTCTCTCGTTTTAGAAAAAGGAATGTTTTCTCCTGTTCTACTGAGACACTTTTAACAATTCTACTCAAAGTGTTTACACAGCCCAAATTTGCCTCACAGAAAACAAAGCGGGGGGAGGGAGTTAAATACCACAACAGCCTGCTCTTGATTGATCATCATAAAGTTGTCATTTTTCTTCTTCGGGTTTTCTTTAATATTTTTATTCTGTGAGCCATATTAAAAGTTGCAGTAAACTAACTAAAACTAGGTTGTGTGGTTTGTAAAAGAAATAAAATACTTCAAAGCACCTGTCAATCTTTCTACCTTAAAAGAAAAGGGCAAGAGTAGGGCAAAAAGAAATGCAGGCAAACCCACAAAACATCTGCCTTTGGAGAGTCACATGGTGCCTCTGAGAGCATTTCACTCATTTTCTTCTGTTTTTCCCTCCTCCCATGCAAGACTCAATGACCTTTCATACAGCTGCACGTCACTTAACTATCTTTATTCCCCCCTTTTCATTGCCCTCATTTCCCTGCAATTTAATTATACACTTCTTTACATTGAGATAATGTAAGTAAAAATCAGATACAATAGATGTGTGGGAAAAACTTTCAGGGGAACAGAAGGGAAAAATCATTCTATATACTGTTCCTTTAAACTTGAAACACATATCCTATGAATTATTAAGGATAATTGGAGTGTGTTTTCTTTGTAAAATTACTTTGTTCTTTTGTTGATAGCTGCAGCGCAGCTGCTTAAGTGTGGAAAGCACACATACACAAATAGGAAGTTCACTTTAATGAGAAATTGTATTTCTGGGGTAAGGCAGATAAACTACCATGCTTCACAACTGCATTCCAACCACTCTGACCTGGATAGCCCAGGCAAGCCTGATCTCGTCAGACCTCAGAAGCTAAGCAGGGTCAACTCTGGCAAGTACTTGGATGGGAGACCTCCTTGAAATACCTGAGGCAGGAGGTGGGGGCAGGCTTTATTCAGTCACCTCTCTGAATATCCTCCATCAGTCACCAGAGGTCTCCATGACTTCCAGGAGACACACACCCATTTTTTAAAAACCTGCATTACAACTTTGCTTCAGAGGCCAGGGGAAGTGGTTAGCCCAACATGTCTTCTTTCAGAAAGAAGACCAAACAAGCTAGTCCAAATTGACGGTTTTCCAGTAGGAGAATTTGGAAGTATTCTGCTATTAGTCTGGGAAGGTTTTTTCTTGTCATCATTGGGCTTTGTACGCTGCTGCTACTTGAAGAAAGTATGTTGTCCCAAGGAAGTAAAAGCAGGCCAATGAGCAGCAGGAATCCAAACTGGAATAATCTTGAGAAGGAGCAGGATAAGCATTAGAGAAGGGAAGGTGGGCACTTAATGGCTATCCCAGCCCCCCCTCCAGTCAATAGTGCCAGGGGACTAGTAACAACTGTCCTTCACCTCTGAGGGCGCTGTTGTTCCAGGTCTCATAAATAGCAGAACAATGTTTATGTCTGGTTTTTTAATATATATTTAAATAGAAAAATATTTTAAAAAAATAAATAAATAGCAAAACAAATCCAAAACATAAAATAACAGAACCATTCAAGAATCCAAGCTTTTATCCTGACATTGAAGGATTTGGTTGACTTATTTCTCTGAGACCAGCTAATCTTACTCTGTTTTGACTATGTCCAAAGTGGGTATTCAGCTAAGTGCCAACAGAGAGCTGAAGGGTAGAGAAGGAGCAGATATTATGTAACAGAGATGCTGGCCTCCAGGAGATTCGAACTATGAAGCTTAATCAATGATGCTGGGCCAGTCACACCCAATCTGCTTCACAAGATTCATGAGGATAAAATGAGACATGACAGAAACAAGTGTGCCACTCTTTAACTGGCCGGAAGAGCAAGATGGATAGCTGTTGTAAAACATTACCAGGGTATGGAGATGTGTGGAACGTGCGCCCTTGGATGACTGGGAGATACGGGTTCACCATCAACATGGGAGTGAGTTTCCTAAATGTGGATTGGATAAATGACTTCTAGCCAGCTAGGGCAAGAAGGGTTAAAAGGTGGGAAACATCCAGGTTCTGTTGTTCAAATGCTAAGAATTGGATTCTCTACATGGAGCAGGTGGGGGTCAGGATATGCATTTGCTCCATGGACATCTACCTGAGCTGAAAATATACCTGAAAAATACCTTATTGGTGGTTTGGGGGGGAATATTTCAGCATCCCAAATGTATCCAGGTTTTCTCAGGAAAAAAAAATCCTGGATACATCAAGAATTACCGATAGAGCCAAAAAAAGCAAAATGCATGAACAAATTGCTCCCGCCTCTCAGCTGCTTGTCGGGCTTCTGCAGTACATTTAAACTTTAAAGAGGCCGCAGAAGACAGCCCCTGCCAGCTCAGCTTGGGGCTGGCAGGCTTCTCCTGCAGCCCGGTTTAAACGGGGCTGCAAGAGAAGTTAGCCCAGGATCAGCCTTAGCTGAGGCTGGTTCCTCTTGCAGCTTCTTTTACAGCTTGATAAGCTCAGGGATTTTAAGCTTCTGCTCACACTGAAGCATTGGAAACAATACAGGATGGGGGCACCTCTTTCTGGGGCCCACAGAATTGGACCCCCTGGTCCAATCGTTTTGAAACTTGGGGGGGGGGGGGTTGAGGTGAGGCACCAGCAGCTATGCTGCAAATTTGGTGCCTCTACCTCAAAAAACAGCCCCTCAGAGCCCCAGATACTCCCATACTGATTCTCCATTATAGCCTACTGGGTCATAATGGAGCAGGGGGGAAAGGAATTTTTTCTGCACACCCATTATACTTTTCAGTATGATTTGTAAGATGTTTTAAGTCACAGGAAAAGTCAGATATAAATATTTGAATAAATAAATAGTCTGGGCAGATTGAGAACATTTAAGCAACTTCCTGTTTGTTAGGTTAGGCAGCATTCTGACAGTGATTGTTCCACCTCTGTTATACTTGACCTGTAAATTTGTCGTATTTCAGGTAAAACAACCCAAAGTAGACTGCAAGAGTTTCCCCCCCCCTAAGTGCTGGTATGTTCTCTAAGGCTCAGTGCAGGGCGACAGTCTGAGGCCAAGTCTACCAATACAGTGGACTGGAGCAGGTAGACCGGTTCTCTGGAGGCCAGGTCCACCAATATAGTGGAAAGCAGTGGGTAGACCTGTTCTCCAGAGGCCAAGTCTACCAATATAGTGGAAAGGGGAGGGCAGACCTGTTCTCTGGAGGCCTGGTCTACCCCCATAGAGGACAACACTTTCTGTAATGAAATTTGACTTGATTCTGTTTCCACTTATAATGTTTGACTTATTCTTAAAATATAGTTCAAATATAGTTTCAAAGAAACAGAGATTTTTACAACGTTATGGAAATAATCTAAAAAACTAATTTAGATGATAGTCAAATGTAGACTTGCTCACAACTCACTACTAGCTTTTTTGCTCACAAGGTACAGTTTTTGCTCACAACACTGTGGAGCTTAGAGGGAACCCTGATTGGTATCTGGGATTTTTTGGGAAACTTGAACATTTTTTCGGTTCAATATACCTGAACCTGGGGGAAAAAAACCAGAAAAAAACCTGCACATCCCTAGTAGCTACTATGCATGAAAGTTGTTTTCCATTGTTTTCTGCTCTAGTTTAATAACCTATAGTCAATAAAGTTTTCTTGTTTAAGAGAGCCATTGTGTTTCAAATTCCTCCCTATGTGCCTGGCCCCTTGTTCCTGCTAAACATACATGCACAGAGGAAGGGCTGAAGTAGCTGAGAAACTCTGCCGATTGTACTTGCTCAGAGGTAGCTGTTATTAGTGTTCCCCAAATACTGGTAATGTGGGAGGCTGGATTTAACTTGGGGTGGTGGCACCAAAGAAAAACAAGTTTACATACAAACACACACACATGTAACACACAGACACAGAGTCAAGGTGGGTCTATGACATAGACCCACCAGAGTCAAAGTGGGTCTATGACACTTTAACATTTGACAAGTCAAGTCAGGCACCAGTGTCACAAGTGTCAAACATAAAGTATATTTTGGCTCTAAATCCAACCTTTAACACCAAAAAGGAAAATACTCTTTGTTCAGAAAGAATATTTTGCTTTTCTAGAGTTTTTCCTAATACCAAACTAATCAGATTTTGGTTTCAGCCATAAGTAAATGTGGTACTTCAAGTTCAGTGAGTGCTTTGGTTGTTGAATGAAGAACGATGTATACACTTGTTACAATGGTTCCCTACCCTTTTTCTCAACTTCAGTGAATCATAACTTTCAAAGCAATCCACCAGTGACAGTGTTTCCATGGGAACATCAGGTTCAAAACCAAGAAAATCTTCATCATCACTTGGGGTATTAAAGATTTCATCCAATTCAAGCATCTGTGTTCAATTCATAAAGAGAAATAGAAGACAGAGTTAATCATAGCAACAACCATTTAGCAAAATCTCTTCCAGGAATAATGGCATATGATTAATCCATCACTCATTTCCATTACATATGTACAACACACATAAAGTACGAGTAAATAAGCCAAAGTATACAGCATGCTAAGCAGGTTAATTTAGGTTTCAAACCTCCTCATGCTTGTTCAGGAGTCAGGTCCATCAGTTTCAGTATGATTTCAGCATTCTTAACACTTGCCACCAATAACATACAATGCCAGTAATAAAAACATTTATTACCTATTTTGATTTTGTCCAATGGAACAGCTCAGGACACTGAAGAAAACTTGAGACTCTAGCTTTTCAATCAATCAATCATTTATTTATTATCATCTTAGGCTTATAGCCCACCCTCCCCTGCATAGCAGGGCTTAGGGTGGGTAACATCAGGTAGTGACGATGTTAAAACAATAATAAATAAGACATTAAAACCCAATTTAAAACAACAATAAATAACTACAATATATATCTAGTCAATCAGATGGCAGCACACAGTTTGGCGCAACTAGATGCATCATCTTCTCGAAGAGGACTGTATTTCAGGTGTGATGGTACTACAGTCCGTGAAAGCTGTGATGGTACTACAGCGCATGAACTGCCAAGCAGAACAACAAAGCAAGGCAAGGCAGGGGAGGCCAGTACAGACGGAATTACCGCCACCTCAACCATAGGCCTGGCGGAACATCTCCATTTTGCAAGCCCTGTGGAACCGTATCAGGTCCCACAGGGCCTGGATCTCACTTGGGAGAGTGTTCCACCAGGCTGGAGGCTTAGCAGCTTTCTTTTGGGCCAGAGATCACCAATAGATTTTGATGCCTTGAGCGTAATGTGTTAAATGAAATCTTAAAACTGTTTAAAAAATTCAGCATCTCACAGCCAAAAAACAACAATCTTCACAGAACCTAATCATCCTTGCAAAAAAGGGGGGGGGGGATTTTGTACAGAATGCCATATTTTACCTTTAGGCAATATTGATATAATCACTTTAATAGTGTGGGAAGTCCTCATATTTATTAATACAGCATACACTTGACAAAAATTAAGCATTGATATTCCTAGAATCCTAGAAACCACTCAAGAAAACTTGTACAGCTATGAGCACAGTATAAATGTGCAAACCAGATAAAAGACCTTGCTGATTCCCTGCTTCTACTACAGGCTTCCAGCTGGCTCCCTCTTCTATTCCTTTGGATCCACTGAGCTACAACAACACTATTTCAGGGAGCACAGAAGGCTGCAGTGGTCTTCCTCAAAATATGATTTGACTCCCACTGCTGAGGATCCAAACGAACAAAGAAAAAAATGTTTTACCAGCCTGCGTGGCAGACATACCTCTGCTAGGCATCTGTGCACTATTCTATCTGATGAAAAAGAGTTTTGTTCTGGTTTCCCCAGCATGTGGCAGTGGTTAATGTATTGGACTAGGATGTTGGAGACCCCAGGATGAATCCACCCTCTGCCTTGGACACTTGCTGGGGGACTTTAGGCCAATCATACATTTCCAGCCTAACCTACCTCATAAGGTTGCTGTGATAAAATGAATGAGAGTGACATAAGTCACTTTAGGCCTGCAATGGGGAGGGCAGGTTATAAAGTAAACAAGTATGGTTCAAAGCAGCTCAGAATTTTTAAAAACCATAAAATATCAGTTCACATACATAAGAAGAAAAAACAGATGCTGCCCCCCAAAGCCTTCCTAAACAACAACACCTCAAGATCACCTGCTGGAAGAGAAAAGAGAGGTTGCCTTCCTGACATCTACAGGAAAATTATATCTCCATGAAGTACAAGCAACAGTTAAGAAAGTCTCAGACAGCCCAGTGAGGTTCTGATATGTCCCTAGGAGGGAAAGAGTTCTGGAAAGCTTCCCTTCCAAGATGCCTGAAGACAAGCTACAGGCCATTGGGCAAATGGCCAGTTCTTGCTTACCTATTCAAAATATTAGCCAAGTGTCTGGCCTTTTCGAAAATTCACCAGTGAAGTTACATCCGATTTTGGTACAACATGGGTTTGAAATAGGGCCTACTAACATTACTAGATAAGAACACCCAATTTTTTTCAGAAAATATGATGCTTCATCATGCTACCAAGAGGCTAGCAGTGCAATTTTTTTTAGTTACACCCCTTCTAAGCCCATAGATTTCAACAGATGTAGAAGAATGTAACTCTGCTTAGGACTGCACTGCAGAACAGCACAACAAAATACCAACAAGCAAATGCATACAGCAGTGACACAGCAGTGGAGTCTTATTAAAAAATCTTAGCGTGTAGAAAATGAAATGCTAAGGACTTAACATTAGATAGAACACTAGGCCTTTTGACAAGGAGATAATTTGTGTCCACTTCCCAATTGTTTTGGGTGGTGTAAGCTTTTTCACAACAGACATGTGGCCCTATAGAAAAGATATACAGGTACCCAAGCCAACACTGCTCTATTAAGTTTTCAGTTCCACTGTATCAAGATGGCAAACTACAATTCTACTCCAACACTGGGGAACAGATTTCATGCTACTCTCTGCAAGAGGAGTTAAAAATGGAGCACTATTTGTTTTAATGGCTTAATGGAACATATGTATGAAGAGCTGTGAAGTCTAGTTGCTATGAATAACCGGCTTCCAGGAGCAACTGCATTAGCTCTTGTGCTATTGTACAGCTGAGCTAGCCACTGCTGCGATTATCACATGCCTAACTAATTTCTTCTTCTGCATCTGCACTAGAGGAGTCATTATGGGGGTGTAATTACCGATTATGAACAAAGAAAAAAAACTTCCAGTAAAGTACCTTTAAAAAAAAAATCTCTGCACATTGCTGTACATTGAGGGACTCCAACTAAAGTAACTTACTGCAGAAACTTCAAAAGACTTTTTTGTTTCGGAGCTCCCTCCCTCTGTATTGATTTTTCAAGACTTCACTAAAACACTCAGCAGCTGAAATTCCAACTAACTCCCTTAATTTAACCAAGAGCTGTACAGCATGAACCATTTATATAAGTCGGACATAGTCAATGAGTTTTTACATGGAATGGTAGCATGTTGAGAGACCACAAAGAATTCTGGTTTCCTGCCACCAAGCTCTCTTATTTTCAGATCTACCTACCAAACAATCTGTTCCATTCAAGGGTGATTTCACAAGTAGCTACTACATAGAGTTGACACAGTGGCAAACTGATTTGTTTTAAAACCTATAGTCCAACTGTAATAATAGGGGAGGAAAAAATATCACATCTGAAGAAAAATTGATGTTTTGCACTTGATAGATCAATCGTGCTAGGGCAATTGTTTAAAAAAGTGACACGCCTTACATATAACAAGTTATTCATTCCTTTGATCTTTAACCACTGCACCTCAGTAGCTGGAACTGCTGAACCTGGAAAACCTGGCTTCAAATCCTCCTCTGCCACAAAGCTTTCTGGATATCCTTGAGCCAGTCACTCTTTCTCTGCTTGATATACTTCACCAGATTATGACGATAAAACAAATAAGGGGAAATCCATGGGTACCATCCAGAGCTCCTTAAAAACAGGGCAGGATAAAAATGTGGTAGAGAGAACTGCTGGGTCAGGACCCACAAGTGGAATATAGCCCAAGGTAGGCTTCACCAGTAGCATCACAACATTTGCCCTTAAAAAAATGAAGAGAAGGAAGAAGGAAAAGGAGAAGAGTTGGTTTCTGTACCATAAGGAGTCTCAAAGTGGCTTACAATCACCTGTCCTTCTTAACAACAGGCACCTTGTGAGGTAACTGGGGCTGAGAGCGTTCTGAAAGAACTGTGACTGGCCCAAGGTCACCCAGCAAGCTTTATGTGGAAAAGTGGAGAATCAAACCCGGTTCTCCAGATTAAAGTCCACTGCTTTTAACCACTACACCACGCTGGGGAGGAAGTGGGGGAGAGAGTAAGAGTGCATTTATACTGGCTCTATATTAGTTTAACTGCCAGTATGTGAAGTTAGACCGGGGTCCCCAACAGGTCACTGGTCGATACCTTTCCTGGTGCCCACCAAGTGATTTTACAAAGTGGGTGGAGCTGTCACCTGTGTAGATTAAAAGACATCCTGTTAAACAGAGCTTCTAACTGAAATGTTAAAGAGTTACCATTAGAGTTACCTTGATCCCTGACATTTTGTGGTTGGCTCCGACTTCGGCAGCAGTTATTTTGTGACTGGCTCCACCTACTGCAGTAGCCCACCCCCTGCATCAAAATTCCAAAGGTGCCCCCACAGTTTCAAAAAAGGTTGGGGACCCCTGAGTTAGACCAACACCAAGACCTCAAGTAACTATCTCTGAAATGCTCAAGGATAAGCTACCCAAGTCACTTTTACTGAGATATTTAGTGAGATCTTTTTTAAAAAGTCAAACTCATTGTTACCTGTACCTTATCGTCTACTAACATTATTTACCGATGATAAAATGTTACCTGTACCTTATCTTCTACTAACATTATTTACCAATGATAAAATACATTCCTTTATACTCTAGTATTGTATTACTCAAACTGTAATGATCTGAAGACCTGCATTCTGGTTTAATTTTTTTTCTGCAAACCCCCAAGTCCTCCTTTCATCTCTCAATGGCATCTGCCATGCAGCAGACAACCCTTTCTCAAAGTGCACATGGCAATCCATGCATGCCCCATGAAGGCTTTCATCCTTTTGCATCATCATACTCTTCTTATCAGCTATGCCTCCAGTGCCAGCCTTGGTATACAAGTGGTGTGGATTTCTGTACCCCTATCCTGCCGCATAGCTAACTTCTCCAAACAACAAGGCAGCCCATTGGTGGTAACACCAAGGGCCAACACTGATTAGCTTCTGAGATCTGATGAGATTGGGCTAGCCTGAGCTATCCAGATCAGAGGTGGAATTTTTAATAGAACCAGAAAAAAAATCAGCACCATACAAAGCCTTTACCTTTGGCAGTCAACTGAAAACTGTTGCCTACTACAGCTGTGGGTGCAGAACAGTGTCTCCCTTTCTGTGCTGAAATCCTATGCCTTAGACAACAGAGTGCACTTCTGTTCAATTTTATACCAGAAGTAACAAATGACTGTATTAGGACTACACCTCCATGATACCATTCAATTCACAAAGAATCCCTATGTCTGAGATATTAATTCTCAGTGCTCCACCTGTATGCTTTCTGACTAGCACCTTGGGGACTGTGTGTAGTGTTCTCACCTTTTGTAAAAGGGAAGAAAATTCTGTGTCCCTCCCCTGAGACAGGGGCTGAGGACAGACTGGCAATCTGAAGCGGAGGCAAAGCGGAGGGAACTGGAGCGGGGGGAAAAACCCACGGAGCTGGCCGTTCACACTGGCCAGAGCAATGCGGATCAGCAGCGATACGGAGCGTTCAGACTGCCATGGAGCGTTCAGACTGCTGCATAGCCAGCGCGCGCGGCTTGCGCGCGCCGCTGCACTTTTTTTTTGTTTTTCTTTGATGTTTTTCGCATGTGCGCACATGCGCATAACTTTTTGCCGGTGCGTTCACACTTCCTCCGGATGCCTCCCGCTTCTTCCAGTTCACACTGTTTGGAAGCGGGAGGCATGCGGAGGAAGGCCCCTGAACACCGGGAAAAACCGGTGTCCGGGTAAAGCGGAAGGAAAGCGACTGGGAGACGGGTAAGTACGCAACGGAGCCGATGGACAGATGCGCATGTCTGAACGTGCTCCTTTCCTCCGTTTGCGAAGCATGCCTGCCCCGCTTTAGATTGCCAGTCTGTCCTCAGCCAGAGTCTCTGCCCCCATTCCCAGAAAACTGAGGGGAATGGGCTTGCCCTCTGCAATCCTTACAAAGTACCCCGTACCCCTGTTTGAGAAACACTACCCCAGTAGTTAGTATTAACCAAAAAAATAAAACACTTATTCAAAGGCATAAAGAGAATAACAAAGTATAAAGATAACATAGTTATCAGAACATGTATCATGTAAATATATACATCTTTAATTTCTTTAAAGTGATCTGTAAACATCCTATAAATACATGTCTGCTACAAAAGACAGATTTTTAACATACATGCTTGCAGTATCATTATGACCATAACTAATACAACACTTCCTACACAAGAGTGCTGCAAGGAATGCAAACTGGACATTAGTCACTTTTTCATCTAATTGTAAAAGACACTGAAATCTTACAGATCGTAAACAAGAGGCAATTCTCATATCTAGAGTAATTCTACTAATAAACACATTTCCATCAATAGTGAGTCAGTCCCAATTACTTAGTAGTCATTGCCTTTCTGTTTGAGCTGTGTATATGAGCTTTGACACTTCTGTACAATTCTCTAGGTTCAATCAAAAGCAGTCAGATTTTTACACAATGGCTAAAAACAGTATTCTAATTTTAATTCTATAAATTCTGCCAAGTAAATTATACTGCTGTGAAACATATTAAAGGTGGTCTAGCAATAGAGGAACAACTAAACTAAGACCAAAAGATGCAGAATAACCAAACTAAGACCAAACGTGCCGTCTTTCTCACTGGCACATATTTAAATACAAGGGAAGGGAAAGGAATAATGCAACATGATATATTAAAATAAAACAAGCAGGTTTTATTTTAAAAGTAATATGTTAAGGGATTTTGTAGTTGTAGACAGGATGTTGCTTTTCAAATGCATTTACACTGAAGCCAAATATGGCATTATTTTAATTAAGAGTCAAAATTAAGACTGCTGTGGCCAAGAACAGTCACAGCTGTAATAACCATTTAACCTTAGTACATGTACCTTTAACATTAAGTTTAGTTTACCTCTAGTGAGAACTTCAGAATTATAATTGGCATTTAGGTGTCTGTATCTCAGGAGCCTTGGTACAACCTGAGATCTCTTTGTATGAGTTAATCAAATTTAGATTCGTGTTCTCTGGTGAGCCAAGTCCAATAAACCACACCAGGCAAGGCCTCAAACACAACAGGAGCAACCTTTATCCAAACAAAATAGGAACAAACTTTATTCGGATAAAGGAAACTCTAGAATGAAACACCTGCAGTTCAGAGTTCTGGCACTATTACAGTTGCTTATATACTCTCCAAAAGATTCCAGAACACCCTTCCCACATATGCATTATTACATGGCCTCAATTACTGTACAGAACTTTCCATTGGCTGCTGTTTGTTCCACAATTTCCCCCTCTGGCACTGAGAGAATCTCCACTTCTCTCACAGTGCCATTTAATACACAGCATCACACAAGTCACTCTCTCAGTCTTTGTTGGAACAGCTTCACACAATTCCATGATCTTGCACTAGTTTAGTCACAGTGCAAACTTTATTTGGATAAGAGAAACTCTAGCATGAAACACCAGCAGTTCAGAGTTCTGACAGTTACAGTTGCTTATATACTCTCCAAAACATTCCAGAACGCCCCTCCCACATATGCATTATTACATGGCTTCAATTACCATAGAAAACTTTCAACTGGCTGCTGTTTGTTCCACATATGGAACATGGCTTAACTTAACTAAGTTTGTACAATAATTTTTTCATTTTTTCCATTAGGCCAAACATATTTTGCTCTTCCAAATAATCCCCAAGATTTTCAGCAGTCCTAATCAGGGCTAAAACTACAGTGGGCCCTAGCCCCACCACCTCAACTACTGATTTAGAAAGCTATGAAAATAATTTGGCCCTCTACCTCTGTTCAAGATCTTGTCCCCCACCACAATCCGGAGCTCTCTACAATGTCTCCCTGTTGCTATGGGCCTGCCTGAGGAGGGCAGTGTGGTCTCCAGCTCTGCACTGCTTGGATTAACTCTACTGAGATGCCTCCATAGTATGATCCAAGCAGGTCAGCTATCTGGCTCCATCTTCCTCCATGCCTTTGGACTGGGTCAGATTGAGTCTTGCTAATCAGTCTCTTGGTGTAGTCAAAAGGTCTCAGTTGTGTCAGGCCCTCTATATAAACTGACTGAGGAAAACCATTAGAATCAAAAGAATTCTGGCTGACCCCAAGGGTAACCATGCACATTCTTAAATTTCAGCAGGGGAATACACAGGAGAGGGCTGGAAGGAGCCCAACTCAAATGGCCATCAGGAATCACACAGCAGACTGGCTTCAGCCTATTAGGTCCTGCTGAGGCCAGCCAAGTATCTGCTTAATGAAAATTCAGAATGGGGATAAACAGCAACAAACACCCTTGCAATAAGAGGAAGGCAGAGCAATAAGTTCCAGCCTTGAATAAGATGAGGCCCCTGTTACTGTTGTTTTATCACTGAGTAGAGATAGACTGATACAAAAATTTCACTAGCCAAAGGGAATATGGGAAGAGAAAGGAATAAATTCACTGTACATTACTACCATCTACCTTGTATTTCACTTGATACTCCTTTCCTAAGGGAGTCTCGTCTGGACGAGCCCAAGAGGGCTTTGTCTCCTCCATAAAAGGTGAAATACTGGAAGGTTCTATTAGCAGCATTTTCTATAAAAGATGTACAGGTAGACCACAATGTTCCAGATTTTTCATCTTTTCCTGCAAACATACCCTCTCAAATGCACCAAAACATTTATTTGCTCTCTTCAACTAACAAAACAGCTATGCCTGGAAGTTCTTTATTTTATGGCCCTCTTGCCATAAAATCTTGCCAGGATTTAACTCTTTTTGTAGTCACTGGGATAATATTATATGTTTCACACATCATTTATTTTGGTTCTAAAAATTTCCCTTAGCTCACAGTCTAAAACCAGGCCTGTCAGTAACTGCTCACTTGGTACCATGCAGCACCGTCTGGAAGGCAAGAGATCTGTGCAGGCAGGCCAGCAAAAACAGGTCATACTTTTCTATAGAGGAAGGGCATAGCCATTCTGAATGAGATTTCCAAACCCAGAAGCAGCCAACTGGCATCACCCACACAAGTTCTTTTTCATCTGTTACAATGAAAGCATGGAAGCACTTCTGCCTCCCGTACCCCAGCTTTACTATAATGTAGGAAGCTACTTTGCATCCAAATGTCTTATTTCTCTAACGAAGGAAAATGCACTACAGCAGCAGGGTGGGAAAACACTGAAGTGGATGCACAGCCTACCAAAAGAACCCTACACTTCTTTTTTTAAAAAAATATTTTTATTGATTTTATCCACTACATCTACTAAAAACACTACAATAACTAAAACCCTAATCTACCATAAGGTATACAGAAGTAAAAAAAAAAAAAGAGAGATGTTATACCGTTATTTCAATAATTCAAGAAAAACTTTTTAAATCCAGGCTAACAAAATTGCTTAAAGTGATAATTCATTGCTTACTAACCAAGCTAGCACACTAAACTCAAAGAGAGTACAATAACAAAAACAAAAAGAACATTCAAAACTTGTTTTAAAGAAAACACAAATTATTTTTTCTTTGGTCTTCTCTTCTTCTTTTCTTCTCCCGGGAGTTTAGGGGCAGCTGCACCTAATTCCGACTCAGACTCTTCTTCCTCAGTTTCACTCCTTTCAGACTACGAGCTTTCCAGTCCATAAATGCTTTCTTTGCAGTTCTAATGAATCCTCTGTAGAAGTACTGTATCCACGTTGCTTTGTAATGTAACTGCTTCCATACCTGTCACAGGAGTTAAAGCTTCACACTCAACAGCTGCTTGAGATTCTCACCTTGGTTTTCTGGAACCCCCTGGAACCTCAAAAAAAAGTTTGAACGTTCCATCTGTAATTTTAGTAAATTGTCCTTATCAGAGGCTCTTTCCTTTTCCATTTTGTGCAATCTTGAATCATTCTTCTCTGTTTTGGATTTAACTTCCAGCAAGTCCTTTTCCATTTTTTCAGATCTCTTGTTGGCTCCTGTTACATTTTTCTGCAAGTTATCCAGCTTTACATTAACTGAAGTCAGCTGATCCATCAGAGGGCACAATGCAGCCGCTAATACAGTATTTAGGTCTGTACTAGTCTCATTTTTTGAAACCGGAAGAAAAAAGGGAGCTTTTGGAGAAGGTCTGGGTTTTCCCGCCATCTTTTCTCCTCTTCCCGACATCGCTTTTTGTTTACAGTTTAAGATAAGGAGCCCAAAGACAGTTAGAAAGTTCTTTCTTTACTCATCAATAAGTAGCTTTTCCCCCTCTTCAAGATCCAGCTATCCAGCCAACCAAGAAGATTCTCTAACATTAATACAGCACCGCTTCTTTAAAGGGGGAGGATTTAAAGTTTAAATCCCACACTCCCCAACTTGTTAAAAATAGAGAATCTTGCCATACACCCAACACTCATGATTTCACCATGCGTTTCAGGTAAGCTGATGTTTTCTTTTCAACTCATTCGACTCCTGCAGCCGTCCGGTGTGCGCTCAGCAATGCCCGGAGGCACTGCGGCGGCCGAACCTTTCGGGACAAAGGGGAGCCTCAATCCTGAGATCGCCATCCCAGGAGGGGCTAACCCCTTGCACTCCAGACAGGGTCCCCCTCCAAGGGTCCCTGGGGGTCCGAGTCCCGCTCAGTACCCCTTCTAAGCTGCTGAGTCCGGGCCGCAATTCTCGGAGCTCCGAGAAATCGCACTCGCCATTGAGCCGCCAAAAACCGGAAGTCCAGAAGAACCCTACACTTCTGACCTCTGTGTTCTGCCAGGATGGAACCATATGACAATGACATGAGAACAGCATCCTCACATCCTGCTCACAGCTAACAAGTAATGAAACTTTACCCCCATGTCTGGTTGGTATCAGGTTGTGCTCTTCCCCATCTCCTGCCACCCAATGTGGAGTGGGAGGTGGAGAAACGCATACGTTGATGACAGCGGGATGACAATCCTGTGAAATACAGGGGGTGGCTTATTAACTACCATAAATAAGTACTAAGAAGGATTTAGGTTGGCCTTTACAATCATTTAAAATGGGGAGGAAAAAATATGGAAGATGATCTCGCCTTGTGTCACCACTTTCAACTCCTTTACCTCAGCTACTCCTTACTCTCAAAAGTACTAGAAGAAGAGGAGATTGGATTTATACCCCGTCCTTCACTACCCAAAGGAGTCTCAGGGCGGCTTACAATCCCTTTCCTTTCCCACAACAGATATCCTGTGAGGTAGGTGGGGCTGAGAGAGCTCTTTCAAGAACTGCACTTGAGAGAACAGCTCTGAAAGGTCACACCAGCAGCTGCATGTGGAGGAATGGGGAATCAAACCAGTTCTCCCAGTTTAGAGTCCACGCTCCTAACCACTACACTACTATGTTTGTTTGTACTGACTACCACTATTCAGTCCATTCCAGACATGTTCATACATACTCTCACTCAATATTGCTAGCTAAACAGTCAGCATTTATTACTGAAAATACCTCAATGCACAGCTGATCTAAGCCAGTTTCAGCACTGCTCCATCATAAGTGTCAGGGGTTTGTTAAAAAAATAGGAACGAGGCAGAGGGCTTTAATCTTTTCATATTGAGGATCCACCTTCAGCTTCAACCTGGAACACAGACCCAATTTTTCTTTTATATTATCAGTTTTAACCTGTAAAACATTTAGCCAAACCTATTCCTCTTCCCCCTCTCTGAAAGATACCTGTGGTGGCACTGATGTAACCTGTTCTAATGAACTAACAGTCCCACTATACTCAATGAGACGAGTCTAATTTTATATGAACAACAAGACAACGATTCCCAACATGGCTCCCACTAATGTGATTCTTGGTGCCACTTCCTTCTTCCATGAAGATAAGAGTCTCTTGACTTACCTCAACTTTACTGAAGCAGGAAGTGCTTCAGAAAAGCTCAGGACACATGAGTTTGGTATCTCCACAGAGAACCCATTTGGAAACAGCTGCTTCCATCATTCCCTGACCTCAATGGCCCAGGATAGCCCAATCTAGTCAGATTTCAGAGGCTCAGCAGGACGAGGCCTGGTTAGTATTTGAATGGGAGACCACCAAGGAATTCCAGGGCTGCTGTGCAGAAGAAGGCACTCGCAAACCACTTCACAGCTAAGTCACAGCTGTTCTCTCAAGGACAACTCTGGAAAGAGTTCTCTCAGCCCCACCTACCTCACAGGGTGACTGGGGTGGGGTGGGGAAAGGAGTTTGTAAGCTGCTCTGAAACTCCAAGTGAAGGGCAGGGTATAAATCCAATCTCCTCCTCTTCTTCTTCTTCATTAGTCTATTGCCTTGCAAACCTTACAGAGTCACCATAACTCAGCTAACAACTTGATGGCACTTTACACACACTTGTCTTAAAACCTGCCAACATTTTGTGATTGGTCCAGGCCCCCCCAGCAGCCATTTTGTGGTGGTATCCATCACCTGTTCCCAACATTTCAGAAGTGATTACAACCTCAATAAAGCTGCTCCCCACCCGGTGCATAATAATATAAAGAAAATTCAATGAAGATAAACAAGGGCGAGTGTTAAAAGCTGTCATTCAAATTTTTAGAGGTAAAACTTTACAGATACGCCTTTTTCCCGTAATGACTGCCAATACTGCACCAGGCAAGAAGAGATGGTCTAGCACGATGTTCCTTTTCCACAGGCTAACTGGCCTTCAGTGCACTGCCACTGTAACACAAGGAAATGCCTTAAGCTAAACTGGCCCTGAATAATGCAGGTTTCTCATCCATCTTTACAGGGCAGAGAACTTTCCCAGACTTTAGATATGAGATCACTTAAACAACTCAGGAATTTGAACACTGATCTACTGTACCTCATGAGTCCTTTCCAAATGCACAAGCGTTTTAGTACATTTCTGCACAAAGAATTTTGTCAACTGAGTAAGAAATATAAGAAATCGTTTTATGGAATTAATCATTCAAAGTGATAGATCACATCTAGCGTGTTATTAAAAACCTTCCAAAAGATATGTTTTTGTTTGTATTATGTTAGCATTAAGCACTTTTTAAAATACAAGACCAGTAGCATATCTTGAAGAATTATAAGAGTAAGTGGACAGAAACCATCTAAAGAAAGCAGGGAAAGGTCCCACCCCCAGGTCTTTTTATTAAAAATCCAAACCAAATAATCTATAACAATGTTTCTTGAAATCACTGAGGAGGGCACTGAATAATTTACCATACAATGGGGATGTGATTGCTAGTACTTCCTTGTATCTGCTGATCTCAAAAGTGAGTGTACCCATTTCCATGGACTTTCCAATCACTTACAACCCAATCCTATGCAAATTTACTCAGGACTGTCAGTACAGCAAATTAAAGCAATCAATTAAATACACAAGTTGTAATTGATCAACTAATTAGTTCTGCACAAACTTCCACATAAAAAACTTTAGATATTCCACACAAATTTCTAAGTATCACATCTTTAAAAGCATTCCCTCCTCTCTGAGAAGGGAGGAGAAATATGCTTCTTCTAAAAGTGTCTGCTCCCAGTTTTTTTTTAATAAGTAACTTTATATTACAAAAATTTCAAAGGGATCTGCTACCCAATTAATGATGGGATTTTAACTAGTTAAATTAATTAATCATAACCATTACAGCCCTACATGGGAGTAAATAACATTGACTGTAACTGGGCCTGCTTCAAAATACTGTTTACAGCCTTGTTTTTTTTCTCACTGAGCCTCAAAGCATATTACAAACTATATACAAAAAAAAATTCTGGTACTTCAAACAGAAATTTCATCTTCGTAAATATGATAAACAATCTTTTACAGTAAGGCTTATTTACTGAAGATTGACAAAGCTCTTAAGCCTCCCACTCATAACTAGAAACAATCAAGAGTCTTGTGATATATCAAGTTCTAACTGTCCCTTTCATGAAGGTGAGGCAACTTCTTCAGCTGCATCTGTGAAACTGCACTTTAGTTCATTAGATCTGTTAGTCTTTAAGATGCACAAGACTCCTTTTGGATTTTGCTGCAATGGACTAAGACAGTTAGCCATCGCCCCCACCCCCACAGCCCGAATTTAGACTCATAACCAGTTAGTGTCATGATCCACAAATTAAAGTAGATAGATAATGGAGCCATTAAATTTTACATATGTCTTTCTCGTTCAAATCCGTGGCGATCGACCCTTACTCTCCTAAACCGTGACCCGGCTACCCTGCAGGAGGGCCGAAGTTTGCAGTCGCCCGCTCCAATCGGCGGCTTCCCTCTTGCCCATAACAATCACCTCTCCTCGGACTCCAGTAATTGGGCAACCGAAGACTAGCCCAAACCGAGGGAAGGATGCGAACAAAGGCCGCGAGAGATTCCATTCCAGAGTTCAGCAGCAGCCGCAGCGGGGGAAAGGCAAAGGCAGGGGAGAGGCTGCGGTTACGCAGCGAGGCAAGCAACGCGGCGGGAAATCAGTAGCCCGAGGCAAGGGCTCCCCGGGAACTCGCGTGCGGGTCGGAAACGGAAATCCTAGACCGACTTCTAAATAAAGTTGACATTGTAACTGTTTTATTTTGCTGCAACGGACTAGCCCGACTACCGCTCCGAAATTACAACCACTTTTGCAGAGTTTCAGGCACACACCTCCCCCCTGCCACGTGTGTATTCGCAGCCCTTTGTATTTCGCCACAGGGGAGGAACGGGAGCTCCAACCCTTTCTCCTGGAAAGCCAGAGTTAACTGTATGGTGGAAACAAGGCAGCCCCCTGGTGTTTCAGGCGCCCAAAGGCGGGAAATCCTGGCCCGGAAAGCAGGGGTCGGACCATCCTGCTGCTGTTGCTTCAACACAACCCCATGTGCCCCATTACCAGGACATGAGTGGGCGAGAAACTGGTGCCAAACAGTTCCCACACAAACGGTGCCAGGCAAAAGCCGCGGTCAGGCTGCAGCTCCACTGTATGTTTTGTGCAACGCGGCGGGGAAGGAAAGCCACGTGGCAGGAGCTCCCGGGCGCGCTTCTCGGGGAGTCCCGGAAGCCAGAGCGAGCGAGCGTGCGCGCTAGTCTACCTCACCTTGCTCCTCGGGGGTCTCCGGGGGCCACCCTGGCCGCACGTTCACTCTCCCTGCACCGAGGGGTCGGCCGCCGCGCGCGTCTCTTGGCTCGTTCACTTTCGAGCCGCCTCCAAGCCCGAGCTCGAACTAGCCGCCGCCGCCAGACGTCCCAGCGCAGGACGCAGGGCGGCTGGATGAGCCGGGGGGCAGGGGGTGAGAGAGCCGGCGGGCTTCGGCGCGCCTTCGTCTTCCCCGTCGCCTGCCTTTACCAGGAGTCTCTTGACCGCGACTGATTCGTCCTCCTCAAGACCACGTTCGGGTCTCGGAGGCTGGAAAAGTCGCGGGCGAGGAGGTCGCCGGCACGGGAAAATTCCCCACTTCCTGCACTCGGAATGGAACAGTCCGGTGGCGGGAGACGTGAAGGGGATGGGCCCGTTTGGGTTCCTTCCGAGCGGGACTGCTAGGGAGGTAGGCGCAAAAACGTTCGCTGGAGCACCCTCCAAGTAGTAACGGGTCACCCGCGTCTTGAGCGACCGGGATGGAACGCGCCTTCTCCGCCTTTTGGGGCGGGGAAGCTGTTTAAATGAAAAGTTTGCCGCCTTTTTTGTTTGTTTGCTCCCGGGCAGGGTTCCTGCTCTACAGTGGGTAGGAGACAGTCACCTTGTGAAGTTTTTCTAGCATAAAGGTGTAAGGACGGGCAAAGCTACGCCTGTTGGATTTTCCCCGGTGATCAGGGAGCTGTTAAAGCGATAGGACGGGACCTCTGCTGCCAAAGGGCTCCGGGTATACTTAAAAGCACGCATTTGTACAAGGAGGAGGAAACAAGTTTCGCTGTATTTCGTCCACGGGGCTTAACTTTAATCAAATTGAGATGAAGCCTGTAAGAGGTGGGGGAGCTATGGTCCTTGAGTTGTGGAGCAAAACGTGGATCAGAGGAATGGATTTCCACTATGATCTTTACATAGGCAGTCCTCCAAAGCCCACGGTCGAATGGAAGAACACATCCGACCCCTAGACTGCCCTGCATAAACACAGATTCAGTGCTTTGCTGTGGTGCCAAAACAACGATCCGCCTAGACATCACCTGAAATATATTATTAAATCACGCATCACAGCCATATCTACAGGCTGCTGTGCTTTGTGGCACCACCATGGCACTAAAATGCAAATAGGCAGGTCCTTACAGATTTTCATGACTCCACCAAAATTCATGGAATCACATATCCCAGCAGCACCATAACAAAGGAATCCACTGTTTTGTGGCACCATCATAGCATAAGAAATGCATTAAAAATCTGGATCCTTAAAGTTCTTACTTGACATCCCCCCCCTCTCAAAATTACACCAACATCCATGGACCGGGGGGGGGGGGGGGATGAGGAATTTCATTGGTTCTACAGCGCAAGAAATTAAAATCTTGTATTCTTGTGGACCCTTAAAGTGTTACATCTTAAAAATCATATCACATGTAGACTGCAGGAAAAAGAGATCCAGCATTTTGTGTCATGACCATTTGGAAAAAACATGCACCTGAGGTCTAAATACCCATAATACTGCCTTCCCGCTGGTTTCCATCCTGGTGTCCACCTCCCCTGCTCCTTCCCCACTTGTCTGCACATTTATCAACAATTTATCAACAAGACAATATTTGATCTTACTCAGTGAAGCAAATAACTGCCATGAGCCTGCCTTGATAGGGAGGGCGGGGTATAAATCAAATAAATAAATAGATAAATTTAGTAGAAGACTCATGTCTAGATTCAAACCAGTAAAACTATGCTGAGCACAGGCTTACCCACATGCAGCACCATTTTATCAATTTTTTTGTAATTTTAATGGTTTGTCTTTTAGCACCCAACAAATGAAAAATATACAGGTGCTACTTTAGGGAATGAAGCATGAAGCTGTGCATGTGGTGGGGAGGACGACAGAGAAGAAAAAGTGGGAATATGAATACCATCAAAGTTTTTTGCTCCTAAGATGCTTCTTTGGGCTTCTGTTCTTGTTTGTGCTAGCACCCTACATTATGAAGCAGTTCTATTAGTTAAAAAGCTGTCCAGGAATTAGCCCGTACTATGAAGAGCTGATCTATATGTTAGAAAGTCTTGGGATAACCGTTAATGACTTAAATCACACTAAAACACAATTTTGGAGCTACATTATTTTTTAAGAATTGTATAATATGAAAAAAAATCCATTGCTATCTTCCGTCCTTAAGAAGAAAAACATTACACTGTTACACAGTTATCCTTTTTGTATGCAGCTGTCCCCTTTTCCTAGTATTTCCTTTTAAAATGATTGGTGTTTAGAATCCTCTTTCCGCTTCTAACTTAGCAACAATAGAGCCTACTTTTTCATTTTACTGGAATTCATTTGGCTGTAAGCATCCCAACTGTATCTCAAATACCTCTCACTTTACTGCTGTGGATTTCCCATGCATTACTGAATTTCTACTGCTTTTCAAAACCTCTTTTCACATTACTTCAAAGTCTTCTTCTCTAAGCCCTGATCATTCTTGTGTTATTACCTTTTCTAAAGACTCTCATCAGCATCTCAGACTTGATGTTATAGCTAGATCCTAGGTGCTCTTCAGCTGCAATGTGATATATCACATTTGGTGAATTTTATAACAATTGGGTCTGGACTAGCCTTTGACTTTGCTCATCATCCTATAAGAGTATTTCAGATGATTGCTCAGCCCAGCCCTTTGAATTTAAACCATGCAATGAAATTCATAACCGTAATTCTACTTGAGGCTTATGATACACCCTATAATTGGGCTGAAGCACTTTTGAACTGCTGCTTTCTGTACAGAATAAATGTGTACATGAAGACATTATTAGTTGCTATGAAAACATATCAAGTCTGTCCATTTATACAGGTCTCTCTCCCCCATTGTATTTCTATAGTGACATAAAATATAATTATACATTAAGGGTATCATTTGTGAAATGCCCTTGCAAGTAGATATAAATTTGTTTTAATTGAATAAATACTGTGGAAATGTGCTAATACCATGTCTTGATGCTTTTTTCCCCAATTCACAAAACATATTAGTGATATTACGCTAAATCCCAGTTCATGAGCTCAGTCTTTTTTCATCTCTGCACTTAACAGTTACTAATTTGGGTTCCATTGAAATAACGACTCTGAGGATTTTTGATCCCAAGTTCCTGCCACCACATTTCTCCTAGACCTGTCAAGTATTTGAAGTAGCCAGGCACTTTCCCACACTTCTCAATGAATACTGACATACCTTACTTAAAAGGATTACTTGCTGCTGGGAGGAATTGTAATCCTCTTTTTCCTGCTCTCTAAATCCTCTGATAAGTAAAAAAGAATGGCCAGATTCTGTTCTGCAATGCAGGATAATCATCATTGTGTTAGATATAGCTGCCCACAACAAATCTACAATTTACTTGTGGTCACACTAGGCCTGAAGCTGAGTCTAACACTGACATTCTAACCAGTTACATACTTCTGAGTCTGTTGAAGTCAGCTGGTTTAGAAGGGTGCAACTGTCCTCAGGGTGGCCCTGTAAGTGCTTCATCTTGTTTTAAAAGCCTACCATTATATATATAAAAAAAGAACAATAATAGTTATTGTTATTATTTTATGTTTTAATAGCCACAGTTTTAATTTCTGGTTATTGGTTCTTTTATTCCTTACATGATGTTTGACAACAACCCTTTTAACGTGATAGTGATTTCCATAAAGCAAGGTGATCTAGTTCCCAGAATGCAACAGAACTGAGTCCATATGGACAGCAGTCCTACCACACATCTACACCTGATGTGCATGGTAAAATTCTTATCACCTTGAAGAATGATGCAAAAGCTCAGGGCTATTTTTAGGCAGGAACGCACAAGAATGGAGTTCCAGCTGGCTTCTGAGTTGGCCATGCCTACAGCCTCCCCCCTTGGGTTCCTCAGGCACCTCGCGGGGCGCCTGGGGAAGCCAAGCCAATCCAGGGAGGGAAGGCAGTTTAAACTGCCTCCCCTCCTCGGGTTCCCCAGGTGCCTGGGGAAGTCAATCCAGAAACTGCCTTCCTTCCCTCAGGTTCTCCAGGTGCCCCGATCCAGAAACTGCCTTCCTTCCCTTGGGTTCCCCATGCGCCCCACATGCACCTGGGGAAGCCGATCGTGGGAGAGAGCTACGCTTTCAGGGGTGTGGCCTGATATGCTAATGAGTTTCTGTTGTTGGGTGTGAGCTATTATGCTAATGAGTTCCTGCTGGGCTTTTTCTACAAAAAAAGCCCTGCAAAAGCTCATTTAATTTGCTCATCCTAATGGGCTTGTTTTCTCATGAGGAGTTGTAAAAATTCACCATACACTTTCCTGCCATTCATATGCATAACTTTGTAAATACCAACCACCTTCTGAGAACTGATGAAATCGGGCTAGCCTGGGCTGTCCAGGTCATCGTATATACAGGGAAAGAAATGTGAATTGCTCATACTTTCTCTGTTTGCATGAATGTTTAAGGTTGTTCAACTCAGGCTAATGTCTACTTCTGCATCTTAACCCTTCGTATTTTCCTGTCATTTTCCTGTCAGGGCAGGGGATTCCCTACACTTGGCTCCTGTTTCCTATACTGCTCCTGTGGCTGGCAGGAGAAAAATAATGTAAAGTAAAGGCAGTGGCAACAGTGTGATATCACTTCCAGGAAAAGTGACATCACTCCACTCTAGGCATCACCAGGAACGCTACAGTTTTACTATAGAGCTGCTGGTGATTCCTAGAGAGGTGTGTCACTTCCATGTTTTCCCCAAAAGCTGATGGCACCCCCATGTCCCCCTCCCCCAGACTCATGTCAGTTGCCCGTTGCTAGTAATACTAATTTGGGCTGTTATTTTGTCCTGTGGCATCTCTCACAGAGCAAAACATGTTGCCTTAAATTTGCACAGCTGATACACTACTTCCTAAGCATTTATCCACTGCAAATGGAAATGAATGAACTCTCCCCATGCTTATTTCCTTCCTTTATTCCTTTTCTTTCTTCCCATAGTGCATTCTGGAAATGGTATATTACCTATCAGGTTCTGTCTTTCTTACAGAGGCTGAGTCAGCTATACATTACTCTCAGGTTTGAAGGGTGCCCAGAAAGAAACAAATCACTTGTGATTATGTGAGTGTATTTGTGTGTGTAAGTGCCATCAAGTTGCTTCTGGCTTATCTCATGTTGTGTCTTCCTCTTTTTCTGCTGCCATCAGCTTTTCCTAGCATTATTGTCCTTTCCAGTGAGTCCTGTCTTCTCATAATGTAACCAAAGTATGATAGCCTCAGTTTAGTCATTTTCGTTTCTTAGGAGAGCTTATTTATTTATTTCATTTCATTTGTACCCCACCTTTCTTCCCAATGAAGACTCCGAGCAGCAGAGTTCAGGCTTGATTTAATCTAGAACCCACTTATTTGTCTGTTTGATGGTTCATGGTATTTGTAAAACTCTCCTCCAACACCACATTTCAGATTTATTTATTTATTTATTTTTCATATTTATACCCCGCCCTCCCCGCGAACTGGCTCAGATTTATCAACCTTCTTCCTTTCAGCTGTCTTCATTGTCTAACTTTCACACACATACCTTGATCTCTGTCACCAGCAACACATCCATACCATGAAGAATCTTTTCTAGCTTCTTTGTGGCTACTCTTTCCAGTTCCAATCTCCCTATGATTTCTTGCTTGAGTCTGCCTTTTGGTTCAGTTTCTTCCTTGTCAGCCTTAAAGTTGTGTAATTTCTCAGTCAGTACTTTTTTCTTCTTGGTGTTCAGCTGTAATCCTGCTTTGACACTTGGAGGAATTTCACATAGCCAATATGTTCCGTTTCAGGAACTCTAGAGTAACGGTTTCTGTCTGGCATTTCACACAGAACCGTACTAGTACCGGTTCCCTAACGGAACATATTGGCCCTTTCAGACAGAAACGTGCCTCTCCCATTGGAGAAGAGTTTCTTAGCCGGTTTACCTTGAAACCTCCTTCCAAGTGTTCTTCAGTCCTTGTGCTGGTCCTGAAGTGCTACGGGGTGCTCTGTGAAATGCCCCCCAAGCGCTTCCTCCGATGATTAGTGTTTTCACGCCTCTTTTCGCCCGCGTGGGTGATCTCCGTAAATTTTTTTTAAAGAGCCGATTTAGAGCGCTGTAGTGCTATAGCAACCCCATTGGAATGCCTGGGGCCATTCCATATAACATTCCAATGGGGTTGCTATAGCGCTCTAAATCGGCTCTTTAAAAAAAATTCACGGAGATCGCCCGCGCGGGCAAAAAGAGGCGCAAAAGGAAAGCGGCAGTCTGAAATGGCAAACCGCTTTGAAGACAGCTCCAAAACGGTAGGGGAAGGGCTGTCTGAAATGGCCATCACTGTTTTATTCCAAGCTGGTTCAGTGACGTTTTTAAAGGTGTAGTTGAAATTCCCCTTTCTGTTTAATCTTCACAGTAGTCATTTCAAGTCTTCTCTTCTTTTTGCCAGTAATATGGTGTCATCTGCATATCTCAAACTGTTAATGTTCCTTCCACCAGTTTTCATTCCACCATCATCTAAATCTAATCCAGATTTCTTTATGATGTGTTCTGCAGTAGCCTCTTGTCCAGAGTACAGGTTGCTCATCGAAACAATCAGATGTTGTAGCATACCATTTCTTTTAAAACCAACCATAACTTTTCAGTATCCACACAATCAAAAAGCTTTGCTGTAATGTATGAAACACAAGCTGATTTTCTTCTGAAATTCTCTCATATGCTCCAGTAACCAGTGTAAATTTGCAATAAGATCTCTTGTGCCTCTTTTTCTGAATCCAGTTTGAACATCTGGCATTTCTCATTCCATGTGTGGTAATTGTCTTTGTTGTAAGATTTTGAGCATCACTTGACTTGTGTGATAAATTAGTGTAGTGATCCAGTAGTTGCTGCATTCTTTGATGTCTCCTTTTTTGGAACTGAAATGTTGATTGAGCATTTCCAGTCTGGGCCATTGTTTTGTTTTCCATATTGTTGGCATATTCTTATTAAGAGCTTGATGGATTCTGTTTCTGTGGCTCTATTTATATCCCATCTGCTCCTGGTGATGTTTCTCTTAATTGCTCTCAGTATAGCCTTCACTTCACTTTCTAAAACTGCAGGTTTTTCTTCAAAAGATTATTCTTTGAAGGAATCTATCATCCTTTCATCTCTTTTGTATAGTTCTTCAGTGTATTGTTCCCATCTTTTTTGTCCTGTTCACTTACTGTATCTCTGTGTTGATCCATCAGCATGCCTGACTGTGCTTTAAATTTCCCTTTGATTTCTTGGCTTTTGTGGAACAGACCTCTTGTTCTTCCTTTATCTGTTGCTCTGTTTCTTTACACTGGTTATTATAATAGTTTGCTTTGTCTCTAGGTGCAAGTCACTGGAATACTGCATTTAGACTTCTGGTTTTATTTCTGTCACCTTTTGCTTTTGCTTCTCATCTATCTTTAGCCATTTTAAGAGTTTCATTGGTCATTGTAATGATTTCATGTTTTGGTGTGTGTTCCTTTAAATGTTTAGTTTGACTGCAGTACTGTAGGGGGTTGATAGAGGGAGACAGGTGTGATTTTGATTGGCTGTTGGCTGAGAGTGGGAGAGGAGATGTTCTAAGAGGAATCTGTATGTGGGTGTCTATGAAGAATTCTGTGTGGGAAGTTTGAAGAGTGAGAATAGCCTGTGTGACTATGGGATTTTAAGACTTTTTCTGAGTGAATAAGAGCAACAATTTACAAGTTACTAAAAGAGATGATTCTATTCTGTGTGAAAAACAAAGAGACTAGCCTGTATGGCTATATATGGAAGAGAGAGATATAAGCCTGTCGGAGTGGAGTTTGGAGTTTGAGAGACTGTTGTAGCACCAAGCATTACCAGTTATATTTACAACTTCCTTTCTTCAACAACTGTTCAAAATAGCCAGCAACCTATTTTGTTCTTTATTAAATAAATCAATTTTTGTTTAAACTTATCCCAGAAATCAGTACAGTACTTCCTCAGGGCCACATAGTTCTCTGAAGCACCCAGACCCTAGGTCATTCTACCAAAAGAGAGAGATTTGGAATTTTTAATTCCTGGTGGCAGCAGGAAACTACCCAGTTTATATACCCAGAGAGGGTTTAAAGGTAAAACCGTTTCCCCAAGTAGCAAGAACCTCATAGTCATCCATTAAGGCTTTTAATTTCCTTCTGGCTACAGGAGTATTCTTTGCACATTCTTCCTTGATAATATCTCTAGTTTCAACCCATAGTTCTTCACATTCACTTGAAATTAGTAATGCAGCTAGACAGGGCACAGCACTTTCATGTGTTACCGTAGTTATACATTTGTAATTTATTGGAATTTTATTGTTATTGTTGATTTTAATTGTTTTATGATGTTTTGACTGGCATTTGTGCCCTTGTAAGCCGCCCTGAGCCCGCTCACGGGGAGGGTGGGGTATAAAAATAAAGATAAATAAAATAAAAATAAATAATTTGGTAAAGCCATTTCAAAATGGAGGCAACTGAATAGTCTCTTCAATAAAAATACCACCAAGAAACGGGATGTTTAAGCAATGCTTAGCTAATCTTAGTTTATACACTCAGCATAGAAATGGAGAACTTAAATATGAACAAGGGCTACAGACAACAAAATTTGCCCTTACTTAAATATTTCTGTGAATCAAAACCAGATAGCTGGAATGCACAGAAATGACTTTTTTCTAGCCAGTAACAGAGATGCTTGCAACTAGATAATCACCAGGTTGGAAGGGGGCTTTCCCCTCTTTCAAGCCTTGGGGGAGGATTAGTGACAGATGCTGGTCTGGAGCAGCTTCCAATCAGGGAGGCTGTCACGGTGAGCTCCCATGATCAGGATTTTAAACGTGATATAAATGTAGATCAAGGATTAACTCACCTCTGGGCCAGATAAAAATAAGAGGTTACTGACAAGGCAGAATCAGGAAGTTTTAGATTGTAGACAAAGTGAAGCTGGTCAGACTTTAAAATCCAGCAATAAAGACTTATTCTCTGACAATTCAAAATACATATCAAGGTACCTGCTAATACGACTTTGAATCCTAATGCTAGAGTCAGTGTAGGTGTCATACTTTCTTAAGTGGATGGTGGAGCAGCTACAGTTTACCAAGTTCTCCAGAAAACCACATACACATTTTCTGTATAAAAATGTCAGAAACTGAGGAGAGAATGTTAGTAATCCTTTTGAGAGTATTCTTTAAACTCCTCAGCACTAAGATTATTCAATTAATAATCTTTCTGAGAACAAAACAGAATATGCATTCTCTGCCTCACAGAAGAACTTGCAGAATGAAGTCGAAGCAGTGATCAGGCACCCCAGGAGTCATTTCTAAGGAGCCACCTATTATGAAGTCATTACCAAAATGATAGGGTTCCTGTGTTCCCGAAGTCCTTCTTGAAACAGTGCAAAGTCTCTGCTCTCTAGGCCATGATCATCAAGGTTGCACATTTTGAAGGCTCAGAAGATGCAAGTAAGTTTCTTGTAGAACACAAATGCTTTATTTTCTTTTAATTGTTCTAAGCAAAGATATTGTCAAACTCCCGCATAACTCAGTTATGCTTAAGTACAGGCTACCGGTGCCCAGTTCGGAATAAATAGTCTGAGCATTATAGCCTGTATTGCTTCACCAAGATCAAAAAGAGGACCAAAGTCTCTGCTGTTCATAAATCAAGAATGAATAGGTAGTCGGTTAGTTTGGTACTGCTGACTTTTAAAAAAAATTACTTGGCATTTGGGCTAATTTACTTCAATAAATTGTAGTCCCAGAACAGCATGCCTTGGATTGGGCTTTGTTGCAATTAAAAGTCACAATGGTACGAATATGAATCAATCAGAATACCCTCCTTCCTGAACACTTATTCTAGTTTAATCTCAGAGAAGTATCTTATAAGAAATAGCTTTAAAGCAAAGAAAAGAAAAAATACGTAGAGTAAGATCTTTGCTAGGTTTGTAATATGGTTAGCTCTTCTTGGGATACTTCGGAACGCTTGGGCTGTTCAGTGTTGTCAATATTATCACCCTTAATTATGTAAACTGAGAACGAAGAGCTAGAAATGCAGGCAGTTTAAGCAGCAGATATTTATATTTTCACAGCATCTTTCTCACTCTATTTTGATCATTTTAAATTTGCAGCTGTCCTCTCATTGCCAAGATTTTATCTCCACCTACTAGTTTCAAACAATTTCCATCTCTTATGGATTCTTCTCATTTTTTGTCATTTAATTTTAGTTGGAACAAAGCTTGCTTTTATACTCAAGGGTTTTCTTCCCAGCAAATCTAAGCAGCAGCCAAAACAGTTTTTCCTCAGATTTCTTTTGTAGAATTTGGAACAAACAAGGAGGGAAAGAAGAGCCAGAAACTCTTAGGTTAGTATCAACTGAAAATAGTTTTCAGAATCTCTTAAACACTTATAATATCACACAAGACATCACTACCAAGTATAAAAATTTCTTGAATCACCACGATTGTTGTAGGATCCACCAGTGATCATCAGCTGGATTCAAAGACTTAATTCAGCTGATTTTCTTCCAACACAGAAAGGCTTATTCTCTCAGAGAAAAACTCACTTAGCCAAATGGCTGTTTGGATCCAACTCCATCAAAATAATCTCCATGTGGCTGGTGTTCTATGCACATATCTAGAATGGTTGCCCATTTGACTCGCCACTATCACTGCTAGTGGCAGTCAGGAATATTTAACAATGGTATAAAAATTCTTTATTCAGAACATTCAATCATGAAATGAAACACCAGGTACAAAAAAACCAGGTTGTTTAGAGGGGCCTCTGCAAGGTAATGTATTGTGTACATAAACTTAGAGAGGAAAACGTGGCCTGAAAACTAGATTTTTTGTTGTTGTAGTGGAAGCCATTGAGTAGCATTTCCAGCTATTCAGTCCTTAAAGGAATGTGTACTATTTTATAGAACTAGTCTATATTCCACAACATCAGTATAAAATATTGTTTCAGAGAAGCCACAAAATCGTGTAATTAGAAGCAGTATTCCACAACACGGACAGCATGTAGCTTTATGAGAGCATCGGCATCAAGCTATAAGCACACAACTGTCTGCATATTCACTGGTGGCATCCTTGGTTGGAGCAGAGAAGAAGACAGTTGCTTTAGAAGAGACCCCAAGTTCAGAACATCTGAGAAAAACTGATCTAAGTGACATCTTATTGACACTGAGAGATAATATTTGCTTGTTTTCCCTCACCTCCTCCCAGATGTTTAATAGGCTTGGAACACTGTCATCCCCCCCACCTTGCAGTGCAAGGAATCATGATTCTGTGGCAGAGCATTTCCTTGCATGAAGAAGGTTCCAGGTTTTCCACCCTATCTGAGCGCTTGTTCTACTCCATGCTCTCTCTGTGTGTGTGAGTGTGTGTGTGTGTTGGTTTGTACTAATTTGCTACTACTCTATTATTTTTCCAGTGCAAAATGGAAGACAGATTTGAAAACTTACTTCTGTGAGACTAAGGATTGATTGATTGATTAATTGATTAACTTCACTTATATCCCACCTTTCTCCCCAGTGAGGATCCCAAGAAGTTTACATAATTCTCTCTTCCATTTTCTCCTCACAACAATCCTATGAGGCAGGTCAAGGTGAGAAAGAGTATGTGACTGGCTCAAGTTCACTCAGCAAGCTTCCATGGCAGAGTGGAGATTCAACCCTACGTCTTGCAGACCTTAGTCTGAAATTCTAACACTACATACATCAGCTCTGAGAAATATGTGAATGTGTATGAAGTCAAGAAGAAAATTTAAAAGATCTGGGCCTTCTAAATGAAATTAGTACCTAGGTAAAATGGTGACTGGATTAATGCTGTACATCAGAGGCCTTGATAAAGGTGGAAGAGGAGGACTGGCAGAGTTTTTATTTATTTATTTATTTATTTATTTATTTACAAAATTTGTACCCTGCCTTTCTTCTGTCCATCCAAGTCTGGGTGAGCATTGCTCACACTAGGAAGCACTGCTGATTTGGAATCTCTCCCAGAGAGCGCATAGAATGGACAGCCCAAATTGCTAGGACTGTTTATGAGCACCAGTCATAGAAAATGTAACTGGTACATATAAATATTCTTCCAGTTCCCTCCCCTCATCATTTCTTGGTTTTCAATGCCAGCAGAGCAAAATATATTTTGTCTTAACAACTACATTTTAAAACTTCAACAGAATATTCTACTCTGAACATTGCTTTCCCAGGAAAAGGTGCTGGTATAGGAAAGCTCCAAAAATCTGCCAAACTGTTCCAGAAACAATATAAACATTTAATATCCAGTGCCAAGAAATTATACAAATCCTTAGCACTAAAATCCAGATCATAGAGCAGTGGCTCATCAGGTTCTGATATTCAGCCCTAATTTCAGGATCAAATAAGACCTTTCTTTGTCATCACACTAGAATCACCTTTTCGTCTTGAGAGACTAGCGTAAAGCACCTGCCATTCTAGTACCCAAAGTATCCCAGTTCTTATTCTTCTGACTTGTAATTAAAATGGTGATTTCCAAAGAATGGGGGGAATGGCAGAGATGTGCTCCTGCTTGCATTGTTGTTTAGGCCCCCTCCTTAGAGAAGCACTGGCAGCCGCTTGTGCTTTAGTACACAGCCTTTCACTATCAGAACTGCTAGTGTATGTTATCGACTAATAATACTAATCATATTGTCAAACAATTCAAACAGGGTAACAGAACAAGCTTCTCAAGAAAAGTGGTGTAGGTAACAAAACCCACTCTTCCTTTTACAGGCACAGTTTGTTCAAAAGGAAAAGTGGAGAACTATTTTATGACTTTTTTAGGGCGGAAGGCAGGTTTCTTTTAACCCAACATAAAGGAAGGTATTGTTGATCCTCCCATGGGGTTTGGTTTCAACATGTCATATGGCTGACCCAACTTTCTAGCAAATACTCTCTGGTGGTTACGAAGGGGGAATGTTCAGTTCTACTACCTGCCCAGTTCCCACTGGTGTCTTCACAGATGTCCAGATTACTCTGTGTATGGGTCATGAAATGGAGTGATGAAAACAACTACCAGCACCCATTCCTGTGCTGTAAAATACACATCTTGTACAGTCTAAAGCAATAATGTTCATTTTTAAAAGGAATCCAGAGGAAATGTGGCAGCCCAGATCTAGGAGGAGAGGGGTGTGTGTGTGTGTGTGTGAGAGAGAGAGAGAGAGAGAGAGAGAGAGAATCCTAAGAAGATAGCCCAGGTTAGCCCAATCTCAACAGATCTCGGAAGCTAAGCAGGGTTGTCCCTGGCTAGAATTTGGATGGGAGACCTCCAAGGAATATCAGGGTTGTGATACAGAGGCAGGCAATGGCAAACCACCTCTGAACGTCTCTTGCCTTGAAAACGCCATGGGGTTGCAATAAGTCAGCTGTGATTTGACGGCACGTTCCACCACCACCACCTCATTCCTACCTCATAAGATCAAGAGTGCTGGCTTTGACTTTGATTCCAATCAATGACCAACCGTGAAATTCACAGGCTGCTTTAAATGAAGATCATAAACATTGCATGGTTGATGTGTCCTGGAAATGAAGAAAGACAGCATGTATTTTGTTTAAAATGTCTAAGAATACAGTTCTATGTAGTTTATTTTATGTCTTCTCATGCACCCCCACAATGGGACTGTGCTTGCACAGGTCAGCTGCAAGACATTTTCTTTCTAGCTCAAAAACGCCAAAGAGGGGGTGTCCTGCCCCTTTTGGGACTGGTGCAAGCACAGGATTCCCACCCAACGCATCATGTGCTCCATTGGCAGGCATCCCCTTCCCTCAGTTCCTTTTTCACTGTCACAAGGATAGGAAGCTTTCTTCATCATCATTTCAGAAGACTCCTTTTTGTCCAGCAAGGGACTCATTTTGCACTCCTTCAGGAGTCTGTTTTGCAGGAGGCAAGCCCCATCATCTGGGCTCTCCGTTTGTTGTGCTTGTGGTCCCTCGTCATGGCGTCCAAGGTATTGTTTTAAAAATGTTCAAACTGTAGAACAAAAATGATGCACAGTGATGAGTGTGAACTCTGCCTTCTGTGCTTAGGAGAGGCCTACAATGTTGGAGTTTGTTCTATTTGCTAGTGCTTTACCCCAAAGGCTTGGTCAGATAGGGCCTCTAGGCTGAAAGCTGCACTGTGGGAGAAGTCTTTGTCCTCCTCTGCTCGGACCCTATTATCTCGGGTCTGCTTCTCTCGGCTCTGACTACTGAACCCTGTTCTGGGACTCCATTAGTCCATTCCATTCTTACAGGCCCGACTTTGATCCCTCCAAAAAGGGCTGCTTCGGTCACTTTGGATGCAGATTCTAGGTGTGTGATCTAAGAGGGCCAAGCTAACAAAATAAGTTATTATAAAAATACAAATATTTATTATGGTGTACACATTAATAAAAGATAAAATAGGTTAAAAGAAATGGTCCAACAGATTCTAGGTGCTTGTATTAACCTTCTCCAGGACTGTTGACCAAGGTCCAGTCACATTCGGAACCTCCTGCAAAGAGGCATAAGAAACTGAAACATAAGGAGAAGACCAAATCTGTGCCCAAGTCAGGATGTTTCAAGTCTTCTAATAGTCCAGAGACTGATCAGGATGTCATCCTTGTTCCCCTGTGAACCTGGCACCACATCTAGCTTCCTTTGCCAGTTCCTTTTCAGATGCAGATGATGACCAACCTAACATCCCTGCAGGACAACTGGTGCCCTCAGAATCAGGACCTCCCTTATTTTGGCAACCTGCAGGCCTTCCTCAGCATTCTTACAATATGTCACCATCCTATTTAAATAGATGGGCTGGACATCACCCTCAAATTTTAGAAGGACATGACTCAAGTGCACAGGCATACATGGATGCCCACTGCACACTGGTTCCATTCCAGTTTCTGTACTATAACCCTGAAGAAGCCACGGCATCTTGTTATAGTCCCGAGAGTGCCTTGGACTTGTCACATGATGATACCATGGGCAACCCGACCCCAGTATCTCCTAGTGAAGACCTCCATCTTTACGGAGAACAAATGCTAAGAATGGTGAAAGCCCTTGACATTGATGTTTCCACTTCTGACAACCATTCAAAGAACAGAATTTTGAGTTGTCTCTACTCCAACACTCCAGGGGTAGTTGCATTTCCAATTCTGGAGGGTCTTTGTGACCTCATGGCTTCAATTTGGCAGGAACCAGCCTGCACTCAGGCCACACCTTTATACAGAGTAAAGCAGGACTCCTGTGAGTTTCTGTCCATACACTCACCACCATCATCATTGGTCACGGAAGTCATGCAGGCACGCCAACGCCCTGGCCAGCATTCATCCTCAGCTGACAGGGAAAGCTGCCTTCTGGACACTTTGAGAAGAAAGCTTTATGCTTCCTCCACTCTCAATTTTCTAATAGCAAATTATCAAGTGATTATGGGAAGCTACCAAGTTTTCCTCTGGGAGAGTCTTTCCTAGTACTTGGACAAATTGCCTGATGAATCTAAGTCCTTGGCTAAACTTATCCAGTCTGAGGAGATTAAACTCTCAAAACAGGAGATTAACGTGGGCAGATATGCCACAGGTGTATCAGCCAGATCAATGGCCTCTGCCATAGTTCTCAGGAGGCACTCGTGGCTATGAAACACTGCTCTCCCTTTAGAGACTTACTGTAAAGTTGAGGATCTCCACTCTGAGGGATCAACTCTTTTTTCACAGTCCATAGATGAGTTCTTCTCCAGTATGAAGAAGAACCACCAGACAGGCAGATCGCTGAGCATGTTTTCCTCAACTCTGGCCCAGAGACAATGTTTCTGTCAAAGGCAACACAGCTTTGCTACCCCTTTGCTACAACTAGTAAAATGAGCCTGTGGTAGCTGTGCAAATTCTCCAAATTAATCCAGTATCAAATGTCCCATTCGTCAGGATGTGTGTCACTTCCATCAAGTGTAGCAAATACATAGCATTTAAGAAAGCAACACCTAGTCTCATTTATATATATGTTAATACAAAATTCTGAATGCATGTATTTTTGGATGTGTGTCATTGTACAATAAGGAATATTGACCACTGAGGAAGGCCCATAGGGGCCGAAACGCATATGGTCCTTAGGTCAAAAGTTTTATCCATCAGTTTGATATGTACTGTACTCAGTTCCTAATGAACCAAGTTTTAATTGTCTGATATTTAGACTGTCTCTTTAATTTTATTATGTTTTATTTATGTGTACACCTGAATAAATGTTGATATTTCTTATAAAAATTCTTTTGTTAGCTTGAACTTTTCGGTTTGCAGATGTGCCCTCTGTCACCTGGCATGCCAAAATTGTACTGTGCTCTGCTCAAGATGACTACTGCATTTCACTACAATTTGAATAAAGGGTGAGATGCAGTTTGGGCCAATCATACCATGGCGCAGCCCTTTCATGTTCAGTTCAGGTGAAAGATCACATGTTTGAAATGCTAAATTCTACCAGGCCAAGTTGCCACACTTCCACAGCACCATCCTGAGCAGAGCTACACTAGTCTAAAGTCCATTGAAGTCAGTGGGCTTAGAATGGCACTGTCAGTCTGTAATGCTGAACTGGCTGTTCTTTCTCCAGGTTAAAAGAACTGCTGTCTTTCCCTAGTTTAAGTTTAAAACACAAGATCTGAGAGACAACATTTCTCATGGTCAAAACCAATACTCTTGTTTGAGGCAGGCACTGTGTTGCTAGCTGGGCTAGTAGAGGTTGTCCTGGCAGGGAGATGACGTGAGATTTTTAAAAACCCTCAGCTTGATTTTTTTTCTGCAGATCATAAGGATCCTTTTATAAAGCACAAGAGCAATGCCAGAAAGAAAGGTGGCAACCCTAGCTGAACAGTGAATGAAAATTAAAAAGAAAATAACACACACTACAGCAATGATCAGGAAAAAGACCCTCTCCCTATCTGTTTTTAAAATGCTGTTTTTAAAAAGAGAGCCAGTTTGGTGTAGTGGTTAAGTGTGCGGACTCTAATCTGGGAGAACCGGGTTTGATTCCCCACTCCTCCACTTGCACCTGGCTGGATGACCTTGGGCAAGCCATAGCTCTGTACCAGCTGTTCCCTCAAGGACAGCTTGGGAAAGAGCTCTCTCAGCCCCACCTACCTCACAGGGTGTCACCGTGTCTGTTGTGGGGAGGGGAAGGGAAAAGGAGTTTGTAAGCCGCTCTGAGAC
Source organism: Lepidodactylus listeri (assembly GCA_029233225.1). Taxonomy (NCBI): domain Eukaryota; kingdom Metazoa; phylum Chordata; class Lepidosauria; order Squamata; family Gekkonidae; genus Lepidodactylus; species Lepidodactylus listeri. Next base: position 45,700,656 of record JARCFY010000012.1, read on the forward strand.
TCCCTTGGGGAGTGGAGGGCGGGGTATAAATCCAATCTCTTCTTCTTCTTCTTCTTCCTTTAGAAGAAAGAAATGCTGAAAAGTTATCCAGGAAACACCATGAGCCTGTATTACTGCTACATCAATCTTTATATGTTTCTCATGACAGCAAATGTCAGACCTTTAAGGTTCACAGGACTTTTGAAGTGACCAAGGAGTAGAAATAAACTATATATATGTTCTGTTTTACAGCACATCCTCCTTAAGAGTGGATCTTTGGGACATATTGGGCTTGATACATACTGGTTTTTAATCATATTAACTTAGTGGGGGTTTTGTGTGTAGCAACAGTGCCATCTGCTGGAACAGAATCTACCTGCAAACTCACCCTGTCGCCTCATACTGTAAAAGACAAGGAAATACATTTTTAAACATCATCTTCCTCAGAGTGGTGAAATAAGTTGGCTATATTATTTATTGTGTTAATTTAAAATGTTTATTTATTTATTTTGAAGCAGAATAAGCTGAGCTTTGACAGAAACTGGTGATAGCATGTCCTTTGCAATAAAAGACTAAGTTACTATACAAAGTGGGACAGTCCACGTAAGGTTAGCCAGTATCAGCTGTCCTGGCTTGCAGTCAATCAAAAAACTCACATGGACACACACGTGTGGGAACTGTAAGTTTGTGAAGGAGATCTTGGGAATTTTGAGAAAGAATTCTCAGTGCTTTTATTAAAGCCTCTGAGCAAAGCCATGGCTTTTAAACTAGCATGAAATATGTGAAATGTGTCCTGATAGAATGAGTGTCCTGCTGCAGTAGAAAAAATAGTTGTTACCCTTTGTGTGACACTGGGCAAGCAATTTCCTTTTACCCTGAATGACACATCTCAGCCTTTGCCTTCTCTGAACTGAACACCAGTTCTTCCTATTTCAGGTACTGGCAGTTCTATGTCACTTTCAGATAGCCCATGTTTGCTTTTGGGTGAGCCAGGGATCCTGTGGAGTCACCAGGGGCTGCTGTATGCTACAGTCAAGGACCCAGATGTGGCCGTCTCTCCCACCCACAATGGCTTTTAACAGCACTCACCTCTTGAGCTGCTTAACAACTTTTAACTGAAGGAGCTGTGACTTAGCTGTAGAGCATCTGCTTGGCATGCAGAAGGTCCCAGATTCAATTCCCAGCATCCCCAGTTAAAAGGACCAGATTGTAGGTGATGTGGAAGATTTCTGTCTGAAACTCTGGAGACCTGCTGCTGGTCAGCATACACAATAGTGGCCTTAATAGACCAATAGTCTGGTTCATTAAAAGACAGTTTAATGTGTTCAGCGGGAGCATCAAATTATTGGTTGGTGCTGCAATGCAAGGGATTTCTGACAAATTGTTAAAAACTTTGAGGATCAGATGAAAGGCTAGATCCAAGAAGCTTTTCTGCTGGTGAAAACAGAAGGAGAGATCCACTTTGACAACCAAACCAGGGTCTTCTGAGGATCATGGGATCTGCATGAACAAAAACCATGTGGGACAGGGGCTGTAGTATAGAGAGGAATTGGGAGAAAAAACTGTGAAAAAACTGGCTGGATCCAATCCAGAAGCTCCAGATGTGCACCCAGACTGTAATTTTCCCACCTCTGATCTGAACGTATGGGCATTTGAGAACTGTCAAACTTTCTATAGATGTAACTATTTTTTTTCTTTTTTTTAATAAACAATTTTATTTACTATTTTAACAAACAAAAATACAATATTCCAATATATCTATACATATATATATATAAGTCATAATATTGTCTTAACATTAATTTCAAATAAAAACTCATTAATAACAAATATCCCGTAAGGCTTAAAACAAATGCCTTTAAATTATATTTATAGGATTTACCAATCTGGCAGAAATTTCTCCCTTTCTCTCCAAAAATTTTAACACAGGTAGCCAAATCTCATTAAACAAAACTCCCTTTCGTAAATTGTTCCAATTAACAAACCATGTAATATTTTCCATAACATAAATATGCCATATTTTTTTATACCAACATTTCAAACTAATAGGTTTCTCCGATTTCCAAAAAAAAGCAATCGTGGTTCTCACCGCATATAATAAAAATGCTATTTGTAATGAGGGTGTATAATTTGTTTGTAAATCAATCCTGTCATTTAAAAGAATAATTTCTGGTTGAAAAGGAATAACTATATTAGTAATCGCAAAAATTTCTTCCAAAACCTGATCCCAAAAGGATTGAACTACCAGGCAATACATCCAACAATGCAAGTATGTTCCTTTGTTGTTACATTTCCTCCAACAATTAGGGTTAAGTTTTGCTATATATGATAATTTTTCTGGAGTTCTGTACCAAAATGTCATAATCTTAAAAGCTTGTAAATTAAGGTGAAGAGGAGATTTCTTGCATTCAAATGAGTTCCAAATTCTATCCCACGTTGATTGGGGAATTAGTTTGTCTAATGCTTTATTCCAACCATTTTGATAAGTCAATGGAGAGGTTTTCTCTAATTGGCGTAATAAATGAACTATTTTAGAAATATTACCCCTTTTAGTAAGGTTTGATGTTTTTATCAATAGTTCAAACTGTGTCAGTGGCTGCTTATGAATTTCTTCTAAATGAATAGTTTTGCAAAGGTGAAGTATTTGGTAATACTGATACCAAGATATGTTTTTAGTAAGTAAAGTTTCTAGATCATTTTTGCAAATAATCTTTTTATTTTTAATCAAGTCCATCAATTTTGTGATTTTTGCTTGTCTCCAAGTATCATACTCTGATAATTCTAAACCTGGTGGGTACCAATGCTGTTGTAAGAAAGTCCTATATCTAGAATATTTAGGTACTAAACTATGTCTCAAAGTATCCCATATTTCTATAGAAGCTCTGAAAAATATATTATCCGGGGTATTAAGTTGTCTAGTTTTCTTATCCTGCCACACGTATTCTGCTATTGGTGTAAAGTTTGTATTGTCTAATTGAGAGAACACCCAATCTGGAAGAGCTGTGTCTTGCAACATCGTTAATATCCTATTTAAATGAGTTGCTACATAATAATCCTGAAGCTTGGGGAAGTAAAAGCCTCCCTTATTAGATGTAACTATTTTCCTTGCAAAATTGACAGTGCAAGTTCCAGTACATTGAATGTCTACATGTCATTCAATTGTTAAAACCCTAAAAGGAAAAGGATAGGTGCAGAAGCCAATATGAATCAGACAGTTTCAAAATGTGGGCTATCTTTCGATCTGTTATCAATTTAGAAGTGGAACCAATGTTCATGGAATGCCTAGATTCAAGTCTAGTAGCACCTTAGAGACCTACAAAATTTGGGAGGCATAAGCTTTCAAGATACCTGCCAAAGGGAACTTTGACTCTCAAAAGCTTGTACCTTGGAAATCTTGTTGGTCTCTAAGGTGCTGCTGGACTCGAACTGAGCTCCTCTACTGCAGAGCAACATGGCTGTCCTCTGAAACTGTCTTCATGGAATATCTGTGTCAGAATTTCCCCTACATATAACAATTCACTGGAATATTATTTGCACAAGAATATGATATTAACTGAAACTGCTTTATTCATCTTATATGTAAGATGTAGTGAGTTCTTTGGCTCTCATGTATATTAATATACATTAACCAGGAATATGTTAAAGGAATACAGTACCCAGTTTTTATACCTCAGTCGAGAACAGCAGTTTGCAGCTTGCACAATAGTAATTCATCTGTGTTCTGGTTTAAGTCACTCACATTGTTCTTTTGCTGGGAGACAAAGTTCTTCATATGGTGTCCTTCATATGGTGTTCCCTCTTTGGGTCAATGCATGAACACGTTTGTAAGAGAATCTTCTGTTTGAACTCTCACAGGAGATGATTTATAGTGATTTATAGTGTATATAATTCTAAAATATTTTATATCTTATCAGGAGTAAATATTCCAGGCTTACTGTACTGGTGGTGTCATTTTACTCTCTGAAGGTTATTCTTAAATCATCCCACAAAACGTAGCTGTAAATGTGATTCTAGACATGTCGTTGGGGCATGTCAAGAGAACCCATGTCCCCTGTGTTTCCCTAGAAGCCACTTACCTTCTTATGGCATTACGCAGAAGTGTTGTTCTTGACAACCAACAGGCTATTGAGACCAAGAGTCTTTCTGGAAGTAGCTCTATCAGGCTGGAGTGACCACATCCTGAAAGGGACAGAGACAGAGTCTTTTATCGGCCATGGTTGGCACCCAGAGGATGAAGAAATGTGTTTTCTCCCCATTGTCATAATTCTCAACACCCAGTGCCCTAAGGTGTTTGTCTGCCCAGACTCTGGTGTCATTGCTTGGATTGTCAAGCAGCTATGTTCCTGGAGCCATTATTTATCTGTTGAAAATTATATGCTGCCTTCCTGCCTAATGGACAGTTCACAATAAAAACTTCAATATTTTGATAATATAACATAAACAAACAATGAACTACCAATCATAGCAACGGCAGCAAACCTTAAACAATTGTAAAGTCATGCACATTAGAACAAAAAAAATCCCAACTTCAAGCATAAACTAATGGGATCTGAACTAGCTTTGACTGAGAGAGGAAAAGATCTTGAGGTCATAGAAGATTGCTCAATGAAAGTGTTGACCCAGTGTGCTGCAACAGTGTAAAAAGCAAACTCAGAGATTATTAGGAAAGGGATTGAAAATAAAACAGACGATACTATAATGCCCCTGTATAGATCTATGGATCTCATTTGGAATACTGTGTGCAGTTTAGTATCTCAAAGTAAACATTGCAGAGCTGGAAAACATACAGAAGAGGGCAAACAAGATGATTAAATGGTTGGAGCACCTTCCCTATGAGGAAAGGCCAAAGAGTCTGGGACTTTTCAGTCTAGGAAAGAGATAACTAAGGGAAGACATGGTAGAGGTCTATAAAACTACTCATGTGTTAGAGAGAGTTGGCAAAGAGAAATTTATCTCTCTCTCCCCAAACTCTAGAACTCAAAAGCACCCAATGAAGCTGATGGGCGGTAGATGTAGGACGGACAAAAGGAAATACTACTTTACACAGCAAGCGATTAAAATGTGGAATTTGCTGTCAGAGGATGTAGCAATGGCCACAGGCTTAGACAGCTTTGAAGGGGGATTGGACAGATTCATGGAAGATAAGTCTATCAGTGGCTACTAGTCATGGTGACTAAGGGGAACCTACACATTCAGAGGCAGTTAATCTCTGAATCCCAGTGCAAGGAGGCAACATCAGGAGAAGTTCTCAGCCTCTCTGCCCTGTTGTTGGCCCTCCAGAGGAACTTGTTGGCCAATATGAAGAAGAAGAAGAGAAGAAGAAGAGATTGGATTTATACCCCGCCCTCCACTCCCCAAGGGAGTCTCAGAGCGGTTTACAATCTCCTTTCCCCTCCCCTCCCCACAACAGACGCCCTGTGAGGTAGGTGGGGCTGAGAGAGCTCTGAGACAACTGTCCTTGAGAGAACAGCTGGTACAGAGCTATGGCTTGCCCAAGGTCATCCAGCCAGGTGCAAGCGGAGGAGTGGGGAATCAAACCCGGTTCTCCCAGATTAGAGTCCGCGCACTTAACCACTACGCCAAACTGGCTATGTGAGACAGGACTCTGAACTAGATGGACCACTGGTCTGATCCAGCAGGGATCTTCTTATGTTCTTATTTTAAAAAGAGAAAGAACTCAGGAGAAAGTGGCATATATTCAAAACCAAGGTGGAAAAATGCTTGGACAAATTGCATGGAATTCATCTAGTGGCTAAAAATATGACAAAGTTAGTGAACATCCCTGGGGATGTTCATATGAATCCTGGCAATTCCAGATGGATTTTGCAAATGTCAGCAATTGTAGACACACCAGCAAATGTTTACAGTCCTCTAGTTTGTGTGTTTTGGTATTTTTTTTAATATGTGCATGTGTGTATGCGTGTGAGTGTGTGTGCACCTGGATGCACGGCGACCTCTGGTGATTGACTGTGTGTGCACCTGGAAGTCATGGCGACCTCTGGTGACTGACCCCTACTGGAGGCCTGGAGGATATTCAGGGAGGTGGCTAAATAAAGCCTGCCCCCACCTCTGGTATTTCAAGGAGGTCTCCCATCCAAGCACTTGCCACAGTTGACCCTGCTCAGCTTCCAAGATCTGATGAAATCGGGCTTGCCTGGGCCAGCCAGGTCAGGGTTTAGGTGATGGCATGTTGACAAGAAAGCTTCACTTCAGGAAGATGGCAAAGTAAAATCATGGCAGCCAACAAACTCAGTGCCTACAATTAACAACTTCCTCAACTGTTTTTAGTTGAAATATGGAGCTGCCAAATCTCAAAAGTAGACCTCAAAGACTCAAGCAAAGGGAGTTGTTCTTTCCTTTTTCTTTTTTGGTAATTTAATAGAGAAGTTCTTAAACCCTTGGTACTGTTCAAAATGGAATAAAAGTGGGAGTCAGCTCTGTGTGATGCCCCAAGCAATGAAATAATGCCTCCTTTGGTTTTTTAACATTTGGGTCTGGCAAACAACTGTGCTGAATTTATAACAGACCCAGTTCTGCTCCTACTTTCATTGGTGTTAATCAGTAACAATTCCGCTGAAACAAATGGCGAGGTAGTAATAGTAAAAAAAAAAAAAAAGCACTGGAGAATTTGGAATGTATGTGCCTTTACATACGAGTGAACCCTGCTGGTATTTGTTTGTTAGAAATGACTTATAAATGTGCTTGATTTTGTCCCCAGTATACAGTATCATGGAAAGCTTTCTTTATTGGTGTTGATCGTTTTCTCTCTTATTATTTCTTTGAAGAAATGTAGGGCTATTATCCCAAGCATTAGCCAGCTGGCATGCTGGAGTTCCCTTTTTGTATTTGGGGGGTTTCTCCTTTTTCACAATCCCCTCCTTATGGCTAATCCCCAGCTACATTCTAATTGTTTTTGGCTGCAGAATGTGTTTTGTCATTACTACCTGTCGATTAGGATTTCTCTTTATTTAGTGTAGGTTGTACTAATTGTTTACTCATGAAGACTTTATTGGAATTTATTCAGACCAGGATAAAAGCATATCATTATGGTGGGGAAAAAGAGTTGGAGTCTTTTGATCAGTTTTTTGGAAAAAAGATGACTTCACATATTTAAATATTTTAACTCGAAGTTTGTTCATGAATGTGTAAAGGTGTTATACACCTGCCTACAGGAGCTGGTGCTGGTTTTCCTGCTACAACTCTCTTTCTCCCTACCTTCACTCCTCTAAAAATGTTTGTACATGGCTCCAAATCCACTGCCCTTCCATGTTTGCTTTCAGCTTTAAAAAGTCAGAAACCTGGCATGTTCATTCAGTTCCTACTGCTTTTTTAAAAAGCTAGTCTGGGACCCTTCTCTCAAAACACTGCTCTGTTCAAGAAGGGGGTGGGGGCGGGGAATGGCATTATTGTCAGAAGAACTGCCAGTTAGTACCTTGCATCGTCTGCTTCTGCTGGAAACAGGACACACCAGTCGCTCCTGAACTACATTTTCTGAGTCAGATTGTATGTTTGACAAAAAAAGGCTGAGTGCAGGTGTTTACAGTGCAATCCTCAGCAGACTTATACTCTTATACTTATACACACAGCAGACTTATACACACAGCACCCCTGTAGTGCTTCAGGACCGGTACAACGACTGAAGAACGCTTGGGAGGAGGTTTCCAGGTAAACCGGCCCTGAAACGCTTCCCCCACGGGAGAGGCACGTTTCTGTATGCAATGGCCAATATGTTCCGTTAGGGAACCAGTACTAGTACAGTTCGGTGTGAAATGTCACAAAGAAACCGTTACTGTACAGTTCCTGAAACGGAACATATTGGCTGTGTGAAATTCCTCTTGGTCTTCCAGGTAGACTTCTAAAAACAATCACCAGTAGAGGTTGGGAGGGCTTTTCTCCCTTGAATCAGAGAACTAAGTCAAAATGACTGTCTTTATAATCCTGCAAAATCACTCCAAACAATTGTTTCTCTTTTGACCAATCCTGCTGCAAGTAGCTTTTACCATTATAGCTATATTTACTTATTTCCTTCGTTTATATCCCACTTCCCCCACAATGGAATCCCAAAGTAGCTTACAACATTCTCCCCTCCTCCTTTCAATCTTTACAACAATGCTGTAAGGTAGATGAGGCTGAGAGAGCCCAAGGTCACCCAGCAAGCTTCCAAGTGGGGATTTGAACCTGGGTCTCCCAGGTTCTAGTCCAACACTCTAACTGCCACAGGATTAGGTATACGTTCTGTGTGTATATGCACCCATGGACTCCTGCTGCAGAGCGCTGTCAATGTTACTTGTGCTTTCAACATGGTAAAATGAAATTAACAGCACTCCTTCTATGGGTCAAACTAGTTTTGTGAAAACTCCAATAAGAGTCTGGACTGTGATTCACTGGACAGGGTTCAACCCCCTTTGAAAAGACTTTCCACAAGAATAGTGAGTCAGGCATCGTCTAGATTAAAACATTTGCAATTACAAGGGCAGGCCTGTGCGCCAAAATTTCTAAAAACTCACTTATTGGTGAAATTAAAATTAGTTATGTGACACTGTCCTGAGTTAGTCACCTATATCAATTATTTGAAACACTCCAGTGGAAGAATGGTCTAATTGTAGCTGCTGATCTTGTGGTATAAGTTTATTTGTTTTACTGACATAGTTTGTGTTACTTTTGTGTTGTTAGCTGCCCTGAGCCCGCCATTGGTGGGGAGGGAGGGATATAAACTTTATGAAATAAATAAATAAATAAATAAATAAATAAATAAATAAATAAATAAATAAATTGTGGAATACCTAATACATGATGCACTGATTTCAAAGAGGTTTTTTGGTCACTGCTTCAGAGTTATGAATTGTCACTGTCTTGTAGCTGCGTATGCACATAGCACCATAACTGTTGTTGTCAAATTAGCCCTGAACATAATGATGGCATAATGTTCTTCAATAGACTGACTGTTAACATGTATGGACTGTAGGATTTTGAGAGCACAGACAACTTGTGCATATTTGGAGGGGTAAATTAATACTGAGAGGAGTTCATGAGGGTTACTTCAGAACACTCTGGAGTTATGAATAACATAGAACTCACAAATCTACAGGCCCGCCTTTTCTGATACACTCTTCTATAACAGTTCCACTTTGCAGATTACAAGTTCCATCTTGCAAGCAGGTTTGAACAGCACCTGCTCTTCCAGAAAATTCTCAGTAATGGTCTCTGCATGGAGGAATGGCCTTCCTCAGGGCAGAAGGAAGATTCTGACATTATTGGCCTTTTGGAGGCTGTGCAAAAACAAGTTATTTACATGGGGATTTGATGGAACTCGGGCTCTCTGATGATCTGACTTTTAGGATCTGGGTTGGAAAACACTGATATTGTTATGATTAGTTTACCTGTGTTTTATTATAGTGTTAAATCACATTGTAACCCACCTTGAGTTCTTCTTGGAGAAAGGTGGGTTAAAAATAAATCAAAAGTCTCAGATATCCATAAATCAGCATCAACTGCCAAAACAGATAGGATGAAGGTCACGGATCTCTTATCAGCCTGTAAAAGGCAAATTGCATACACATGTAGCTGCAATTCAGATTGGGGCAACACTGACAGGGAATTTTATCCATCAGCCCCTGCTCACTTATGCCAATCAAAACCAGGCTCTTTAAACTTTTAGTAGTATTTTAAAGTGGGGGGATTGGGGGGGAACAGGCTTTCAAAGAACATGTAAAAACTTTAGAGGGAAAATTAATGTCATCAGTTTCTGCCAATACACATTTTGCTGAAAGCAGAATTATTTCTTGATTTAAGAAATAACTATTAGAAACTGCTCAGAGTAACTGAAGAAAGCTATTTTTATTCTCAGATTTCTGGCACCATGATTGTAAATAATGGTTTCAGGCAGAAATATGAGGAGGGCAATGGTGTAGAAAATGCAATCTGGCTAATTCTAAAATATTTTTAATCACTTATCTGCTTTTTATACATTAACGTTTCTAAATTGAGGGTTTCCATTTTGCACAACAGTAATGTTTTAGCTATTAGATCCTCTTTTTTCCCACTCCCTTCTGTACTTCTGGCTTAAATGAATGTTGTGGAGACACATGGCTAGCTTGGTGAATTTGAGCACTTAGCAATACTAAGACCAGATGCCTGCAAATAGAATGCCAAATAAATGTGCTGGCATCTTCCATGTTTTGGAAAGATGATTGGATGATGATTCCATGGCAACCAGCACTGCAGAAACTTGGAGAGTATACTCCACAGAAACATCCACTTCCATAAACAAATTCTAAGAAAGGCACAAACACCAACATTCATTTTCTGTTACCACTCCTGCAGGCAGACCAGCCCCACAAGACAGCTTCTTGCCCGTCAGCTCCAAAATTCTGCTAAACAGATTTTTAAAAGTGCATGATTTTATACACACACAAACAAATATCACTTCACTGTTTCATCCAGGCCCCATTGCCACACTGATTTTACATACTGTCTTTTGCAAAAGTGTGTGGCCTGCATATTCAGGTCCTAGAAATATCACCTAACCATCAATGACCATTAAGAAAACACCATCACCTAAGTTATAGAAAAGCCTAGAAGTAGTAATCTCCTTAATTTGCAAAACAATGGGACCCCACGGCTAACACCTTGATGTGAGCTGAAACCTTACTATTCACTATAAAAAGTGAGTAGAACTGGCCCCTTTTCACTTCTATAAGGCCTTTCTGCACATTTGGTCAAATCATGCCTCAGCTTCATGGTAGTGTCCATGGTGGAGCTCTTACAGCTCTTTCAGTAACAATATCATGTTATCTCAGTTTGCATCTTAGATACAGCTATGTTTGTAGGATAGTTTTGAGGTGCCCAGCAACATGTGTGAGCTTGCAAGAGAAGGCATTTACCTTTTTTGGTCTTCTATGGTATAACCAGCTGTATCCCTTTAACTTTCACATGCACTGGGATTATTCATTTATTAATAAGATTTACACCCTACTTGTCTACTTTTTTAAAAATGGGGGGGGGGGGGACACACACTCGAGACAACCCACAATTGTATGGGCTTGCAGTACAGATGGGTTATTACTAAAGAGATATTATCATTTATAGCACTTTTCATTGGCTGATTGCTTACAGGCATATAAGGCCTGTATGGTCAAAAGGATTGGAGCATTTTTTAAAAATGATATTCTGTCTGTCTGTCTAATTAGCTTTATATCCCACTCCATTCCCTGCCAAGCAGGTCTCAGGGCAGTTTCCAACAATTCAGTACAGTTCAGTACACTACAATCCAATTCAATGCAATACATTGCAGTTCAACATAATAAAATTGGCATCACAGTTTAAAACCTTGCAATTACTAAAAATCAGTCGAATGGATCACATTGCATAGTGCCCCAACAACTTCAAGGTGGATAACTGAGGGGGTAGCCAGTACACCGAGATTTGTAGTCCAGCACTGGGGAGGCCGAATGATCTTTTTAGCCACTGCTGCCATCAACCATACACCCAGTGGAACATCTTGGTCTTACAGGCCCTGCAGAACTGAGCCAAGTTCCACAGGGCTCACGTTTCATTGGATAAAGGGTTCCATCAGGTTGGCCATGGTTGAGGACAGCCGCAGGGGTGTAGACTTTCATAAAATCTGGGGGGGGGGGGCGCTATAGTGCGCGTGCTTTGTGCGCGCGCGCGCTGGGGCAATGTCCCCCCCCCCCGCCGGGAAACCTCCGCGCCTCCCCGGGTCCTTCCAAGGCCTGCCAGCCGCTGCTGCCAGGGCCTCTCTCTCCCCCCCTCACTCCTTCCTTCTCCCTTCGCCGGGAAAAGAGGGAGGGAGAGGGAAGGATGGAAGAGTGGCCAGGCCGGGGGGGGGAGAGGCACCAGCAGCAGCAGCTGCCGGCCTCGGAAGGGCCCCGGGAGGCGCGGCAGCAGGCGCTATGTTTTCCGGGGGGGGCTCAGTCCCCCCTGGGAAATTTCAGGGGAGGCTTAAGCCCCCCCGTAGTCTATGCCTATGGACAGCTGGACCATTCTGGGGCCAGGAACTACCAGTAGGTGATGAGCATAATGCCCCCTGAGGGGTGTATAGGGAGAAGTGGTCCCATAGATATGATAGTCTCAGACCGTTTAGGGCTTTGAAGGTAAGTAACAAAACCTTGAACCTGATTTGGTACTCAATCTGTAACCAATGCAGCCAAGGCTACGAGGGGGGTGGAATTTTCCAGCCAAACACCAATAGGAGCCCTCCAAAGCTGAACAGGCACTGCTGGCTGCCAATAACAGTTCCCGTTCTGCTCTATAGGATCAGAATTGTATATAAATATACGCTGAGCTCTATACCCTCTCCTCTGTTGGCTGTTTGCAGTTACATAGAGAGGCAGGGAACTTGTTAAAAGCAGACTAGCAGAGCACATTCCCTCCTGATTGTAAACTCCTCTCCCCTGCTGGGGTTTGGGGGTGTTAGGTGGACTCAGGGCTATGAGCCACCTTGTCTCTCTGCTCACACTGGTCACATTGCAGTGGTTTTGCTGGCCTTTAGTTTCCAGTTGGGGGTGTTAGGTCTCTGAGCTACCCCATCTTGCTGCTTATGCCAAGCACAGTGTCTTAGCTAGTGGGTTCCTTAGCTGAGGACCAACATTTTGATTGTGATTCCTCTCTCTCTGCTGTGGTTTGAGGATGTTAGGTGGACTCAGGGACAAACATTGCACTGGTTCTGCTTGCAAAAATACCCCCTGCCTTCAGTTTCCACTCCAGAGATTCTCAGGGACTTTGATTCTATTCTGCTGGGCTTCTATTGCCCTTGCTTTTTTGCTGTTTCCCCCCCTCCATTGGAAACTGTAGAGGATGGGGGCACCTTTGAGGGGTCGTCGCTTGGACCCCATAAATCCAACCTGCACATAACTTGGAGGACATGTAGAAGAGAGTCAGCTGAATGTCTGCTGCAAGTTTGGTGTCTCTAGAATCCATTCTATACACTCCTGTATCTGCACCTGTCATTTCCCCAGAAAGCACTTTCCTGGGGGCACCTTCTGGGGAACCGTAACTTAGACCCTGTAAATCCAATCCTCTCTAAACATGGTGGGCAGGTAGTGGAGAGTGAGCCAAAGATCCCCTGTAAGTTTGGTGTCTCTAGCATGCTTGGGGGGGGGGGCATTCTACTACATCACAAACTGAACCGGTTTGTTTGGCGCCAAAAAGTTTATAAAGGTCTGTGGTTTGCAAACCGGACATGCCATGAACTCAACCAAACTGCATTTTCCTGATTTGTGCCCATCCCTAGTTGAGAATGAGTCTCTTAACCCTTCTAGCATTAAATGTCAATTAGCACTAACAGTGCTATCCTAAGAACATTTACCTGAGAGGAAGCCCCTTTGAATAGATATAACTAGGATTCTGGGTAGATCTACTTAGGATTGTTCCCTAGGCATGCCAGTCACTCCGTGTTTCACCCTATTGGGTTTTGATTACAGAATGCTTGCTTTCTTAGTGCCTTTCACATGTATGCCCAGCAACACTGGACCTTATTCAGTGTAATGTGCTGGTGGGGAGTGAGAGCTCAGTGGGAAGAACACACATTTTGCATGCAGAAGGCCTCAGGTTGACTCCCAGGCATTTCCAGTTAAAAGATCTCAAGTAACAGAGGAAAGACATTTCTACACCTGAGACCAGCCTCCACCAATGAGAATAGACAATTCTGAGCCAGACAGCCCATGGGCTAACTTGGGATTAAGGCAGATTCATAAGATCTCAAACTGCAGGGGGCACACATTTTGGATGGAACTGGCATCCTCAATTCCTGTAGGATGTTGTTTCCATGGGAAAGAACCAGGTGACTGGCCCTATCCCTGTGGTCATGTTATTCACACACATGCCTTTGCAGCATAGGACTGTGATGCACTGTAGCATCTTGCGAACTGGGTGCGTGCACACACGTGTATGTATGAAGGGCACCTATGACACAGAATTTGTATTTATCAATGCCTAAAAGGGTGAAACAAGGACTAACTGACTCTCTCAGTGCTGGCTTTCGTTTAGTCATAGAGGGATTAGATTACATTCTTTGCTTCAATTTAATGCATTTTAATGTTTATTTCTATATATGCAGGACTCCTTAATTTAGCATAATTATTGAGATGAACTTCAGCTAACATTACAAGAAAATTGCAACTTGTCATAAAACAAGAGGCCCATATTGTAGCGGAGCTGTTAACACACTGAGATACCCTGTTAGAATATCTTAATAATGCAAATAAGTTCTCCTCGCTCCCCACTATGATACTGCTTTGGTGACTTGATTAATTATTATGAAGCCAAATGGCTAACAAAAGAGGGTATAAATAAAAATATCTTCTCATGTCCAATAAAAGAGTGTAAATTTTAACTACAGCGCATGACAGCAAGTGTAAGCAAGAATTATACACAATGCAACTCGCTGAATGAGTTAATATGTTCAGGGCCTTTGTTGCTAGAAATAGTTTGCTCTGTATTATAATCATCCATTGTAGCTGCACTCAGCTGCAATTTTGGTTTCTCCTTTCAGTGTATTCAATGACATTTCTAGTACAGCGCAGGCTTCCTGCGTTAGCTCTGCCTGACACAAAGAGATGTAGCTGTACAGGTGAGCCAAGGCTCTGCAGTCAGCACGTTCGAAACTGAATGGTTCTCGTCCAAAGACCACTCTCAGCAGCAGGGACGCAAACTCGGAACACAGACCAATTTTCCTTCAGAAAAGGCCCCACCGCACCTATCTGAGTCTATGAATTTCTCAGAGATTCAAATTGTAGAGAGAGCTGAAGGTTCCTAACACTTCAATTTGCGGTTCAATTAAAAGCAAAGCACATTTCTCTACAATACAAATTGTGGATAGTATAGGAAAGCTCATAGATGAAAGTATTTGCTTCTTCTTTAGATTCAATTAGATATGACAACTGATTTTAGCTGAGAGGGGAAGTTGGTGGTGAAAAGCACCTTCAAACCACTGCCGACTTATGGTGACTTTGTACGGTTTTCAAGCCAAGTGACCGACAGAGGTGGTTTGCCATGGCCTGCCTCTGCATAGCTTCCCATTACTTCCTTGGTGGCCTCCCATCCAAGTGCTAACCAGGACTGACCATTCTTAGCTTCTCAGATCTGGTGAGTTCTGGCTTCTGCACCATCTAGGACAAAGGGAAGTTACTACAGTCTTAAAGCAAACCTATCTTTGTAAAAGACACTGCCACTGAAACCAACTATCCTTGTATTTTATTATCAAGATGAATATGAAGGAATGTCTTAATCTACTTCTCAGTTACATTGGTTCATATGAAACCTTCAAACCTTAGACAGCTATCACATGGACTCCCTCCCACCCCACCCCGGTTTTGACTTCCAAAGTGGAGCACTTTCAGAGAGAACTACCACGTGTTGTCATGCTGTAATAATTCCATTCTGAATCTCAGTAAGCTCTCTCCCAAACAGGCTTGACTCTGATTTGCTGGCAGCATAGGCGTCAACTACGGGGGGGCTCGGGCCTCCCCTGAAATTTCCCGGGGGGACTGAGACCCCCCCCCCCCGGCGAAACGAAGCACCCGCTGGGCCACCCACCCGCTGTTGCCACTGCCGCACCTTTCAGGCCCCTTTCAGGCCCCCTTTCTTCCCAGGCTGGCAGGCAAGCCCGCTGGCTCACCCGCCACTGCCTCTCCCTGTCACCTGGTCACTCCTCCCTCCCCCTCCCTCTTGGGCGAATGCCCAGCATGATTGCATCACCCAAAAGTGATGTCATCACGCTGGGCATGTTGTCGGGGCGACACTCTGGCAACTGCCCCAAAACTCTCTGGCATCATAGAGTTTCAGGGCAATTGGCAGAGCGTCGCCCTGGCAACATCCCCAGCGTGATGGCGTCACTTCTGGGTGATGCCATCACCCTGGGCATTCGCCCAGGAGGGAGGGGGAGGGAGGAGTGACCAGGTGGCGGGGAGAGGCGGCGGTGGTGAGGATATTGTCCCGGGGCACGCACGCTTTGCACACGCACAGGAGCCCCCCCCCCCCCGAAATGGACAAGTCGATGCCACTGGCTGGCAGAAAAACACAGTGTATTAACACACTGTCTGGAAGGAATGGAACACATCCTCCCCCACAAAGATTCTATCTACAAAACCTTGAAAAAGCCTCATGGTGATGCCGGGGGGGGGGGCTACCATGGAGGGAGTGGGACGGGGAAAATGACCCCAATATGTGCAGGACCAGGAAGATCGAGATGTTCTCATCCACATGGGTGCTGCCCCAACTTTGCTGTGATCTTTCACAAAACATGAGCAAATCAAGTTTTGGAAAAAATGGAGAAAAGGCAGGCATCACTCAGGAAGTGCACAAAGCAACACACTGTTTGGGGGGGCGGAGAACACTAACAGCATCCAGTCTTGAACAAGCGGCCCATATGTAAAACCTCAATATTCTCCATTAAAAAAAGTCCCATTAAAAAGCAAGTGTACCAGGAAGAAGGGTTCTAGCCCAGTCCTCTCTCTAGTGAACTGCTTTTCTCTATACAGGGAGGGAGTTGTTCTTAGCCCTGATGGGAAACATTCAAGCAGGCAACTCCCCCACCAGCATTCTGTAATGGAGGGTTGTGTCCACGCACTTATCGGAATAGATGGATTCTTATTGATGTTGTGGTGTAAAAGCTAATCTTCAACTTTATCATTAATATGATAAGAAGAGCCCTGCTGGATCAGACCAGTGATCCATCTAGTCCAGCATCCTGTCTCAAACAGTGGCCATCAGTTTCTCTGAAGGGCCAACAACAGGCATACCAAGACATTCTCCTGATATAGCCTCCTGGCACTGGGATTCAGAGATTGACTGCCTCTGAATGTGGAGGTTCCCTTTAGGCACCATGGCTAGTAGCCACCATGAATCTATCTTAAAGCTCTCTATTCCTGTGGCCATTACTACATCATCTAGCAGCAAATTCCACATTTTAATCACTCACCATATAAAGAAGTATTTCTTTTTGTCTGTCCTGAATCTGCTGCCCATCAGCTTTGTTGAATGCTCTCATGTTCTAGTATTTTGGAAGAGGGAGAAAACTCTCTTTGTGAGCCCTCTCCACCCCATGCATAATTTTATAAACCTCTATCATGTTCTCCTTTAGTCGTCTCTGTACAAAACTGAAAATCCCAGCCTCTTCAGCCTTTCCTCATAGGGAAGGTGCTCCAACCCCCTAATCATCTGGGCTGCCCTCTTTATACTTTTTTGAACACTGTGATGTCCTTTTTGAGATACAGTGACCAGAATAGTACACAGTATTTCAAATACAAATTTCTGGCCTCTCTTAGAACACATTGTCTTTCTGTATTGCTCAGCCACCTCCATTTGCTACAAACACCCAGTGAGGAAGGTCATTGCTTATGAAGCTCAGGTCACAACAAGCTCTTCCATCATTAAGTGGCCAAAGAGGTTTAGGGCTGTTTTCATACAATGGCTGAGGACAGACTGGCAATCTAAAGCGGGGCAGGCACGCTTCGCAAACGGAGGAAAGGAGCACGTTCAGACATGCGCATCTGTCCGTCGGCTCCGTTGCGTACTTACCCGTCTCCTAGTCGCTTTCCTTCCGCTTTACCCGGACACCGGTTTTTCCTGGTGTTCAGGGGCCTTCCTCCGCATGCCTCCCACTTCCAAACAGTGTGAACTGGAAGAAGCGGGAGGCATCCGGAGGAAGTGTGAACGCACCGGCAAAAAGTTTTGCGCATATGCGCATGTGCGCACATGCGAAAAACATCAAAGGAAAACAAAAAAAAGTGCAGCGGGGCACGCAAGCCGCGCGGCAGTCTGAACGCTCCGTGGCAGTCTGAACGCTCCGTATCGCCGCTGATCCGCATTGCTCTGGCCAGTGTGAACGGCCAGCTCCGTGGGTTTTTCCCCCCGCTCCAGTTCCCTCCGCTTTGCCTCCGCTTCAGATTGCCAGTCTGTCCTCAGCCAATGAGTTGAAACCAGGTTTACCCAGATACATCAGTCCTCTTCCTTCATGGGATGGCAGACAGCAGCTGGAGACTCAAGACCAAAGCACAACACAGCAGTATATGTAGCAGCACTAACCCTTGACCAGACTGCATCAGCTACTGTCCATTCAAATGAAAGCATCCAAGACTGCACAGGGCACATGTATCAGCCACATATTGTGCTATACTTTAAACCACTTTTTTAAACACAGGAGGTTCTTCAAATGCAGCCTGAGAATTCACCATGGATAAATGCTGCTAGGGATGGGGGGGGGGGGGGCTCTTTTTGAACCCTCATATGGAACTCTGCTCACCAGTAAAAAAAATTAGGTGCTTATAATGGAAACTAGCCTATATTTTAGCCAGCTTTTTGCATGCGGGGAAAACTGCTCTTTCTGACCAGCAATCCCTCATGTGCATTCTTTCGTAGTATGTTGGCAGAGTTTAAATATGCAAAGGAAGTGAAGCACTGACTGTTTAGAGAAAAATAAGTAGGTCTATTATAGAAGAACAAACGGTTAAAGAACACATAGAAACCCTAAACTAACCAGTCTAACAGCTGTGAGAGGAGACAACAAAAACAGGAAGCTCTGCAGGAGCAGGAAGTCTCCAGAAGAGCCAATCAGAAGACAGCAAGGACACAATTTCAAACAGTGGTAAATCCTTAATCTAACTATGTTAACTACAAGATCTTCAGCTGTCCCCTCCATAGGGTGATCTTCAGATCTTCCTCACAAGGCTGCACTATAGACCTTGCATATTCTAACAATATATGCCTTGAGGCTGCTCCAGTGGATCATGCCCTACGTATATGTGAACAATAGTAGTTTACTGGAATTTGCCTCCATGACCCCCAATAAAGATACCAGGTAAAATGCATGGATTAAGCTTCACTATTAATTAGAAACTGAATTGTGCAGTTTATTAAACAAATGCAAGCAAGAATGTTCAGTGCTGAGGAACTAACCACTACCCAACCTCCTGGGATTGTGCAGCCAAAAATGGATGGTTTGGCAGCTTCGCCCCCCCATCCTAAAATTCCAATATAATTTTATTTAACAAGCTCCTAAAGTGCACAAACTCCTTCCAAACTCAGATAGAGCCTTACCAATTGCTCTGGATTGGGCCTATTTCTACGTTCCAATCCTGACCCAACAAAGCAGGCCAAAAAAAAAGAGGCATCCAGACTAACCCAAAGGGAACCCCAGAAATTCCTGTTTGGGCCCATAATGACTGGACACCCCCAGGAAGGGAAGGGTGAGGGACTTTGTAGCAAAAAGCACTCCAATATGGTGAAATGACCATTACCTGGATAGCCCAGGCTAGTTTGTCAGATCTCAGAAGCAAACAGTATAGGTCAGTATTTGGATGAGAGACCACCAAGGAATAATGGGCATGACACAGAGGCAGGCAATGGCAAACAACCTCTGAACCTCTCCTGCCTGGAAAAACTCTCCAGAAGTCGCCATAAGTCAGCTATGACTTGATGGGGGAGGGGGGAAGTGGAGGTGGAGTGACTTTAAATAACCTCCCCTTCTCAGTCTCTCATAGGCCATGTTACCACCCCTACTGCCCACCATCCCCAGTGCCTGGTGCCTTCTCTTCTCTGAGGGGGATGGATTGCAAAATTCTCCCTTCTTCTATCTGAACAGAAATGTGCTTCTGGGTATGATGAAAGAGACAGAGCTACTACCAGATGTGAACAAGGATTGTTTTATATGCATGAGATTATTATTTGTGCAACAGCGATGAGAGGGTGTGTGTGCGGGGGGGGGGGGGGGCAGGGCAGTAAAACTAACTGGGTCAGGAGATGGCAGAAAGATTTAGTTTCCACGTATGTCATTCAAGCAAGTACATGCCACACAGCAATTTTTCCATTATGCTATTCTACATCAGTTAGTGGGATTCTGCCTCCGTAGCAAAACCCATAGTTTTGTGGGTTTCTTTTTTAAGCACACCAAATTATGCACATTGTAACATACAGGTGGGTTCATTAGCAAAGCAGGCTTACTTATTGTATATGTGTCGCTGGGTAGCCATGCACAAACAAAAGTGAGTTGCCAGTTGCTTCTTGTTGGTTTGGCTAAATTGGAGCAATGAAGCAGGGTACATAATACAGTCCCATCAATTACTACATTTCCTTTCTTTTGTGTCTGAAAGATTCAGCTTTTACTAATTCTGTGGGTACCAATCAAGGCACTGGCTTAATTCATTCTAATATAGAATTATTAATTGGTTCCACCTACTCTGCTCCACTATTTCTGTAAACTGTTCACTTATATGAGGGGCATAACCTTAATTAGGGATGAATTGTGGCTGCAGAAAAGGAATTTGGCAGGATATTACTAGACCTGTGAAATAAAGTAGCAAGCAAACACATGTGCTGTACAGGGCAACTGTGACTACAATGCTGTGATACCAAGTGCAGATGAATTGGTTTCTTCACTTTCATATGTGCTGTAATTCAGGATTCAAGCAGTAAGGAAACCACAGTAATATACAATAATAAACAGGAACTAATACTGTGAAATAGGCACCTCAACAATTATACAAATCCTATGTAAAAGACTGAAAGTTGTTTGTATTCAATAAAGATTTATTAAATTTTTGTACATTGCATTTGTCTTCATTTCTTGTAATTAGATGTTCACCAGGAAGTCATCTGCCTTCATAGCCACAAGGCATATACAATCAATACAAGATGAACAAACCTAGCTTCACAGATCTATTATTCAGTCCAAGAATCAAAACGATCATGTTATTCTTGAAACCAGTCCAAATCCACTGAAGAGACAAAACACTCTTAACAACAGTCCAAATCTACTGAGGTGACAAAACACTCTTGATAATAAACATCCTTGATAGCAACGTGATTTCCAGAATGTAATTCACGTTTCGTTTTTCTTCATCAGGTCATCTTCCTCCTCCTTAGAGTGTTTTGTCTCTTAATCTTTTACATAGGATTTGTACGATTGTTGAGGTGCCTATTTCACAGTATTAGTTCCTATTTATTATTGTAATTCAGGATTCAACCGTATTTCTAATCTTAATCTTCATTTTATGGCAAATCTAAAAGCCTTCGGGGGGGGGGGGGGTGGACTTAGGAGTTAGTTTATGGCAAGGCCAAGGGTGAACTGGGAAGTGAAAATGGTCTTGGACCAAACCAAGCTAAGCAATCCCTGAAGAGCCACTCAGCAGCATCAGCAACCAGCATTAGCTCAGCCATTGCTTCCTTCCACAACCTGGCAGCAAGCAATGCAAGAGGCAACTGGCAAGCAGCTGACAACACATTCCCCTAGCCATTGAAGGGACAGAGACAAGCAGCCCCTGAGTAACTGGCGGAGCTGATGATGATTGGCTCTGCTTGCTCCTTGCTGCCAGTGGCTCTCTGGGGCAGTGGGGCATCAGAAAATTTCCCTGTAAATTAAATGGTCTGTCTACCCCCTGGGCAAAGCTGCAGTCAGGGTCTTAAGTGGTATGATGTCTCGCCATATGTAGCAGGATTTAGTCCTGGCAAGATTCAAGCTCAGTTTTTAATTCCAGGACTAAATTCTGGAACATGTACTTCATTATACTGAGCTGACTTCCAGGGAACACTGTGATTCCCTGCCATCATTGAAGCCGAGTGGCATTCAGAGAACAGCCTCTTTAGGCTTGGTTTCTGTGCCTGCTTAGAGAGTTGAGCACTGAGGAGGGGGACAAGGGGAGGTTTCTTAAGGAGGCTACATAACAATCTGTGGCTACATAACAATCTGTTATGACTAGTAAGTAGTATGCAAAAATGTATTGATCCAGTTGATGGCTTGGATCCCCTGCAAAATTTCTGCAGGTGGAAGGTTTTCCATCCATAGAAGCATGACTTCCATGCTTCCCCTTCCTGTTGCAACCTGAAATGCACCCTGAAATGCTGCTCCAGGGGGATGGGAGACTCTGGGAACAGCCTGGGTGGAATAGAAGGCATACTGCATAAATTCATCCCCCCACCCCCTGCAGGCAGAAATTTGGGGCAGGTTATAAACTGAAAATCTAATGTTTGGGGCTATGTAGCCCTTGTTTGGGATAATTTCAAAAGAAATAAATCTGTGCACTAGAATTATTGCATGAGATTAATAACATATGTATCTCAAGCAATAGAAAACAAGATCATGTTGCTAACTCTAATCATATACATAACATCAAATCTCCATTGATATTGAAATAATGCTTGAAAAATAATTTCCTCTCAAAACGTCTACAAGAATACTCATATTCAGGGGTCCTTTTGAAGAAAAAGAGGTGCAGGAGCTCATTAGCATAACTCATTAGCATATGGCATGTCCCCTGACATCACCGGAAGTGTGTCAGAAAGGGAATGTCAGTTTCAGCCCCATTATACCCTATGGGCCATTGAAATCAATGGCAAAAACTCATAGGGTATATGAGGGGCTGGAGGAAAAGGGGTTTGAGGGAGAGGCTCCAAACTTGCAGGGTAGCTGCTGGGGCCTCTCCTTGAAATACCCACCAAGCTTCAAGAAGGTTGGGCCAGGGGGTCCAATTCTACGGGCCCCCAAACAGGCTGCCTCCATTCCCTCCATTGTTCTCTATGGTAGGGGAAAAGTAACATTTTTTCCCACCATAGAGAACAATGGAAGGGATGGGATAACCTGTTTGGGGGCCCATAGAATTGGACCCCGTGGTCCAATCTTCTTGAAACTTGGTGGGTATTTCGAGGAGAGGTCCCAGCAGCTACCCTGCAAGTTTGGAGCCTCTCCCTCAAACCCCCTCCTCTCCAGTTGCTTTTAAAACTGCCCCCGAATTTCGGTGGCAATTCGGCGTCGGGCCAATCAGATCAGAGAATCTGATTCGGCCCGTGGCTGCCCTAGTGGCCACTCCTGGGCTGGCGGAGCATTGCTCCACCTCACTCCGGCCCCAAAGGACCCCTGCTCATATTAAATTACAGCTGCATATATAAACAAGATTTTAAAAAATCAAGCAGGCAGATCTGTCTCAGGACAGAGAATTTGCACTCATAAAACATACTGGCCACAATCTAACAAAGCTCACACAGAGTCTCCGGGGCTTTATGCAAGTATGAATAATGATGAGAACAAAGCTGTCTTTATTATAAAATTATCCTCAGGTTGGAAGATCTGGCAACTAGCTGGAGTATTTGGGGTGGGGGATTCTGGAAGCATCTTCACAACTTTCCTTTCGTCAGTACCCAGAAGTGATGTCATGATGCTTCTACAGTTATGCCATAGAAATCTGGGGGATTCTTAGAGCATTGTGATGCCACTTCCAGGTACAATTGGAAGTGACTCTGAGATGTTGCACAATGTTACTTCCCTCCATTTTTGTTTCCACAGGAGACTTTGCTTCCAGGCAAATGGCATCCTTCTACCTGCTCTACCTGCTCCCTGCCGTGAGTGAGGTGCCCTGTTGTCCTTGTGCAGGAAAGAGGGACAAGACAGCAACTGTCAGGGTCTCTCTCCTGTAGGTCCAAGGTCACCGCCAGTAGCCTGCTCTATGATTGGCTGTTTGTGGGCATGTTGATCTGGGGGTGGGGCCAGGCCAGGCAAGAGGGAAGACTTGTTTCCTCCCATCCATCCTAGAGATAAAAAGGGATCAGTTAGATGGAGACCAGGCACTGAGTGCTTCTTTCCAGCCTTCCACCCTCCCATCCAGACTTTGGTGTTATTCTGCTAACCACCTGTGCTATAGCAACTGACTGGCTGCTGGTTCAACTGAACCAGGAGGACTTTTACACAGATCCCGACTGGCAAGGGAGCTCGTTTTTCACACCAAATCTTTACTGTTGAGGATTTTTGGAAGTTACAAAAAGGAGGCCTTTGATAAGAAGCTTAAATCAACATCAATCTGCCTAACGAAGAACGATTTCAAAATAAATAATAACTACTTAGTCAACCATTTCTTATGAAGTTCATTCTCCCACCAGGATGACTCACTGCAACATAAACCCACAGCAGGGGGACATAACTTGGGGACAAGTACACAATGGATTATGCGATTTCGACAAACAATTTACTCTGTGGGAAAATCCCTTCCTCACCACTAGCACTCTTTCATTGAGACGATTTTATTTCTCTCTGCCACAGCAGGGGTAAGAAATTTTCTCCCACTTTACACCAGAGTAATCTTGCCAGTAAAAGGGAGGGAAGAATTTAGCCCTAAGAGAGGGAAAAGATGTCATCATTTCTGAGACCCTAAATGAATGTGCTGCTGGTTAAAGACCGTCTGGGTGTTTCTCCTTTATGTTATGTAGATTTTAAATGCGACAAAACATAAATGAGGGCAGACTGTTGGAGAAGGGGCGGGAGAGGCAAAGTAAACAATTCAGAGATTATGAACAAAGAAGCGGCATTCATTGACTCATCCCAGTAGGTTTTTGCCCCCTGCAGGTGGGTTCAATTTGTTTTTCTGTCACATCGAAAATTTTTACAAGTCAATACATTCCAAGTATAGCTGAAGACCAGAAATTATCCTGATGCACAAGCATGTCCCTTGTATTTGCATTTCTTTCTTTCTTTTTTTTGTCATTTAGGGTGTGGCACGAGTATGTTCCTCATTTTATCTTCACACATCAGCTGTTCAGGAGGGGTAGCAGGATATCAGTCTCTCTCCCTGTTCCTCTCTCCTTGCCAGAAGTCCCTTGTTAAAATTGCCTCTTAACTTACTGAACCATGTGCACATACAGTGAGACTGGGGCCACACAGACACTGCACTTTACACTGCAGTGACCCTAATATTAACAATATTAAAACACAATAGTTGGAAAATAGTTAAAAACACAATAGTTGAAAAGAAATCAAAAGTTGCTTGGCTAAATGGTGTCAAGTAGTAGTAATGGAACCCCCACAGCAGGGGTTTTAAAGAATCTGTACAGCCAATCAAATCTCAAATAGTCAATCAGAAACTTTGCTGTGAAAAAGCCCTACCCGGCCCCACCAACTTCCTAAAACACTTAGTGGGTGCCAGAAAAGATGGTGGGTGCCATGGCACCCACGAGCACCACACTGGGGACCCCGGCTCTGCTGTACGTTTACCCAGTAACATGTGGTTAAAAAACACGCAATGTGATGTCATCATCTAATATTTCCCACTCCCCATTCTGCTTCATTGATAGCTGCTTACAGAGGACAGGAAAACACTGCTGCAGTAATGTCACCACATCTTTTTTCAGTGATGCATACTGAGGAGACAGGAGTGGAGAAAGAGGGTGAAGCTTCCTCTGTTGTCCCCATAAGGTGTAGTTTGGGGCCTCAAGAAGTAGTATAATTTAAAATAAAGTTATCTTTTTAGATTGATAAGGCAAAGCAGCAGCTCTAACAGCAACAGTTTTCAAACCGGCAGGCTGGGTTGCATGCACACAGCCAAATGGCGAAATAAACAGCCTAGGATAAAGGATACACAACTGCAGAAACTACATGTGTAAAATAGTGCACACAATTATAGGAATACTGTAGAAAAAATGTACTGAGTGAGCAGGACTCTTTGTACCTCCATTCACATAAAATATCCTTCATAAACTGCTGATAGTCTTTGGTTAATGAAGTAGCTGCTGAAAGCTGACCAGAGCATTGGAAATGAATACAGGGGGAAAGGAATTACTATACACAAAATTGGCAGAAGAGGACTGAGTGTCTATTAGGCGAAGGGAAATAGGGTGTAGCTGAACAGTCTCTCTCACCAGCTGGTGTGAACAGACAGAGATCAAAAGGAAGCATTAAAATGTAAAAAAGACAGACATGATGGATTTCCTCTGGAGACCTAAATAAAAGTATGCAGCTAGTATTGTAAAAGTCCAGGATGTTGTTTGTCATTTTGGTTCTACAAAAATAGAGGCATGGAAGCAGATACGGATCAGATCAGCTTGTGGCAAGAGTATTACAACAGTTATGTTTACATTGATAGTACAGTGGAATTCTTTGTGATATTATGGGAGGAATGTAGTAAAACAATGTCGTATGACTGAATGTTAAAACAAAAAAGGCATGGACTCTTGTTGATGCCAGGCAGGCTATGCCAGCCCCCCTGGAGACTGGTGACCGTAGGCACCCCAAGAACTTTGCCTTCTGGCTTAGACCAGAGGTGTGGGATGCCAAAATCTCATGACCTTAAGGTGTCATGAGTGCAGAAGCTATACTTCAAGAACTCTTGACTTTATGATGTCAGGAGCAATAGGAAATGCATCTCCTGGCCCTGACCTGGATAGCCCAGGCAAGCCTGATTTCATCAGATCTCGGAAGCTAAGCAGGGCCGACCCGGCAAGTACTTGGAAGGGTGACCTCCAAGGAATACCAGGGTCAGGATGCAGAGGCAGGTCATATCAAAGCCAGCTCTCGGGAACATCCTAATCCCACTAGGGGTCACCAGCAGTCACCATGAAAAGTCTTGTAAGCACACACACACAAATACTCAACAGAAAAAGGGAAATGCATCTATCTACACATTAAAGCAAGGCCTCCTATCAAAGTAGGGACTGATAAAGAAGCCCTCCAGGTGGAAAGTAGCTTGAATTCCTGGATATACCACGGATAAATTGATCAAGGCTCCTTTGGAACTCCAGAGTTCCCCACGCTTAGGGGCCATAAACCACAACCGAAGTTTACAAGATAAATAAATGAAGTAATTCAAATTTCCTTTGCAAAAGCAATTCACAGATTATTAACTCAAGAAATACCATCTGCCCATCTCTCAAGTACTGTAATCAGATCCATGTCAGTATTCTCACCTATGCTAGGTACATTTTCTATGCATATTCAAGGGTCCCTTCTACCATAGGTTGGTCATACTATCCTATCACAGCTTGGATCCTAAATTTGCACCAGTAAGGTCCCAGATCCAAAGATGCATCAATCAAGGCACAACCCAAAACTCACCAATGAGTAACTAGGTTCCAAAGTTTTGGTCCAGTACCAGCACATATCCTATTTCTGCACCTAAATGGGCCAATAGCAGACCCCTTCCATTAGCACCCAGGTAAATCCAGATGCATAAGAAGGACATAATAAGCCTCTGTTTTTATTGTTGGCTCCCCTTAGAATCATCTTTCATTGCCACAAGCATATCACTGAATCCTTCACCTAAGCAGGGTCGGCGCTTGGAAGGGAGACCACCAAGGAAGATCCTGCAGAAGAAGGCAAATGGCAAACCACCTCTGCTTCTCACTTGCCTTGACAGCCCCTTGATGGGGTAGCCATAAGCCGGCAGCAACTTGACAGCACTTTGCAAACACACACACACACACAGCTTCTCCATGCCTCATCCAGGACTGGCTTGCCTTCCTGTCTGCCAGCCCTTCCCCGTTGCATCCTGGTTAGGGACTCCTTTCCTTCTGCCTATTACCATTTATCCCACCACACCTTTGAGCAGCCCCTCACCTATATCCTTTCCCTGGGATGGTTTGCTCTGGACTAGCCAAGTGAGAGAAATATAATTTGTAGTAAGTTAACTTTAATTGGATACTATCTAGCTCATAGGAGCGTTACTACACATGAGGTATGTGCAAAGTAATGGATTTATTTTGGTTTTCGTGATATATTTGCTTGCCCTTCTGTTTCATACTGATTTCTCATTTTCTAGTCTACATGTTAGCTACTTGCTAGTTGAGTGCTTGACTCCATGCTAGCTTTACTTGATTGTATCAAACTGGGAGTTCTGTATGCAACAGATTAAATATTCTTTTTTGCCTCTGGACGTCTATCTTCGCTATACATGCATAGGAGATGCTCTTTTATGACAGACCTGGCGCAGGGACCGATTTGAGCAAAGGGGGGGCAATAAGCAGGTGGTACCATGAGGGCTACAACTGGCTCATGGGGACATATGGGAAAATATAGCCTTTTAAGAAAAGAAGTTTGAGTAATAGAGAAAGTGCGGGGTGGCTGGGGGGGGGGGAGGGGAATGGTTTTTTTACAAAGTTGTTTTATCTCCCATGTCGTTTAATATCTCTGTGAGGCCCCTTAATTAGATTGTCTGAAGCTTTGGAGTGGGATGTCATTGTGTTGAATACGCCTCCAGATGCAGCTGTCTTTTGCCTGGCCCAGCGTCTGCATGCAGTCATCTAATGGCTGAATCAGAAGAAAATGAAGCTGAATCCAAATGTGACAGAGATAATGCTGGTTGGAAGAGTTATTGTTTTAAATTGGATGGTTCTCCATACCACTGATGGAGTGCAACTTTCACTGACTAAAACTCCATTAAAAGCTTGAAGGCTTGCTGGGTCCCTATTTGCCATCATTTGATTTATTTACTTTATTTATATCCCACCTTTCTCCACAGTAAGGACCCCTAGTGGCTTACATTGTTCTCCTCTCCTCTGTTTTATTCTCACAATAACCATGTGAGATCGGTTCAGCTGAGAGTGTGTGACTGGTCCAAGTTCGCCCAGCAAGCTCCCACGGCAGAGGAGGGGATGTGAACCTCGGTCTCCTAGATACTAGTCCAATATTCTAAACTACTAGACCATGCTGGCTCTCCTGGCCATGCTAATCTATGTTTCAGTAACCTCAAAGTGGGATTATTTTAACATGTTCTACATGGGACTGCCTTTGAAGACAATCCAGAAACTTCCACTGGTTCAAAATGCAGCAGCCTATTTCTTATCTGGAGTTAGCCATCAGGACCATATTACTTTTATTAGGAGAATATTCCAATTGGCTAATTCTCAAGGCAATTCCTCACCCTGCTGCAGAGAGATCCCACCTAAGCTGCTGTCTGTGAACAAATTCTTCCTTGCTGTTCTTTACAAGGTGGGCATTCCCCCAGGGTTTCAAACTTTGTGTCGGGGTCTTCAGTCCTGATGCAGAGTTTAATAGGCATGCCATATCCAGCTCCAAAGTTTCTTTGATTTGAATCAATCAAAAGAGATCATGACAGAGCCTCTTACATTTCCAGTATTACCTTTCATAAACTTAGAATAGGCTTCACAGCCATCCACTTCCAAACCATGCCAGCAGCCATGTTAATAGGTTGTTACACTCAAAAACCTATCACTCAGCACCTCTGTCCATGTAAAGAGATAGAACTAGAAGATTTTTCATGCTGTGTTTTGTATCACCTTGCCTGGGTCCTAGATCTAAACTTCTTGTGGCAGTCTGAGCCAGCCTTGATCCAGTTTCACTGGCATTAAAAAATTCCTTTAGCTGATGTAGAATCATAAAGTTGGAAGGGGCCATACAAGCCATCTAGTCCAACCCCTTGCTCAATGTAGGATCAGCCTAAAACATCCCTGAAAAGCGTTCATTCAGCCGCTGCTTGAAAACTGCCAGTAAGAGGGAGCTTACCACCTCCCTAGGCAGCTGATTCCACTACTGAACTATTCTTATGGTATTAAAAAATTCCTAATAGTCAGACAGTATCTTTCCACCCTTAATTTAAACATATTATTTTGAGTCCTATCCTCAGCTGCCAATAGGAACAGCTCCCAGCCCTTCTCTGAGTGATAGCCTTTCAGATACCTAAAGAGAGCCATTATATCCCCTTTTAACCTCCTCTTCTCCAAACTGAACATTCTCAAGCCCCTCAGCCTTTTCATGTAGGGCTTGGTCTCCAGGACCCTGATCATCTTTGTTGCTCTCCTCTGTACCTACTCCATTCTGTCCACACCCTTTTTGAAGATAGGCCTCCAGATTCCAGAACTTCACACAGTATTCCAAGTGCAGCCTGACCAATGCAATGTACAGCAGGACTATGACATCTTGTGATTTGGATGTTATATCTCTGTTGGTATACCCCAGGACTGCATTAGCCTCTTTTGCTGCTGCATCACACTGACTGCTCATATTTAGTTTACAGTCCACCTGAATCCCAAGATCTTGTTCACACACACTGCTACCTAGAAGTCTGTCCCCCATCCAGTATAAGTGCTTCTCCTTTTTGTTACCCAGATATAGACCTCTGTAGTTATCCTTGTTGAATTGCATCTTGTTCACATCCACCCACTTTTCCAGTGTTTTAAGATCTCATTGAATTCTATCTGTCTTCTAGTGTGTTTCCTGCTCCTCCCAATTTGGTGTCACCAGCAAATTTAATGAGTAGTTCTTCCACCCCCTCATGCAAATCATTTATAAATATATTGAAAATTACGGGCGCAGAACCAAGCCCTGTGGCACCCCACTGGATACCTCCCTCCAATCAGATGTAGACCCACTTTCATGGTCTCATTGATTACAATGGCTGCTAGGAAAATCCAAGCTAAAACCTAAGCTGGACACCTAATTTGTTGTAGCTTAGTTTTTAAATTTGGGTCAGGATACCTTCATTTTGCTCCTCATTCATTTTTATCCAATCTATTTTTATTGTTGGTGGTTTTTCCCTTCTTTGTTAATGTTTGTGTTCTACATTGTTTTAATTGAATGATTGATTATTTACTTATTTTATATCTCACCTTTATCCTCAATGGGAACCCAAAGTAGCTTATATTGTTCTTCTGTCCCTCATTTTATCCTCACAACAACCCTGTAAGGTAGGTTAGGCTGAGAGTGTGTGACTGGCCCAAAGTAACCCAGCAGACTTCCATGGCATGAGTGAGGATTCAGTCCTGGGTCTCTTAGTTCCTAGTCCAACACTCTAACCACTATGCCACACTGGCTCTGTCTTTTAAAATTTCACTTAAGATGTAACAGCCGTTGACCATCTACAATGACATCTTATTGCTATTACTACTCTTATTCCGAGGATGTTTCACTGTTTCCCTGTTTGCTGCAGTGTGTGATTCAAGGTGTTGGGGGTTTACCTGTAAAGCCCTTCAAAACCCTACTGTCTCTGAATGTTCCTGTGCAGCAGGGCCTCTTGCCTGTGCCTCCTTTGAGTAGGGCTTGTTCTGCAACTCCCTGGGCTTAGCTGCACCCCATATTTATGGAACTGCCTTCTGAAAGAGGTTGGGTTTTGTTTTGTTTTCATACTTCCTGGCTTTGCAGCAAAGCTGTAAAATGAAATTGTTCTATAGAGTTTGAGGAGCAGTTTGAGTCTGGACAAAAATAGGAATAATTTTCAGGTCATGAATAGGGTACTTCTGTATTGATTGTTTTAATGCCATTCTAATGTATTCAATATTTATGGGTTTTTTTGTTAAATGTTTGTTAACATCTTTGGGTCACTGAGAAAGGAGGGCTTATAAACATTTTAAATTGATAAAATCAAGCCCAATCCTGTCATATTGAAAGCTTAAAAAGCTCAGATAAAAGTAGATGAGTGATAAAAATGACCAACAATAGATGGGCTTATGCTGAAGAGAATAAGAAAGTTAATTGTAGAAAACAAACTTTAAAATAATTTGGCATGGGAAACAAGGTCTACTTTAAAAGAATGCACTGTGGTGTTCAGGAGTATTATCAAAAATAATTTGAAAAAAATAAAGAGATCACAAGCATTCCAATAGTTTGATAACACTAGAAAAACTGAAGTTTCAGTAGCTGCTTCAAAACATGGATTACAAACTGTTCTTTTCTGGAAGTATGGTATAGATAGGAGGCCTGTGATGTACATCTTGACGTCAATAACTGTTATAGAGAGTCAGTATGCACAAATTGAACAAGAGATATTAACATTTGTTTTTGCATGTATAAAATCATGACATTGGTTGCATAGACTGATCATCAGCTACTGGTAAATATTTTAAATAAATATTTGGGTGACACACCACATTTGCAATGATTTTTTTCCAACTGCAATTACATAGTTTTAAATTGTTTTATGTTCCAGGGAGGTTATTGGTTGTTGTAGACACATTATCTAGTGCTTACATTGAGGAAGATGAAAATATAGAGGAATGTAGGGATGGAGATATGTTAATTTATTGAGGGGGGAAACAAATACCCATGACATGTGGAAGGGTACATGCCAACATCACAGCAAGGAAAGCAATTAAGTCTGAGTGTGTTAAAAAGAAGGTGCTATTGTCTTATAGGGATTTCAGCATCAAACTAAATGTACATAATGGGGTTCTTTCTAAAGGTGACAGGATAGTGGCAACCATTAGTCTAAGAAGAGACATTAGATTGGATAAAGGTCATGTGGGAATGCAGAAATATAAAAAGAGCTCGCAAGAGATATTATGTACTGGCTGCAAATTAATACAAATTTTGTGAAATATTTCAAAAATACAAAAACTGTAAGAGTAAATAGCCTATGATTGTTGATAAGGAATTGTTAACACTATGATACCTAAAGGTAAAAGCCACATTTTGATAATAGATTACCTTCTGAATTTTCCAGAGTCGGCAATACTTCCTAACATAAATGTCCTAAGAATCACATCCACTTTTTTGCTACATATGAATACCTACAAAGGTGGTACCTCTATTTAGTTATGCTGAATTTAAGAAATGTTCATTATAATATGTTATTAATATGTCATTTCCAGTGCAGAATATCCCCAGTATAATGGCTTAGCAAAAAATTGAGTTAAAATAATTACAAAGCTTTTTTTGAAAGTAGACAATCCGTAAGTACATTCATATTTGGCAGTATTAAATTACAGAACTATAACACTGGACACTGGATGGCCATCTGCAGAGGTGCTATTTGGTAGGAAAATCACAAATAGACTCCCAGTGACTCTGACAATGAAACCAGTGACTGAAAGAAAACAAAATAGAAAATAAATTCTATTTTAATTTATTTTCTACTTTGTTCTCTTTCAGTCACTGGTTACATTGTCAGATATTGTATGATGGGGTCACACCTCAGCAATTAAAATAATTACAATCCTTTTAAAACTGAAAAGCTCAGTGCCAGGCTTAGAAATACTTGCAGATTTACTTGTTTTGGGGGGAGGGTTGGGAAACAACAAATTATCTCTTCCCTGTCTGTCCATGCATGTGGGAAGTTAAAAATTGTGGCCCAGCTGGAATCTGCTATCTGGTTCCTATTGTTTCATGATAAAGGAGGCCCTTGCTGATGTTATTCTACCTGAATGACCATTTCCAATGGTTGAAATCCATTGCAAAAAAAGGACAACAAAAGTTTCATGTTCTTTTCAGTGTTTTTCCTCCCTCTTCCAGTCAAAGAATCCATTTTGTGGGTACCTTTCTAAGAAATTTGTGTCAGATTTTCTTTTCCAATTTGAGATTAGTCACAGAAGGCTTTAAAGCAGCACTGCTAGAGGAGGGGTGTTTAATCCTATCCTCCATATCGTTTATTAGATTGCCCCTCCTACAGCTGCCATCAGTCTTGTAACCAAACACGATGCATGTCCCTGTATTGTGCCTGTATTGTTTTCCTATAGGGACAATAGCAAGTTTGGTGGAGTGATGATTTAGACTGGGAAAGCAGCACAGAGGGAAGAGATGCATGTCTTACCTAATGATGGTACCTCAGTCATATTTGACACCCCCACCCACCCAAGCTTCTACTTTCAAGTTAAAAAATTGGGAGGTCTGACCACTGATCAGACATTGTGCGTGAACTTTGTGACACAAGTGAGCATCTGCTAAATACATACTTGCTAACTGTAAGGTACTGGGTTCTGAGACGCGTTGAGTGATTAAAGCTCATGATTTATTGAGAGGTCAAGATAAGGATAACAAACCGGACTTGCAGGTCTGCTTATATTACCCTTCATGACCACACCCATGCATACACCCGTGATTGGTTATTTACAATGCCCCAACTACCTATAGGTCTCCCTACAGATTGTGGGCTTCCCCATTGGTCCCCGACTACGATCTTCCAGGTCTATTGTCCTGGGAGTGAAGCTCGACGACCTCTGGCCATGTGTGTGGTCAACTGCATGTGCGGTTTAACATAACACCCCTCCCCCCATAGTTCAGATTCCCCCTGGCATACGTAGTTTCGGAGGTAAGCGGGTTGCTTCCGCTCTTGGGCAGACCACTGTACTGCTGGAGTAGGGGTTTGCCAATCTGGTGTTGGTTCTGGTCTCTCTGGTCCTGGTTGAGCTGGAGTTGTGTCAGTTAGGGTGTCCTGTGACTTGGTTTGTGGGGGGTTAGGGTGTCCCATGATGGTTCGTGGAGGACAGCTGTCTTCTTTGGCTGGGACTGTGTCATCTTGTGTCGGGACGTCCGTGACGGGGGTGTTGTATGTCAGGGGCATAGAGTTTTAAAATCCCCAGGGGAGTGGGGGTTCTTGCGTGTGCACGCGCATGCCGGAACCATGTTGCCACCACTGCCCCCCCTGCCTGGCCACTCCTGCCTCCCTCCCTCCATCCGGGGGCCAGCTGGGCAAATGCCCAGTGTGATGGCGTCACCCGGAAGTGACACTATCACGCTGGGCATGTTGCTGGGGCAATGCTCTGGCAATCGCCCCGAAACTCTATGGATGCCTATGTTGTATGTGTCTGGCGGAGACCCTGGCGGCGACTCCCTATTGTCCTCATCCTTGGGATCCTCAGGTAGTACCCGGCATCTGAGGTGGTTGATGTGCCGCCACCATGCCTGTCCACCCTCCAAGGAGACCTCATAGGACAAGGGGCCCATTACTCAAACTACCCTGACCAGGACCCATTGGGGCCCCTTCACAAAGTTCTGGGTGAAGACTGGGTTTCCCAGGAAGAACCCTCTTGGAGCGGGTTGGGTTTCTGGAGTGGCACTGTGGTCTGGGGCCCAGTCAGGGTGTAGGTGGTACAAATGGGTGGTGAGGCTCCAGCCCATCAGGAGCTCTGCTGGGCTGCACCCAATTGTGGTGTGGGGGGTTGTCCATTGGCCGAAAAGGAAAGTGGCCAGCTTGTGGTGCCAATCCCCTTTGTCTAAATGGCGCAGGTCTTCCTTTGCGGTGCAGGCCATGCGTTCGGCCTGACCGTTGGTGGCGGGGTGGAACGGTGCTGAGTGGATGTGCTGGATCCCATAATACTGGACAAACTCCAGAAACTCTGCCGACGTGAAAGTGGTGCTGTTGTCTGAGACTAGGGTGTCGGGGATGCCATGTGTGCAGAAGATTTTCCACATAGCCTGGATGGCGGCTTGGGAGGATGTGGAACTCATGGGGATCACCTCTAGCCACTTGGTGTAGGTGTCCACCAAGATAAAAAAGATCTGTCCCTGGAATGGCTCAGCAAAGTCTATATGGAGCTGTGCCCATGGTTTGTGGGCAGACTCCCAGGATCTTGTGGGGGTGCTAGGTGGCACTGGCTGGAACTCTTGGCATTGGTGGCACCTCTTGACCGTGGACTCAATCTCCTGGTCCAATCCCGGCCACCAGATGTAGCTCCAGGCCAGGGCTTTCATACGAATGATCCCTGGGTGTCTCGTACAGTACTATGAGGACCCTCTTCCGCAGCGGGGGGCACGATAAAACTACTCCCCCATAGGAGGCACCCCTTATGCACCGACAGTTCATCCCACCTGGATGAGAAAGCTGCAAAGTCTGGTCCCGCTGCAGTGGGCCACCCCCTCCCCACCCAGTCCAGGACCTGGGTGAGGAGGCAATCGCAGGCTGTGTTAGGCCATCTCCACCACCTGGACTGGCCGGTTGGGCAGGTTCTCCAGTAGGGTGATGTGATAAACTGGGGTGGGGTCTGGGTTGCAGGGGGGCAGTGGAAGATGGCTGAAGGCGTCAGCATGTCCCATGGCCTTGCCAGGGCAGTGGAACAACATGTAGCTGTAGCCGGCCAGGAATATGGACCAGCGGAGGACCCGAGGAGACAGTATCTGCAGGGTCTGGCAGTCTGGCACCAGGAAACCCAGGAGCAGCTTGTGGTCAGTCAGGATAGTGAAGGGCCAGCCGTACAGATAATTCTGAAACTTTTTTGTTCCCGCCACGATTGCAAGGGCCTTTTTATCTATTTGTGCATAATTGCGCTCAGCTGTGGACAAGGTCCATGAATAGTACGTGACCAGGACCTCTCTGCTGTACACTAAATGGTGTCCAGGGACCGCCCCCACCCCATAAGGAGATGTGTTGCATGCTAGGACCACAGGGAGGTCCTTGTCAAAATGTGCCAGCACCACATTAGAGGTTAACAAGTTCTTAACTGCTTGAAAAGCCATGGTGTGCTGGGGTCCCCAGACCCATGGCGTGTTCTTGTCCAGGAGGCGGTGTAGGGGCTCGGCTACTGCAGACTTGTGGGGCAGGAAGGTGTGATAAAAGTGGAGGAGGCCTAGGAAGACCTGTAGTTCCATCTTGGAGGATGAGATGGGTGCCCCAATGACTGCCCTGACCTTGTCTGGCGTGTGGTGGATGCCCTGCATGTCAACCTTGAACCCAAGGAACTCCACTAACAGGACACCCAACAAGCATTTCTCCTGCTTCACCTTCAGGCCGGCATCGTTGAAGCATTGCAGGACCTTTCTCAGCCGGGAGGCGAAGGTCGCAGGGTCCGGGGAGGCAATTAAAACATCATCAAAGAAAGGCTAGACCCCCAGGATTCCTTTGAGCAAACAATCCATTAGGTTTTGGAATATGCCCGGGGTGACACTAACCCCAAATTGCAGACGTTTTACCCTATGTGTGATGATTGTCTGGGCCTCGGCGGTGGTGTCGTCAATGGGCAGTTCCTGGTAAGCCTGTGCCAGATCCAGCTTGCCAAAAACCTTGGCCCCCGCCAGTAACGCAAGTACATGGCTGACCACGGGGACTGGATAAGAGTGATCCTGGAGGGCTTTGTTCAGGGTACACTTATAATCCACGCAGATGCAGATGTTCCTGTTGGGTTTCACCGGAGTGACTATCAGGATTTTCCACTTAGCGTGGGGAACAGGCTGTAGTACCCCTTGGGTCACCAAGCGGTCCAGCTTCGTGTCAGTATGAGGACAGAGTGCTAACAGGGGTTGGCGAGCGGTTAGGCAAATGGGCCGGACCTGAGGGTTGAGGTCCAGGGTGACCAGCAGCCCCATGTAACAGCCGAGTGCCCCACTGAACACCTTGGGGAATTGGTTGCAAATTTTGGCGAAGTTCCCCTTGCACACTCGGTTAACCCCGGTCACTCCCAACCCCAAAGGTCTGAACCAGGATAGTCCGAGTAAACTGGCAAGTTTGCCCTCCACCACCAGTAGGTCCAAGTGTCCATCAAAGTCCTTGTACTGGACCTGGAACTTGCCCCACCCCTTTATAGCTATGGGATTCTTTTGGAAATTCTGTAGTGGGAGTCCTATGGGTTTCCTTAACTGCGGTCCCCCCCTTGGGGCATAGTCTTTGCAAAGTAGCTGTGGAAATTATTGAGAACGAGGACCTAGTGTCCAGTTCCATCTCATAGGGGGACCCTTCTACCAGTACAGTTACATGGATCTTGTCAGGGGTATCCTGGGGTTGGAAGATGATGTGGAGAGCAGGTCGGTCGAGTCTAAATGAGCCATTTGAGTGCATTGGGAGCCCTTGGATTGACACACCTTAGTGATGTGTCTGGTCTTACCGCAGGACCGGCAGGTCGCATCCCAGAAGTGGCAGCTTCGGCATTCGTGGGGATCTCTGCAGCTGGTACATGTCAATGACCCTAGATGTGGGTTGACTGGGGTGGAGGCTGTGGCAGGCCATGGCGGTCCATGGTGGTCAGGTCGCCGAACCTGGAGCATGTCCTCCTTGTCAGGTGTCTCTGGGCTGGCAGTGGTTGCCACACAATGTGTGGTGGACCCTTGGCGGTCCTGGTGGGCTTTCTCGAAGATGGCAGCTGCTTTGCGAGCAGTGTTGAGCTTCAGGTTGTCGATGGCCACAAGTTTCCATCGGAGTTTCAGCTCTCGTATTCCCCACACTAAATGAGTGAGGAGTGTGTCCTCAATGGATGGAAACTCGCACCCCACTGCCCGGGGCCAGAAGTCAGCCATGAAGTCAGCTGTGGATTCCCTGACCTTCTGGGAGCGAGCACAGAAGTCCATCCGTAGTGCCATTTTGGAGGGTTTTGGCGCAAAGTAGGTGGTGAGTACCGCAATCAGCTCATCATAAGTGGAGTCATCCAGCATCTTGGGTGCGATGAGGCTTTGCACCACCTGGATCATGGAGACGCCGCATGAGCTGATGAGCCATGCTTTTTTCTTACCTGCATCAGTCGTGTCCTGGACCAGGAAGAAATATTTCAGCTGTTTGACCCAAGCCTCCCAAAGCTCGGGGCGAGCAGGGTTGAAAGCGGCTAGTTGTCCCGGAGCGGCGGCCCTAGTGATGCAGTGAGCGTTGTCCGGTGGGGCAGTTGGTGGTGCCAGTTGGCACTGGAGCCAGGTGTTGCTCGGATGCTGCAAGATCGGTGCTCGGTGTGGTGCTGGAGTCGGCGTTGGTGTCGCTCATCGGGATCACATCCTCGTTGCCAGTGTAAAGTACTGGGTTCTGAGACGTGTTGAGTCATTAAAGCTCATAGTTTATTGAGAGGCTGAGATAAGGATAACAAACCGGACTTGCAGATCCACTTATATTCCCCTTCATGACCGCACCCATGCACACACCCAACACCCATGATTGGTTATTTACAACGCCTCTGCCACCTATCGGTCTCCCTACAGACTGTTGGCCTCCCCATTGGTCCCTGACTAGAATCCTCTGGGTCTGTTGTCCTGGGAGTGAAGCTCGACGACTTCTCCTGGTCACATGTGTGATTGACCACATGCACGGTTTAACAGCCGGGACATAACACTAACACTGTAATTCATGAAGTGGCCCTGAGACATAACATATCTGTTTGTCTTTAGTCACAGCTGCTGAGAAGATACTTATATCTTTCAAATGCCACAAAAGTAAATGACTTGCCCACTATCACACAGGGAAACCAAGACAGATCAAGGAACAGAACCTAATTTTCCATGCCACAGAGAATCGACCACTCTACTTGTTTTGTGGCTATATGCAGAGAACTGCCTTCTACATCCCTAAAAGCAAGCTGTTTCACTTTTGGACATGCAACAGATATGCCTTGCCAACATTTCTAATTTGACTTTACAAAATGTGTCTGTGTGACTTGTGTTATTTGACCAAAGGAATCCGGAGGCTCTTGTCTTAGCTTGTTACCAGTTTGAGAAGTGGGGTTTTCAATGTGACTGCATGAATCAAAATGAATTATGAATCTGAAAATTGCCAATTATATTGCATCACACAGCTCAGAGCACAATGATAAACCACAATCCAGATTTTTCAGCTTAAATAGCTTTACATTCATGCAAGCAAATTAACCATAAAATGGCGGGGGGGGGGGGAGAGAGAAAAACAAAATATCCCAAGAAAGAATAAACTGGAGATAATAAGCACCAATCTGGTGTTGAATGCTGCCCAAGATACCAATTGTTTTAAGTCACGACAAAGACAGCTGAATGCTCATCTTGTGGATATAGAGCATGGATGATTGCTTGCCATGAGTATCTTCTCTCACAAATAACAGTTTTTTCGCTCTTAATTTTCTGCTAAATTGGAAGCTAACTGCTTCCCACATTGTCATTGGAACACCTGCAGCTGTGCTGGATTTCTGCGCACCATTTCTTTTAGGTAAAACAGCACTCCGCTTTCCTTCAGCTCCTCATTATGCTTATGTCTTCCTTTCATTGCGCTACGGCACTAATGATTCAGGCAGGCTGGTCAGTCATTAAGTGACAAGCAAATGATACCGTATGCAACGTGTGACTAATCGGTCTGAACAAATGAAATCACAGACTTGCTTCTCCCATCATTCATTTCCCAAACAGTAGCAATGTGGTGCACAGCAGGTAGTTCAGTTAAAACCAGCCTTGTAAAACAAATTTCCTGCAGCCGTTTTAAGCGTGCGGCACTGTGATGGGTTTGAGATGCTGCCGTTTGGAGACTGTGCCCAAGGGAAGGAAGAAAGGTTTGGGGTGGAGGAGAAATGGAGATGCAGGGGAGAAGGAGGAGGAATCCTCAGTACATACATTACTGTAATGAAGGGTTTAGTATCTTATTGATGTGGGTTTTTTGTTTGGACGGTTCTCAGAAATGACTGTTGCATTAGCAAACCCCAAACATACAACACTTAACTTGCTGGAACAAGCAAGGAGAAAAATGAGCAACACTTTCAACCAAAGATGCATGTTGCTGTTTTTGAAATATGTCTTATTAAGTCACTGTTTTCTGGACTAGGCATTTCAGCTATATTAATTGCATCAGATTTTAATCATTCTTTGGTTAGGATGTGTCCTATGTGTTTTATTTCTGATATGGCGAATATGAATTTCCCTCGCTTCTTTTTCAGGTACCTCAGTTCATAACTACAACTTGTCCTAGCTTCTCATTAGCTTCTTGTCTGTCCTTCCTCCATAGTAGAATATTATCCATACATGATGTGACACATCAGAATTTTCAAATATCTATTAGACTACCTTTTAGCACAACCCTAGAGCTAACAAAATGCCCAGTCTTGTAGTCTGTACCTCCCAAAAAGTATGTTGAATATGCACAGCTTGGAACTTTTGTAATAAACCAAATTTGCTAAAATCCACAGTACTTCTTGCTCCTGCCAGCTGGCGATTACCTCTACAGTAGGCTACCTAAAAATTGCTTTCTTAGAATTACTTTTTTCATATTTCTTTGCTTCAAGCATATCCTGGCCTGCAATGCTCCCTCTAAGCTGTGGAGTCTTGTGAGCAAAAATTCTACTTTGTGAGTTGCTGGCATTAAAGTTGTGAGTTTGGCTACTGCATAGATTAGTTTGCTCTGGAGCTGCCCTTCCTGAGCAAAGACAAAAATGTATGAGCCGGAGGCTCAGAAAGAACCCTGCTGGCCCGGTTCATTACAGAATCTGTAGCAACTTGATCTACTCTGTTTTTATACCTGTTCCTCAGTTTTTCTAAATGATGTAGTTCCTTTTGAACCTCAGCCCCTAATGTCACTGGGTTTCCAAGGTGCACAAATTACATGTATACTTGAATGACAGGTGGTGCATTCTCCTACAGCTTCACATTCCCACTGTTTCTACCCCTTACCCTATTAATATGGATCCATATTTACCTCAAAAAACCTTAGTCTGGATTGGTGGAGGAGAGTTTCAGAAGGAAAATGACTGACATACCTTCCCTTCCTTCCAAGTTGCAAACACCACAGGCAAAGAAGGGAATGCTGGGATTTCATTACGCTTAGATATATAGTGAGCCATGCGTTTTGATCCTTACAGACATAAGGAAAATAGTAATTTTTTAAAAATGGCTACACAGGTTGGTGGATCACAGCCTGTATTTACCAATTTAATATATAAACATAGCTGCCCTAGAGCCGCTTAGAGCCGCTTGTGCTCGTTAGGCGGGATATAAATCCAAATAAATAAATAAATAAATAAAATCATTCAATTCCTACTGCAATGGAGGTGTGACCTTACAGCCTCTAAGACTGTTAATGTTTGATTTTAAAATTTTGATTTCAAAATGGATTTCAAAACACCTATGCAGGTCAGAGATCATAAAATGAGACAGGAGAAGGACACCCAAGGGTGAGCATTTTCCACAGCTATCACTGCCTGCTTGGCCTGCTGCCACTTCCACTGCCTCCCTTGACTTAAGAGAACCTGTGGAAAGGCTTTATGCAAGAACCACACATGTTCATACTTGCAGTCTAACAGCCTTTTTACCATCTAAAAACACAACCATCTATCCATGCACTAAGCTGTGCGGTGTCATAAAATAACACCCTCTTCATCTAACAAAAAATGGTCACAGCCATTTTTTCCTGAGGCTAGCTTGGCTTAATTTTTGTTAAAAACATCACAAAATTGATGCAGTCTTAACTAGCTCAGTTTCATGACACAGAAGAGTCAGTCTATGAAACACAGAGCATTCTTTCAAATATTGTTTCATCTTAAATTCAAAAATCTAGTCAGTATTGGTTTCTTTGTACCAGAGAAGTTCCAAGTACTAACCAATCTACCCCCAGAATACTCCATTTCATAGTCTGTGCTAGCAACTGGGGACAAACTATGCAGCATTGAATTACAAAACAAATTCAGATGCGTGACAAAACAGTGACTGAAATGTGAGGTTCTGTTGATTTTCACATCAATACCATCCCAGCAGTCCAATTAACAATTCTGTGTGTTTTTGTAAACAAAGGCCCCAGTTTCTGTCTATGACAATATATATTACACATTCTATATGCAGGCAATGTAATGGCGGTTACTGATTGATGTGTATTATTCTTTTCCACTAAGTCTTTGTTCAAGAAGAAAAATTAACCTTACCTATTTCAGCCCATTGATTTAACAAGAAATAATAAATGCTTAGCATTCTATGTTCTTTTACAGGATAACTTTTCTATCGCTATGTTTTATGTTCAAGCCTGATTTATGTGGCACGAACAGATGTTCAGACACTTTTATTTTCTGACTTTATACCTTTTATAGCAAATTGCAC
The DNA here is from genome assembly GCA_029233225.1 of Lepidodactylus listeri. Taxonomy (NCBI): domain Eukaryota; kingdom Metazoa; phylum Chordata; class Lepidosauria; order Squamata; family Gekkonidae; genus Lepidodactylus; species Lepidodactylus listeri. Next base: position 45,742,801 of record JARCFY010000012.1, read on the forward strand.
AGTGCTTTGAAATACGAAGTGAAAACTAAAGCTTTTGTGTGTCAAATATTATGTGAGATTTAAAAGACAATTTTAGCACAAATATGCGGCGCTTTATAGAAAATCTTGAAGGGAAAATACAATTCCTTCATTCTTATAGAACTATTTCTTGCAACAACAGCAGGGAATATATTTTGCAAGTTTAATGATATTTATCCATATTAAACAATAACAATAAAAATGACTAAGCTGAGTATTTGCTATGACTGCAAAGCTGATTCATACTAAGCCACAGAGTAATTCCCAGAAGTGACATTCAGTCCCTCAAAAAATGCACAAAGATTGGTGAAAGATATAGCTATACTTTCTTTTTTTCTTTGAAAATCATGTCCCCCTCACCCCTTTCCCAAACCACTTCTTGAATGTGACACCCTTTAATTAACACTTTTTTGGGGTTGGCAGTGCGTACTGTAGGTTGCCTGCTGACTAGATCCTTACCCCTGCAGCGTGATTAGGCACCCTGTGGAGCACAAACAAAAAGCCCCAGAGCGCCTGACCCAACTATTTTCCTATGAATAGAACACCCTTTCTTTATCAAGATAAAAAGAGATGGGAGTTTGCCTGGGTTGCGTATCTGGGGGAGGGGAGGTGGGGGACGGCTATCTGTAGAGAAATAATAGGCATGATGCACCTGTTTGAGGCAATATTTGCTAATACACTAAAATATATACATGTGACACTAAGGGAACAGATGACAGCAACATTTGGGATCTGCCTGCCTTCAACAATCAAGAGACAATGTATATGAAATTCTGCACTGCATGGGGGCTCACTATGGTTATGAATAATTTTGACCATAGCGAGCCAGGCCTGCCATACATCTAGAAATAATTACCCTTTTGAGACTAATTGGTGAAAAAGGAGGAAGGGGTACAGTCAAGAATTCTTTTGATTAGGTGAAGTATCAGTATAGGACACATGAAGCCACAGAAAAAGGGCAAAAAGCCCCCCTCCTGCCCTTTCCTCTGGCAAAAGCAGGGTGGGAAGGAAACTGGAAGCTCCTTCTGTCCTGTCCCCTTGCTGCACCCCAGGCAGTTTTTAAGGAGACTTCTGCCAATGTATGCCTGACTATGAGCCCTATCAAGCACCTGTGAATTTACGTTTGTGGGGTGTGTAGTTATGCAGCAACTCCAATTAATGGTGGATTTGTTGTTTTACTCTCCAGGCTCCCTGCATCTGAAAATAATACAGAAACCCCACTTAAACCTGATTTCAAACATTTATCTGTGAATGAGTGACATATTTTATTAGTGGAAGACTTTTCCTAAGGGTAGGCCACAGTGGTTCAGAGGTTAAGACGCTGAGCTGCAGACCAAAAGGGCAGTAGCTCAGCAGTTCGAGTCCTGAGTACCACATGACGGAGTGAGTTCCCGTCTCTGGCCCCAGCTCCTGCCAACCTAGCAGTTCGGAAGCAAGAAATTGCAAGTAGATAAATAGGTACCACTTTGGGGGGAAGGTAACAGCTCTCAATCAAATGTACCTCATAAGGTTGTTGTGAAGATAAAACAGCGGAGAGGAAAACACTATAAACCACTTTGGGTCCTCATTGGGGAGAAAGGTGGGATATAAAATAATTAAATAAACATACTTTCTGCTGGAATATTGCACAATTGCAAATTTGTAGTGTAAATAAAATAACTGAATCCGTGAGGTTTCTGTTGTTAAAACAAGCTGTTCTGCAGTGACAGCACCCCCTCTTTTTCTTCATGCCGAAATTGTTCCCTTCTATTTTCCTAAAAATTATTTTATGAAAAAGTATAATATAAAGAAACTCTGAAACTCAGTCACCAGTACAAGTGAATTCAGAAGACCAAGGTTCCTCCATTATCATGGAGTACTTAAAACTGTGGAAGACAAATAAGGAAATAGACAGTTTCCTCCCAGTCTATCATTCGCCATAGTAGTGTCCAATGTTCCCTATAAGCTGTGGAGTCTTGTGAGCAAAAATTCTATTTTGTGATCTACTGGCATTAAAGTTGTGAGCAAGTGATTTGGCTGCTGCATAAATTAGTTTGCTCTGGAGCCATCCCTTCCTGAGCTAAGGCAAAAATGTGTGAGCCAGAGGCTAAAAAAACTGTGAGCTAGCTCACACTAACTCAGCTTAGAGGGAACACTGGGTGTCCATTAAGCACTGCGATATTCTGAGATTACCACATGAAGTTTGTTTAGCAATCCTGTAACTGTTTTACGGTACAGGGATGAATCTCAAACCTTGCTTTAAAAGGTTGGGAATTTCATTGTAGCTTTTCAGGGCTGCAAAATCAAATGTGCCTTATCCTTACAATATGTGGAGCCCCAAACCAGACAGGCTGAACCTTCCATTCCATACATTCTGTGATGTGTTTTACCAATGTATATTTAGCAACAAAGCAACATTCTTTAAAATTTCTATAGCAAAGCCATATCGTGTATCAACAGCAGCAATTTACAGTCCTCCAGTGCTACAGGACTGAAGTGTATGTATGTTGGGCGGTTTGTGTGAAAGGCATCTGCTGTGTTCCTAAAAGACTGGCTCTCCATCCTCTATTCCTTGTTCTGCCTCCAACAGACGTTCAAAATCTAAGAATGGCTAACTAAAGAGGCTGAAACTTGGCTCTCTGAAAGCTGCAGTTGCTGGAACTAAAATCCTTAGGGAGTGAAGTAGTTGATCTACCCAGATACCGGGGGGGGGGGGGGGGGGGAGCCCAGTGCTGCCATGTACTGCACTGGGAACAGAATCAAGCCCGTGATCTGTTGGCAGCTGAGCTTTACAAAGCACTTTACTTCCTTCTACTGCTGTTTAAGTAGCCAGAATAAGAAAGAATAATTAAAAACTGCTCCTTTAGCCTCCATTGAAAAGTGAAAGACTAAAAGCTGCTTTGGCAGCCAGTAAGAGCCGCTGAAAGACACAGCTGGGCCAGGTGGGTGTTTGGCAAGAGCATCTGGGCAAGCGAACAGATCGGTGGGAGACGCTGGGGGTGGGATGAGAGACAGAGGAAAGAATTGCTGTGGAGAGAATCAGCAAAGCATTTCAATTTCTCACTATGATATTGGAGGCAAAGGTCAGCCATCCCAGTGGAGCACATTGTGCTGATATACTGTGCTGGGATCTGCAGAGAGTGAGAAGGTCTCTTGGGCCTTGGAGCCCAATCATTTCAAGCCATGGTTGTGCAAAGCAAAGTGAAGAATTCTTTGAAAGAGATGTCAAAATTGCTCTGCAGCGCTTGCTGAAAACCCAAATTTGTGAATATAACCGGCCCTTCTATAACTCAGGAAACGGCCATTTTTAGAGACACTAGAAATATTTGGTGTATGCCTGTCTTTATTTTCCATGGCCTCAACTTACTAATTATCAGTTCCCATTTTGACACACAGAAATAGAGCATTCAAAATCTCCTGGAGCTGCAGCTTTTTCTGTACATTTTTTTTTTAAATGTGAATGGTATTCTGAAGAGCATAACATTTGAATATAAGTAACGAATTGGTGTGATACCATCATGCAGAGTCTGGAGGTGGATAACGTGGAAGGTGTGCTTTGTGAAAACGAACCAGAACTTTATGAAGGTCTACTTGGGTTCTGTATTTTAAAATCCAGATAGCTGGGCAACCAGAAAGAGTCACAAACAATTACAAAGCCTTCCATACTCCTCCTGGTATAGCGGTTAGAGTGTCAGACTATGATCTGGGAGACTCGGATTCAAATCCCCATTATGCCATGGAAGCTCACTAGGCGAACTTTGATCAGCCATCCTCCCTCTCTTTCTCAGCCTAACCTACATCATGAGGATGTTGTTGTGAAGATGAAATAGGGGATCTTCAAGCCTTGCCAAATGCACCCTGAAAACAACACTAGCCATTTCCATATTTCTTTCTTGGTAAGAGATGGAGCAGCACAGCATGCCTGCCGGTGTATCCGTAGCTGAAAGCTCTCCATGAGCCTGCACAGCTGCTGTACTACAGATACAGTCCATTACAGGGACACTGCACACACACAAGAACTCCTTGGCTGCAGTTTTTCTTGGGGTTGCTTGCATCCCCTGGCAAGCACTCTAATAAACATTCTTGCTAACTCTCAAACCTAGGCCAGTGCCCCTTTGACAGCTGCTTGTGCAAGCTTGCTCCATGCTAGTTCTGGCTCTGCCTGTTCAGAGGTGTCTGCAGTTATAGCACCATACCCAGTAAGTGAAGCCGGGCTGTGCAACAAAATTGGAGGGAAGAATAGCAGCTCTTCAGAGAGAATTGTGGGGCAGGGAGAGATTGCTTCTGTATATGTATGTATGCATATACATTCTCGCGTGTGCACACAGCTCTGTTTCCTTTAGGACTAGGAAGCAAAACCATTATTCTGCCCTTTGTTACGAGAAATCACAATATCAATAAAAAGGGTAATGTAAGATGCTACTTTTATGACATGGAATATTTGACCACAGTATTAGGTGATCCATGGAGAAGTCATATGACAGTATCAGACTATTCAAGTCAGTGATATCATAGCCCTACAAAATGGTTGGTTTTTCCTTTCACATTATTGGCAATAAATTAAAAAATGGCTTATCCAGCTCCAATAAGGCCATTTCTGTGTGGGTTATCTGCTTCGAGTTCAATGTTGTTGGGAAGGGGGAAGGGTTAACTGTTTCCCCACAGCATTGTGGTGCCTTTGAGCACCTTTGGGATCTTCCCCTGCTTTTCTCCAGTCTTTATCAAACCTGCTTTGCTTCAGAGTTTTGGGAAAGATAGCAGTAATGGATGAATGGCCACTGTGTGGATGGGAAAATTCAGATTTTCTCACCCATGTGACAGCCAGTTTTCCTGATCCTGCCCCCCTGCAACAGCCATTTCCTCCCTCTTCTGCCAAAAAGCTTTTAATGGGTTTAAAAAAAAATTGGCACAAGATTATTATTATATCAATATACCATTGTAATAATATCAAGTACTGCCAAGCTCCCAGTGGGATCAGGGGATTCCCTGCCACCAGTTCCTGTTGGCCATGACCACTTGGAGAGGTGGCAGGAGAAAACAATAACAACACAGTCCTATGTTCTTACTGGAAGTGCCAAAGGATAGCTCTAGGAATTGCTGGAAACTCTGTAGGTTTACCGCAGAATTCCCAGTGATTCCTAGAGCTACCCATTATCGGCTGAGTTCAGACTGGCAGTTTGGCCTGATATAGGCCCGCTTTGCAAGCTGATTAAGAGAGCCCGTTCACACAGCCACAGCTGCCTGGTGTTGCCATGCCACACTCACCCTGTCCTGAAGAGCTTTCATCCCACTTTAAAAAGGTACCTGGTGAAACCGATGTCAAGCCATCTGGGTACAGGTTCATCCCACTTCCTGGCAGTGTGGATGCAAATAAGCCGCACATCAAGCAGTCCCAGTAATGTGAACCCGCTGATCCGGCTGCTGCACCCATGCGCCTATGCCCCTATACGCCCACGCGCAGGCCGGCAAAACAGACCAAAGCTGTGTGCCACCATGGCAGCTCCGCCAGGGGCCATCCCACAGTGCGAATGCTCGGCCCGGGTCTTGTTGCCCCACTTCCCTTGCACTTCACTTTGCCAGTCTGTCCTTAGCCATCATTTCTGCTTGTCTGTTTTACTGGAAGTTACGTAGCACCACACGTGATGCTACAGCCTGCCGTGGCCCTATCCACAGCCCTCCAGCTCTAGTAACATGTTCTGTGGATTCTCAGCTTTTACTTATTTTGGAAAAGTCAGTCTCTAGCCCTTTCCCTTCAGAAGGTATAAAGTTAAAGGCAATGGAAGGACACACTTTAAAAAAAATGAAAGCTGAGATTTCACAGAACCTGTTACACCTATTGTTGCAATGGTATATCAGTATAATGATATTCTAGTGCTTTTTAAAATGTATAATTTAAAAATAGTAAAAAGCCCTAGTGGCCCAAGGGAGCGGGGGTGGCCACTGCTGTGGGACTGGAGCAGGGGAACCTGCCCTGAGGAAGCCCCATTGCCACTGTGCTTTATCTGCAGCTGCACCAGCAACAGGGAAACCACACAAGCCCTCCCCATGTGGAAACCACCTAAATGGTACTGCATGATAGCTCAGCTCCTGATAGAAGTGGGATACTATGTCCCGGGCCACAGGGCCAGCTCACGGTCTGAGCAGCACAAGCAACCACTTGGGGTGGCATGGTGATAGGGAAAGCACTTGGATCACCATCCCCCCTTGGCTTCTTGGCTGTCCTTTCTCTCTCTTCCTAGCCAGACATCTTCCCTTCAGCCATAATTGCAGAGGGACTTTGCTGTCTTTGGAAAGTGCCAGCCCAGCCCTAACAACCATCAATGGGGGGAGCTTTACAAAGCTGCCCATCACTGTCTGATTGTAGCTGGGGAGGGGAAGAGGAAGGGATGAGGAAGGGAGTGGCTGCTGATGGCAGCCAGGCTAGAAGATGAAGGCTTTAAAAAACCCTTCTGTCTCTTAAACTGACTGTCAATTGTTTGCACCCAATGCACACTGAAACTGTTGTTTTTCTCCATTTTCCACTGCAGGAAGAAGAAGAAGAAGAGGAGGAGGAGGAGGAGGAAAAGGAGGAGGAGGGGAGGCGGGAGGGGAGGAGGAGATTGGTTTTATACCCCACCCATCACTTGGAGTCTCAGAGCAGCTTACAAACTCCTTTCCCTTCCCCTCCCCACAACAGGCACCCTGTGAGGTAGGTGGGGCTGAGAGAGCTCTTTCCCAAGCTGTCCTTGAGAGAACAGCTGGTACAGAATCATGGCTTGCCCAAGGTCATCCAGCAGCTGCAAGTGGAGGAGTGGGGAATCAAACCCGGTTCTCCCAGATTAGAGTCCACACACTTTACCACTACACCAAACAAGAATCAAGGCTTCTGAGTTTATGTCTCCATTCATGCTGAATAATAATACTGAATAATAATACTTAGACGTTATACAGCACTTCAGGTGTTCAAAGCACATCACTTTGGCTTAGTTCAGACATCATGTGAAGGCATAGTTTATTTTAACAATGGTCAGTTTATACAAGCTAGGCTTCAACTCACAGATGATCACTCACTTTTGGGTTTCCCACAACAATAAATGCTGCTTTTGTTGCCTTCTCTCTGTAGCCTGGGGGGGGGGGGGTGTCACTGGGGAACAAGTCAAGATTAACAAGGATTAAGCCAGGATGTCTGCACTTATACACCACACAAAATCATAGTCAGGACTCAGGGTAATTCATAAGCCACCCTTAGATCCCAGCATGAACCCCTAACTAGGGTTGCCAGCCTCCAGGTGGGACTTGGGGATCGCCTGCTTTTACAACTGATCTCCAGCTGACAGAGATCAACTCCCCTGGAGAAAATGGCTGCTTTGAAGGGTGGACTCCATGGCATTGCACCACGCTGACGCCTCTCCCCTCCCCAAACCCCGCCCACTTCTGGGTCCACCCACAAAGTCTCCAGGTATTTACCAACCCAGAGCTGGCAACCCTGCCCCTAACTAACCATACTTAGTGAAATGGCTTGCATTCAGGCAACTGTATGATTAAACACGATGTCTGAACATGACATTCATCATTTTATTCCAATATCTGCAAGATTTAATACCTACATGATAAACCAGTGTTATTCCCATATTGTAGATGTGAAAGTAGCTTGTCAAAGGCCACCTAGTCAGTTCATGGCAGGGGTGATAACTGAATGGGAGAAACATCTCTCCACTATTACACTATGCCAACTGCCACCGCAAAATAATAGTTGCACAGAAGATCACTCAGTTTCTCAAGATTATAGGGAAATTTTTCATAAATTCCCAGGTCTCAGAGTCAGCATGGTATAGTGATTAAGAGTGGCAGACTCTAATCTGGAGAAAGGGGGTTTGATTCCCCATTCATCCATATGAAGCCTGCTGGGTGACCTTGGGCCAGTCACAGAATGCTCTCAGCCCCACCTACCTCACAAGGCACCTGTTGTGGGGAGAGGTAGGGAAGGAGATTGTAAACTGCACTGAGACTCCTTAGGGCAGGGGTGGGCAAACTGTGGCTCAGGAGCCGCATGCGGCTCTTTCACATATATTATGTGGCTCCCGACAGGGCAGCTGGGGAAGCTAAATATCATTAGCAAACAAAGATCATTGGACAAATTAATATGATTATCAATATCTGCTTTTACCCCTTTTGTTATTATTTTTGGCAATCTCATTTAATGTTAATAAAAAGCAAATTTGCTTATTTTCCAATAAAAGCAGGTAATATTTGTTCATGTCTTGTGGCTCTCAAACATCTGATGTTCATTCTATGCGGCTCTTACGTTAAGCAAGTTTGGTCACCCCTGTTCTATGTGGCTCTTACGCTGAGCAAGTTTGCCCACCCCTGCCTTAGGGTATAAAACCCCACTCTTCTTCTCATCAGTAGGTCATGACGACACATTGTCAGTTGCACAAATGTTGCAGAGTGCCCTCTGAAAACTAGCCATGTGTGCTGGACTTCAATGAAGGCCTCTCCATAACGTGATGAAGTTGTCATTTGGAAAAAAAAAAGTTAGTTCCTTTTACCATGTGTGGCTCTTTTTTGCTTTGCTTCTCCATTATTCCACAGCTGTAGCTATTGACCGCCGTCTAGCACAAGTGCACTTCCCTACCAGAGTGACACCTGCTGAGATTGTCTGGGACATGAGCTGCATGATAAGAGCTACTCTCCCACTCTCTATATGGCTGTAGGCTGTGCAGCATATTGGTAGCAAGTGTGACACCAGCACAGCTGGTATACCCACAACAAGCAAAATCCTACACATTATTATTAAAAACTCACCCTTCAGCACCACATGATGGCATCTAAAAGACAAAGAACTATTGAGCGAAATGTAAAGAAAGCTGATGAAGGGTAGAGTTATTGCTAAGTTCTAAACAGCTGGCATTTCCAGCGATAGATGATGCATAGGCGTTTTTGAGATAGGAATTGTTAGTCTTTCATTCTTTTTTTTACAGCCACCCATCTTAATTTGATGGCAAAGGTTCTGTAAGAATGTTAGATGCTGGCTACTTCATTTGTATACATTTGTCCAATCAGTTTGCAGAGTTTTTTCCCCAATGCAAGGATTTATTATTCACATAGCGATAATTTAACCTGACCTATCAATATAGTGCAAAACTAGAAATCCTCTTTTCCGACCCCTAAAATGATTCTGGGTGCAATTAAATTTCACTACTTTTAATTTAGTGGTAGCTTACTATCAGATATTTCTACTGAACGTGGAGCTTGGCCATCCTGATACATGCAGCTTCTCCAGCCACACTACTGTGCCTCTGATGCTGCTGTCTTTTTCTTCTTTTGTATTTTTGCATTTTGTGTGTGTGTGTGTGTGTGTGTGCACATGCCCGTGCCTGAAAGTCATGGCAATCTCTGGTGACTCCTACTGGGGCACGGAGAACATTCAGAGAAGTGGCTTGATAGCCTGCCTCTGGCCTCCCTGCCCTGGTATTCTCTGGAGGTCTCCCATCCAAATTCTTGCCAAGGTTGGCCCTGCTTAGCTTCCGAGATCTGATGAGATCAGGCTTGCCTGGGCTATCCAGGTCAGGGCCCGCTGTCTTTCTTTAAAAGCCTCATCGACATTTGTTCTGGTTGCTTTTTCTGCTCCTATCCCATTACTAGTTTGTTATATTATTTTGATATCATAGAAGGTAAAAGTGTGGATGTTCGAGGCATCCATTATATGCAGCAGTGCTGTTCTGGAAGAGGGAGAAAGCCAAACACAATCTGGCCACAGGGCAACCCTAAATGCATTTAATGTAATTAAAAACCATCAATGCTTTCAGAGTATAATTCACTAGTAATAAATCAGAAGGCCACTAGATGGTGCTGGAGGATTCCTGTTACAGATTTTCACACATTTTCACACATCAGCTAGTGGATCTTTTGTGCTTTGTAAGACAAAAGGGACACAAACAAGTGCAACAAGTATTGCGTTCATTCTCTGTTCTTAGAAGGCTTTTCTACCAGTGTTGTTTGGATGGTAAAAATCTTGTTTGTAATCCATTCAGGGATGGCCTGAGAAATCAAAATAGCTCTGAGGAGGGAAAGCATCAGCATGACCCTCACATGCTCCAGATAAGGTTGCTTACAAACACAATGCATCCCATATATATGGTGTCAGGACTTATGAAATAATCATCAATATATCTAATTCCTTATGTAACCATATCTGTGGATGCTTAAATCCAGACATTGGAGCCATGCACAGAAAAGACAGATCTTCCTGCAAACCTGAAAAACAGGCCAGGTTTGCAGAAAAATCTGAAATTTAAAAAAGAAATATATTGCATGGTTAAACAAAACAACCTTAAAACAGTAGAAGCAGCATCTGTATCTTTAAGAAACAAATGCCTTCAGTGGCTATTGCCAGGGCCGGCTCTATCACTAGGCCAACTAGGCGGCCACCTAGGGGCGCAGCTGGCAAATGGGGCGGCAGAGAGACTGAGAGAGACTCAAACCAGGAGATAGTGTGCTTTATGCAAACCATGATTTACCATTATGTCTGAATGCAGCTTTCCATTCAGGCTAACAACCAAACTTAGCCTTGGGCCAATGCAGATAGACCTGTAAGTGCTACAGCCAGCTAGTGCAGGTGGCTGCTGGCAGGGCTGGAGAGCTCGTGAGCCTGGGCAGGCAGGCGGGCAGGCACTGGGGGCGGGGGAGGTGTCCCTTGCGGGGGGGTCTCCGACGGTGGAGAGAGTAGCTCTGTGGTGGGGGGGTGCTACAAGGCAGCCTCACTTGGGGGGGCACCACAAGGTAGCCTCGCCTAGTGCACAAAAAAACCCTGGGGCTGGCCCTGGCTACTGCTAGGCAACCACACAGTATTGCCAGCCTTCAAGACTTGGTTTCTGTCAGTAAAAGGCAGTGGGGAGGGCTCTTTCCAGGGCTGTTGCAGACTCTTTTTCCCCCTCTGCATCTTGGACCTCTCCAGAACTCAAGCCCGGGATGTCAGGTTGTATGTCCCTTCCTTAAAAGTGACAGAATTATTTGTTAGTTTAGCAGAGTGCTCAAGGCTATAATGGGGCAGAGCCCATCTCTGGTCAGTGTGTGCTGAAAAGAACAAAGTTACATGGAGCCTCTTTACCTTTGCAGATTAATATGAGTTCTTTATTATATGGAACTCCATTCTAGACTGGACAGAGCAGAAACAGGATTCTAATCTAGCCTAACTAACTAAGATGGATGGAGATATAGGAGGCATGTCCTGCTGTCATGATGTCAAGATGGAGAAGTCTAGCATAGTTTGGAGAGAAGGTTTTAGACCAAGGAAGGAAGCTTCCCTAAGAGTAGCAATCTACACATCAAAGTGATAGTATCAGAGAGTAAAGGAAGGATAGCCAGTGTCCTGGTTTCTCTCTCTCTCTCTGACTCTCTTACAGAACCCCTCTGAAGTCTGAGGCAAAGAGACAATATAAAGTCCTTCACTTCCAACAAAAACCTCCCTGTTTCCTCCCTTTTATATAGGGCTGCCAAGTCATACTCACGGACTGGCGGGGGGGAGTCCTTCGCCGTCCGGGAGCCGCCCAGGAGCCTCCCTTCGCACGAGCGCCCGGTGATGTCACCCGGAAGTAACGTCACTACACTGGGGAAGTCGTCCAGCCTGGACGACTTCAGGGGTGGGGTTCCCCCCGCTGGCCGAATGCCGGCCGGCGGATCGGGAACCCCTATAGCGGGGGATCCCCTGCCCCCCGGGCTGATTTGGCAGCCCTACTTTTATAAGTGCACCCTCTTGCTGGCTTGTGTGTATGATCACTTAGGGAATTAGTTCTCAGGTGCTCAGTGGAGGCTCTTCACATTTTTATTTTGAATACAATAAAATTGTCTATGTTTACAATCACTCAGTGTCTTTCTTTTGGGTAACAGTTTAATGGTTGGATGCATGTGAGCAGTTTAATGGTGGAAAGACAATTACTCTCTCACACGTTCTTCCTAATTTTATTGTGGGTTACCCCTATTGTAGGTTACCCCTACAGCTGGCACATGGGGCAACCCGCTAGTCTGAACATGTGAGGAGGGGTAATTCATCAACAGCAGCTAATGGAAGAAAAGCAGCAGCCCTTTATCTGTTTTTACTCTGTATTGTTTCTGTTTGGATTCAGAGCTTCCCGAGGGGGCTTTAAAAAGAAATACATCAGTCTTAGTAACTTACTGTTAGAAGGCACACTATGGCCATGTAAATCTTCCTTACAAAGGCAAAGCAATACAAAATGCTCCCTTCACAGGAAAGAATGCTTCAGGCATGCTTTATGAACTGAGCATGCTTGCCTAGTGCATCCATCTCTTTTGTTCCTTCCATGCTGCTGGTGACCAAAACCAAGCATCTGCAGTCTGCCTTGGAATCAACAGGTGAAGTACCTCACCAGCAGTCACATGGGGACAGCTGCTCAACACTGAGCACTCCAGGAGGAAACATTGGCCTGGGTGGCCAAGTCAGTGGCCAAGCAAACATCACAACAGCCTGCCTTTGAAGCCTTTGTGATCTGCTGAGGAAGAGATGTGCCCCTAGACATGCTTCTGCCACTGCCACCAGGCTCCACGGCTTGTAGCACATGAGGAGGATGCGAGAGGAGGGTGCTTGGAGTGACAAAATATGTTGAGCTGGCCGTGGTCCAGTCCAAGAGACAGCCACCCCAGGCTGTGCTGCACCAAGATAAAAGAGCAAGCCAACAATTCCTGTCGTGCTCCTGCTCTTTCACAACACTGCCAGTCCACTGGAAATGTTTCCAGTCACCTCAATGGTCAGTCTGCCCCCAATCCACTCCTCTTTTGCAGCGGTATGAAGAGATGTATTTTACATATTAAGAAAGAAAACATTAGAAGTAACAATTTGAGAACATTTCTGCAGTTCCTTGGATCTGTCATAAATTGCACATGCAATTTTTCACAGATTCAAAGGTGTACCAACTAGTAGCAGCTTTGTGTTGACACTTCAAATCATTTCACACACCAATGAAAAGTGGCACTATCAGTAGGCCTGCTTTTCTCTGGTGCTGGTAAAAACAAATGTGGCATCCCATATAGAATCCCTATGTGGGGACAGGGGACAATGGGTGGGTGTACCCAGAGGTGGGTGTACCCCTTGACCCTCATTGAGGGTAGGAGTGCATCCCCAGAGCCCCCAGTTGGGTACCAACAACACAGACCCACCCAGCTGTTTGGCAGAGATAAGACAATTTCGCCAGTCAGATGGGAGGGCAGTGACAGGGTTAAAACACAGAAGGATGAGGCTTGACTAATCTGCTCTTCATCTCACTTAAGGCCTGTCCTCTTGTGAAAGCCAGGAAGCTGCAGAGAGACTCACCCCCTGTAAAGGCTTGGTATTAAAAGCAAAAGAGAGGCCGATAAAACCAGGCAGTGGAGGAGGAAACTGGGGAAAGGAGGATGGCTATAAGACTCAAATGCCTTACCCTTTCCAGAATTAAGGCCTTAAGGGAGTGGTCAAGCAACCTAACAGTCAAAGAGGTGGACTAACAGAAGGAAGCCTGACAGAAGCACGCGAAGCCACTCTAGGGACACTTCTGATTACTTCGAATCAACAGCCGCACCTATACCGGCCCCTTTGGATGCCTCGCTCCACCAACCCTCTGCCTCCACTGTCTTCTTTTCCTTCTATGTCTGTTCTTGGCCTGCAGTCTGTTCTGCCTCTGTTCCTTTATGCACACTGTTTAGGGCTCCTCTGCTTCCTGAGTTCTCTCACCCCGCTATCCGATGCTTAGCCTCTTTGCCTTTTCATCATCCTGATATTCACTGGCAGCCCCATAATTATGAAAAACCTCCCCAGGGAGGTGCACCTGGCTCCCTCACCTTTGACCTTTAGGAGGCAGTTGAAGATGGTTTTATTCATGGCAGCCTTTGACTAATTTCAGTTCTTCTGTCTATTGGCAGTTTTAAACTACTGATTTTAAATGAGTGGCTTTTATGGGTTTTATAGTGTTTTGCTGTTGCTTACATTGTAAGCTACCTTGAATTCGTGTAAAACAGAAAGGCAGCTAATAAATGCTTTAAATAAAATAAAATGAATTGGTTCTTGCTTTTTGCCAAGAGCACAGGGCTTTTCCTGGCCCAAGGGAAGTTTTTTCTCATTCACCCTGACCTTTCCCTTCTCTGGAAGAGCCCGTGCAGTGCCTGAGAATTCCATCTCCGAAATACCTCAGAATTTCATAAAGCCAAGACTACAGCTTTTAGATACAACAGCTCAGTTAACGACTAGCACAGCTCCATCAACTGACAGGAAAGATATTTGCAGGGACAGAGATTTTTAGTTTAGCTAATTCTGAGGTTCTGAAGCAAGGTGTAGTATTCCCCCCCTTCTCCCGGTTGCACACTCATCCCACTCTTTCCAAATATTCAAAGATCTTATTTTGAAATAGGGCATATTTAACTGCACATCCCATCTTGCTTTCCTTTCTCTCCCCTGTCCCATCTCCATAAAATTCCAATATGCATGATATTAATGTTAGAAATATACTAAATATTTCTGTAACATAAAATACAAATAGAATGAAGAAAACTAACCTTTTAGCAGGCAGCCTAAGCTATGTCCTGGTAGCCTGACCTGGGGCTAAAGTCATGGAGGGGTTGCATGCCTGTGTTACCAACTAGCTACAGCTGTTTCTGGATTTTATTTCTGCTCTCTGAGTTAGCTGGTGGCAGAACTTAATGGCACACCCAGTGGTGAACCAGAGTCACTGCAAGGCAAGGATGCAACCCCCCTACCAGGCTGCAGCCATTCCAGGCAAAAGAGGGATTATGCTAATAAACTTAGCACAACAGCAGTGCACACAGTATGGCAGCTGTCCACTGAAGCAGGCCTCCTGGGGCAAACATTCCATCTTGACCTAAAGGCATTGGACAGCCTATATACACACCTGGGAATGGGCACAGATGTTTGATTCTTCATCCTTTTTCCTCTCTCAAAGGTAGTAGTAACCTCACCTGCTAGTGTTTGCCTCATTGAAGAGCCAGATCTCTAGATATAGACTATTCTATAAGCACTGAAAGGACAATATATAAAATAGAAGAAAGCTAAGTTGCGGCAGACTGTGTAGCTATTGAAAATTGAAATACCTACCCCTAAGAGATATGACACAGGACAGGGAAAGCAATAACAGCTATTAAAAGAGGGCAACTGATTAAAGAAAAGCCACTTCTTTTGAAAGAGTACAAGAGAAGCCAGAGGACTGGGCCTTTGTACTGCATGGGAAAACAGACCCATTGTCTGATGAACAGAGGCCAAGCAGTACCACGAAGACAGGGAGGAATATCAACTTGTGCTTGCGCGGGCAGCATACATTACACCATCTTCAGTTGTTTGTTTATTCCTGGCTTCTTTTGCTATCATTAGGGGAACTGAAAGCATGCTTTAAGGCTAGGAGAATGGTGCCGAGAACTCATTTTTACTCACCTTGGGAGAACAATTCATCCTTTGTGTGCACGTGCATACTAATTGCCAGGGGTCATTTCGTAGAAAAAGAGGTGCAGGAGCTCATTAGCATAACTCATTAGCATAACTTATTTGCATATGCTAAACCACCTGACATCACTGGAAGTATATCAGAAGGCAAGGAGAGAGAGAGAGAGAGAGAGAGAGAGAAGAAAGAAAGAAAGAAAGAAAGAAAGAAAGAAAGAAAGAAAGAAAGAAAGAAAGAAAGAAAGAAAGAAAGAAAGAAAGAAAGAAAGAAAGAAAGAAAGAAAGAAAGAAAGAAAGAAAGAAAGAAAGAGCTGGCAGAGAGGGGACCACTACTAATCCAAGCCTAAGAAATACCACTATTCTGGGAGGATAGCTTCAATGATGGCTGAAGCCTTCAGAAGGCTGGTTGGAGGAACAAGGACCTTTCCAGGGGACGGGGTCATTTTGCTGCAGCCATGACACAAGCAGGCATTCCCCCGCGCCAGGGTGGGGTGGGGGGCTGGCACCAACTCCCGGAGCTGAGCTCCCCCAAGCTCCTGCTCAAAATGACCCCTGCTAATTGCCATTTGTGAAATAGCCCATATAACTAGTTTCCGGTCAGCTTCAACTTATCTAGATTTTTATGTCACTTTGGTCTCTTTGGTAGGGAACTGGTCTCAACTCAGGTATCTGAAGTGGACCTGGAAATTGTTCAGCAGGACACAGGCCTTCCAGCTGTCCCCAGGCCCAATGACACTAATTATGTTGAGTATATAGCACTGGAATGCTCAAGCATTTTGCATACATAGTATTCCCAATCCTTATTATCTCTCTTTTGCTGACGGGGGTGGCACTGAGTATAAGAGCAACTTGCCTAAGGATACCTAGTGGATTTATGGCCAAGGAGATATTCAAACCAAGGACTTTCTGATTCATAGCTCATATCTAGGCTGGTACCAGGCACAAGACGGGGGATGGGAACATGGGGGCACCACTGGCGGACATGGCACAAGGTCACTTCTGGGAAAAACTCAGAAGTGACACCACATCATTCTCAAAATCAATAGAAACTTTATGGAAAAAAACATAAGAGTTTCAGCAGATTCCTAGAGTGAAGTGACATCACTTCCAGGTTTTCCCCGAAAGTGATGTCATGCCACCCATATCTTAGCCACTACACCATGCCAGCTGTCATCAAGACTCTTTTCAAGACTGTTGTTTGAGCTGCATATTTTGATTACAATGCTTGTTTAGGTGGACACAAAGGGTTGGGTTCAAAATTTCCACTCTGCTGATTATGGAAGTCTCCAGTGCAAAGAGCCTTCTGGTGGCAAGTGGAGCAAAGTTCCTTGCACCAGCAGAAGGTTCTACCATTAGTAGCACAGAAACCATGTGTTCCACCAACACTGAAAAATTCTCATTTCCCCCCATTTTTATTAATGTAATTGTTTATTTTTATAAACAGCTGCAAGCTCTTAACCAAAGAGAAGTGGTATGGAAATGAAATAAATAAATAAGAATTGGCTGGACTTCTGGGATTCCAAAAGAAAGCTTGATGGAAATGACAATCCAGTGTGTCGCAGCAAAGTCCATACTAGGAATGATTAGGGATGGGATTGAAAATAAAATGGGCAATATTATAAAGTTATGGTGTTGCCTTATTTGAAATACTGTGTACAGTTCTGGTGCTATATCTTTAAAAAGGGCACTGTGGAACTGGAATACGTACAGAGGAGAGCAACCAAGATGATTAGGAGGTTGGGGCATTTTTCCTATGAGGAAAGGCTGGAGAGCACAGGACTTTTTAGTCGAGAAAAAAGATGGCTAAGGGGAGACAAGGTAGAGATTTATAAAATCATATATGAGGTGGAGAAAGTGGATAGATAGAAGATTTTCTCTGTCTCCTATAATAATAGAACTCAGAGATTCCCAATGAAGTCGTCAAGAAATTGGTTCAAGATAGACTAAAAGGAACTATTTCTTTACCAGTAATTAAGCTGTGAAATTCACTGCTAGGCAAGGTAATGATGGCCACGAGCATAGGTAGCTTTAAAGAGGGGTTAGACAGGTTCATAGTGGAGAGGTCCACCAATGGGTACTAGCCATGGTGAGTGAAGGGAGCCTCTGAATATGGCAAACCTCTGAATACCAGTGCTGGGAGGCAGCATCAGGGGAAGACTTCAGTTGCCATGCCCTGTTTGTTTGGTGCTCCAGGGCAACTGGCTGGCCACTGTGTGAAACAGTGTGTTGGACCAAAAGAACAGTGGTCTGATCCAGCAGTCTGTGCTTATGATTCTCCATCCTAATTTGCTACATCTCAGCAAGACTAGAATTCAGCAAACTTTCGGAGACAGAGGAACTCAACTTCCAGCTGATCTCTGTAATCAATTGAGGGTTGGCTTCCAATCCCCCATCTCCAAAAAGTGACTTTGTTGGACACCCAACAGAATTCCCCCAGCAGGAGATCAGAAGCTGATTCCTACCTGTTGCCTTATCAGCTGGCAACCAGTTTCTGATGGCTGCAAATACCCTGTTCCTGCAAATAGATACAAATGGACTGCTAAAAGCCTATTGATTAATTGGCTGCCTGATCACCCCTGGTGAACAGGTGAGCCAAACCAGCAAGTGTTCAAGCATCCCTACCAAAGATACTGATTTGCTCATATCAGTGGCATATCAGAATGCCATGTTCTGGATTCCCAACTGACATACTGCATCACTGTGTTCTTCTGTCATATAAACAGAAAACTAAAACTATCAGTAAACATGGAGAGAGCTCTTCCACAAGGAATGCAGAGCTGACAAATCTAGTAAATGGAGTTAACTGGTCCTTAATTTTCGCTGCATTTTTTCCTCCTGGGGATGCATGGCAGCAGTTTACGCAGCTAGCAAGATTCCTGCTTTCAGCCACTAGATGTCAGTGGTGTCTGCATTTTAATAGCTGCAGGATGACTGCATATACACACAAGAATCAGTTGTGGGGATGGTTTATCAGTATATCTAATTCTGAACAATAGCTATAGAGTATAGATCAAAACATCTGCACAATGAGATGAGGGGGTCCTATAAATCTAGGGGAAGCCCTAGGATTGCAGAAAAATCCCATTCATTACAAAAAGCCCAATCCCAAACCTACTGGAGAAAAATGATACCCTACAACATTATATCACAAGAGCTTGACTGCCATTTGAGTACTGCTTAGGAACCCCCATAAAGAGACAATGGAGGTAAGGAGATGGTGGGAAGGGCAAGAGGGCACCAGTGGTGCAAGTAAACAGGGCAGGCAGGCAGTGGGGAGCCAGGCAGAAGAGAAGGGAAGGGAAGGGAAGAGTGAGCAGAAAGCAAGCAAGGTCATGGTAGAGGTGGAGAAGAACCATGGCAGGAAATGGCGGTAGGATAAGAAGGAAAAAGTCATTGGTGGGGAAGGAAGCAAGAGGAGGAAATGGGGGCCAATGAGATATGGAATTTCTCCTCCCCCATGAGTTTCTCCAAGTCTCTTGCCACAGTTGTTAGACTTCTGATGGGGGAGGCTGGGACATGCTCTACCCTCCATCTCCCCAAATCAGCAGGCTGATACCGACAGAAGAAGCAAGATACTTGGAGCACCAAGACAGACTTTTTGCCTGCCCCCCTGTACCCAGGTTATTGGGCATCTAGATGAGAGGAATAAAGATGACAGGGAGATGAAAGCAGTGACAGGAGAGTTTGGAAAGGGAGAAAAAGTGGCAACCAGACTGGAAAGAAAGGAAAGGGGCAGAAAGTGATGACAAGTGGAGGAAAGACTGTGGAGACCAGACTGGGGAGCAAGAAAGGGGTGGAAAGAGGGAATTATATATGAAGAGAGATAGAGATTGGATAATAGGGTAGTGGCAGCACGGGGGGGGGGGGGATAAGA
The DNA here is from genome assembly GCA_029233225.1 of Lepidodactylus listeri. Classification (NCBI taxonomy): domain Eukaryota; kingdom Metazoa; phylum Chordata; class Lepidosauria; order Squamata; family Gekkonidae; genus Lepidodactylus; species Lepidodactylus listeri. The sequence continues at coordinate 45,762,087 of JARCFY010000012.1, forward strand.
TTTCCATCTAATGCATGTCTTATTGGCTCCCCATGTCATTTATTCCCAATCACCTGAAATACAATTCCTTGGCAAATCTTCAGTAGGGAGACCCTCTTGCCTCATCTCCTGGGGTCTTCTTAGCAACACACATCTCCATTTTGTATATTCTAGGCCTGTAAGACATTTTTGGAGAAAATCCAAGCTGTGTATAAGCCAGTCTTCAGTTTCCTGAATGGGGATAGGTACTGGGGGGGCCCTAGTATGTGACATCTATTTCATTTAAATATTATATCCCACTTTGTGGACTCAAAAAGGCTTGTAAATGAAAAGCCCCAACTGAAATAAAGGTTCTTTACCCAACAGGCTCCCAATACACCCTTGAAGCAGGTGACTAGCCACTAGATCAGCTAGGTCTTCACCACCACCCTGACAAAAAGGTCACAAGCTCCTTCAGGTGATGCCCTTTGCTTGCACCAAAGGCTTGGGCCTCTGACCACATCCACACTGTACAGTACTTGCAGAGAGAGGGGGAACAAATACTCAGCCTGTGTCTTATTTGTCCAGTTTCCTTCCTTCCAAAGAAAACTGGGTAATAGCCATGTTACAGTTGCTTCTTTCTCTGCCCCACATCAGTTCTCCTGGACTCCAAGTTTCTAGGTATTTCAGATAATAGGGAAGGAAAGCCATCCGTGGGGCTGCTTTTGAAGAATGTTTAGAAGCGTCAGGTACAACAAAATACTCTTGACTAGGTTAACATTGGAGTCAGCTACAGGAATCATATTGTCCCTGTACTGAAGAATCTGCTCTGGCCACCAGTTTCCAGGCACAATTCAAATGGCTGTTTGAACTAGTTAAGACCTTCTTCTCAAGCCATGCTCTGTGAAGCAACATCCACAGGAGACAGGTGGCCAGAGACAAGCCTTTTTCAGTAGTGGCATCCCCTTTCTGGAATGCTGTCCTCCTAGAAGTTTACCTGATGCCTAAAGGCCAAAAGAGAAGGACCAGGAAAAGACATTTGTTATTTGCTCAGACTTTTATCTGAATTTTCCCTCTCCTTTTAATCATGTTGCCACTTGGCCATTTTAGAATTTTACAGCATATTTTATGGTATGTATGTTGTATTGTCCTCGACTCACCTGTTTTTGCTTATCCTGCTTACAGGTTATATTGTTCGCTTTCTGCTGTTGACTAGTTACATTTCAACTCTATTTTCCACTGACCTCGAGCCATTTTTTAGTTCTGGTTGTGTTTGATGCTGGTTAGTTGTTTTAATAAGGGACTGTGTTTTGTTGGGATAGTAAATGTAATAAATAGAGTGTTAGTCAATAATTTTCCGGGAACTTAATCAAGAAACCCACTCAAAGGCAAGCCTGGAAGAACAACAGGAGCAAACAGGGAGATAAGAAGGAACCTGTAGGCTGACAGGTTGTCCTAGAGCTAGAACAATCCAGCTGTACAAACAAAGGCCTAGAAGCAAGTATTTTATAACCACAAAAGGTGCAACAAATGAGGTACCTGGAGGAATTCAAGAGAATATCGCTATGCCCCTTCCTTGTCCCACCACTACTGCTCCTCTTGTGCCTAGACCAGAAGGCTCCCTTTTTAAAATCCTCATTGATCCTAACAATGCTACCAAGAAGCTTCTAATTGGAAAGATATTTCTCATTTAGATAAAATTCTAATTTACTTCTGTGTCATGCTGTTGCTGTGATTGGATGACACTGCACTTCTTATCTTGTGGTCTACAAATGAGTACAGCAAGACGTACAGCAGGCTTCTGGGAATACAGCTGGAAAATCTTACAGACCCATGATTATAACAGCAACATTCAGATGTTTTTTCCCCCAGGTGTTTCATGCATTCTTTCAGAAATCCCTGCAAGAGCCCTACAAGTTGGTCGCTGTTATCAGCACCATATAATAGCTATGCGGACAAAACTGAGAATAAGCTGACTTCATGGCTGTGTTAAGCTGTGAGCCCCTTGTTCACTGCTGAAGTTCATGGCACTTAAAGCAGCACTCTACACACCAGCCAACGAAGTGACTACTTCCAGAACAGAGATCAATACTGACACACAGAGACTCATTTCATTAATATGGGTTTGTATTTTTAAAAGCAATATTTTAAAAAGTCTAAATGCAACATTTGCTTTTACAAGTTTTTATCTTCATATTGCTTGGCCATTTTGACATATAAATTATTGCTCACTAGCTCTCATAAATACGCAACACAATGATATATACAGAGGCCAACAAGCATGAAATATGTAAAGGAGTACATTGGCAACCATGTTCCTGGTAAATCAGAGCATTTCATACATACCAGTTCTCATAATGGTGGATAAATATAAGGTGTGGTCCCTGAGAAGTTAGGCAAATATTCTTGGTTTGGGCTACCTATTCGGTTAACCATTAATGCAAGCTGACTGCATCATGGCACTCCAGAAAGACCAGAATGAATTAGACAAATGGCCGTTTCTCTATTTGCCAACAGTGCCCCAATATTTAACAGTACAAGAAGAATACAATAAATAGCCTATGCAAATAAATAGTTATTTACTCTGCTAAAAAGGTTAATATTTACAGCTTACTTTACTTGTATTTTTACAGTTCAACTTATTTTTTTCATTCAGTTTGTGGCAGCTCCCCCCTTCCCCCCGCTTGCTATTAGGGTCCAACACATATCTAAACTGGCTAAATCAAAAGCCTCTTGTGAAACACTGGTTTCTCCTCTTTCTTCACCTGACTCTCTTCCAGCTGTGAAGGGCAGCAGACATAGATTAACAAGGGGAATGATCTAGCCAAAGGTAATTATTTAAGTTTTATCAGCTTCAGTGTGAGAGTAAAACATGTATCCAATTTCTCCCATTGAATGGAATAAGATGTAGGAGGATGAACCCATCTTCCTTCCAGACTTCACAATATACACTTGCAGATATACATATCAGCAACTCAAATGCTGGTTCAGTCATCAGTCTTGTCTGTCTTCCCATGTTGGGTCATCCACTTATATTTATTCATCTATACTTCCATTTCTCCCTACACTTTTAAGAGTTGCAAAACTACTCTAGAGATGGGAGAGGTGAGTTTGGTTAGTGATGGCCAAGCGTTAGCCAATCGAGCACTATGTACAGCTTCCACCGTTAAGTATGCTTCCCCCGCAGCTCTACCACTCAAATGATTTGTGAACACCGTCCTTGGAAGTGCTTACTTTTGGCTCAATTGTATTCTTGGTTGTTTTAGCTGTAATGGACTACAGTGGGAATGAACAGTCTTTTTGTGATAGGTGCAACAGTGGCCACCTACTCTCTTAAAAATTTTATCCCTTATTTCATTAACAGAGGGACACAAGTAGAACTGTCCACAGATTTCCATATCATCTAGTACAGAGCTAAAGAACTGAGAAGGTATCAGATCTCTCTATTACGGGGAGCACGGGACAACATGGGCTTGTTCTTGAAGCAGAAACGTTTCAGAAAACCAGCTCTTCAGTATACCATTTTGCTAGAAAGGGGGGAAAATACCAACTGGCACATTAAAGCTAAAGTTTTAACTGTAGGAAGAACTAAACCTTATTCCAGCAAACATGCATTTCCCAAATGTATGTATTCATTAATAAAAACTCAATGGCAGGGTTTGCTTAAACCTTTTCACATCTGCTGATCCTTCACTGCAAATCCCCCTCTCTTGGCCATTTATCTCCTAGTCAGCCTTCTGAATGCAAAGCCCAGGTGGGAGAATTAAAAACAAACAACCCCCCACACACTAACCTGTAAAGGAGAATAGCTCATGGTGGAAGGTCTAAGCATCTGTTTTTCAATCAAAGATTCGCATGCTCAAATGCCCTCCTGCCAATCTCCCCCACTAGCATTATAAACTAAATGTAAGGTTAAGATCCCATGTCTGTGCTATAATGCCTATTTCTACCTTCTAAAGATCTGACTAGCTTGCACATATTTAGACGGTTAATTACGAGAATAGTGATCAAAAAGCTATTTGTGGAAGAAATGGTGCATGAAGGAAAAGTTGGCCACAAGTTTCTGTGTGTTCGTTGTTTGCTTGTAGCAAACTCCCACAGCTGAAGAAATGAGCTGCAATTTAGTTATAAAAGTATCTTGTATTTACAGCTAAGTGGCTGAAAGGAAAACTCAACTCATGCTCCTAAATAGCTTATTTGGAGTTGTTAATATTTGTCCAATTACCTTAAGGATATATTTATTCAATGGACAGTCAATTTCCCCTCACTGTAATGCATAAAAAGACTTTTTGCAATAAAAGGGAAATAATATAGCATATTTGTAATAGCAACTACAGTTACATTTCAGAAATGCATTTTCTTTAAATTATACCTGTATACTATTTCACAAATTTTATATTGGGGAGGCCAAAATTTACCTGCAAGAATTCCCCCTCTCCCCCACCCCCAAACCCTTATGATGTAAAGCTGGTTTTATAGCTTTTTCAATAACACATAACCTACCAGGAAGAATCTTGTGCAGAAAAAACTCCTGAACAAGTATGGTCTTTAGAACACAAGCAATTCTGTTACATAAAAGGAGAGTTCAATTGCTTTGGTAGACTCACATTTCAAACAGGACTATTTTTCCCCAGCCTTGTTTGTCTAGCATAGTATCACAAAGCAGTAGAAGAAGAAGAAATTGCATTTATACCCTGCCCTTCACTACCCAAGGAAGTCTCAGAGTGGCTTACAATCTCCTTTCCCTTCCCCTCCCCACAACAGACACCCTGTGAGGTACGTGGGGCTGAGAGAGCTCTGACAGAAACTGTTCTTCTTCAAGAACAGCTGTGCCAGAACTATGGCTTGCCCAAGGTCATCCAGCAAGTGCAAGTGGAGGAGTGGGGAATCAAACTTGGTTCTTCCAGATTAGAGTCCGCGCACTTTAACCACTCACCTAACTGGCTCTCAGTACACGCTCATTGCCCACATGAGTATTTTCTATAAAGCTTCATATAGATTTTCACAGTGAAATGTATTGACTTGTATCATACATAACCAAAACCACGCAGCAATTCCTTGAGACAGCTTAATACCTTAATACCAATACCATGAAGATGTTCTAGCAACAAGTGTGAATCGCAGGCAATTTCAAGAGACATCTGATACTAAGTATTAATTATGATTTATCAAAGTGAAAACTGATATTTAAGAATTATTGGAGGAAAGTGCTGCTTACTTTTTATCCTTATTTTGATATCACAGTACAGAACATGATTTTTACACAAAAAGAGTGTGGGCCTTTCCAGACAAATACTTATTAGTGCTACATGTGTCAATATACATTTGTTGGATGGGACCCAGATTTCTCTCTCAAGGAAGCTCGTGTGTTTAAGACAGTATATTTTCCTAGCCAGACAATGTACAATGTACATCCTGGAATATGATTCTGCAAGCGCCATGAAATCTGTTGGACAGTACTCATGATATCACCAATGAAAGGCAACTCAACTTCCCACAATAGTGCTCAGTTTGCACAGAAAAGATTCTCATGTGAGTTAAAACTGAGGCCATATGAGGAACTGCCCCTTGTCATAGACAGTCCTAGCAGCCAGTAATCAGATTTTGCCTTGAGGCTTTAGTAGGGCTTGCTGCAGAAAGAAAACTGATGAGGAACTTTCCCAGAATTTGCCTTGAGAGTAATCCATTTCAGTTATGCTGAGATTCTGTTATGCAAAAGCTGAGCATCTCTTTTTTATGCTAACATGCATATCCTGCAGTATGGCCATTCCCTGAGCACAGGTAATCCACACCCTTTGTATGTGGGTATATTGCTATTGCCTCTGACTAGAGCCTTGTGGGACTATTCCTCAAAAGCAGAAATGCAATAATGTCAAAGTCTGAACTGTCTGGGAAGGGCCCCCTTGTGTCTATTTGGTCTTCTAAAATGAAGTGTGTGCTCTGCAGATTAGGTTTTCAATGCATGTAAAGTATTCTATTTTAATAATGTTGGTAGGTAAATCATACAGTATATGGATAGGTAACCTCTAACATGTGTACCAAACAGTGGCATAACAGAACATTTGATTTCAGGGCCAGTTCTCTGTCCAAGCAACTGGGAAGAGCCCCTGAGTTCCTGGGTTCTAGGGAAAAGCTGTTAATGCTCATCCACTGCATGTGCAAGCCCACGGTGTGCAGCAAAACAGTGCAAAACAGCCCCTAGTACGGTGATGTAGAGACTTTACTTTTGTGGCATCTATACCATAAAGGCCACTGCTCTCCTGCCCCACATTGGAAGCTGCTCATTGTAGGCTTCATTTACCTTCTGATAGATTTCCACTTATCTATTTAGCCAGTGTGCAACTTGCACCTATCTAAAGTTAATTAGTTACCTTATGTACAACAATCATGGAGAAAAAAACCCTTATAGCATTCCTTTGTAATACGCAATGGAGCCTGTCAGCTGCAGATATTGTTAAGAAAATCAGAATCATTGGTAAAGCAGTAACAGAGACAATTCTAAATTTTTTAAAATGTTAATTATGAGAAAAATTGTAAGGACCATGCACTCTTCTAGTTGATCAAGTGTAGAGACACTTCACTTGCTACCAGAAATTATATTCATATGAACTTTTGTTTTTTTGTTATGAAGCACACTTTGAAGTGAAAGTGACAAGATCAAGTAACAGCTGATGTTTGGCTACTATTTTATAATTGGTTTGAATTCTATTTGTATGCTGTGCTCTTAACAAGATGTCTTGCTTTATGCTTCAACTAGTGGTTGCTACATGTCCTGGGGAAGCCAAAATCGCTCACAGTACTTCCTCTTTCTTTTTGGCAACAGTCAATACTTTGGCAGCTTACGATCAATGAGGTACATCCCTGTGTGGCGAATTGTGAGCGCTGTCCTAATACTGTGTTACTTCCTTCATGATGGTTATCAGCATTTTCTTTCAATGTAACACTGACAGAATCCGGTTTGAAAGGTACTCTGGACCATCACTGTTTTTAAGGAAACTCAAGTGTTGAATGAGGAGAATGTGGTTCCTCTCTTTCCCGCTCTGCAGTTGAATGGAGCTGACATTTTCCTCATCCTTGGAAGGCTGATGTGAGCAGCTCTCCTTTTCACTTTGCATGAGATTCCTGCATATGTTGTGGCATCAGTTACTGATAAAACTCAGTAAACATCTTTCTCCCAGGGAAGCAACTTGCTTGGCATAAACATTCACTTAACTGAAAGTACTGCAGTTTGTGTGAACTTAGACACGAGGCTCTATCCGATGAGAAAGCTCAAACAACATCTGCTGGTTGTCTATGATGTGCAAATGATGGACATAGGACTTTAGCTCCAAATGCTCTTTTGGGGACACGTCACTTCCTAAAAGTTAGACAAGATAAAAATAAATAATAGAAGTTAGTTTGCAGCTTTGTTCTTTGGGGTTTTTTTCTGAACTCATATCCAAAGTGCAATGAAGCACACTTTGACACTCCCAAACTATTCAAGTTTGATTTCTAATTTTATTTCTGTGCTAATGAATTATAGATGTGGCTAAGGATGGTTTACTTTTGACCTTGCCTGGGCCTGTAGCTACTGGCTTCCCCATATCTGCTCTCATGTGGCCTCTACCCTAGGGAAGGAAGTTCAAATACATAAATTAGCTTAAATTGCTCAAGGAGCTAAATGCATTGGAAACAAGATAAAGGACTAAGGGCTAAAATCAATTGTACATTTTAAATTGAAGGTAATTTCAGGATTCTGTAAATTCCTGGAGCCTTAAGCAGGCTGACTTCTCCCTCTTTCTCTGCTCTGTGAAGGGCAACACGAGATTTCAAAATCATTCCCCTGTACACCTCAGTGATTGTATTTGCTCTATACACATTCATCTGATAAAATGAAGCGGTAGTCCACAAAAACTTATGTCACAATAAGTATTAGTCTTTAAGGTGCCAAAAGACTCTATTTGCTTTTGGTAAAAGAAGTTTATTGCATTGTAAGGCTGGTCAAAGAGACCTGTCTGGAAGGAGGCATTTTATACTAGTTCTACAAGCAATCTACTCACCAAACTGGTTACGCCTGCAATGTCTCAGTGTCCGGACTGTGTCTGCAATCATATGCTGTGAAAATTAAACAAACACAAGAGAATTCAGCCAGTAAATACTAATCTAAATAAGTGAAGCTTTTAAAAATAAGAACACTGTGGCAGAGGTACAAATGTTTCAGTGTGGGAAACAAGCCATTTTCCTCTGCCAGTCTTTGGCAATCACACAACACAAGATTGTACAGAAGAAAAGTATCACGAAGGCTCACAGCTGCTTTTATAGGAAAGGTAATTGTCTGGATTCTGCATGCATCCAGAACATAAAAGCCATTCTTCTCTTTGAGAGGAAACCATAAGTAGTACTGTGTGTGAAGCCAGAGTCCCTAGCCTCCGTTACACTAAAACGTAGCACACATTTTTTATTTTAAAATGCACACTGCCATCTCACAACAACACAGTAACTGCAGTTGTACACATTTATTTTATTTATTTAATAGATTTTAATCCTGCCTAACCTCTAAGGAGCTGACATCATTCTCTGTTCCTTCATCTTATCCTCATAACCACTCCGTGAGGCAGGATTAGGATGAGAGAAAATGACTGGGCCAAGATCAGCAAGCTTCAGTTCCCCGCGGTCCCCTAGAGCCTGGTCTGACATTCCACACCACACTGGTGTCTCAGATGTGTATAACAATTCTCTCAACATGTGAAGTAGTAGAGATGCTTTTCAGAAATATATGAAAACTGTATCTCCCTTTCTGCTCCTCCATGGGGACAAAGGAACTCAACAGAACCTGCCACTACTGCTTACCCTTTCAGCCCATGAATTACTGAAGAGGCAGAAGCCTCTAGGTCAGGGGTGGGCAATTGTTTTGGCTCGGGGGCCACTTTGTGGGAGTGGAGGTTAGCGGAGGGCCGCACCTTTTAAAATGATTGCATTCATTAGTTAACTTTGCATTTCAGAAAAGGTATAAATTGTATCATAAAAATCAATAAGTATAAATTAAATAAAATAGTGGTAGTTTTATTCAATTTATTTATTGTGCTAATTTCATATCATCTATAGCTGCAAGCACATTTAATTTTAGAATCAGTTTAATGAGACAAATGTACCCTATCAGACTTTTCTACAATTTTTTTGAAATCAGATTGCTTGTTGAGATTTTCATCACAGCCTGGAAGTTAATGTCTGTCAAAGAGCATCTATATTTACTCTTGTTGATCTTCATGCAAGAAAAACTTTGTAGACCCAAATATAGAGAACATTTTCCCAGCAAATTTCTTCATACATGGAAATTTTTTCAGCAGACAAAGATTTGTAAAAGTCAACTAATGTCACAGCATTAAACATTTCTTTCACAGTGTGATCTGACTGCATGTCAATAAGTTCAAGCTGCAACTCCTCAGGTGCTGTATCAATATCAGCAGTGATGGGATAAGAGAGCAAATTGAATTTAGGCTCAATTTTCTTGAAGTCCTGAAATCTTCTTGGTGGGCCGCAAAAAACTCTGTGGCGGGCCGCATGTGGCCCCCGGGCCGCCATTTGCCCACCCCTGCTCTAGGTCTTTCTCTGAGCCTCATCCATAAAGGCAGATAGCCTAAGCCACTGCTATCTGATTCAGGAATCTAGGCAGGCTGAACAGACAATTGGCTCTTCACTATTTCTCTTGCAGTGCTAGAGGATGTCTGCCAACAGACCAGTACCCTACCCTGCCTGATATGAAAATGGTGTCCTCGCATGATAATTTTGCCTGTTTCAAAGCTCCATGATTTTACCCTGCAAATACAAAAGTTGGCATTGTGTCCAAAAATAAGTATCCTGAGATTTTCAGCTTCCTTTTCTTTTAACTTTAGGGGTTGCAATATTAAACTTGAAAGTGTTGGAGCATTACCTGAACAAACTGCAGAAACTGAAGAAGGGTGGAGCAGGATTTGCTGTGATTAGCAAGTAGGACTTCAGAACCACACAGTGGTTCAGGACTAGCAAGAATACTATGTATTATGCTAAATCAATAAGCACAAGCAGGGGACCCACAAGGACTTGCAGGCGGCATTGCATCCCCCCACCCCCCAGTATTTCCTCTTTCCCTTTCCTGAAAGCCCCCATAACCTCTCGCCTTTTCCTGCTTCCTCTCTCCCACCAGCCAACCTACTTTTATCTGGCCCCCATCTGCAACTTTCCCTCCTTCCCTCCCCCAGCAGCCTCTCCCTGGGAAAAGTCTGGCCCAATTGAACAGTGCCAAGCTGGGCCAAGCTGTATGATGGCAAACCTGCAAGGACATGTAAGCAGGGATTCAACATGGGTCTCCCAGATCCTTATTGGAAATTCTAACCACCGCAGCATAGAGGCTTTTGTGGGGTGGCTGCTGTTTAGTAGTAAGCAGCTGAGCCTTGATAAGTCATGCAAGATGCATGATAACAAGCTGCCCACCAGTGACTGCCAATGAGTCTTCCCTCAAAGGCCAAAACAGGATTGGAAACAGCCCTGACTCCTCTCCCTGCCTTTTACTGGCAGAAACCAAGGTTCCAAATGGAGAGTGTTTCTTAAAGCTGCTTTTAAAAAAAAACAAAACCCAGTGGGTATTCCTTGGTATAAGCTTTTGTGTGCATGCACACTTCTTCAGATAGTGTATCTGAAGAAGTGTGCATGCACATGGAAGCTTATACCATGAATAAAACTTTGTTGGTCGTAAAGGTACTACTGGACTCGAACTTTGTTCTGGCTATAACTTTATTAGCCTCCAGAATAATTGATTAGTGCAATAAATGGGTAAACACGTATAGATGTGTGTGCATGCCAGCACTCAAAATCACCACAACTACAATTACATTCATTCAGCTTCCTGGCCAACTAAGATACGGGGATCTCTCACCTTTACTAAGAGATTCTTGTGTGCCTCCCTTGGAGGGAGAGCTTGTTTTCTCTTTGATTATAACAGATTACACAAATCTTGAAAACTAACTAAAGACAGTAAGCCACAATATGGTTAAAGGAAATCATCCTACTGATAATGGGAAATTCTGGATACAGAATACAATGCTAAATGTATTTGATTCTAAAGACACTACATTAATACAAAATAAATATTACAGCTTTGTGAAAAAAGAGATTAGATAAAGTAACAATAATTTTCTCACAGTACCAAATTTAATAAAGGGAAATATTACCTACCAGCTTCTCAAAGTTAACAAGGTTATCCAGAAAAGTTTTATTTCCTTCATGTATAAATGTTACATCTAAAAAACAAAACAAATCATTTTCACTTTATGCTCAGCAACATCATGGTAACTGCACTAAAATATATTGGTGAATATTACATTTTATGCTATATCTGTTCCTAAAACAGAAGATTTTTAGAAAATCAAAGTGACCTGACATTTACATTATTGCATCCCTGCCTACCCATTTCGTCTTGAAATCCACTGTTCATAAACTTAAACCTCTAGGTTTTGGGGGGGAGGTTAGGTTCTTTGAAAGACAGGACCTTCCATTCTCCACCCACTGAAGCATAACAGCTCTTGATTGAAACCAAGCAAGAAATAGGATTGGCTTTGCAGCAAAGCTTTCCCAAACAGGGCTATCTCACCATCTGGGGCATGTCAATTAAGTTATGAGGATGCCAACTTCCAGGTGGGACCTGGAGATCCCCCAAAATTACAGTTAATCTCCACACTACAGAGGTCAGTTCCCTTGGAAAAAATGAATGCCTTGGTGGGTGGGTTCTATGACACTGTACCCCACTGAGGTCCCTGTCCTCCCCAGGCTCCAACCCAAAACCTCCAGGAGCTTCCCAACCTGGAGTTGACAGCCCCACCCCGCTGGTGGCCAGGGAGGACCTTGCAACCCTAATTAAGTATGACGTTTCTGCTTTTGAATCAATAATGAACAAGCTACAAAGGCTAAAACATGCTGTCTTTGACTGACAGGGTCCCAAAACACTAGGATAGAGATGACAAAAAATAAAAACTTGTTGCAAAATACCACCCAAACCTTCAATCGCCAACCTGAAAGGTGAAAGAAGTGGGGAGGTTGTGAAAAGGTCTGTCAATAAGACTTGCTACTGGGTCATTTGCGGGTGCAAGACCATAAATTGTCACCCTCCTAGGTATCCCTCCAGTTACTTGCACTAGCAATTTAATCTGGGTCTTAATATACAGTTCTGCAAATGTGCTTTTCAAATGCATTAAACCTCATTTGGGGCTCGCCTCAGCCAAGCTGGCATGGCACTCTGAATGCAGCTCAGTTCTCCCCTCCTCCCATACTGTTTGTGCTCCCTCCAGCCTCCACTCCTGGAATCCAGGTGCAACATCATTATATATACTCCTACCACACTAGCTTGCCTGCCCCATCACTAAATCAAAAAGGAGGTGAAATTGTTACTGTCAGTGTTAATAAAGTAAACTGATGAAGACTGAAGAGGATTTTTCCCCACAGGTTCTTTAAAGACTGCAGGGGAAACCTTTGGGAGGGGAGGGAAAGAATGCGAGAAGAAAAGAAATTTGCTTTGCTGCCAAAATGCATGAGTCTAGATAAATTCAGTGGAGCAGAAAATTGCATCTGAGCTACAATGTAAAAGCGAAACGGTGTTTTATTAAATATTTGAAAATACCAGCCAGATATCCAAAAGCAGTGTCTGTGAAACAACAAGGCTTAGTACAGAAATTCAATTACCTTAAAAGTGGTATTGCTTTCCCCATTTTAGAAGGGTTATTTCAAGCTTCCAGCAATATCTATATGACCTATTCTTTCTTAGAGGTGTTAATTCTCCTCTCCTTTGCTTGATGAGCCCAGCCAGAGTGACTGAACTGTGGATCAAGCCCAAATGGCACAGTGATGTTTTTGTTTTACTTTCCTTGCTAGTCATGTATGCGTTTGTACTTACAACCATAATTTAATGCTATTTGTGGATTACAGATATCAAGACAACCATGTAAGCATAGTGTAAAGACCATTCCCCTTCAATATGAACCTGTTTGAGCATGGCAATCTCCATTGTAGGGCCTGTTTACTGTACTAACTATCTGAGGTAAGATGCACAGCCATAAGGGACAGGGTCTCTTATGAGGTGGCATTTTGGTTATGGAACTCCCACCCAACTGCTGTTCACCTGGCATGTTCTTTTTTAAAATTTTAGGCATGAGGTAAAGATGTGTTTGTTCTTCTGGGGCTTTGTAAATCAGGTGTTGTTGTTTGTTTTGTTTCTTTGCATTGGCTTGGCATCTGTTAACGTAAGAACATAAGAGAAGCCAATGTTGGATCAGGCCAGTGGCCCATCCAGTCCAACACTCTGTCACACAGTGGCCAAAAACACCAGGTGCCCTCAGGAGGTCCACCAGTGGGGCCAGGACACTAGAAGCCCTCCCACTGTTGCCCCCCTCCCACAAGCACCAAGAATACAGAGCATCACTTGCCTCAGACTGATAGCCACTGATGGACCTCTGCTCCATATGTTTATCTAATTCCCTTTTGAAACTGTCCATGCTTGTAGCCACCACCACCTCCTGTGGCAGTGAATTTCATGTGTTAATCACTCTTTGGGTGAAGAAGTACTTCCTTTTATCTGTTCTAACCCCACTGCTCAGCAATTTCATGGAGTGCCCACGAGTTCTTGTATTGTGAGAAAGGGAGAAAAGTACTTCTTTCCCTACCTGCTCTATCCCATGCATAATCTTATAAACCTCGATCGTGTCAGCCGTTGTTTCTCCAAGCTAAACAGCCCCAAGCGCTTCAACCTTTCCCCATCATTGGCACAACATGCCACCCAATGAATGTACTACAATTTGTCATATATATATATATAGTCCCCTCACCATAAAATCAACGCCCAGGCCAAACCGCTAGACCTAGAAACACAAAATTCTGAGAGAGCACTCCTACCATGGCGTAGGTGCTCACTACGAACGGATTTTTAGAAATTCGACCCCCTAAGTGGGTCAAAAGGGGGGAAATGTGCCCCCCATTGATTTCTATGAAGCTGCAAGGCTGCTGCCTACTTGCACCCCCCACTCTCTGATTGGTCAGCTGCAGAGCTCAGCATTCTGAGATTTAAAAAAACAGTTAAAAGAGACTGCAGAGAGCTAATGGCAGTTGAGGATATCAGGACTGCCTTAGCCCTGCTGCTGGCCCAGCCTCCTGGATGCCTTTAAGCCATGAGGGAGCCCGCCCCAGCAGTAATGCTGTAGTGATCCTGCCAGCCCCACCTCCACAGTGGCTTCTAATACTCCTCCCCCCTCCCCCTCCTACACTGGACAGGCAGCTGCTTGTCAGGTGTAGGCGAGGAGGTGGGATGCTTACAGCAAAACAATCCAGGGACACAAGTAGAGAGGCCATCACTTTCGTGGAAGGTGGCAGGAGATGATTTAACAGATGACTGCTTCTTAAATGAACAGTTGTATGTTGCCTGCTCCAAAGTGAGCTCACCAAGCAGCCTGGTGATCTTAGCACCTGAGAACAGAACTACCAATGTGGTCTACACAGAGGTCCTTCAGTGGAGAAAAAAAAAGTACATATGTCTTCATTTTTTACACTAGTCTTCTCCATTAGAATTCCTACAACAAATCTTACATTTCAAACTTCACATTGAAAGACAGAATTCCTGTCTCTGGTTGTGTTTCCTCAGCCCAATTTGAGAAAACACATGGCACAATCCTGTAGAAGAGAAATTTCAAGGACTTTATTAATAAAGGGGGAAGCACAGGTACAACAGGGCTTTGGACCCTCGAATACCCACCAGCTATCCCGAAGTTACAATGGGGGACACAGCATTTTATACCCACTATGATATCACACAAACAAGGCAAAGCTATTGGTTCCATCAAACTTTGTCAAACTTCCGTCATAACTTTCTGATTGGGCTCAGACTTGAGGGTTGGGCTTTCTCAAGTAGAGATGTTTCTTTTTTGCTAAACAATGGGCCTTCTTTTTCCTGGGCTATGAAGCTCTAAAATGTATCTATTGTAACAGATATAGGTACAGAGGGCTGATGTTCTTCATTTAACTAAGCTAACTGACATCAGAAACATGTGCAGTTGTAGCTGCCCAGAGCAAGGCCACTAGGTCTTGGCTGAATAGCAACTTTGTCGGCATTATTTATTTATTTATTTAATTTAGATTTATATCCCGCCTAGCCAGCACAAAGCAGCTCTAGGTGGCTCACAACATTAAAACCACATACAAAATTCAATTAACCATTAAAATTACAATAAATCACAGAACCCACTAAAATGGCGGCAATTACAGAAACCAACACCAAGACAATAGCCGCCATCTGCTACTACAGTCCCCCGGCCAGAGAGGTAACCACCTGAAGATGTACCGAGCCAGTACTTCATTGGCCACTTACCCAGAATGCATTTAAGCAATGAACCAAAGTTTACTTCTGAATATGTATTCATGATTGATTTCTGTTTCTGTGGTTAGGATCATCAATGGCACTTAGCATATGTATGCCTATCTATGCTAGAAAGAAGCTAAATGTGCTCACCAAGATTAGTCATGTCAAGTCAGTGGCAGAGTACCGAGTGTGTAACAGTGTTTCATAAACTGTGTGTACAACAACATCATCAGTATTATAACTGGATTTATATACCGTAACGAAGTACGGGCATCATGCTATTGAGCCATAAACTGACACAAACATGCTACACTGTGGAAGGCTGTGCTATCACCACTCAAGTACACTTCACCAAAGCAACACATGGGCATATCTGGAGCTCACAGTCCACATGGATCAGCTGCTGTATCACCACCAATACCACTACCGCTGTAGCTCTTCTGACAAGTCACAAATCTTGGCACCCTGTTCCTAAATTGGGAACTGTGAAAGCTGTAGGGCTAATTTGCTGGATAGTACCTGGGGAATGCAGAGTTTGGCTTCATAGTGCATTAAATATGGGAGGCACAGCACAGCAGAATCCTTTAAGAGATTATATCCTAACACTAAGCTTTTACAAATAAAAAGTCATTATTATCTTCTATGTCTTTCAAAACATAAGTGAATTAATCCTATTATGCAAAGTTGTTTTTTTTAAGTTGTCAGGGTTTTAATTCCTTGCTTACAAAAATAGGTACCTATGGCAATGGATGCTGACTTATCCTACAAATCTGTTGCATATATAGTTCTCCAAAGGAGACTATGGAAGTTGGAAGCAAAGTGAGTGAATGAGTGTGTGTTTGTATGCATGTGTGTGTTGAGAGAGAGAGAGGTATCTAGCTTACAATTCCATGAAGCAAATTAAGTGGATTATTCACAATGCTTGTCCTATTCACTTTTCACTGAGATAAACAGACAGTAAAAAATGATATGTTTTAACACAAAGTTAGGGAAGTTGGAAACAAAGGCCGATTATCAATCATATAGTAGGATGGAACTATCAAGAGAACTGATGTGCTTGGCAGTAATATTGACACTGTAATGTATTCCTTTAAAGATGCACCCAAGTGTGAACCATATCTATTATACTTAGCCTACAGGGATACAAGGTAACTAGCACAATCCAGCGCAAGGCATCTTGTTGGGAATTTGGTATTAGTATTACTAGTCACCGTTTGATCTATTATTTATAGTAGATAGCTTTCATCACAAGGAGACTGCATCTATCAGTCAGGCAAAACAAAAGAGAACATATGGTACGACAGCACAATAGAAGAATCCCTATCACAAAGTATTGGACAACGGTACAGGCAGTGGGCCAGTAACAGTTCTTAAATCCATATTGTATTATTAACAGTGACATCAGTGTTATTGAGAAACATGCTATGAAATACATAAATATATGAAAAAGAGAATATTTACTGGCGAGGAATATGGATATTGATCAAACTAACCACTTCTAGCTCCTGGCCCAAAAGCATTCCACTAAAGCTGAAAAGAAGTATATTTAGTCAGATTTTACTGGCCAACCCATGACCTCTTTTCTTGATCTTTTTCTTGGCTATCTATAACATAGTCATACATTTTCAATAAAGACATATTAGTAGTCCAAAGTACACATTGAATACCACTTATCACTGCACACATTTTGTCAGTAACTTATGAAGTCTATGGAAGGAGTTACAGAGATAAAGTGGCTCAAAAGATATAATATTACCTTTAAGGAGTAAAGGCATGAAGGGGATTTTTGGAGACTTCATTTTCTTGAATGCATCTCTATAGGCTTTGTGATTCAGGGAAGGGTCCTACCAATACAAATTGATTGCAAGGAAAAGAAAGAAGAAAAATCAATATCCTTTCTAAAACAACAATCTGAAATCCATTTAATGCCCTTGACCTCAACATGTCTTAGATATGGAAGGTTTTGAAATATGAGACAGATAAACGTTTTATAAAGAATGACTGACTAAAGGAACCAAGATACGGTCAAATATGTATGAAACTACCATGCCCCTTGTAAGATGCATAGTCTTCCAGAAAGCTGAGAGTGGGAACTCTCAGCTCTAAAAGTCATTGTTTTCATTATGTAATAACACAATTAGAAAAAAGCACATCTTTTCTACAGAAAGCATTATACTTACTGTCAAACTTTCAAGTTCCGTGAAGAGCTTCTTAAATTTTCCTGGGATTCTCTATGATTCAGGGAGGGAAATTAGGAGAAACTGAACTGCAAGTACTCAGGTATGCAAAAGCTGTCTCCCCCCCCCCCCCCCCCCCGCAACAGTCTTTCACATGTGTAGTACACTAAATGAAAAAAATATCGAGAGACCATTTTCTCTGGTAGTTACTTCTTTCTTAGTACCATAATTCCCCATTATGAACAATGTCATCTTGCCTTTTGAGATACCCCAATTCATCATTATCTTAAGATAATTGCTTTCCTAACATCTGTGCTAATTTTATTCAGCAAGATCTCTGTTTACCTCATTTTTCTTAAGGTTTTTCCTAATAGTTAAATGAAAGAAGCCCTGGCCCTGGTTCACTGTCTGTAGCACTATTATCTTTGGTGCTGAGAAGATGACTGCTGCATGGGGAGGGGAAGGGAGGGGAGGGTGAAGATCTGTTGATTTTTTTTCTAAACAGAGGAGGATATGCTTTAAAGCTGTGTATTTTACATTGTAACGGCCAATGGCCATATGCAATAAACTTACACACTCTCTCTCTCTCTCTCCCTACCTACCTACCTATCTGCTTTAAAGCACTCAAGTGGCAGAATTACAATCACAGACTACTATAAGCCAGGGGGCATTGCTGCAGAAATATAGAAACTATCTGGTACTCACCAGGTTTCAAACACTGGAGGAAATGTGCTACTTGTAACAGTGATGTCAAAGACACTAATAAGGTGTGGCATTCATACAGCAGTGTCTCACATAGCACTCCGAGCCAGAAAATATTTGTTATCTTGAGGAAAAGATAATTTCCTCCCAATGGAATATTGCTTGGACAGGGCAATACTCCCCTGTAGCAGACAGGTGAGGCTTGCTTATATAGGATGGCTATTGTTCAGCCAATCACTGGCTCATGCCTTATTAACTCCACCAAAACAAAATCTCCCCACCTCCCCAGTTAAACACTCAATATTCCTTTTCATGGAAAGGTTTGGTAAAATATTTCTCTTCAGATACTCTGATTTACATAATCTTTCTATCAAATGAACCAGACTTAGGTTAAGCCTTCTGTAGTCAAGTCTACTCTATAAAGTAACAGAAGCAGCACTAGGAAGCATCACTAGTTTTCTGCACAGGATATGCTTAAAATACATATAGGAATATCCACTGATATTTATTTATTTTGGTACAAGAATAAACATTCTGTCTTGGATTCTAAGCACTGCAAGTACAGCGGTGCATGAGGAACTAAACTTTCCTGAATCCCTCTCTCACTCCAATTTTCTGTTTTTTCTTATTGTGCTCCTGAGGGTCACTGAATTCCCAGGAACAGTGAGGGAGACAAAGTGGTAGTCTGTGGGGCGGGGGGAGAATCACACCTCCTCCTCCACAAACAGAAACGCCATTCCATTGGAGGAGCTGTTCTGCTGTTCTGCTGGCAGAACTGCTCCTTATGATCCAAAGCCTCTCATTTTTATCTGTCTTCCATGTGAGTTTGATCAATATATGAGTAAAATCTACACAAGACAAATCTAAGGAATGAAATCCAAAACAAATCTTGGGAAATGTTGTCCTTCACTACACAAACAACCTTGTTCTTAACAAGAGTGCTGCCTCATTTCCTCAGTTAAGGATTGGCACAGTCTTAATACTACCCAAATGCTACCTATGATTTGGCAACCATTCCTAGTTGTGGAACTGTGTTTGTTAATTAGCAGTGTTTCCTTTCATCCAATCTTATACATCAATGATCTGTTTTTTAAAGTAAGGAGCAGCTGGACAGATTAATCATCTTGAAATACTTTAGCATCTGTGCAATAGTAATTTTTTTTTGCTTTGGTCACTTTACTTTTAAATATGTTCCAGTATCTTATTTAATGTGAGACTGAGCTCTTTCTGATGATCTGATGCCATAAGGAGGCTGCTTGAAACTACCTCTATGCGGGAACTAAGCCCACTCTATTTGGCAACCCACTGTTTACATTCTAACTCACCATATATTTTGGCTCTGCACTATATGGTTTCATTTCATGCTGATACCAACAATATTTTGCAACCCAGCAGACATAATCCACATAGGGATCATTTCATAGGGCAAGTCAGTAGAAACCAAATAAGCTCTCCATCCAAAGCAGAGCCAACCAACTTCTGTGCTGCAACCTATATCATGAATTTTATTACATCACAGCCCCTTTCAGCATAAGTAGCTTAATGTCTGAAATCTTTCTTTGTTTTATCATTCCATTTTTTTCCTGAGAATTTTAGCAGCTTTTGCATGATTTGTGTTTGCAATTAATTGTATCGGCACTTTGCTTTCCTGGTTTAATACAAAGACAATGTGACAAAACATCTGGAAATTTAAAAAAAAAAATATCGATGCAATATTCTTATTACCTCCCATGTCTGTGAAAGCCGGCTGACAGATGCAGTGTTGAGACCCATAACAATGGCAAAGAATGAGTTCAGATTTCTTTGGGCTTTGCAGCTAAGACAAGGGGGAAAAAGTGTGTCATTTCCTGTTTATATAAATCTTATATTATTTGGATGGAAGGGTATGCTACACTAACTGTTCTAACCATATTACACCAGCAAAGCTGTCTTTTATGCTTACCCAACTGAGTACAAGTCCAATAAGATGCCCCCAAGGCTACTGTTCTTTGACCTTCCTCATCCTTTGTAGTTCTGTTCCTACTTCAATCTTATTGTCAGAAGCAAAAGTTATCTCTGCTGTCAAAACCTGAACTCCTTTTCACTCATGGTCAATATAGTGCCGTATAGAATTATTTTTTCTCTTTCACAGTTTGGAAATATTTTTACACCTAGTTACAGTCAATATTCCCCTGACTTGCTTGATCTTGTTTGTTTTCATTTTATTGGGGGGGAAATGCCCATGCACTTTTCCACCCCTGTTGCTGTGATGTCCATGAACATTAAAAAGACTATTAAAAAAACCCCTGGGGCATGCTGATGCATCTGAATGCCTGCCTTTAACAATAACTATGGAATAAAATCCATTTTAAGCCATTGCTGTGGACTACTTCAGATTAAAATATATTTTAAACTTGATGTGCCCTCAAATGCCTGCTTTTTAAAATCTATAAACTGTCCCTGAACATTTTGGTGACTTTCATGTTCTACACAAACAGCCAGATTGGCTGGTGCTTTTCAAGGCTTTAATGTTAACAAAACGTGCCCCCCCCCCCCTTCTTAAGTACTAGTTAAAACTTGAGCTGAAAGTTCAAATTTGTCATATTCACATGATTGCGATCTTGCTTTTAAGTTAAAGTAACTACATTGCACATAATCATAGATACATTTATCATATTTATTTGAAGCTGTGGCATATTTCTTTCTACTACTTGATTTCCCTATTACAACCAAAGACAATCTCAAAAATAGCCAACCTTGTTCCTGTTTCTTTACTCTGAAGTTAAAATTCCCTAGTTGCTCTATTTGGAATTTATCTAAATTAAATCTCTCAGAGTGTTTCTTGCACTTATCCCTATATAATTCTTACATCTTTTTTCTAGTCTAGAATGCAGTTTGTAAATAGAAAATTTAGTTAACATTCACCACATGTATTCCATTGAGTAGTAACTAGGTATTACTTTCCACAGTCACATTACTAGCACCATCCAACAGGGACATGGGACATGCATGCTGATCACACGCTAGCAGAATCTCAGTTCTCTAGCAGCAAAAAAATGTAGCTTGTATTCCTGGAAAAAGCGAAATCCCTGCACCAGCAGCACTATCATAAAGAAATAAATCTGGATTCCATTCATTAAATGAATGTATGCTATAATGCACTAGAAATGTGCAGAAAGGACCTTACAGACAAACACTTTAGTCTACATGCAAGTTAAATGTGAATTCCTATATCAACTTTCATAATCTGTGGGAACAGTTTTTAAGGCATCTGAATGCTGGCATAGTATCAATTGAAACTGGAGCTTGTTTGGGAGAGCAGAGCTGTGCTGCACCCACGCTGTGGTGGCTGGCTGTGGCACAACTGCAGCTCTACTAGTCATCCCCCCCATGTTCCCACCATGGCCACCACTTGGCAGAAGAGGGCCTGGCAGGAGAGGGCTGAGGTAGGTAATACCCAGGGGGGCAGGGTGCCAACCACTCAGAAGAATGCCTCCCAACCTTTACCATATTGACAGAACATGAATGTTGCTGGTCAAAATGGAATGATGCTATAGATGTGAAAACAGAACAACTGGTCTTATGGAAGACAGAGAACTTAACCAAAAGAAGACAAACTTTCTCAATAGAAGAAAACATGACATGCCAAGTCAAGTTCTGTCAAAGGGCAGTCACAATAGCGCTGATCCAGAGGGGTCTTGAGAAAACGGCCCTTCATCTGGGCTGCTGGAAACGCACTGCAGCGTGCAATGATGTACGACCGCCTCAGTTTTGGAATGGTTAACATGTTTAAGTAAAAAAGGCAGGTCTAATTTGGTGGAATACATAATTCCTAGATGAAGTGGGGAGCATTTTCGTCTAGCATCTGTTTGAAGAGCATCCCAACCATTTTGAAGCAACCTCATGGACCACATCACGCCAGGCCCTCTTGTCTTCCATTGTGCTCCGGAGTTTGCTTAATTTCATGTTTGTTGCATCGGTAACACTGTCTAACCATCACATCTTTTGCTGTCCCCTTCTTCTTTGACCTTCAATCTTTCCCAGCATCAGGGTCTTCTCCAGTGAGTGCACCCTTCTCATTTGGTGGCCAAAGTACTTGAGCTTCAGCTTCAGTATTTGGCCTTCCAGGGAACAGTCAGGGTTGATTACTTTAGGATCGACTGATTTGATCTCCTTGCAGTTCAAAGGACTCTCAAGAGTCTTCTCCTGCACCATAATTCAAAAGACTCTATTATTCAGCACTCGGCCTTCCTTATAGTCCAACTCTCACAGCTGTACATTACTACTGGGAATACCATTGCTTTGACCATATGGGCTTTTGTTGGCAAGGTGATGTCTTTACTTTTTTTTTTTACTTTTTAGAAGGCCATAGTCAGCTATAAATATGGGCGGATGACTGATTCCTCCATGGTGCTAGCCCTGTGCACCCACCTCATGTAGGGTAGGAGCTCCTACTCTGTGGACACTGACTGGGCCCCGAGATAAGAGCTACTAGCAGAGAGCTGGCTCTGCAGATGTATCAATAGCAAAGTTGCTCATGATTGCCATTCTTCTTGTTGCTGTGTGGCGTGAACTGTATGCACAGAATGCCCACAGCAATGAGCTGCTTGGCACACAGTCCCCTGGCACAGCTAGTATTCATGGCCTCTCTTTGCCCAAGCCCCTCTTTAACGTACCCAAATTGCCTGCAGGCTCATGGGACCCAGAGCTCTGAAAGAACTTATGACTGACCCAAGGTCACACCAGGAACTGCATGTGGAGGCATGAGGAATCAAACCCAGTTCTCCCAGATTAGAGTCCACTCGCTCCTAACCACTACACCGAACTGGCTCTCCATATCCTGAGTTGCTTGGAGTCCCGTGGCCGTGGCTGCAGCAGCGGGGGGACATATTTTGCCTTAAAATGGGACCCAATGGGCTACACCAGCATTTTTGGAAAGCACAAGTTTGTGCCTGTTCAGGGGGATGTTCCCATCCTGAAAACACTTAGGGAGCCACTTAAATGCAACTTCACCCCCCCCCCCCAACATGCCCTGTTTCCCACCAGCACAGGGATTTCCACCAGAGCACCACCAGCATGCGGCGGGGGTGAAGCACCACTAGAACCCTGCATCAGCATAACTGGCCCTTATGCCAACATAAACTGGACGTATGCCAGAGTTTGGATCAGTCGGCTCCCTGTGCTGATTAGGTCCCCCCCTTAGGGCTGCGCAGTAAGTGAGGTAAGATACTAGCAATAGTCTCAGTTTTAGAATTTTGGACTGATGCAGTTCTTTGCAAGTCATGAAAAGGCCAAGTGAGTTTGATTTCATTTGATTGATTTTCAGAAAGCACTGTAACGCACCACTGCATCTGCATCAAAATCTATATAAACAGACATGCTGGAATTCAGTATATACAGAAGAACACTGGGATACCAGGGCCTGTATCCTATGAAATCTGCTAGTTGCGTGGATCTTCTGGAGCAGGACTTCCCTACCTCTTCCTTCCAGTGCAGCCCCAAGTCCCCTCATGTTGTGTTCCTTAAGGTGAGCAGACCCTCATGGAGGCCACATATGGGTCTTTTAAAAAGACAGAGAAGAAGAAGAGGAGGAGGAGGAGATTGGATTTATACCCCGTCCTTCACTCGGAGTCCCAGAGTGACTTACAAATTCCTTTCCCTTCCCCTCCCCACAACAGACACCCTGTGAGGTAGGTGGGGCTGAGAGAGCTCTTTCCAGAACTGTCCTTGAGAGAACAGCTCTGACAGAACTATGACTTGCCCAAGGTCATCCAGCAGCTGCAAGTGAAGGAGTGGGGAATCAAACCCAGTTCTCCCAGATTAGAGTCCGCACACTTAACCAGTACACCAAACTGGCTCTTACAAGCCATTTTAAAATTCTCACTACTTAACAGAACTCAGATATTCCATTTTGCTTTTATCTCAAGTCTTACCTAAGGATATTGAAGCAATATAGCTATTTCAACTGTTTCCCTTTTAGATACAACTCATCCCTGTGTAACTGCTCTTTTGTTTTAGTCTTTTAAAATGAATTTTAAAGTAATGGGATAAAGGGAAGCAATTTTTAAAAATCAATTGTTCCTGGGTAAAACAATCTATTTTAGTATTGGATAACTGTGGAAATTAAGTTCAGCAAGTACTTCAGTTCAGATGACAGAGCATCTAGTAAAAAGTATTCATATGAAAAGGACTGTGAAGAATTCACTGCTAGCAACAAGAGGAAGTCAAATGAAATAATGTACTTTACTGCTAAACACTATTTTAATGACTTGTGCCATTGTGCGAAATACTTAAGATTAAAAGAGAAAATAAGTTGGGTAATAAAACACAGTTCTTACTTAATCATTGTCCTATACGCACACACACACACACACACACACCCCTCATAGCATGTGAACTTTAAATGGCTGAGATGCTGCTGGACATCAACAACACATGGTTTACAAACTATAATGGAGTGGTAAAAATGGGCTACTGCACACCTAAATGTGGACAAAGTACATTACTGTACTTTTTCACATATCATTTTACATACACATCACAGTGTAGTAACCAAAACATGTAACACAGCAATAGTTTCTCTTTAATTATCCGTCACATTATTTTAAGAGATTCAATATATTCAACAGAGTATTCCCCATTGCATTTAACTTACTGTGCAGCAATCTTAATGAATTTTTTCACTAGTTGCACACGTTTACATAGCTGGCTGCAGAGGAGTATTTCTGTGGCAACCCAGAGTTGAACTTCATTGCATCTTTGAAGCAAAAGACTAAGATTCACAGTGTTTTCCTCACTGCCCTGTCTGCTGAAGGTGAAGTATATCAGCTCTTGCTGGAAGAAAGTTAAACAGTAACTGGGATTGTAATAAAATGCATTATCAGTATTTTACAAATCTGAAACATAACTGTTGATACTGAATGAGACAACTCATTTTAATGATTTATGAATGAACCTTAAACCACTTAAACAGAATTAAGACTCGTTTTTTTTAGATATCCAGCAACTATTCAGCTATGAAAAATGCAAAAACAATTGTATCTGACTTGGCTTTCATTAATTATAACTGTGTTTCCTCCAGTCTGAAATTTATTGAATTTACTTTAGAGGGCAAAATTTAATCTGGTGGTTAATTCTTCCTTCCTCAGAATCATAAATTAATGGGTGGGATCTAATGATTCTTTCCCTTAATGGAGAGAGGCTGTGACTCAGTCAAAGAGTATTGGCTTTGTATGCAGAAAGTCCTAAGACCCTTGGAATCTTCAGAAAGACAGCAGGTGATATGAAAGACCTCATCCTGAAACCATAGTGAGTCAGTGCCATTCAGACCTTTATATGCCAATGGCCTGATTCAACAAAAGGCAGCTTCATGTGTTCATATGTGTTCCCTTCTTCAGATTATCTAAATTTCTTCAGGTGATAACAATAATTTTCTTACATCTGTTTATTTATTTACTTGATTTATACCTCACCTTTCACACCAATGGGGACCCAAAGCAGCTGACATCGTACTTTTCTCCTCCATTTTATCCTCGACAACCCTGTGAGATAGGTTAGCCTGAGACTGTGTGCTTGGTGGGAACTCAGATTCTTGGCTGTAGTCTACTAGTGGACTGGTTGCACATAGACTATGGGATTTTCGGGGAAAGTTGTTCTATGAGCACCAAATATTTGGTTAAAAATCAGCCAAGCAAAACAAGAGCACTGATTACTGTAAGCAAGTTACACCATCACTTCTTACCTCATGAACCAAGTTGAAAAGACTCCAGTCAAAAGATGTTAATTCCAAAGCGAGGTCCCAAGTGTTTATTCCCAGAATTCTCACTGATCTTTGCTGTGCTTCATCATTTTCAGCAAAAGGGTTCTAAAATAATATATGGATAGCAGGAGTTCCTGAGCAAGCATACATTAATTGAAAAGTCGTCTTTATTCAATACAACAATGCATTCCTAAACAGAGTTGTATCCTTCTAAGCTCACTGACCTCAATGACTTCGAAGAGTGTAACTCCTGTTAGACTGCACTGTTACTTCCCCTAAACTGTGCAGAAAAAATTAGGTCCCTAAGACTGAAACAGCTTTCGGTACTAAGATCAATGTTCCCTTACTGTATTAGACATCCTTGTATCTCTAATTAGGGGATGGAAAGAAGGCCAGAACATACAGCTAAGGAAACAGATATCATGTTAAAGCCAACATTCTCAAACAAGTTCAGCCTATGGTCTCAATTCAGACAACAGGGCTTCAACTACTGGAAAAGTTGGTTAATAATATCTATAAACAAGTACCCTAGATTTATAGCACCTGTATTCAACATGCCTCTACCCAGAATAACATTTATAGATTATATAAAAGTATCAGTTCCATGATTTAGAAAACACACTTGACAATTAACAAACTCTAAACCCAAATACCTAAGTGTCTTAGCATAATCAACCACAGCCTAATATCACCTTTGTTAACTGAGAAAGGTGGTCTATTTTCTTGATTTTGACAAAGATTTTAAGAACTCTGGAAAACTAAGGGTAATCTGGTGTATAAGTGAACTATTCCAATGTAAAGTAATCTAAAACCCCAATCCAACGCACCAGAAGTAAATCCTACCGATTTCAATTGAATTTACTCCTTGGTAACTGTACACAGGATTGAAGCCTTATTGAGATACCCCGTCATTTAAGGGCCATAAATGCTACTGCATTGGCATAGTGATAGTTGTAGCCATTTTTTCCATAGTGTCTTAGAAAACCTCAGCCTCCAAGATGTCTTAGAGGAATGAGGCACACATCCTTACCAGAGTATCTGTTAGATCCTTTCGGAAAACAAACATTCGAGCAGAAGATTCGAGGGCCTTGGTGAGCGCCATGTCATTTGGTTGTAATTCATGCTTTTCTTTAATAGAAATGAAGGGAGAGGAAACATAAATACTATATTTTGACTTTTAAAATTATTTAAAACAAATCCATTTTATTTTGTTTAATTCATTTATACCTGGCCTATTTCTCCAAGCTTACATCATTCTCCTCTCTCCTCACAACAACAACCCTGTGAGGTAGGTTAGGCTGAGAGTGTGACTGACCCAGGGTCACTCAGCGAGCTTCCATGGCATAAGTGGGTATTCGAACTTGGGGCTTTCCAAATACTAGCTCTACATTCTTAATCACTACACCACACTGGCTCTTTATCTATAATTAACTGTACAAAAGAGTTCTAATTGGTGAACTCACCTTGTACCATCCTCTGTCCCCAAGTGCTAGCTGTTGTGGTGTAAATGCAGGCTGGCAATGCAACAGCTACTACAACATCACTCGCAAAGCAAAAAAAGTCGAGGACTGAGGTCTACATGTGTTCTATTTGCTTTTGTAACCCTACTAACCACCCACACAAGTTTTGCCAACCCAAACTGTTTTAGGTAGACAAAGCTGGTTTCAAAGTCCATCCCATCTACAAATGCTCTCAGTGCAGCACTCCAGCAACCTGTAAAGGCTTGCTCCTAGAGATGGGACAATACAGCCTAACTCATAGTGCAGTAGCACAGGGGATGGGACCCTGACCTAGCACCAAAGAAATGGCTGAATTATTCTCAGCAAGGTACCCAGAATTCAGTTCCATGTGTGCAAAAAAACATGCAAACTGAGGTTGCAATATACCTCCTGCACACATCTCATTACAACAAACAACACAGATCTTGTTCTATTTCTGTTCATTTCTAGGAGCTTGTGCAGGAAAGGGGCCCAAGTGCATGCTGTATGGTTATGTAGGTGCTCACTATTAGAAGCAGAAATTCTCCCCTTCCGGAGTCCAGCCGCAGTGTGACTCCAGGAGGGGAGGGGAGGCATTCACTTGTGGAGTTGCACTGCAGCTGCAGCCCAACTCCAGGAAAAGAGGGAAGGTGTTTAAACTATAAATCCCTTTCCTTCACCCATGGAGTTGTGCTGCAGCTGCGGCACAACTCGGGGAGGGGAGGGGAGGGGAGGGGAGGGGAGGGGAGGCATTTAAAGTTTAAATGCTTTCTGAACTTGCCAAGTCCCATGGAAGCAGCAGCAAGACTTAGCAAGTAGCTGCTCCCAAATAAAAGCCAAATAATATCAGCTTTTATTTGGGCAGGGCTACTTCGGTAGCCAAATAACAGATCAGAGATCTGTATTCAGCTAAATAAATACCTGAAAAATACTGATAAGGGGTTTTTTTGGTGTTTATTCAGCTTGGTATATATAGAGCGCACACCACTAATCATGATGCTGTCTCCTTTGATAGTCAGTTTGGTGTAGTGGTTAAGTGCATGGACTCTAATTTGGGAGAACCGAGTTTGATTCCCCACGCCTCCACATGCAGCTGCTGGATGACCTTGGGCGAGCCATAGTTCTGTCAGAGCTGTCCTTGAAAGAGCAATTCTCTCAAAGCTCTCTCAGTCCCGCCTACGTCACAGAGTGTCTGTTGTGGGGAAGGGAAGGAGAAGGAGTTTGTAAGCTGCTCTGAGACTCCAAGTGAAGAGCGGGCTATAAATCCAATCTCCTCTTCTTCTTCCTTTGTGATGCATTTGGGGATGGGGGAAAAGGCTATATAAGGGATATTATGTGCCCCTTGTCTTCTTTTTTTTTTTTTTTATAAATTTTTATTGATTTTTCCTATATCTACAACTAATACGCTACAATCTAAGCTACATATACCTTATACAGAGAGTACTTTATCATTTGCTTAATACTACCATGTTACATAATATAATTATGACGCATTTAGAACCTTGGATAAATTTCAATTATTTTGTTACTGCTACTATAAAAATTATCAAAACTATTTGGCAGGCACGCCCACCTAGAGAAATACGGTTAATTAAACAGTTTATAATACATAGGTGCAATGCTTAATAAAACAGTTTAATCACTATTTCTTCTTTCGTCCTCTTCTTGTCTTAACAGTCTCATCTACTTTTGGAGCTGCTGCTCCTTTTTCCGAGTCAGACACTTCTTCTTCACTCTTTGAGCTATCAAATCCATACATGCTTTCTTGCGAGGCCAGTGAACCATCTGAGTCTCTCCCAGTTTTCTTTTCTTTGCTTTTTTCCAGAAATTTTTTCGCTTGTTGAACAGAGTCAATCTTATACTTCTTATCTTTGATGCTGAAGCATAGTCCTTCTGGAGTATTCCAGCGATAGATGATAGACTCAGACTGGAGCCAAGATGTCAATTTTCCATAGGCTTTCCTTCTTTTCCTTATTTCAAATGGGATATCCTTCATCACTTTTACTTCTTCTCCCAGGATCTTCAGAGCTGCTTTGTTTGTGGTCCTAAGTACCACGTCTCTTGTAGATTTTTTGGAGAACCTTATCATAATTTCACCAGGCAGGCTTTTCTTTTTAGTATAATCTGGATAGGTTCTGTAAACCATATCCATATCGCTTTTTATATCCGCTGCTTTCATGCCTGTCACTGATTCAAGTGCTTCACTTAGCAAATTTTTAAGGTCTTCTCCTGTGTTTTCTGGCACATTCTGAAGTCTTAGGAAAAAATTCGATCTTTCCATTTGTAATTTCAAAAGCTGATCATGGTGGAAGGCCTTTTCCTTCTCTGCCTTTTGTAGTCTTGAGTCTTGGTTTTTTACTGAAGTTTTTACTTCCAGAAGTTCTCGCTGCAGCTTCTCTGTGGTTTTATTCGACTCTTTTAGTTCTAACTGCATTTTGTCCATCTTCACGTTGAGAGCTGTCATTTGGTCCACTAGAGGTCGCAATAACGAGGAGAACACCGCGCTCATCTCTGTGGTATCAACCTTTGCACTCGGAGCTGTACTTCCTAGTTTGGGGGAAGGTTTCGGTTTCCCCGCCATTGTTGAGGCTGCGCTCTTTGTTTATAGATAGATAAGATGAACGAAAGGAGCAAATTTTCGAACAGCACTTATGTCCTTTTAAAGTTTATATCTCCAAGTGAGCGATGATGCCATCTAGCAAGGCGGATGGGCTTTTATTCATGCAGTAACGCCACGTGAAGAGTCTGGTAAGTACGCCAGTCCCGGAGGGGGGGGGGGTTTCACTCCTCCCGCCGTCTTCCCGCTGTATTCTGCTTTTCTTACTTCAGACTCACGTTTTCTCCATGCGTAACTGTCAGTTCCAGCCTCATTGCTTCGCACTCTCTGCTGCTTCACGGATTTGCGCTTTCAGCCATACGGCTCCCACGGCGGGGGAACCTATGGGGGTGATGAAAAGGGATCTCGATCCCTCGATCGCCACCGTAGGGAGAGATCCCCTTCGTGCCACCCCAGGCAGAGCCCCCTCACTGGGGTCTCTGGGGGCTCGGCACCAGTCCAGAGCCCCTTCTTCCCGCCGGGTACAGATCGCGCTCCCCGCAGTTGCGGAGGAGCACGTCCGCCATTATCGCAAGTCTTGCCGGAAGTCCCTGCCCCTTGTCTTCTTGATCACCAACAAGTGAGATAGAGGACAGCAGGAGTAACAGAGCAGGGGCCCATGTGGTCAAACAAATATGTAGGGGGGACATTTACTGGGGGGCTAACGTATTTTCACATTTATCTCCCTCTTCTTCCAGAGGACCCTTCTTCTGTATCTATTCTGCAGTCGGCTCCTTTGTTCTCTGCATCCAGCAAACCCTCTGATAAGCAGCAATAGTTTAGCTTTTCCTGCCCAGGACCACCCTTTTCTTTCACTGAGCAAGCTCTTCATATGGTTTCTTAAGGGATGGGAAACAAGGTGGGATGCCCTTTATATTCTACTCCAAAGGAGAAGAAGAAGAGAAGAAGAGATTAGATTTATACCCCGCCCTTCACTCACTTGGAGTCTCAGAGCGGCTTACAAACTCCTTTCCCTTCCCCTCCCCACAACAGACACCCTGTGAGGTAGGTGGGGCTGAGAGAACTCTTTCCCAAGCTGTCCTTGAGGGAACAGCTGGTACAGAGCTATGGCTTGCCCAAGGTCATCCAGCCAGGTGCAAGTGGAGGAGTGGGGAATCAAACCCGGATCTCCCAGATTAGAGTCCGTGCACTTAACCACTACACCAAACTGGCTCAAAGGAAGGCTGGGATGTTACTTTGAATTCAGCCAATAGTTTCAATGTACAGGGAGGGGCTGTAGTTGCGCTACAGATTACAGCATCCGCCCACAGATAGCATTGTTTTTAAGTAAGTCAGTTTCCAATTTCTTCCTTTTTTCCTTACCAAATGCAAAGGGGGATCCATCTCACAGAGTCCCTTCTCTTCCAAAGGCACCTCAGCGCCCTTTCAGGCATCTTTAAATTATGAACAGGAGAATCTATCTGTAGTGGCGACCCTTATAAGATGTTTCTGTACAGGACAAGTCCTTTGCAATCCAGACCTGAGGTGGAAATGTATTATCCAACAGCACTACAAAATTAGCAGTTGTCATGGAAACTCTGCTCTGCTAAGCAGTTCTTATTGTGCTATGGTCATCCAGCTGCAGGCCCATAGAAAAACAGCACTATCCTCACATTAGAAAATGCCAAGCCTCTCTTTAGAGATAAGATACAGGGGGAAAAAACCTGGGAACCCTGATAGTTGAAAGTAATTTACCCCCAGAGAATGAAACAGCCACCAAAGCAAGATCTTCCTGTGAATGCTGGAGCTTTTCTGCCACAATTTTCACAATCTCCTGAGCTGTAGTGGATACTTTAGTCTTTACACTGACATAAGAATGCTCTGTTATATACACACGGCAAAAAACTGCAAAGAAAGAGATAATAATTCCATTAACAGGCGGTGGTAAATTTTTACCAGACAGATTTAAGATGGCAATGGTTTGCTTGACATCTGGTTTGACACTTATTTCTTGACAACAGAAGCCACGCCTACTAACCTACCAGTACACTTTTCTCTTTCTAGAAAAAGACTCGGTTGAAATGGAAACATAGACAGTGCTTCAACAGTACAGAATAAAACAGTAGTGGGGGTATACTAACTGTCACTCTTCCTGGCTAACTGTGCAGCATCTAACCTCTGTATAATGTGTGTCAGCATTGTGTAGGAAGGCTATGGTTCAAATCACCTTTCACAATGGAGCTGACTGGGTAATCTTGGGCCTATCACCCGCCAAGCCTCACATTGTTGTTGAGAGGATAACATGGAGAAAAAAAAACAAAATATGTATTCTGCTGTGAGCAAAAAGATGGAACGTTGAGATATAAAAATGAGTATTGCTTTGGATGAAATTTTCAGCAGCTCTCATGTTCTTTCAAGGGGCTTGAAGGGGACACTATAACTGTGAAGCAGCTATGGTGGTGCAGTGTACAACATTCAGTTAAAAGATCCTTTATAGTCAATGGCTGAATCCTAACAGGGCAGAAGAGCATGTTGCATCACCAGAAAACTCCTTGAACTGGAGGAACATCCAGTGACATCAGAACAGACTGACAGGAACTGAGTCACTGGTTCCCAACACGGTGCCATGAGTGCCACCATGTCAAAATAATGGTTCCCCTCCTCTCAAATTCTCTTTTTTCTTTTTCTTTGGCTGGAGAGTCCCTTTCCTTGTTTTTTGTTTTGCTGTCTGTTCCACCCAGTTGTTTAAAATTATATAGATACTATGAATGCTTGTTGTGGAAATAAATACAATGGGCTCTAGAAAGAGGCTCTGGGTGGGTGCCCTAGGCACTCAGCGTCAATTTGCTGTGGTGACTATACTACACTGCCTCTTGATATAGTGCTATCTACCAATAGTGTGAAAAAATTAAACCAAACCAGGTTAAACTTTGCATTTTTCTGAGTAGAAAATACAGCGAAGGAATGCATTTTTACTGTGTAAGAGTGTTCTCAACTTATACCTTTACTGTCTTTCAGTGTAACGTTGTCATTGTCATTGAAAAGCGAAAGCTTCTTTAATGCTGATATGCATGGAGTAGGGATGGGCATGAACCGCAAAACAAAATGAATTTTAACTCAAACTGAACTGGTTTGTGGTTTGTTTGGACCCAGCTCATTTGGTTGTGCTTTTCTTGAACGAACAATGAATCATTTTTTTCTGTGGAGGTTCAGGTGGTTCGTTAGAGCAGTTCATTGGCCAGACAGTCTGGCACCGATTCAATCAATTCCCAGGCAATGCTGGGGGTGGACTTGTGGAAAGCCCTAGAAACACCCATAGTAGTTGTCCATAGCTTGATTGGCAGCTTTGGCAGCCAACCACAGAGTTCCCATACTGCTCTATGGGAGCAGATTGCACCACCCCTTGACTCAGCTGTTGTCACTTTGCAGCAGGGAGAGAGAGGAGAGGAGAGGAGTTAGTCATGGAGTGAGAGAGAGTTAGGAGATAAAGAATTGTTTGCTGCTGGCTGATTCAAGGAGAGGCTTAGAGGGACTCCCTCCCCCCCCCCCCCCCCCCCCCCCACACACACAGTGGGACAATTTTTAAAACACCTATCTCAGCGGTTACTTTCTGGACACAACTTTCTCATAACTTCTAATGTTGCCTGTTTTCTCCAGTCTGAAATTTGATTCAGGGAAACTATTAATTGATCTATTTCATTTTGGTTGGCCTTACAATTGCTTTACCTTGGTGTGTTTTTTAAATTTTAATGTACTTTTATCTTTGACATGCCAATAAAGGTTGTCTATCTGTCTGTCTGTCTGTCTAAAACACCTCTCTTGGCTGGGACAAGCCACACACTAACTAGCTTCTCTATGCCAGTTCTAGGTGGGGCAAGCTGTTTTTTACTTTAAAAATCCAATATTTGCCAAACTTGGAGGGCGGGTGGAGGACAGCCTGCTAAAGACTCCCTGTGAGTTTGGCATTGCAAGTGGGCCATTCTACCACCTCCCGAACTCATGAACCGTATGAACCGGTTGTGCAAATGGAAAAGTTCATTAAAGTTTGTGGTTCGTGGAACCCAATGAACCATGAACCACCATTTCCCTGGTTCATGCCCATTCGTAGTATGGAGGAATATGGAAACATCCTCCCTTCTTTAATTTTCTCTCTTTCAATCACACTTACCTTCTTCAGTTTCATTCACAGTTCCTCTGTTCTGGAGCCAGTTCTCCTTGAGACTTAATTGATGGAAAATGGCTTTATGCTTTGAGCAGTGAAAAAGAGAAACATTAACTAATGAATGCTAAGCAGTAACTATGAAATTCAAAATAAATCTGGCCTGAAATTGAGAGGTCGCTGAAGAAAGAAAGAAAAAGGAAATCCACCCATTCTGTGGTGGCTAAAGAAACTGAGAATTGTCATATTAAACAACAGCAGAATTGCAGATTGAAAGGACACTGAGAACAGCCGCAAATTGGGTCTGTGAGAAATTTCAGTACAATCTTATTTTCTGCTTCCTGTTCTTCTGGCAGTGGTATTTCAAAGCTTATTATAGTCTTAAATGGTAATCTAGTGAATTTGTTGATGACAGCAACACTGTCCCATCTGATTTTTGGGGTAACATTTCTCACTGTTTCTCTCCATTAGTTAAACAGGAGTGCTTTCTCTCTGGTTCTGCATGGGAGTGCGTTTCCATCACTTCACAGCACTCTCCCTGTTCTGATAAACTACCTGACATTTGCAATCAGTATCTTTGCTCAAATTTGCTTGCCCAAGTCAGCTCAGATTCAAAGCTGTCTGTTTCTAGACAGGCAAGGACATGCTGATTAGCTCATTTTAGATTCTGGCATCTCAGAGCTTACTGGTTAAATGCTAATAATGCCACTTTCACTTTAGTTTAGCTCACACAGCCAGAAACAGAGCAACAGTGGCAGAAGCAAATGCTTTTAGTAATGCTATAGATCTAGTCTAGTGCATGCTTTGGATCGCTTGCCTTCATTGATTAGAAGAAACCAAGAAAGTGAAAAATGAGAGTACACAGCAATAACCAAGATAAAATTCAAATACTGTACATGTCTGCATTACCTTTCTGTGAGGTGAGTATTCATCTACGGTGCTGAAACAAAAAGACAATACATTACTCTGTCAAAAATACAATAAGCAACTGATTATTTCCAGTCTTTAACAAAACAGCTACAAAAAGGAGAGGGTGTTATTGGCTTTATCTAAACGATAACTGCCATCTGATCCTGCATATGTTCATTTAGAAACATATCCCAATGAAATTAACAGGACTTACTCTGAAGTGTGCATATGACTGCAGCCTTTTATGTCAGAACTGAGTCCTAATATGACATCACAACTGCCTCAACTGTAAGTAACTAGGGCAACAGACATTGTCAACTATCTTCTAGCACTAAGGGTAGCCCATATGCCAGGAACAAACTAGATCTTCAGTTTTCCCATATGACAGAGAAAATATAAACTTTAAAAACACTGCCAACCTAAAAAAAAAAAAAATGGATTCCTACTAGTATTATCAACCTCCAGGTAGGGACCGGAGATCTCCCAGATGACAAGGATCAGTTACCCTGGAGAAAATGGCTATTTCAAAGAGTGGACTCCGTGAACTTGTACTCCTCTGAGGTCCCTGTTCCCAAATCCTGTCCTCTCCAGGTTCTAACCCCAAATATCCAGGAATTTCTCAGCACATAGCTGACAACAGTTATTAATACATACTGAAGAACAAGCAGTTCTTTTCAGTAAGCAGTACAACTGTACTAAATGGCAACACAGGAATTTAAAATTTACCAAGAATCAACG
The DNA here is from genome assembly GCA_029233225.1 of Lepidodactylus listeri. NCBI lineage: Eukaryota > Metazoa > Chordata > Lepidosauria > Squamata > Gekkonidae > Lepidodactylus > Lepidodactylus listeri. Next base: position 45,797,834 of record JARCFY010000012.1, read on the forward strand.
ATACACTTTTGTGTCCTAAGAGCACAACAAACAAACATCTTTTAAAAGGTAGGAGTTAAGCATATTCATTTTATTTTCTGGTACGAAAATGCAGTGTGTTGCCAGGCTTAATTCTTTATGATGGATGAGGACAATAGTGTAACCGTACATAAGGGAATGAAAGAAAAAATACATCAAGTAAAGGAGGACGGCTGCAGAATAAGACAATTTAGGGACAGCTAGCTAACAGAACACTCAATTGAGCTGTTTGGTTTGAGAGATGTGAGAAAATGGGGCAACCACAGTAGACATCAAACCTAGTAAGAGAATTAGTAGTCCAATTGTTTAAATTCTCACAAACTACCTTCCATCAAATATAAACTACTTGTTAATACAAACAGCTGTCTAAAAATCTTCTGTTATGTAATGGAAGGCTAAATTACTGTTTGATGGTATCATAATTTCCCTCTGTTCACATTCTGTATATTAAACATACCATTTTCAAATCCTCTGTAGATGCACAAAAGCAAAACTTAGTGAACAAATATTAAATGCGTGATGATATATATATATATACAAACTTCAGTTGACATCACTACTTAAGGAAAAACTGTCAACTGTCAATGTCCAAAAAGAGATTTTTCTTTTAAAGGAAAAAAACTTACTGACGACGGTGCATTCCAAGTAATTTCTGAAATTCTTTCAAGTCCTTCTCAAGTACAGGATACTCATACACATCATCTAATACATTCCTGTATATTGTCTTTTTTAAAGAAGAGAGCGAGAGAGAGAATATGAATATGAATCAACCAAACTGACAGAAGCTAGAGTACAAAACAATGTACCTTTATCTTTCAGGAAATCAGTTTTTAACTTGTTAAAATAAAACTTCATGAATGCTAGCAAGCTGAAATTTCACACTGCATAATTTCTGCTGAAATGCAGCCAGTCAGCGATCACTGGTGTCTTCAGAAGCAATTTTTGTACCATTCCTAAGTAATGGCATTGAAAGTGTCAACACTCATTAGGCTGTGTAAAAAATGTCAAGTGACATTTCAGAACATTACTTAAAGCCTGCCATAAGCTTGCAAGCATATGTCTCTTCAGCATGGATACACAAAATCCATCTTATTTCCACTACTCATGAGCCAAAAATGAAACAGTGCTACTTCTAGTTCAGAATTCAGAGCACAATCCTAAACAGGACTAATCATAGGTAAGTCACATTTTATTCAATGGGGCTTATTCCCAAGGAAGTATTTGTGACATTACAGCTTTTGTTAACAATTCTACATTGTTCTGAAAGATTCAAATATACTGATCAATTTCACACCTAAGCATTCTTTAAAATAGGTATCAATACATATATTAAACCAGCTGGTCTCTATTATAACAACAAAAACCCAGGCCACATAGAGACAATGTAGTTTTTACCTACTTGAGAGACTGCTCCTCAGACATGCACAAAAAATTAACCAAAAGAGAAAGAAAACCCCATAAGATTTGCCTTATGAGGTCTAAATATGTTCCAGAAAGAATGTAATATCCAAAGCAGGTAAGTGGTAGATAAAAAAGCTGGGGGGGGGGGGGGAGAGAGGGGAAAGAAAGATCAGCATACTGAAGCCCCAAGAGCTCATAAAGTCAGAGCTAGGAAATTTGACCTGCTGAGTGGGATTTTCAAATTGTTCTTCTCCCTCTCACAATTCAGTCATGACCCCAGAATGTAACTGTAAGCATGTTGGCCACTGTCACATCATCTCAAAAATGGGCTGATGAGACCGAATATACTGTAGAAGGGAAGAAATGCTGAAAGCAGCTGATTTATTTATTTAGACTATTTCTATGCTGCCTCTTCAGAGTGCTGTTCAAGGCAGCTTACGATTTTAAACCACAGCATAAAACAAGCCACTAAAAAGCACAAGCAGCATAAAACCGAGTGAACCATTAAAAAGCTGATAAGATAAGCTCTTAATTAAAAGCCTGGGTAAGAAGATGTGCACCTAAGAGAAATAAGGTAGGCCAGACAACGCTCAAGTGATTTTAAGTGCCAGCAGCCTGGTTCCTTCTCAGGACAACTGAAGGCTGTGTCTTTTGTACAGGGCCTGCTTGCTCCAAAAAGCACTCCAGTGCCTCACAAACTTAAAATGCTTCCTCCCTACACCATTATCTCATCCATGCATTGATATAATTTGTGCCTGTCTAGCTGGTCCAGTGTATGGAAAAGGCAGCTCTTCTGAGAAGGCTACTTTGGAGGTCCACTCCTGTCCTTGAGTCTCCTGCATGGCAGCCAACTCATTTTTCCTCCAGGACCACTGAACATTTCCCCACACTGTTGGTGTCAACATAACTCCTGGCTTCTTCCCAGCAATGTCTACCAGCCTATCTAGACCATGTGTAATGTCTGCTACCTTTGCACCAGGCAGGTAAGCCTGCATGTAGTCAGTATGCAGGTTCACAACCCATCTATCTACATGCCTACGGATCAAATCGCCAACTACCAAGACCCCCCCCCCTTCCCTGCCCAGGGATGATTCCTTGGTGTGAAAGGATACCTGTTCATCTGTAGAAGAGGTCCCTTCTGAGGGAACATTTCCCCTTTCTTCAGCACGGTGCCCTGTTTCCCCTTGACCCTCATGCTAAGCGACAGGGCTGCCATTCTCGGAGTGGGACTAATCTAACAAGGCCCTGAGAAAGTCTTATTCGTGTGCCTGACTGTCTCTGCTTCTCCAGGTCAGCCACCTTGGCCTCGAGTATGCAAACTTGTTCCCTGAGAACCAGGAGATTGCTCCCTGAGAACCCTGTCTAACTTTTTTTAAATAGAAGGTGCATGTAAATAAAACCACCATCGAGCATAGAAATGCATCTGTGTCTTGACATACCTTAAGGAACTGTTTTAAATTCTCATCTTCATGTAACCAGTCTTTGTACAGTGAAGTCCACTGAGACACCAGGTGTAAAACTTTACGTTTTCTGCAGGAAATATCTAGAATTTCTTCCTTGCCTTGATGGTTTTTAGCACAATAAGTATAGTATACGTTAAGGAACAAAAATACAAGAAGACATGAAATCTCAAAAAGGAACAAAAGATACTTGTTTGGGTATTCTGCCCTCCTCTTATCATTTATATTTAATGTTTACTTAGTATTAGTAAATGCAAAGAACAAAAAAGTGACACTCTCTGGCTTAAAATCTAAGATTGAACAAACCCATACAGACAACATCTATACCTGCTTTTTAAACAACAAGCCCCTACCACAGTGTACTCCTATACTTGTCTAATCCTCCTTCCAATAAACTTAAGGCAGTGTTCACAATGTTCCCTTTTATACTCACAACAACCCTATGAGGTAAGGTCAGCTGAGAGTTAGTGACCATGTGCAACACATTGGCCAGTAAACAACACTGGTTCTCTAAGACAGGTTCCCAGACATTCGCTGGAGGGGCTATTTGTATCTAGGAGGGGGTGGAAGCAAGGATAATTCAGGGCAATTGGGCCCAGCAACTGGCTGCCAGCCAGTAAGCTCTCAAGCAGCTTCCTGCACAAGTACTACTTCAGATGATTAGTAAAGTACTTCAGAGTGTTTGCACTGCATCTTTCAATCATTAACATTTATTGTCTCCCATATGGAGAAGTAAAGTAGTGGCTATCCCATATTTCTGTGCATCGCATGAAGAAAATACTGCTTTTGAGTAGCACGTGGCTCCTTCATTTTTGTCCAAGAAAGAAAAAAAAGTTATTCCATACTACAGACTGAGCCTGCTCTCTCATTTTACCACTGTTTTTCTCAGGATGCCATTACGTACTGCTGGATTTTATAGCAATAGTTTAATGCCAAGTTACCATTGGTTGTGTAACAGCCACATCCAATTGTAAATCAGAAAACACCTTCCATATCAAATAAAGGTCCAGTAGCCCTTTTATGCCATCAAGGCATGAAGTACAGCTGAACTGGAAGAGCTCGTGCAAAGTACTGTCTGAGAAAAATGGCATTCCTGCAAACAAGCCTGTTGGTGAAGCAGAGATCCCAAACTGAATCTGACCAGCAACACTCAGAGGCAGGAGGAGGAGGAAGAGGCAGGAAATGAAGACAGTCAATTCCTCTCTCTTGCACTTGTTGAAGGATATTGCCTAAGCAGTGCCTGACACAAGTCATCTGTTGTCATGAAGACTGTGTAAGTGAGAAGGAAGTCATCCAGGAGAGTTTCTGTAAAGAAAGGTACAAAAAAAAGTTAGATAACTCTTGTGAAGGGCAGTCAAAATGCTACTACTGGTACCCATGAATTTCAGGGCCAGTTCTGGTTCCTGGGGGGCGGACCTGATCAGAGAGTGCTAAGAGCCCTCTTCTGCACCACCAATGCTCCCTACATGCACCTCCTCTTCACCTATTCATATGCCCCTCCTCCTACAGGCTGCCCATGTATCCTTCCCCTGCTTTTCTACTGCCTGTATGCCCTTTTTCTGACAGATCCAAGTGCTGCATGTGGCAGGAAGTGCAGGCTGAAGGAAGTCAGCAGGTGGGGGAAGGGAACATAGTCAGGATGGCTGTGGTAGTGGGCCTGCCAGATGCCCTGCGCCTTGGCAGCAGCTCCACCTCAGGCTATGCTGAAACCAAACCTGAGTAGGGATTTTTTAAAAAGAGGTGTTTATAAAATATTATTCAGCATTCTTTATCTTAAGATTCAAATAGATCTATAAATCAGAAAAATATCTCAATTTCATCTCTGTAGCCAACTGTTCTCCAGCGAGAAGCTGGAATAACCATCTTATTTTTTGATTATCCAAATTATGTAGTTAAGAACTGCGGACAAACTAGAACACGGCATGATGTGGACTATTTTGATTTTGTTTGGTTTGTTTTTGAAACATGCCACAGCATATAAAAGCCATAAGGATGGAAAGATGAGCAAGTGTTCTTCCTGTGGGCTACTAGAATTCTAACTCAGAACTCTTATTTATTCCATGATGGGTAGCCATGTTAGTCGGTCTGCAGCAATAGAAAAGAGCAAGAGTACAGTAGCACCTTAAAGACTAACAAAATATGTGGCAGGGTACGAGCTTTCATGAGTCACTAACCACTTCTTCAGTATCTTACTTCTTGAGTATAGAAGAAGTGAGCAGTGACTCACGAAAGCTCCTACCCTGCCACATATTTTGTTAGTCTTTAAGGTGCTACTGGACTCTTGCTCTTTTCTTATTCCCACCCTATCCTGCAAGTGGGCTCAGGGCAGCTCACAACACATGATAAAACAATAAAAATTCATAAAAACATAAATCAATTCATCCAGCTAAACTTTTGATTAAAAGTCCTTATCACCTAATCCAGTGGCTTGTGGGGGGATGAGGCATGCATGTGAACATTCAGATTCTCTGTTCAGAAGATACTCAGGCAGTGCACACCCTACAGCATTTATGGATGCCAATTTTAAAAGCAGATCCCCCTTGCTGAACTAATTTTGGAGCAAAGAATAATTTAGAGGTATTTAGATACTAGTCCAAACTCTTTCAACATAAAATGTTGCAACTGTAAATAATCAAGTAAGCTATTAGACACAGAATAAAATTTGACTCCCAGTCAGTGGAGTTAAAAGCAAGCAGAGATTAGACTCCTAAATATTCTACTTATGCAGTAATATTTATTTGAATATAATGCTAGTAGTTTTTCAAGGTGAAGCCACTCTACAGTTTTCCTTTTGACAGGAAGAACCACAGGAAGTTTTGTAGAATGTCATGTCTTTCACAATACTGCCATACTCTTTAACTTGTTTACTTATGCAGTTTTAATGCACTTCAGAGATAAAGAATAGCCCACTGTATCAGAATATTCACAAATAAGGAATATGCCAGAAAGAAGAAAATATTGAAGATGGTCTTCTAACAATCGATGGTAACACAGCAACAGGGGGAAAAATCTCTCTAGTAGGCTGACAGCCCTAAATTTAAGGATTTATTAATCTTGTAACCAAGAATAAATTTATCACTGAAGCAAGTACTTTGATATGACCAATACGTGTGAGGTTTTCGTCTTCATGATCAAAACTAAACCAAATGCCTTTACAAGTACTGAAGATTCTAATTTGCAGCTTATGTTATAAATATGTTAATAAATATTTTGCTCATTTTATCTCTTCAGATTCTGCCTGGTAAACAGACAATGCTAGATTGTTTTAATAATTAATTCAGCACATTTTATTCTGACAGCTTCTTCATTCTGACTGACTTCCAAATGGAGTTTCCTAGTTTAAAGAACTGAAAGCCAGTCATGCTTTGTATGGAAACAGGCCTACGTTTGAGCTATGGAACTCCATGGGTCCAATTTCCGCATCATTTGTGCAATCCCAGTTTTCATCTACATGCATATGTGAAACTGACTGCATAATAAGACCTCAGGAGGTTTAACTTTCATGATTTCCTAATTCTTCTCCAAGTGAGCGAGAGTGACCTCAAAGCTTGACTAGAGTGTTGATTACAAATACTCTCTGAGGAATGCACAGAAACCCCCACATTCTCAGTTGTCAGTTTTTGATTAAGAGAAAATGCATTCTACTTATAGCCAGCTCAGACAACACTGATACATCTACCTAGCTACTGCATGACACTTTTCTTCTTATAAGGACATAATATTGGCAAAGGAAAAAATCTGTACATACTGCAGGAGTTTTAAAAAAATCATTTTTTCCCCAAATTCGGGTCTAATGGACTCTAAAAATATTGGTATTCCAAATATTGCCGAATACCAATAACGGCATTGTAGTGAGATTCAGGTAAATATTCAGGAAACCCCCAATTTATTTAGCTCCATTATACCCTAGTAGGAATAAGGCCCATTGAGGAAATAAATACAACGGGCTCTAGAGAGAGGCTCTGGGAGAGTGCCAAGGCCTTGAGCACTCCGCATCAATTTGCTGTGGCGATCTCAGCAGGGTATAATGACACAGAGCCCACCATTTTCTCCAGAGGAACTGATCTTTGCTACCTGAAGAGCAGTTGTAATTCTAAGTGATTTCCAGTCCACACCTGGAGATTGGCCACAATTGTTCCCCAGGAGGAAATGACTGGTTTGGAGGGTGAAGTCTATGGCATTGTACCTGTCTAAGGCCTCACCCCTCCTCAAACCTCACCCTCTCCAGGCTCCATCCCTCAAATCTCCAGGAATTTCCCACCTGGAGTTGGCAACCCTATCTCCTTTGCAGCCAAGCATCAACCTACCTTTATTTCCCCCTAACTGTTCAGCTTTGCATCTCCCCATGATGTTGGGCCATCTCAGCCGCATCAATTTGCTGTGGCGACCTCAGCAGGGCATAAGGACACAGAGTCCAGCATTTTCTCCAGGGAAATTGATCAATGCCATCTGGAGAGCAATTGTAATTCTGAGGAATCTCCAGCCTGCACCTGGAGATTGGCAATACTGGTTCCCTAAGAGGAAATGGCTGGTTTGGAGGGTGAAATCTATGGCATTGTACCTGCTGTGACAACCTCAGCAAGGTATAACGACACAGAGTTTACCGTTTTCTCCAGGGGAACTGATCTCTGCCATCTGGCGAGCAGTTATACTTCTGAGTGATCTCCAGCCCTCTCCTGGAGATTGGCAACAATGGTTCCCAGGAGGAAAAGTACAGTTTTTCTCTGCAATGGGGACCAAGGCAGCTTACATCATTCTCCTCTCCACCTTTTGAGCTGAACAACAACCCTGTGAGGTAGGTTAGGCTAAAAGTCTGTGACTGGTCTGAAATCACCCACTTAATTTCCACAGCAAAAACCTAGGTCTGGCAGACCCTGCTCTGAAGCACTAACTGTTACACCACAATGCCTGTGGTATTGCCTGGTATCACAACTGAACTGCAGACAACAGATCTCTCCCCCCCTGGAGAAAATAACTGCTTTGGAGGGTGGACTCTGTGACATTGTATTCAGCTGAGGCCTCTCCATTCCCCAAACTCTGACTTCCATAGACTCCACCACAAAATCTCCAGGAGTTTCCTAACCCGCAGCTCGCAACCCTAGTCAGGACTGGCCTCAATGAGTTCTCCACAAAGGCCAAAGTCGGCCTGGAAAGGGCCTCCTATCTTTGCCTTTTTACTGACAAAACCAAGCTTGGTTGCCTAGCAACAGCCACTGAGGGAAAAGTTAGCCCCACCACAGGAAGATAAGAGAATAGTTTGAGGGCCACTAGCCTCAGTAGGCAGCCAGAGGAGCCAAGAAGAAGTGTCTTCCTCAGGAGAGACAGCCGTTTTGGCAGTTTATTCTGTCAGGGAAGTGGCCAAGCCAGCAGTGGGCAGGGGAGAGGAGCGGACCCAGCCCCCAGGCAATGGCACGCAAGTACTCGAGTGGAGGCTGTGGGGCAATGGCTGATGGAGCACACAGCACAAGCCAGTGAGAGACAGAAAGTGCCAATACATTGGGCTTTTATATATATATAGGATTTCCTTCATTTATATGCCATTTTTGTCCTCAATGGGGACCCGAAGTGGTTTACATTATCTTGCTCTCCATTTTATCCTCACAACAACCCTGTGAGGTAGGTTAGGCTGAGAGTGTTTGACTGACCCAAGGTCATCCCACAAGCTTCCATGGCGGAGTGGGCATTTGAACCTAGGTCTCTCAGATCCTAATCTGATACTAGTCCACTATACCACAGCAGCCTTAACACACACATTCATGACATTTCACACTTAAATTTATCTCTAGGTGGATATTAATTATGTGTGGGAAGATTGTTAGTTGTTTAGTCATCCCCATAGCTGCATACTATATTTCTCAACAAAAAAAAAACCCTCTAAAGATAATTAAGATAATAAAGAACAGCTAAGTTTTTCATCTTCTAGACAAAATGAGAAAGAGTGTGATGTATTTTCTTGCTAAGTATTTAACATCACTGCCTTTTAAAGAATTTGTTAAATTGTGCTTATTTTTGTTCATAATTATTGTATTTGCACACACAGCTAATATACTCTTTCAGAATAAAAAAACTGCACATAGCTTGTAATGGGCAGTATTCATGCTTACCTCTGATTTTTTAAGGGTACCATGAATGCAGATTTTCAGAACACTTGTTTGGAAACTACTGTTGAAGTAAATACCTCCCCCCCCCCCCCAATTGCTCCCATATAATATTTTGCAACTGTAATGGTTCAGATATTCAGTGAACTAGGAAAAAAGATTTACAGATCATTTCCACAGCAATGACCTGAACAGTCTGTAACCAAGGATGCAAGTATTTCTACAAAACCTAAACAATACACTGTCAGCCATAAACATTTAGACAACACAGACTTGAATCTTACTCTTCCCTTCCACTCGCAATGCTTTTAGCCTGCTGCAAAGGTGATCCTTCACTGCAGAGTGCTGTCCTCTGAAGCTATTCACTTTCTGTGCTTATTGGAAGACACTGGACTTACATGAGTGGAAACACTTAAAGACAGTAGAATGCACTCCATATCAGAAGATGATCTCTGCAATGGAGCATAATTCTGTCCAAGGGAAGGCAAGGTACAGGGTCCAAGCCATTATATATTTATTTGCTAGTAGAATTGTAAAGAAAAGAAGTACACATGCATATTAGGGGTATGGACTGGAAAAATCATTTCAATTCTGTATCATAATTTAAGAAATTGAACATTCTAATGGTTTTCAGAATTCTCAAAAATGTTTTTGTCACACCATGAAGACTCATTCAAGTTCCATTTCCATGAAGATCAGATCTGATGTCTGCCCATTGTTTCCTATGGCAAATATTCCTAAGTGGACTTTTTCACCAGTTATATCAAAATATCAGGTAAACTAGTCTACCCCTTCTTCTTAAGACTCCCCAAACTGCAAGTGAATTGGACAAAGAGATCAGATTTTAGTGTCCCTGGAATAAGGCTGCCAACAGCCATCCCCTTTTCATATGTGGAAAAGGTGCAAAAATGGCTGTCAGTTCTCTGAAATGGCCTTTTTAAACCAAACGTACTAACTGCAAGCGCCTGTCCAACTAGATTCTTACCCACCCTGCCAACTGCATTGCAAAGAAATAAGAACACTTTTTAAATTCAGGCAAGCCCATGTTGCATTGCAAATGGTTTGTTGGAAGTGAGGGGCAGACTACACAGTGTCTCTTTGCTGCTGAAAGGTATTCTTCCGCAAGGCAATGAAGGGACAGCAACATTTTCCTAGCCACCAGGGTGAAACCTTTCAGCCAGGCTCACTTTGTGTAAGTTTGCCATAACAAAAAGGGTGCCTCAGTGTTCATCAACACATTACAATACTAACTCAGAACAATGTTAGATTGGTTGGCCTTTGGGTGACTCATCAAGCAACCCTGAAATAAGCCCCCAAACATGTGAACTGCAGTACCTACACAGATAGTACCTACCAACAGTGTGTTGCTTCCAAACACTGAAAAACTCTAATTGTAGAACTTCTGTTTAGTAACTGAATCTGCTGAAATGGCCAACTTGCAAACTAGAAAGCTTAAAAAGAACAAACCATACAGCAGCAAGAGAAACACCTTAGGCTTCTCTTTTAGCGTGCAATGGCTCGCTGTTTATGACTTTTGTTGTGAAAACAGTAATTACGAAGAAGCAAGAGAACCACAGCTCAGCCACATGATGACTACAAACACTGGATGTCTGCGTACAGGGGTCATTTCGTAGAAAAAGAGGTGCAGGATCTCATTAGCATAACTCATTAGCATAACTTATTTGCATATGCTACACCACCTGACATCACCGGAAGTATGTCAGAAGGCAAGAACGAAAGAAAAGAGAGAGAGAGAGCAAGCAAGGAAGGAAGGGCCTGCAGAGAGGGGACCGCTACTAATCCAAGCCTCAGAAATACCACTATTCTGGGAGGACAGCTTCAGTGGTGGCTGAAGCCTTCAGAAGGCTGGTCGGAGGAACAAGGACCTTTCCAGGGGACGGGGTCATTTTGTTGCAGCCATGACACAAGCAGGCATTCCCCCGCGCGGGGGGGGGGGGCGGCACTAACTCCCGGAGCTGAGCTCCCCCGAGCTCCTGCTTGAAATGACCCCTGTCTGCAAACAAAACATTGCCTGAACAAACTGTGACCTCATAATGCAGATTATGGTCCAGAGGCAGGTCAAACTAAGAAGAGGGTTAGGGGTTCCCTTTCTACTGTACCCTAACTCTGAGAAGGAAACTAGCAGACCAAAGCACAGCTCACTTCACTCACTTTCAAAGTCCAGGCTTGGGAAGTTGAAGTGTGGCAAGTTAACTTTAAGGATGGCCAGCTACTCAACCCTCTAGAGAAACAGACACCAGTGGAGCAACCTGACAATGCCCATTTAGAAAAAACCTTGCTAATTCTGCATGCTTGTGAGAGGGAAAGGAGTGCCTGAGCCACAAGGGACAGGTCGGATCACACATTATCTTTCTTATTTATTTATTTACTGGCCCAAGAAAGCCAACTTATGGTGACCTCATAGGGTTCTCAAGGCAAGAGATGAACAGAGGTGGTTTGCTATTGCCTGCCTCTGCAAAGCAACTGTGGACTTCTTTGATGGCCTCCAATCCAAGTATTAACCAGGGCCAACCCTCCTTTGCTTCCAGGATCTGATGGGTTAGCATGGGCCATCCAGGTCAGCGTTCTTCATTTATACCCCACCTTTATTGCTAATGGTTAGGCAGCAGGTGTATGACTGATCCACGGTCACCCAACAAGCTTGCATGGCAGAGTGGGGAGTCAAAACTGGGTCTCCCAGATCCCAGTCCAACATGGCTCTTTTTCCAGTGAGAGACAACAGCACACATTCTAGAGGCTGTGTCATAATTTGCTGACTCCAGTCAGCATTATTTTTGCATCACCCACTTTGCAGATTGCGTATACTAGCCCTGATTAAGTTGTGTTTTTTGGTTTTGCTCTTCTATTTCCTTTCTGGATTGTTTTAAATAATTGGAAATGTATGTTTCACAAGAAGCAGAGAGATGCTAACAGAGAGTCTCCACAAAGGAATACCATACAAATACCAGGCCAGTATGATGCAGAGGTTGGAGTGTTGGCTTAGAGCAGTGAGAACTGATTTCAAATCCCTATTTATGCATAAAATGCACTGGGCCATTCACCTTCTCTCAGCTTAACTTTCCTCTCTGGGTTGTTGCAAGGATAAACCATGTTATCCTTTTCCATATTTCCCCTGAATACCCATATTCAGGGGAACGCTGAAAGCTTGAAGGAAGCTTCCCCTTGAAGAAAGAGTGGGATAAGAATGTGATTGGACAGATGCTTGCATATCACTATCTCTTCATATTGTAGCTGAGAATACTCACTGGTTACAGCATCATATACTGTGTACTTTTAAAGAGCCCTTGCCTACAGCTCCTCCTAATACACAAAGAGCACAATTTATAAACTCTGTGCAGTAATGCTGTAAATAAAATATAATTACAGAAAATAAATAACAGCTAATTGCACCATTTCAGCAATATGGGACAATAATAAGATTAGGTGACTGTAGCTCACTAAATGACTTCTCAATTGGTTTAAATTGCTTGAGAAATCATTTTCAAAGTACTTGATAGTTAGGTAAATATTATAAGACACTGGTTAGTAAGTAGATTTATGTTGGAGAACAGTTTTCCTTTACTGAAGCGTCTTCATTAACTAATATATTTAATACCCATGAAAACTAACAAATTAGAATTATGTAGACAGTGTATGTATATCAAGATAAGCATGCAAAAATATTATATTAACAATAAGAGCCTAACTTTTCCCCCAAGGAAGTAATAAATTTACTGCTTTTGCAAGCTGGCGACTAGAATGCTATCCTGAAACCATCTGAATATATCATGGTAAGGACATATTTTCTCATGCTATGTAAAAGATTGACTGGATTGTTTTTCTTCCTAGAGTTCACTTTCTCAGAAGAGTTTTAGGATGGCATTTAAAATGACATATCTGGACCTCTTGTATTTCATCATGGGGAAGATGAACGACTTCTAACAGAACATAGTAAAATGAGGACGTATGGAGTTGCTAGTGCTTCAAGACATTAAAAAAATGTCAGAATGTGTCAAGAGTATGCAATACATGAGTTAATGTGATTTTAAATGCACTACAGAGAAAGATTATTGTGGAAGTGCTGGAATTTTCAGAAGAAAGTAAAACATTACCACACAATTTACATAACCAATCATAAAGAATTTTGGGGGACACTTAAACCTAGAAATATCACAGATATCCTGATTAAATTAGGCAACTAAAGAGGTTAGATATCTGTGGGGGTTTTTATAACTGTTAACTTCAATGGACTACTAGAATACAACTTGAAGCTTGTTCATAAAAATAGAGGAAGATCTAAAAAGTTGGTCTAAAATCAGAGGTTCCCAAACTTATTTGGCCTACCACTCCCTTTTCAGAAAAAAAATTACTCAGTGCCCCGCCCCCCTTGACATCTACCTTCAATAAGTGGACAAAAAGATGGTTTGTGAATCTGCACCGGGATTGTTCCAGCACCCCTGAGAGGGCAATATTGCCCACTTTGGGAACCAGTGGTCCAAAATGAATACTTCTTGGCTGGGAAGAATAGCAGTACTTACAATGAAAATTCTGCCAGTTACTTTTTCTTTTTTTTGCCATTCCACTCATGATTCCATTCCAAAAGTTGAAAGCAATTCAAAGGACATTTGATAAATGTATTTGGTGTCAAAAAGTACCAAGAATAAATCATAGTGTTTTATATGACCAGCAACAAAATGGTGGATTGTCTGCTGCCAGTATGGTTCTATTATTTTTATGCATCTGTGTTAAAAATCATCTTAGAATGGGTTAGGCGATATGAAAGTGTGAAAATATGGGATATCTCAAGCTGTTAAGTTAGAAATACCTTTATCTTCCTGGTACACAGGGCTTGCCGGCTGCAAGCACTTAAAGGAACTTCTTTAAGTGCTCACAGCCGGCAAGGACCGAGCCCTGTGTGCTCGCTCTTCCAGAGTGGAGGCTATCGGCTCCTGCCTTGCAAGAGGCAGGATTGCCTTTTGCAAGGCAGGAGCACCCAGCCCAGTGCCCGCTCTTCCTGAGCAGGGGCCATCAGCTCCTGCCTTGCAAAGCAGGAGTGCTTGGCCCATGCTTCCCCCCCACACCATTTAAAGGGAAGTTTCCCTTTAAATGGTAGAGGAAAAGTGGGGTTGTGATGACATCACACAGAGTGATGTCACCACACTGGGGGTGGCCACGCCCCATACTGGAACACGCCCAAATCCCCCCACTGGGGAGAAGATTGGACCTGGCAACCCTAGATTATTTCTCCATATAAATCCCATTATTATTAGATAATAAAATGCCTGGTCCAGCTAGTACTCTAGATTTTGCAAAATGGAAAAAGGCCGGATTCTAAAATTCATTGACTTCTGCAAACATGAGAAATTGTAGCCATGGGAATATTTTGCATCTATAGTGGAAGGGCAGGAAAAAAGTGACTGAGCCAGCAGGGTGTATCTGTTTGTACAAGTTTGCAATATTTACAGATTAAAGGTTGCCTCAACAAAATACCAAGAGCACAGGATCCAAACAAGCTGATAACCACAATGGAGAAACTGTTATACACCAAAATAAAAAGGGTTACGGTCAAAAATACATAATTTTTACAAAACAGTGTATCCCAGACAAAAAAAGAAAAAGTTATAGAAAAAGTTGGAAAGTAGAGCTTAAAAAGGAGCTGACACCCAAAATATTGTTAAGCATTGTTAAAAATGTTTCCTGGATATAGAAGAACGCTGAGATCAGAGAAGACTCCCTAAAAGTGATGTACAGGTGGTATTACACACCAAAAAAGCTAGCAAGAAAGGTTTCCAAATGTCTCAGGTCTATGCTGCCAGAGTGAGAAACATTGGTTCCTACTTCCATATGTGGTGGGACTTCAGAATGGTAAAAGGGTTTTGAAAAATGGTACAAAAAAGGATAGGTTTAATATTAAAGAAAGACATCTACCTGATGCCATTAATGTGCCTGTTGGGCTAACATTTGGAAAAGCTACCTAAAAAACTGTGGTACTGTTCTATTATGTTATGTTGCATTGCATTATCAGGGCTCTGGTATCCTAACTCCCTCATTCCTATTGGCTACCGAATAAAGACTCCTTATTGGTCCTGGAGCCAATCCAAGGAACCAATCGCAGAACCCTGCTTAGGTCCAATGAGACTGTGTGTTTCAGCTACAATGTATATAGTTATTTGTTGGAACACTATAAGTTGAGTGCCGGTCTTTCTAGAGCTGTTCCTGAGCTGAACGATGTTTTGAATAAAAGCCTGCATTTGATTTATCATCTCCCAGCTCAATACCTAAAGGGCACACAATACTGCATTTTTTGGTAGTAGTGAGAATCCTGACAGTGGAGTACTAGAAGCAGACTTCTTTACAAAATTATGAAATCTGAGAAAAATATGGTTTGTTATAATTATGGACAAAAGAACTTTGTAAGAAAAATAATACTTGGGAATTATTATTTGCACAGCACTGGTCTATGTTTATAGATTTCTCGAATTAAAAAATTCTTATGGAGTTGGCAAAGAAGGAAGTACTGAATATGATATAATGCTTGCAAACAGACCTAGAAAAAAATCAAAATAGGATGAAAAGTAAGGAAAGTAGGACGATTTTGATTGAAATTATGTATGGAAGTAAAAATTATTGTAAAAACATGTAATGCAAAATTAATATATTTTGTAGCTATAAGTAGATTGTATACTTGTAACAACTTGTAATAATATTTAACGATATGTAGGTGGTATACATTTATTGTGTATATTTTACATATTTTTAATATTTTTAAAAAACAAAACACACACCTGTAGTTTATATTGTTAATCTTATTTAAGGAGACCAAAACCAAAACATAGATTCAATAGGAAGGACAAGTTACAGGGTAGGCTGCAGCCCTAGTATGAGAGAAGTTTTTCAGTAAGACAAGAGAGAGGTATGGAAAGAAAGGTGGCAAAATATGACTTATAGGGGAAGGAAGAGAACAAGTGGGAAAACATTATTTGCTTCTCTCTCTCTACAGGCAGCCCAAAATGACTCCTAAGCATACTGATAAACACAGCATGCAGATCAGAAAAACCCATTTAAATCATTAATATTTTAAAAACCCTTAAAACATTATGAAAGGCAGTTCAAAACATCAGTTGCAAGCACAGTTAATCGCTGAATTCAAAGATTCTCAAAGTAGCAGTGCTAGAATGAACCACCATTATTATGAGTAGATGCTGGAAGAGAAAACAGGGGCTTGAGAGATGTTCCTGGATCAAAGAGGTCTACCAATGTCCCAGTTAATAGGTAGAAACTGACCACTGATAAATTCAGCCCTAAAATAAAATGCCTGGATCTAATATCTTGAGGTTCATCCTTTACACTGGGGCACCAGGGAATGCAAAATCAGACTAAAGTTTCCTAGTGAGGAAAGTTTCCACAGGGGCATTCTGTTTCACACTCAGGGCAGATTACCATAATTGGGTTAAGATGAAATAGATGAGCTAATTAGTATCTTGTCTAACTTGTTAAAATCCTCTGGATATATGTGCTCTGAAGTCATATATAAACACACAATGTGGTTTTAATGTTATGATACAAAACTATCTTAGATATTATACTGAAACTAGACATGGTAGACCTCGATGGAAACAACTTTACATTAATAGGCTATACTATGCTATGCTATACTATAATAGGCAATGTAGAAATCATCCATTTCTTCCACCTCATTTCTGGTAGCAAAGGGAGTTATTAGATGACAGGGTGGAAAGCTTAGTGACCTGGTATCCATCCACATGAACACACTAATAGTATGTTTAAATTACAAATAATGGAATATTTTTCCCTAATATATTTCTTAAGCAGAGACAAGAAAGCTAAAATAGCAAACAGTCTATATTGAATATTATAGTACAAGTAGAAGAGTACATGTAAAGAGTACAAATCAGCCAGTATCATAATGCCCCTGTACAAATCAATGGTGTGACCTCATTTGGATTGCTGTGTACAGTTCTGGTCACCACATCTCAGAAAGGATATTATAGCATTGGAAAAAGTGCAGAAAAGGGCAACTAGAATGATCAAAGGCTTGGAACACTTTCCCTATGAAGAAAGGTTAAAGCACTTGGGGCTTTTTAGCTTGGAGAAACAATGACTGAGGGGTGACATGATTGTGGTTTACAAGATTATGCATGGGATAGAGCACATAGAGAAAGAAGTCCTTTTCTCCCATTCTCACAATACAAGAACTCGTGGGCACTCCATGAAATTGCTGAGCAGTCA
Organism: Lepidodactylus listeri; assembly: GCA_029233225.1. NCBI lineage: Eukaryota > Metazoa > Chordata > Lepidosauria > Squamata > Gekkonidae > Lepidodactylus > Lepidodactylus listeri. Next base: position 45,815,061 of record JARCFY010000012.1, read on the forward strand.
GGTTAGAACAAATAAAAGGAAGTACTTCTTCACCCAAAGAGTGATTAACACATGGAATTCACTGCCACAGGAGATGGTAGTGGCTACAAGCATGGATGGCTTCAAGAAGGAATTAGATAAACACAAGCAGGAGGACCCGCGATACTTGCGGGGAGAGAGAAGGAGCTCCATGTCCAGGAGGAATCACCCACAGGTGAGCCTTTCTCCCCTCCCTCCCCCTGCCCTCCCCCAATGTGTGCCAAGCCTCTTCCCCTCACTCCCCCTGCCCTCCCTGAAAATGATGGTGGCAACATGGCCCACTGCCCATTGAGCCCCCCCACAAAGTGTTCTCTGTGCATGCACAGAGAACGCTTTTACTTTTGAAGGGATTCAAATATCCCCCCAAAAGATTTTTTTAACTTTTAGCATTTTTCTGCACACATGGAGACTCCACCTGTGTAGGAAAATATCCCTGCCCCTCAAGTGCCCCCCCGTGCGGATTTAGATATCCACACAGAGGGGGCCTCTTCGGAATTAGATATATAGATATGGAGCAGAGGTCCATCAGTGGCTATTAGCCACAAAGTACAGACAGGATCTCCCAGTCTGGGGCAAGTGATGCACGGTATTCTTGGTGCTGGGGGGACAACAGAGGGAGGGCTTCTAGTATCCTGACCCCACTGGTGGACCACCTGATGGCCACTGTATGACAGAGTCTTGGACTGGATGGGCCAGTGGCCTGATCCAACATTGGCTTCTCTTATGTTCTTATTTGAAACATACATATGAACATTTTGCTAGCAGATCTTTCATAAGGGAAAACAAGATTAATCACAAATTGAGTGTTGCAAAGAATTTATTCAGCTATAAGAAAATGGATGAGCAAAGTATGGCAGAAACTCAAATATGACCATGACTCCTTTACTTCCCAAGCTGATATGGCCTGCTGCCCCTCCACCCAAATTCCTGGAGCATGTTAGGAGCATGTTTGCAAGGATAAACATGTATCTGGATATTTGCACAGGCAAAAGCAGTGGGAGTGGGGGGTGGGGAGAGGTCCTGCAGCAGAAGTTCCTCAACTCAATTGTGATGTTGGTAAGGTATTTTTTAACTTTCACCTCCTTGTTTAAGCACCTGAAATAAATATTTTTGGATGAAACAGCAAGGTTGCAGAATAAAAACAGTTATAAAAATGTAACCACAGCCAGATAGTTATCACTAGGAAAAGCCCATTCTAGGGAGCTGTTGAGTCGGAAGTACTGAGTTAAACAGACAAGTCAATGTTCTGAATATAAGGCAGTTTCACAGGAGTATGTCATTATCTGCACAAGGAGAGCTCTGGATGAGCAACAGTAACATGCAACTAGTCGTACTGCTACTCTAAAACGCGTGGTGATGGAGATTTCAGTAGACTTGTTACAGGATTTAGTTGATATATCTCTATGCATAATAAGCAGAGGAACTTCTAAAAATAAGCTACAAAAATGATAACCAGAAATGATAACGTAACACCACAAGTTATCAGTAGGCCAGGTCAGCAGCTGGCCAAGAGTAGGGGAAGGAGAAATACTGACTTAAGGTATTGTGAACCAATATGTTGGATAATACAATAGTTTCTCATTCAATCTTGTCAAAATCCATTGACAGCACTCATTTACATTTTACAGATAGAAAAACAGAGTCTGGGACAGCCCTGTAGCTAGATTTCTTTGGCGAGGGGGCTCCATTAGAATTAAATATAAATTTAATTAACAGAACAGGAAGAAAGGAAGCTTACCGCTGGAGGGGACCCTGGGCTACTGTTTCTCAGCACCAGCTGAGTCCATGGCAGCGTTGTCATCTTCTCTCACTTCAGCCCCGAAAAATGTATCCAGCCAATCACAATTGATTATGCACGATGGCAGGCCAATCAGCTTGCTAGCCTAATGCATATTCATAGCTTTAGGCTTAGTCAAAGCTTTTAGGTGATTTTGTGTAATCTCCAAGCAGCACACGTAGACTTTTTCAAAGAGACAAACTCCATTTTCTTATAAATGGGAAGTGAATAGCCCCAGACCTATTAAATTGGGGGCAGCTGGGAGAAGGAAGGGAGGGAGAGAGAGAGAGAGAGGCAGGGACTTCTCTGGGGGGCAAGAAGGGAGGGAGGCATTGTGGTGCACTAGCACCACGCACCCCAAGCCCCATTCCCCCCACCAATGGAAGCAAGGACTTCAAGCTGGCTACAGGGCTGGTGGCAGCCTGAGGCGGTGCGGCAGGCCCAGATACTTCTCTGGAAGGGGGGAGGGAGGCAGGGGTGGGAAGGGGAGCTTCAGGGTGCCTCATGGGGCTTTTGGGGAATGTGCTTTATGGGGCTTTGGGGTATGCAATAAGGATCTCAGCCACAAAAGCCCCACCACTGGTTATGGCTCTGGTCTGGGATCTGCCCAATACCACCCCCTGACATGACCCAGAGATTGTCTTTGGAAAGCAAGCTTTTTAAAGAGATTACAACTATTAATAGCTATCAGAAGATCTATTATCCATGAATTTATTTAATTCCTTTTAAAAGTAATCTAGACTAGCAGTTCTCAGCACATCTTTGCAGCAATTAATTTCAAGTTAATTATATGCTGTGTGGAGCACTGATTCCTTTGGCTTATCTAGAATCTGTCACCATTTCATTTTACAGGCTGACCCTAAGTAAATCACATATTCTGAGTGTGTGTCTCGTGCAAAAATAAAGAGATTTATTTTATGTCCTAGGCAAACCTTGAGGAATTATCCTGAGATCACTTTTATTCATGGCATTTTCGGGGTATGTTTCATTGAAAGAACTATGTATATATCTCTCAGTTGCACCTTTTATCCTTCATGATGGATTGTGACAGAATTAAAGAGACATGGCATGGAAGCACAGTAGCCAAGTGACAGCTTGCACATAAAAGAAACAGGGATCAGCATACAGAAGTCTAAGGACCTACCATTTCCTGAGACCCTTATTTGGAATAATACACAGTACCGCATTTATCACAAGATTCTATTTATGTCTTAACCTAGCTCTTTACCTAGGCTAAGGCCCACAACCAGAGGAGGAGAATAGCACTACAACAATATTTCCTGCCAACTATCAATATTGTTAGGAAATGAAAAAAGAAAGTAATCGCTTCCATGGTTGGGGTCACAGGGCAGCCACACACAGCAGGGCTTGCTGCTCTTTCTGCTCCTTCTAATACTGAAAGGTAATGGAAATGCAAAAGAAAATCAGTGTGTGAGAATTCCAGCAGCACACAGCCATGGGCCTCATCAACACCAGGCACGACTGCATAGTTTAGACTAATCAGCTTTGTGTTCCAAGCCCTCCTTCTACCTAATTTTTAAGGAGGAAGGATGGGGTGGGGGGCGGGGGGAGAGAAAGGAAAAAATCAGTTGAGAAAACAGAGCCATAGTGAAATATTAATACTTGGTGTTCATAGTGATTGCGGAGTCTGTGCTCTAGTTTCCTCACACTTCCTGGCTCTCTTCCCTGTCAGAAGTGCTAAGGAAAAGAATATGGGCCAAGAATGGACTCTAGAGGCTGCCAAGGAAAAAACAGGTAAGGAGATTTGGGGATAGAGGAAACTAGGGAGATGCAGAGGAGCCAATTGTAGTGTGTTGTCCTTATTTGCAGTTCTAATGGTGATGAAGAATCGGAAGCTGAGGTCAAGGTAACTGGCATCTGAACAGAATTCCTACTGTGCCGACTCTACTTTCACAGTAAATGGACTAGCATAAAAAATGAAAGGCTTTGAAGCATCTCTTGGAAGTTAATAAACTGCTATTGATTTTATATTGAGTAATGCCGTTCATCCATTCCTAGATATTTCTCATTCTGTTGAGGCCTTTTTCATGCTACTGCATTATTTTTTCAGATGTAACCATTTCAATTACAAAAAAAAGTAATTTCCACTGTCAAACGATTGCTGTGCATCCATATTTTAAGACCAATTGGGTTGGTGACAAATGATCTAAAACTACCCTTATTGCATCATTATATTTTCACCATCCTCTCTTGTATCAGTGCAGGAGCAAACAAAGTTCATTGGGGGGAGGGGAATTTACCCCTAAAAATACATATTTTAAACGTTTTTAGATTATTCTGCAAACCTTGGGGGGGGGGGGGGGGGTTCCGCCCATGCTTGTAGAACAGTATTCTTTGTGTCAAAGTTTCCCCAATACACTGATTTAGATAACCACAGATGAGGCCAGACCTCAATTAGAATATATGGTGATATCTAACTTTTTGGTTTTGTTTTATGGAGATTGATGTCTAACCATGAAGAAATTTTATTCAGTTAAATCTTGGTTTATAACATACACCTTTGTGGTTTGAAAATATATAGCTTTTCTATACGATCAAAGTCATAAAGGAAAGCGGTGGATTGTAACATGAAAAAATGTTATGCCAACACAAAGCACAACATTAAATGAAAATGAAAATTATACTGAGAGAAAAAGACCAATGACAAAAGAATGCCAATGTGTTGAGTCCTGATAATGCATTACAGTAATTACTGTTCAGCTATATCTTCTAAACAACAGATGCATTCTATATACAAAGAAAGAACAGGTCATTTATTTTAAGTATTAGGGTACTGAGTTATTAGCCCGTACTACCAAAAGTCTGTTACAATGCAAAAGTATGTCAGGGAATATTGAAGTCATCTACATGCTAGATTTTTGTCTGGAATTACTTTGAAGCCTGAAAGCAGGGTCAAACAGCTTAGATAAAACTGAATCCTTTACTGATACTACCCCCCCCCCCAATATTTGGGGGATCCAGCAGTAGCAGTGAGAGGAGCAGATGCATTAATTGAGGATAGGGGGAGAAACCAGGAGGCCCTTCCTCAGTTGCTTGTTGCTGTCACTGAGGGGGAGAGAGAGACTGGTAACTGGATACCATAAAGAAATCTATCCCATCCACAGAAATCTGTGGGAGACTGGTTCTGACACTACTTTTTTTTTATTCTTACCTGCTGCTGCTGCTGCTGAGTTGCCACAAATGGCAACACCGAGGAACATACTTAATCTACAATATTCATACTCAGAAATTATCTTCAGATTTTAAAAAGTTTATACACATTCCACAAATTAATTGTGAGGAACAACCATTAGACAATTATATACTTGGAAAATATTGCTGAGTTACATTAGATGATGTAGCACGGAGATGAAAACATCAGGGTCCATGTATCGGTGCAAAAACTCCTCAGGTCAGACTATTAAACTACTTGCAGCCCTCAAGCTAACAACATTGTTTTTCAAACTTTCCCCCAGGTAATGCAAAGCACTTTTTGTAGCCTGGCCTCTCTGTAGGGTCAATGATTTGTTTTAGCGAAGAAAGCATTACAGACTTAAAAACAATCTGATTCTTTACGGTTTTTAAAAGCCATACAATAAGAAACAGAGCTAAGGTCTCTTATAGATGACAACTGAAATCATTATAGTATATTCGGAACTTCTTCACACTGCTTTATTTTTTACTCATGTTTTCAACAGCTACTAAAAGCTGGAACTTGTTTTTTTAAAACCAAGAGTTCTTTGCCATCCATTGCTTGTCCAAAGACGTGTAGAGTTGGCCCATTTCTTCTAGAGTAGTGGTTCACCAACTTTTTGGTATGGTTACCCACAAGTCCAAATTTATTTGGTATAGTGATCCACTTAAGAAAAGAGCATATATAAATCAATAAAACTGCAAAATCCTGGGATTCACTTTTGTTGGAAGAACAAGATGCAATGTCCCAGTGCCTCAGCCTCTAGAAGCAAGTGACCACAGAGTTGCAGACAGATATGCAAACACCAAACATCTTCCTGTTTACTCTTCCGTCACTGAGGATCCCTTTGAAGTGTAAATCAACACTCTTTAGGGAAAAGCAACTTCCTTCTGTCTCCCCTCTTCCATGCACACAAGATGGAGAAGAAGGGTGCATCTCAGCATCCAGATCCATCTCCTAGTTAGATAGCTAGGAACTGTCTCTATCTCTCTACCCTGCACAATCTACATATTTCTAGGGTAAAGTAGTTCTTATTTTGTTTCAAACTGAAACATCGCTCTGTGTAACTTTGTAGTCTTGCAAGCACATGGTAGGTTTGGAACAAGCACTGCTGCGTTAAAGCCAAGTGTACTCTGCTAAATTAAAGAAAGATCTGGATCACCAAAACCAGTATCCTTCCTACAATTTTAAGGCTTCATGATCCACTATCTACAGGATATCATTAAAAAGCCCACATAATTGCACTATGGGTTCTGATTCTTTACTAATGTGTAATTTGGACAAGAATGGTTGGACCAGCACCACCCCCAGAAAAATCATAGAGTTGAGCCGCACAAGCCAGTCAAGGGCTCTTTTATGTGTATGGCAAACTGTTCTTCTCTCTGAGTGACTAGGGCACGGGCATCCACACAGGCTTCCTTACATTCCAATGCTGCTCCTTCTGCAAAACTGCTTTTGCAGCTGTCACATAGAGTGTCTGGTAAAGCAGCACATGAAGCACTTGTTAGCTAAACAAACTCTGGACTGTACATGAAAGCACAGAACAAAACCAGTCACTTCTAAGCAATGTCCTTTCCAGAGAAGGAGGTCTTTCTCTGAAATGCCCACCAGAGCCAAGAAATTTTCACTGCTAAACAATCCATGAAAAGATTCTGAGGCATGCCAAGATAAGGGTTCAGTAGAAGGACGTTTGGGTCCTCTGTAAAACAGGGAGTTCTCCCACCACCCCAAATCATCTTGGAACATCTGCCCACAAACCACAGGATCTCTGTGCCCACCTCACAAATGGGGAAACTACTATTATCACACCTTCCTATAACAAACTTTTAGTGCTATGCCCATGAGTAAGGCTATGAAACACAACCACTCAATGATGAGGCATTTCTACATATTCATTGCAGGAACTCTCCAAGCAAAAAAATATTAGTAAATTTAAGAAGAATCCAGCCATGAATGGCCCATACTCATTGTGCTCTATGGACTATTGAATGTTGAGGACAGTTGTAATGCTCCCTCTAAGCTGTGAAGTCTTGTGAGCAAAATTTCTACTTTGTGAGCTACTGGCATTAAAGTTATGAGTGAGCGATTTGGCTGCTGCATAAATTAGTTTGCTCTGGAGCCATCCTTCCTGAGCTAAGACAAAAATGTGTGAGCCAGAGGCTAAAAAACTGTGAGCTAACTCACACTAATTCAGCTTAGAGGGAACACTGGTTGCATGTCAGTGAAAAAAGAGAGACAGGTAAGGGTAATTTGTAATGCTCAAGCCCCTGAAAGTTCATTGTATCCTTGAGGGGGAAATTAGGGTCAGAGAGTGTGTATTGTTATCTGTACCTTTTCCCATTACCCTAATCCCCTCCCCCTCCTGTCAATTCAGGATGCTATAAGTTAAGGGCTCTGAGCACTTGGAAGCTAAAATGAGTCCTAGTAGGAAGGGAATTAATTAAAACTGGAAGAAAAGCACTTTCTTTAAAATTGATTAATTGATTAATTACCCCTCTCCTAATTGCTCTTCAAGACAGAAAGGGGGGCAGAGCCCCAAGCAACTTGGGAGTGAGAGGTGAAACTAGGGTCACCATACAGAAGCATTCCTTAGCCCCAATTTTCCCTACCCAAACTCATATATAAGACAAGGAGAGAGAAATAGAAACGCCCCATGTTTTACCACTAGGCTACATGAACAACTTCCTGTTCACCCATTGCTGAGTCCCAGTGGTCCAGGCAACTGCATCACCATGCTATACTGCTGAGGTTAAGGACTAGGAGAGTAGGATACTATTCATGTAGTCTGGTGCCCAACAATGTCAAACTATTGTGCTAGAAGTAGACGAATTTCATAACCATTAATCAACTTCCTCTCTCCATGATCCTTCTCAAACACCCAATAATTTATAAACATGAGCCTTCGTCCTAAGCAAGTTACCCCTTCAGATGCAAAGAGCATAGTGGCCTCAGGAAGTAACTGTATGACACTCAGTTTAAATGCAGTTTTCACTGCAAACATCACATGTATAGTTTCCTTCCAATATTCAACAATAACCCAGAAACAACTAGCATTACAGTCTGCATAATACAACAATAAAAATTGTTTTAGGTTTAGGACAGGGGAAATTATGCACTACCTTTGCCTAGATAGTCATCTTGCATGTAAAGGCTGCAATCCTAAAGACAGCTTCCTGGCAATAAGCCCTATTGAATAAAATGGGGATTTGCTTTCACATAAACCTGTGAAGGATTGTTTTTCTTCAGTGGACCAGATGTTGTATAGGCATAAAACAATAAGCAACTCCATTTTTTCCTGGGTTATGGATACCTGGAATTAAACTTTTTTAGGCCTCAAAGGAGGTATTGCATGCATAGTTATTATTCTGGAAAAGACACAGTATGGCAAACAAATGCAAATAGTATATGCTAATAGAAAATTAAAAGTAGTCTTTCACATATTAATGACAAAAGCAGCGAAATGCAGTAATAGATTTCCTTTCAGAAGCCATGACAACTTCAAATTGCAAGGCTGATGTTAAAGTCTTGTAATGACACTAAAATAAATAGGAACAATAAATCTTTGCTTGTAGTATTTAGAGATGACAGATAGATACAAACCAAGCATGATACACGCTGTTTGTATTTTAGTAGCCTAAAGGCTATTGAGAACAATTGCCAAAGACAGAGCAAGTAATGCCATGCAAGGATCCATTGTGCAGCCTTCATTGTTCCTTGTAGCCATCTGTTCCATGCCATGGATTAATGCTACACTTTCATGAAACGGCTTCTTTATTTTGGTATGGGTTAAATTACATGTCCACCTTTAAAGAGGCATGAACTCAGTTTTGTAGCTGAACTTCACCATGTTTACTTAGAATGGCTGTTCAGTTTAAATGAAACCTTATTAAGTGTGGCATGTGGTATACTTGGTGAAGTAAGATGCCTTCATAACACTCCCTCACATTTCAAGCATTTTCTAGCTTTTAGTGTATGAAAGGACACATATTCATTTCTCAGTCAACAAGTACATTCATAAATAATATTCTAAATGCCTTATGGTCCACTTCCCAAACTATTGTGTACTGCTTGTATTGTAAAACAATGAAGATATTCTCTCCTGCAAGGTAAAAAGCAGCTCTACCTTCATCTTTAACAGCATACTACCCAGATGTGGCAAAGAAAATTCCATCTCACACTTCTTGTTCTTAGTGATTATGTGACCCATGCTCCTTCCTTCACTTGCTTCCATAATAAAGGGCAATGCCCATATAACAAGAAACCACAATTTATGGATCTGTACACACTCATGCCTGCTTCTTCCATTACTTGAAAATTCCCTCCTGCTCCTTTCTGTACCATTATGGTCTTACATGTGACCATTACTAGCCTTGGTTGTGATGCTCACCAGGATTCTGAACTGGGATTTTAAACCAAGGACAGAGTCAGAATAAAATTGAAGTACTGTAAAGATGAGAAGACAAAATTCACAAAGGAAAGGGAATGAATGTGAAAAGAATGCTCTCAATACCTCAACCATGGGTTAATGCATTCTGGGTCTACAGTAACGTGTAGAACTTCACCATGTGTCTACATCAAACCAAAGAATTCAAATTGCCAGTTATCACATCAAACAACACAGCTGAATGTTGTTCTGGAGGACGAGAACATTGAATTATAGCTGCAGGTGCCAGGAGACTGAACAAATATCACCTGCTTGTGAGTGTAACATCTTGAGAACGCTGACTTAGATGAACACTTGGTTTGGTCCTGCTGGGCTCCTACTATGACCATGTACACAGAGGAAGATACTTTACATGGACCTCACTATCTGCAAGAATGCCAAGAAGATGAATAAATGCCAATTAAATGCTAAGTGTATCCTTACTCAAGAATCTACAGACTCCAGGTCCTTCTATAGCCTGTAATTAGCTATTATCAACACACTCCAATGACAGCTTTATGTATTTAGTTATTATACTACTGAGCAATCAGAAAAAAGAGATTCTGTGGACAACTGTAAACTTCAAGTAAAAGCAACATGAAAATTAGAATGTTCTTCACAGGTTTCAAGTTGCTCTTTTTTTTTTTGCCTGCCATCTCTGTATAAGTTGTGACCACTTTGACAATACATCTTGTGACAAAAGAGTTGACAAATCGGAAACATACATCCCTGTTCGGCCCAGCTTATAAGTTCTGTAATCGATACTGTTGTTGGAGAAACAGAAAACCGAATGGAGGAAAAACACGCTAATAAGATAGAGTATGAAGAGAAAATAATTATGAAAGACAATGGGAAATCATACTGACAAGATCTTAAAAGACAAACAAAAGTAGTATGGAAATATATGAGATGACAACATTTAAAATGAAAATCAATAAACGTTTGTTAATACTGCAGTATTTATGTGTTTTCTCCCCCACCCCCCAAATTCATTTATATGTCATTAATGCTTCATTAAAAATCTATGTGCCTCTCTCTCTCTCTCTCATTTATATCAGGATTTGTTTCTAAAAGAGGAATGTTAAACATTTCCCAGCAAGGACTACAGTGGCTTACAAACATACTCAGGTCCAGTGTTCCCTATAAGCTGAGTTAGTGTGAGCTAGCTCACAGTTTTTTAGCCTCTGGCTCACATGTTTTTGTCTTAGCTCAGGAAGGATGGATCCAAAGCATACTGATTTATGCAGCAGCCAAATCGCTGGCTCATAACTTTAATGCCAGTGGCTCACACAGTAGACTTCTTGCTCACAAGGCTCTACAGCTTAGAGGGAGCATTGCTCAGGTCCTAAGCATTTGCTTCCTGGAATGGCAGGGAGGGAGTTCTAATAGCAAGTTGGCACAGAAGCTGCTATGCCCCATCTTAAGCACTCACTAACTAGCAAAGCAAGTTTCAGAACAGGGCTAATACTATAATGCCCTATCAAAGATGGGGAGAAATCCTTCATTATCTATAGATAACATGTCCTACTAATACAAACCCAATATTCTGCTGGGTTATTAAAAGGTTCTGTGGCTAGAATTTTGGCGGGGGGAGATGAGAGAGAAAGGGTGCTTGGAAGCTTTAGTTTACAATGTTCATGCACATATTGTAAAGAAGTGCTGTTCTGCCATCCTTCACATGCTGTAGGAGGGCAATGAATATGCTCTTTTGTATTCCACAGAAAACATTGAATCAAACAAGAAAATCTTTGTACTAAAAAACCTTTGAGCCTAAGCTATGCTGGAAACACTGAATTGAATGAGTAAAATGAATACAGTAACTGGGTTGTATTCTGGTTAAAAACTAAGGATTTCATTCTGCTAATTTAGTGCTTTCAGTATTCATACATATTAGGCATATGTTCTCTACTGTTCTTATATAATTACAAGTAAATACAACTTCCATTCTCCAAACACAGGTATATTCCTGGATGGTACAGCAAATGTCATCCAAGGCTGGCTCAACGGTGTCAAGGGGAGAATGTGAAAGTCTATATAGTGTAGTAGTTTGACTAGGAACTGGGAGATCGAAGTTCAAATGATCCCTCTGCTGGGCAAGTCACTAACTGTGCCATCCTAAACAGTTACCCCCTAGAAGCTCTTTGACTTTAGAAGGCCGTAACTCTGCCTAGGATGGCCTAAAATATCTTACAGCCACATACACTTTTGTAATCTCCTTGGGGAAAGCATATGATAAAAAGGTAATATATTCTCACAGTTCTGCAATATTGAATACACATGGCTTGCTGGCTGCAATTATGAGGCAGATCTTATATGCCAAGTGTGGGCCAAGACTGCGTTTAATAGACAGGACAAGATAGAAGTATTAATACTCATACATGACTGCCATGTTTCTAACAATGATACTTTACATGGAATAACAAAAATGAAATTTTGCTAGTACATACAGTTCATATTTTTTTTCTGTAAATGCCCAGTAGCTATCAACTAAGGTGAAGTTGCAACATTTTAGAAAAGCAATGGTTCAGATACATCACAGCATGGCATTACCTTACCATTATAACAATTTCACTCCTGAATGCATGAAAACGGAATGGTTAAGAAAGTGGACTGATAAGGAGGAGGAATGGCTTCAAAACAATCAAGTACTGAAGTTACACAGTTATGATGAATACCAATTCTTCCAACTTTTCTCAACAACAGATCTTGATTTTCACCTCACTTTTGATTTGTTTTTAGAATAGAGGTGCGAAATACTTAGGACTACTGAGTCAAGAGGAATGCACCACTTACATTAAAAACAACATATTTTTCAATTAAATTTCTGTTAATTTCTTTTTCTGTCTGTACTTCATTGTTATCTGCTCTCAACTTTTTCTGCACCATTATAGTTTTCTTTAGATGTGTCTCTCAGTTAATCTTTCTTCCACTGGTTGGCACTTTGTCTTCCCTTTCTTTGCCTCATGGCTCATGCTCTGTTCTCTCAATGTGCAACCCCATCTCACAGTAATCTGCTCTTTTCTCACTCCACACTCTCTGTACTTCACATTAGCATCTTTTTTTCTCCTGTACTAAAGCTTGAAGTTAACAGCACACAAGACTTTTACTCTACCAGCAATCTGCACCTGTGAAGGCAAGAGGTCCATTAAGGGCTACTAGTAATGGAGGCTGAATGAGACTTCCAAGCAAGTTGCCCAATTGTGCCAGGGAAGACAGCATCACAGGGAGGCTTCTGCCTCTCTGTCCTTGCTGTGGGGGCCTTCCAGGGCATGAATGACTGACAACTGTGGCAAACAGTATGGTGGACTAGATGGACCATCAATCTGATCTATAAGGATTCTTCTAATGTGTTTTGGCGTTTGAAGAGGCTATGCTGCTGTGCTACATATAAACAGGACATACTTTCAGTAAGCACACTCAAAGAAAATGCAGACAGACACCCAGAAAAAGGTAGTATGGGAGGGGAACAAGTTCATGAGCAAATTTCAAGAACAAATTAGTTATAATGTGATTTTAAAGATATTTATGGGGGTAGAGGGAATAGGTACATACATGCACAATCACAGAAAATGTAACCTTAAGTAGCTGGAAGGACAGTCATGACAATCTGTCTAATTTCTTATGGGTTTCAAAAAAATCAGTCTGCCTGAAGAAGCATTTACGAAGAGAAAAATGCATCCATTCATTACAGTAGCCTAACCCTTCTGTCCCGCACAAGGTGTTCTCTAGATGAATGTACATCTTGTACAAAGTGTTCCTTGCGTGAATATGGAGCAGACACTGACTACCTAGACAGAAAAAAGAAGAAGATGAAGGGACAAAAGCTTTTACAAAGATTCAAAGCGAAAACTCACACATGTATAAACTAGTGTTTCAGTGTCATGTGAGCATGTTTCATTCCTTCCTTGGTGGGCCATTAGTGTTGACCTTTTTGGTCCTATTTTTACTGCAGAAATAGGGATTCCTTGCTTTCCCTTGATCCAAGAAAATAAAGAACTTACCCACCTCTATATATGACAGTACTATAGTACCTGACATATGCATGAGCAGTCCCAGAAAAGACTTCTGCAAGAGAATGTGGATAGCCAATGGACAATAGACAATACTGAACTAAATAAATGATTAATATGAATTCATATAAACAGTTCCTTACTCCTTGTTTTAATTAATAGAAAATATCCAAACATCATTAAGCAAACAGAATCCAAGTACTTACTGAGTATCTATAGGAGAGTATAAAGAATTGAAAATGTTAACAGTAAAAGCACTAGACAACACACAACCTTCTGTCACCCTTTATGAAAAGAAAACAGAACTTGGCACTTAGAACAATGAAGGACATGGGAATAATCCAATTAAGGGGGGGAATGTGACTTGATCAGATCACAGCCAAAACACCTCAGGTTAGAAACTGCATTGGGTTGGAAACTGCATCAAACAGAGAAGTTAAGTAAATGGGGACTGTGTCAGATTACAGTAGATGATTTCAGTCCCTGTTTATTTCCTTGAAGAATTATGCTCTGATTTTCCTCCTGAATGCAAATATCTTTTCTCCAAACTATGTATTGCCATGCTGACAGTATAAAGGACCACACATGACTAACAAAAATGGAACCATATTATTAAAATGCAACAGTGCCCACACCCTGCATTTATTTCCAGTGGTGATTGTCCATGAACCTACAGGTATCAGTAATCAGGGTATAACAGTGAATGTATTATTGACTCCAAATAGTCACGACTAGTCAAAGCAGACAATACTGAGCTACAGGGACCAAAGGTTTGAACCAATGTAAGGCAGCTTCATTTGTATTCTTCTTATGAACTTGTCACATTTGGCAAGATATTAATGTACCTACAGAAGCTGTACAGGCTCTGTGTGCAGATCAAACTACACTCCCTGTAAATATGCATAAAAATAAGTGTCTAGCTAGATCCTACCTCCCAAGCCCACAAAGAGAAATATGCCACAACTCTAGCTTCAGTTTACTGAAATTAGCATGTCTCTGTTTTGAGCATGTTCACATTAAACAGAATCTGGCAAGTTCCAAAGTGAGTAAGACAATGAAAGAATAAGAACTGTATTAACTGGCTCCCAAAGATAGACAGGGGACAACAAAAACAGCTCCTGGAGCTGTGGAAACTCAGAACAAATCTCCAGGGAGAAACAGTTCTATATAATCAATCATCATGCACAAATCATCCAGCACAAAGTGAGAACACGGGCAGTTCCACAAAAGGTGAGAGTTCTGGCCTGGCTGAGGACAAGAATTACTGGAGAAATTAAGAACCCCAATATCTTTAAATTGGATGCAACCCAGCATTCAGTGACTTGTTTGGACCCAGTGATCTATTAAACTATCTTCTCTCTATGAAGCCTCCCTATATCCTCCAGATGACTTTGGAGGGGGACTGTACTTGCTCAAGAGCCTTATAGATCTTTCTATCCTACTAAAGGAAATTTTCAGGTTCCAGAAATAATACAAGTGACTGCAGTGAGTGTCTGATCAAAGATATTCTTCAAAACACCACCACTACTATCACCCCACCGAAATAACTTCTACAATGTTTGTGGAAGATATTACTTGTTATCTAAAGCCTAAGAACATTTCCAGTCCACTTCTATGAAAAAAATATTTACCTTATTTTGCTAAAAATATACCTAAGAGTACAGACAAATTTTACACTTACTGTTAGCTGCTTTTGGGTTACCTCTGCTCAACGAAATAGGTTTTTAAATAAAACTAAGTACACTGCAGGACAGACTGTCAGCTTCAGGAGAGTGTGATAAGAGCAGAAAGATACAGAGGGGAATCATCCAACTACATAATATATTATCATCTCAGCCAGTCATGTTCACATGGCCATTTTTCACCTATAGTCTGGAACAGTGAAATGTTAATAAGCAACTGGATTGGAGAGAGTGGAATCAAATAAGAGCTACTAAACACTTAAATATTAGCCAAGGACTCTTCTAGGAATTTAAAAGCAGCAAAGAATAATGTACTGAGTTACTGTTCTGTGTATGCATAAAGCTGACAGCAACCTAGAAGAAAAGTTAACCAATCACAGCAAACAAAAATTCAGACAGGGATTCCCCCTATCTCACGGGAATTTACACAGCCTCACCAAGAGTACCCTTGCATGAACCTCCTCTATTATTCAGTCTTTGATTTAGCTCTAGTTAAAAGATCCACAGCATTATTATAAGGAAACACAGCAATCAGACAGCAGTGCTTCCTCTATACAAAATATTGATCCCTAGGCAAAGAGAATGGCTCAGTGGACAGCACAGTAGTCAGGCATTTGGTTTTTCTTTTGCATTTATTCTGCAGGAAAACTACACTGTAGAGTTAAAAGCAAATGCTTAATTTATACTCAGCAATTTTATACCTACTTGAGGCCACAGAACCTGACACAAGTGTCCTACAGGAATTCACAGATGTTATTTATGCTTTAATCCTTTTAATCCTTGCAAATGTGTTTATTTTTAGTAATCTCATTTGGAAAAGAGCGCTAAGAATGTGCATTTAGCACTACTAAGAACAATAAAAAGAAATACCAGCTCAATTCCTGCTATGTTTCACAGCCCTTCTGCCATTATGCTGAAAACTCTGAAGGTTAGCCCCCAAACTGCTTTAATTAAAACTGTAAATAAATTGCAGGTGATCCTGATAAACGACCAGAGAAGCATTGTGACAGCAAAGTGTACATTAAAGCCAGGAGCTCAAGATGAAAAAATAACCTGCATGTCAAGCAGCTTGATCAATATAGTAATTGCTTCCCCAGTTTAAATGCACACCAATACTACAGGTTATATTGCTGCATCTTGTGTTGCCTAATAAAGGTGGCTATATAATAAGCCCCTGTCAAATGATTCATCAGTGCACAGGAACTCTGATGGGGGGGGTAAAAAATTATAAATAGGAAGTATACTGCTATGCATGCATACTAAATAACCCAATTGATGTAGTAATAGCTTCAGGCTATAGAGAATCACAATCTAGAGGAAGGATAATTAGTATTGTATTCTTGACACTAGAAACATGTGCTGAGGAGGCAATAGGTAAGCAATTAATTAGAAAAGAGGCAGAAGTTGGTACTGAACAAGTAGCTGCAGAGTATTTGCAATAATTGCTAACATATATGGCCGGCAGCTATAAACCCCAGCTTACAACCTCCTGCATGTCACCCTATTACACACCCCTCTTCATTTCTTTGTATTTTGATCTATTGCAATACAAAATGAGCTGCTGAAAATGTTAGTGGGAACAAAAGCAAACCCCCTCCCCCCTTGCTTTGATCCACTTTTGTCAAATATAAATGACACATTATCGTTATATTATTAAACACTGATGGAAATGCAATAACAACAATAATAAATCTAAATGCAGCACTGCAAATCACTTTAAACACATGCTGTTCAAAATGCTGGCAGCAAATATACTAT
Source organism: Lepidodactylus listeri (assembly GCA_029233225.1). Classification (NCBI taxonomy): domain Eukaryota; kingdom Metazoa; phylum Chordata; class Lepidosauria; order Squamata; family Gekkonidae; genus Lepidodactylus; species Lepidodactylus listeri. The sequence goes on from JARCFY010000012.1 coordinate 45,831,922, forward strand.
TCAGTAATTGCCCGATAACTAGCAAACTACCTCTGCAAATTGGACAAGAGGCTGCTTTTCAGCAGAGGGTGCAGTTGTAATTTACCTGTCTCTTTGTCCTGTACTTCTTCCAGGTGTAAGTCATTCAGGAGGTGCTCCAAAATCTTCTCTGGTGTCCCAGATACTACCACATATCTGTCAGAAAGCAAAGAGTCCACAGAGTCATCCTCTGTTGAAGACTGAGAGCGGCTGCTCCATTCATCCTCCTCATCTTCTTCATCAATATATTTAAAATAAGGCACATCAAATGTGGGCAAAGGCAGCTCCCTGCCTAGAAGCAAGGCAGAATCCTTCCTCTCTACATGGGGGTCAAAGATCCTCAGCCTGGAACTTCCCATAATGTAGGGCACGTAACAAAGGCATTCCCTACATGCTGATGTATCTTGCCATTTCAGTTCTGTTGCTGGTAGCCGAGTTCATCTGGCTGCTGAGAGCTCTGCAGTCGGCTTGTGTGCGTGTGGCTGCGTCTGAGCACCCAAGGAAAAAACTCTTACCTCCAATCACTCTCGGCACTCCCTGATGTGGGGGCTGGGCTATGTGACGACACTCTCCTAAGCACCAGCACATCTTGGTCCAGCTCCTTCACGTGAATAGCAGTCACTTCATCATCCAGCTTTAATTTGGAGAGAGGGACAAACAATAAAGAATGAAAAAGGAGTAAAATCTCCAGGGAGTGAAAAAGGGAGGGGTAGGGGAAGCCTCGATTAGAGCTGTGTTCTCCCCTGTTCCAGTGTGCTGCCATACGCAGCAGCAGCCGCTGCCCTTGATTTACATGCTGAAGCTTCACAATGCACCAGAATTTGAGCAGATTTTTTCCTTTCCTAGGGACAGATAGTCTGAGAGCTGCAGCTATGAAGGATGATATTTAAAACATGTTTTTAAATGGGGAGAGGAGGGATAATAATAGAAAGTGGAAATTCTATTCCTGTTTCCAGTCTTCATCACGTTGCACAGGTTTGTTAGTAACACCTATTGATCATATGTTGTCTTTAGTGCATGTTATGTTTCACTAATGCTGATCTTTGATTTAACAGATCCTTTGATTAGAGACTAAACAGATCGAACTGTACTGTTGAGGCATATAGTCAGCCACAGAGTACTTTACAGCATTTTAACAACACTGTGTTGTGACTCATTCTTGGGAGTAGGGCAATAAAAACAATCAGGAAAAAAGGATTAATCCATTCTTTGCATTTAACCTCATAACCTTTCTAATTATTTTTTTAAACAAAAAGCCTATTAAAGGTTTTTAAAACCTGGAACAACATACAGAAATGGTATACCTTGCAAAGCTGACATTTAGGTTTCAGGGCTTGGCAGGCTGACACCTCTAAACTGGAAGAAACTGAACACAGCTATATCTGCACACACAGGGTTGGATCCATTCAGCTGTTCCACTGGTGAAAGAAAGGAAGATGAAGTCCCCTTTGACCACCAAAAATACTATGCTGGGGATCATGAGTCCGGTATGGACAAAAGTTACGTAGAACAGAGGCTGTAGTAAGGAGGGGAATTACATGACATTTAGTGACAAAGCTTGCTGGATCCAACCCGTAACTTTTATTGACCATCCCTAAAGCATGAAAACATGTGATGATACAGTGCATACAGAAGATCTGCTATTGAGTCAACAGTCTGCAGTGACACATACTGACTGATAGAGCTCCCCATTAGTCCTGTCTGAGACTCTCCTAACAAAACCCCAATGTGACAAGAGATAGTTCTGATGACATTTAATTAAGTTAAACGCTTAACAGTAGTGTTTTTCAAAATTCTATTGTTTAATATGCTCAATGCTTCTTTCTATACTGTAGGATAATAAAGCCATTAAGTAGCATCAAATTGGTATACAATTATACTGCAACAGAAAATTTATGTTTGATGAAAACAGCAATATTGCAGAGCAATGTCATTTTATGGTTAACCTTTTTCTTCTCCATTATAATCTTAATGGCATGAAAGAACTCCCAAGCTAATCACAGCAGCAGAGCCATGCTCTGTTAGATACCAGAGGAACCTGCATATAGTTGTGGTCTTGCCCCAAAGAGCTTTTAATCCATTAAAATCTCCATTCATTTATTATGTTCATATACATATTATACACAGAGAGAGAGAATTGGGGGGGCTGTGTATAATTATTAATTTTTTGCCATGTCCAACATGCAGGTACTGAGCCAATTAACAAAGGATATTTGCTGAAAATTCCCTGAGGACATTAACAAGACACGTTGCACGAATACTGATGTATAATTGTAATCTTCCATTTCATGGTATACGCTTTTGTAGCCTATACATTTGCAGCACTGCCATAAAAGAATTAGATAAGAGCAGTCTTCAACCTAAAATTATTCAGTTAAGAGTAATTTAAGGCAGAGTTTTCTCATTTTATTTTTTTCAGTATAGCCATTAGCTCACATATCCCCCTTCCACCACAACCTCATTCAAAGACATTGAATTAAATCTATAGGAACATGTCATTATTTTGGTATTATTTTTCCCAGAGGCACACCACTGAATCTCTAATCTCAAAAAAAAATAGATTAAATTGGTGATTCTTTATTAAGACTTCATTTTTTTCATTCCTGAAATTTATTTCTACACTACTGAAATAACATCTTTACCCCATTAAGTTATGTAAAATAGTAAAACATACCATGCTGCATGCGAATTGGAGCTTTCCAGCTCCCTCTTTCCATGGCAGTCCCTAAAGCTCTTGAAAAGCCTCTGATGGTCAGTAGCTTCTAGGAGAACTACCATTCAAGGCATGATGGGCTGAACAAAATAAAAAATTATCCTTCCCCTTGTATATGTGAAAACCACTTCCACATATGGGCCTCTCTAAATCCATAGTTAATTTTCTGTATTAATATAACCAAAGCACAATAAGTACAGTCCAACCAAAGTTAAGCACTTGAAATCTCATTCATTTCAATGGAAGAGTTAAATACACAGATTTTCCATGTTGCAATAATAGTGCTTAACAGCACTGAACTTCGGTGGGATCATGTTGGTGGGTTTGATCTCATCGAAATCCTGTGCACAGAAGCGCAACTTCCCCACCCTGACCACTTCTCAAGTAGCCCCTGAAATGTTGCAGGGGATGGGAGACCCCCAGGAGCAACAGAGATGCCACAAGAGGGGAAAATTCCCCTGCTTTTGTATATACAGATCTTATCACTGGAACCCAACCCAATACAAATGCTTATGTGCTGTACTGAACTGGAGCTCATTTTAGACTATCCTTTAACTTGTATATATCTACTTTGAGAACTGGAGGAATATCTGTTATCCAAAGGACATCTCACCTGGTCTGGAAGTAAACCACACACACAAAAAAGAAAATATACAGTTACTAAAAGGGCAAACTTGAAATGACTTCCATTTGTGTTGCAATTGATCTGAAAACAGCATATACATCTATCCATCCTAGTGCCGCATGATGGAGTGAGCTCCCGTCTCTGGCCCTGGTTCCTGCCAACCTAGCAGTTTGAAAGCAAGACACTACAAGTAGATAAACAGGTGACCACGGAAAAGTCTTTGGACAGCGCTGGCTCTTTGACTTGGAAACTGAAATGAGCACCACCCCCTAGAATTAGATTCGACTGGCTTTCGAGCAAGGGAAACCTTTATCACCTTAAATGGTGAAATGACCTGAGCCAAAATGTCAGTTTCAGACAAAACCTGACTCTGCCAATTGAAGTAGCAACATGAACAAAAGATAGATAAAAGACTAATTCAAGCAGCTACACTAACTAAACAAGGCATTGGAGCTACACAAGCCCATACATTCTCTTTTTGAATCACAAACAGAGATTTCAAAACAAAAAGAGAGCTGCTCCTTGTAATAACAGGTAGTATGGGAAACTGTTCTGAAATGTATAGACTGTTGGTCACGTTCATTAACAAAAGAAAAAGGCCATGCTGAAAACCAGGGGTCATTTCATAGAAAAAGAGGTGCAGGAGCTCATTAGCATAACTTATTTGCATATGCTACACCACCTGACATCACGGGAAGTATGTCAGAAGGCAAGAAAGAAGGGAGGAAGGGAGGGAGGGAGAGAGGGGGGGGGGAAAGAGAGAGAGAGAGCTGGCAGAGAGGGGACAGCTACTAATCCAAGCCTCAGAAATACCACTATTCTGGGAGGATAGCTTCAGTGGTGGCTGAAGCCTTCAGAAGGCTAGTCGGAGGAACAAGGACCTTTCCAGGGGACAGGGTCATTTTGATGCAGCCATGACACAAGCAGGCATTCCTCTGCGGGGGGGGGGGGGCTGCCACCAACTCCTGGAGCTGAGCTCCCCCGAGCTCCTGCTCGAAATGACCCCTGCTGAAAAGGAAACTTTTGTTTTCACAGCTGCATTTGCTAAAACTGACACAGCACAGCTAGGTATCACAGATGCATCTAGTTGCTGATCTGTTCTTCTATCTTCCCACAATTTGATGCTGGTAACAGGGCATAACCTTGAGTGATAAGGCAGGGTACATTCAGAGAAGAATGCTGACGGGTTTTGAAGGTACCAACAGCCATTCCATGACGGAGAGCCCCTATCTAAAAACAGCATATTCAGGAAAAAAGTCAGGTGCCTTATGCATAAATTTAAGGGTGGATAAAGCATGAAAGACATTTAAATCTAGCTTTGTGCACCATCCTGATACAAATGTTCCTAGCAGTTTCCGAAAACTTGAAATAAACACACATCTTTTTAAAAAAAGAATCAGGCAATTGTGTTTGAGGACATTTCTAACTTCCTCTACCTACAGTTCTTCACACATGAACATTCTCTACTCTGTCTAGCATCAAAGGATGACTTGCATGTCCAAACTGGCCCCCACAGACAGAACAATCGTATCATCCAGTGATAACCCAACAGTTTGTGTTATCCACTGGATAATAATAATCAAATGATGCATACCCTTTATGAAGCCCTGAATATGAAATCCTTCATACCTCACACATTAATATAAACAAGCAAAGAGGTGCAATCAGGCATACAAGGTCAGATTTGCTAGAGACGAGAATGAACTCTCCTAAAACAGCATTCAGACTGGTGGACCTTCAAGCTACTAGCATTGGTCTTTGTTTTAGGAGACAGAAGAATGAGAATGGAGTACACTGTGTATTCCATAGCCCTTTCAGCATATTTAATGCCCTGCTTCCAAAATTTCACATGAAATCTCGTATCATGTTAAATAATCCTATGCCTAGACTGTTCTGAGTGCACTCTCCTTCACCCAACTACTTTTTGTTGTAGTGGTTAAGTGCGCGGACTCTAATCTAGGAGAACCAGGTTTGATTCCCCACTCCTCCACTTGCACCTGCTGGATGACCTTGGGCAAGCTGCAGTTCTGGCACAGCTGTTCTCAAAAAAGAGTCGTTTCTGTCAGAGCTCTCTCAGCCCCACCTACCACACAGGGTGTCTGTTGTGGGGATGGGAAGGGAAGGGAGTTTGTAAGCCGCTCTGAGATTCCTTCAGGTAGTGAAGGGCGGGGTATAAATCCAATCTCTTCTTCTTCCACGCACCTTTCTTCATTGCCTGAACCTTCTGCTTTCACGCTGAATTTGAGCGGTTACATCAACCAAGTATCCATCATAGCTATACAACTTGTCCTTGCTAATTTACTTTGCAGAAATAAAATCAGTCTCAGTCTTAATGCTGACTCTAAGTGTCCCCCCTCCTCCTCATACCCACAACTCCATGCAGCTATGTATCATTTTATGATTATCGCCCAATGTGGCACCACAGTCATTGGGTGTGTATTAATTCAGCTGCAAGCATGATGTCTGCTAAGGGGGAGAGAACTACTCCAAGAGAAGGAAACAGAAAGAAAGCATAAAGGTTAATACTAGCACAGAGGGGGCCGAAATGAATGAAATGTGACAAGAAATGGGATGTACACACAGAATTCCACAATGTTCTATGTGTAGTAAGTAGCAACTGCTAAGTCTAACTCTAGAAAGCAAGCATCCGTAGCTTGATACTTGCTGCATATGTAGAACTGGCATGGAAGGTGGTTAAGTGATACTTGAGCACATTTGGTCATGCTGCAGACCAATCATCAACTTTCTCAGCTAACAGGTGATCCACTCTCATGCTGTTAACATACTCCTAGCTTGTAATATAGATACCACTTGTAGTCAGTCAATACAGTTAGCACCTAGACTAAATTCAAAAGGCTTTAACATACAAGGCCTCCTTTTGCTGGAACAGCAGGCATATTCTGATACATTCTGAACATCCAACCCCACAACACCAGAGTCACAATAAATAAAGCAATAAAATAGCATGCAATTGTATTCTTCAGGAATAACTGGCTTCTTTCGGGCCACTCAGGATAAAGAAACTTGAATTATTGGATAAATTTGCTATGTTTTCTCCGGGTAGGACTGTACTTATTATGCTTTGGTTATATTAATGCAGAAAATAAACTATGGACAGGATTATATACAATACTGACATTCATACTGCACTCCAATCAGGAGCAACTCACCTGGAAAACAAGAGACTGTGAATGTATGAACCAGGGAAGGCTTCATAGAAATAGCAGAGGGAGAAAAAAAAGCCTACACAGAGAGTTTTGGGAGATACACCTGCAACTGGACCCATATGTAGCTTTGGGGAAAAGGTTTGTGGCCCAAGTTACTCTTTAGGATCTGCTGGACAATCTATTTATTTACACTATGCTCTGCTTCCAGAGGGATAGCCATGTTAGTTCGTTGTAGTAAAAGTCTCCTGGCACTCTAAAGACTAACACATTTTATTATCATAATAAACAATGGAATATGCCACAAGATTCCTGTTTATGCTCTGCACATATATTTGTAAATATTACACAACCTACTGAAACTTTCCAGTGCTTTCACTTTTCCAGTATCTGGGACAGCCTTCAGTGCTGTCTCAAAAAATTCTCATTACTTAAAACCGGGGAATGCTTAACTAGCCCAAATGAACACAGACACAATCATCTACATCAGGGGTGGGCAAATAGCGGCCCGCGGGCCACATGCGGCCCACCACAGAGTTTTTTGTGGCCCACCAAGACAGTCGGCCACGTGGTTTCTGTCAGGTCTCCTCAACAAGCAATCTTACTCCTGATTTCAAAAAAAATTGTAGAAAAGTGTGATAGGGTACATTTGTCTCATTAAACTGTTTCTAAAATTAAATGTGCTTGCAGTTATAGATGATATGAAATTAGTACAATAAATAAATTGAATAAACTACCACTATTTTATTTTATTTATATTTATATAATTTATATTTATTGATTTTTACGATACAATTTATATCTTTTCTGAAATGCAAAGTTAACCAATGAATGCAATTATTTTAAAAGGTGCGGCCCTCCGCTAACCTCCGCTCCCACAAAGTTGCCCCTGAGCCAAAACAATTGCCCACCCCTGATCTACATAATGTTTAGGAGGCACTGCAGGACACTTTTATTTCCCAGGGCTTTTAATGGGGTTTAAACTGTATATTTCTCTTGGGGGTAGAAGAGTTGATCAGGGTTTTATCTTGTCAGTTTAAAATTATGTTTTTAGTTATGATTTGTAAACCACCTTGAGCCAAGAGAAAAAGCAGGATATAAATATTTTAATAAATGAAATAAATAATACTCTGTATTCAAGGTGAAGGGTGTGTTCAGATGGGCAGCTAATCCCGCCATTGGCCTGCCTCTAATTTGATCCCCATCTTTTTTATCACATGTTGCACAACCAGAAAGCTCCCCCATGAATTGCCTTACCATGTGTGGACTCTGCGGTGGACTGTCTGGATGGCATCCATCTGAAGGAGCCACTCAGTCAGGGTTTTTATTAAAAAAATTCTGTTTGAACATGTGCATATGCATCTCACCATGTACTTGTTTTTCCGCACATGCGTGGACTTGAATGGTAAAAGCACCACCAGTGGTACCTTCCTCTAGGTACCATTTCAATTAACAAAGTCCATAAATGTCACAGGCCATTCAGAAACATGAAATTGTCCGGAACGTTTGAGTGGAGCTTTGTGGCCATTGCACGTTTATGCACATATCGCTAAGAATTTCTTTAAATGGCAGCCGTTTGAGATGGCCTGTAGTCAGACTATCCTGACGGGCTGATTGCATGCTGGAATGATCAAATGGAGGAAAGTCTGCCATTGGCCTGTTCGCAAGCATTACACCAGACTTTCACCAGACTTTCAGGGAAAGTCTGCTATTGGCCTGTTTGCAAGCATTATACCAGACTTTCAGGTATCTTTAAAGTATGGCTCCCTGGCGGGGCTCGACGGACTGATCATGGAAGCAGCATCTTTCCCAGATGTCTCTGTCTGGATGTTCCCTTTAAATTCACCAGGCACTTGTGCCTGGGTCAGATCTAAAGAGCTGTCTGATCACGAACAAAGACTTCAAAGGAACCATTTGGTTTCAGTTTTTGTACACCAAATAGGTGTAGATTAAGAATGCTCTCATTACGCACATTCTTCACAAGGTATTTTTCAAAATGAATTGTTATGTATAAAATGCACACCAGATGCACCTGATAAAGTCTGTATTCTTAGCTCAAATCTACATCTGACTTTCCCGCTGGAATCATTCTAGTTTTTTTTAAAAAGTCTATACATGTTTCTAGTTTCAAACCATACTTGTTCCTAGTTTAAAAATTACTATTTACATTCATTAATTGCCCTCCTGTGGTCAAGCTAGCATTATACTGCTTTAAATGGATCCTGTTGCTTAGTACTCTTCAGACCCAGGGAGTGAAATTTGAAACCAGCGTGAAATGAGCGTAGGAAAAGACAGCAGTCAAACTACTTCAGAGAGAAGGTGTAAACTGGGCCTTAATTAGCCTTCTGTTGACATAAGTATTTAAAAGGAAAGTTATGGCCCTGCTACTGTATGGATTCAAGCTCTTAAACCTTCTATTTAATATATCCAAACTGCCTTCCTGCAGCTTCTTTTTCGAGTGCCTAGGTGCATAGCCTCATCAGCTCTATGATTATAGGTGGGTACAAAACAGATTTCAACCATAGCTTAGTCTGCAGCAATAAAGTTCCAGCTTTCTGTCTCTCACTCTAACACCACAACAACTATGGCGAACTGGCTTCAATCTGACAGCTATTTCAGCTCTTGGAACTGTTGGATAGACAAGAAACTTGCCAATCTCTATGACCTATCTATTGGATCAGGGATTAACCAAGGCCTATGCAGCAGTAACAGAAAGGCTTGAAAAGCTGGAATGTCAGATGCTCATCGCTGATGACAAGCTAGTGTGCTCACCAATTTATCTGGGTTTTGTGCCTTCAGATCCATTTTCCTACAATAAATATTTATCCTAACTCATGGCTGCTAGCAGAGCTAGCTGGCAAATTTGGGGGAATCCCACATGTGCAGATGTTATGCTCCTGTCAAGCTTAGATTGTTGAATCTATTACATATTTTTTGTTTTCCTGCAAGATGTATGCTGAGGAAAGAGCAAATATATTAGCTCCACTCACGGCTACTTTTCTAGTCCTTTCTGTGAATTATCATCTGTTAAACCTCCTTTCAAAGTCTGACAAGAGGACTACAGAAACAGTGGCAAAAATCATTTCATGGCAAACAAGGTGGCCATGTCCTGAAACTATTCTGACTGAGTGGGTTCAGAGGACTGATCTAATTCAAATCCTGGGCTTATTAATATTTGTTAACTTTTAAAATGTATTAGTTCCATCCTTTTATAATGTAAACTATTGAATCTGAACTGTGTGTATCTACTTACGGTATTTTACTAAATGTATTAGGCCTAGCCTTAGTAAGTTCAACAAGCTATTGAGTTTTATGGAAAAATTTATTGAGAATAAACAGAGAATGGATTTCCCCAGCAGGGCCCACAGGGTTCCTCTGAAGGCCTGAAGCCCCTTCTCTAACTCTGCATAGAACTGCACTGCTTACACCTCAGGCCATGGTAGGAGATAATGGGCCGTGGGGGAGAAGATTCCAACTTTGGAATCAGCTATTATTTCAAGGAACCATATAACTCTGGCTGGAACCTGAATTTACCATTCATCCAACACTTTAGGAATCTTGGCCAGTTCACACAAACATGAGATGTTAAGACATGGGCTCAATGAATGTTTGCAATGTATGGGTACAATATTCTCCTCTGACACACACCTAACCTATGAACTCCTGGAACTCTATTATTGGTGGCCCTGTAGAACACAACAGTCATCAACTTTACTCTTTAGTATGATGATAAATTAAAGGCTCTGGGTTGTAAAGGAAACTGCAGTCTATGAAACTACAACTTTAGTAGCATGCACACACCTGTATAGTAAAAAACTGTCATGAAATCTCAGTATTCATCATATAGGTCAAAGACAAAGAAAATCCTGCTAATCTAAAACCAATAAAAAACATTCTGTTGCCAGGAGAATTTTCATAAGATCAAATAAAAACATACATTTCAGCACTTTTTAAAAACTGCTGATGCTATCATCCTGGTAACTACAATAAAGTATCATATTCATGAAGTTATCTTTTTAAGGTCTATTGATTTAATTAAGTTTTTCAAGTACAAAAGTTTAGGATTATACCTTAAAATGTTTGTTTATGTGATGTACACCAATCCTGTAACATTTAGCATCTCCACCTGAATTCTGGGTTTTTGGCTCAAGACAAAAACTAATTTTATATGACAAAGTGCTCAGCAAAGAATTGTGTCAGCAGCTGTTCCAAGCTAAAGATAAATTCTAAAGATGAAAATACTGCTATTGCATAAGGCCCGTTTGCTTGCTTACAATGATACATATTTCAGATTAAAAGATGTACCCAAAACATTTGCTGGAAACAATTTAAATACTGTGACAAATGCAAAGCTGAGCTAGCCTAATGTACAGATGGGTGACGCAGGCCTGGGGATATCAGTGCTCATGGGGAGGGGAAAATACAGCGGTGGGACCAGGCGGGTAAGAAATGGAAGAGTGCGGAGAAACAGAGAAGGGCAGCCCCCTTCTAGTCTGTGTCGCATCCCGACGGTGGCAGTCAGTGAGGCTGGGAATGACCCCCCTCCGACATTGGTGTTGTGCAATGCCAGGTCTATAAATAGTAAGTCCTCCACCCTGTGAGACTTTTTAGTCAAGCAGGGAGCAGACCTGGCATGTGTGACCGAGACCTGGGTGAGAGATGGGGAGATGGTTGCGCTCTCCCAAATGGCTCTGCCCGGTTTCTCAGTCCTTCACCAAATCACAGACTGAGGGGCGGGGGGGGTGGGGTGGCGCTTTTCATTTGGGAGGCTTACTCCTACAGGGCGCTCCCACCGCTGAAACTTGTGGGCATAGAATGCTCTGGCCTGGTGTGGGATACTGGGGAGAGTTTGGCTATCTGGGTGGTGTACCGACCGTCCAATGCACCACCTGCTAGCCTGTCATCTCTGGCAGATGCCGTGGCCGGCTGGGCGTTGGAGTACCCAAGGCTTTTAGTCTTGGGGCACTTCAACGTCCATGCCAATGATGCGGCCTCTGGGCTGGCAATGGACCTGGTGTCGGCCATGGCAGCACTGGGATTCACCCCATGTGTGACGGTGCCCACACACCAGGCCGGGCATACGCTTGATTTTTGCGGGGAGAGTTATGGTTGACCCGATTACTGCTTTGGCAGTTCCATGGTCAGATCACTGTGCCCTGAAGGCCCATCTGAAGGTGCCACTCAGACCCTCTGTGGGCGGCGAGCAGATTTTAGCTCTCCCGCGGAGTCAGATGGACCCTCAGTGGCTCCTCCTGGCTCTACGGGATCCCATGCCCCGTGGCAGCTCATTAGATGAGCTGGTCGAGGACTGGCAAGCCCGGCTCTCGGCTGCCATCAACAAGATCGTCCCCTGATGCTATCTGTGCCCTCGCTCTAAGCGGGCTCCCTGGTATACTGGGAAGCTGTGGCAGATGAAGCGAGGGCTCAGACGGCTAGAGAGATGGTGGCGGTGTGCCCGCGACGAAGCATTATGAGCACCTTATAGGGCGTTTATGAGATCCTATGAGGTGGCAGTCAAGGCTGCAAAGAGGCAATTCTACATAGATGAGATTGTGTCTGCAAGCTCGTGCCCAGCACAATTATTTAGAACAATTCGGTCCTTAACAGAGCTGCCCCAGGGCACACCAAATGATAGGAAATTAGACATCGGCTGTGAGGCTTTTGCGAGCCACTTTGCAGATAAAATCTTGCTGCTGCGCCGCGATCTCCTGGCCACAGTTGAGACAGTTAGTGAACTCGAGGCTCCATGCACATCTTCTTGTTCCATTCTGGATTATTTCGGTCCACTCAGCCTGGAGGAAGTTGACAGGTTGCTCTCTACTGTACCCCAACCACATGCAGCCTTGATCTGTGCCCTTCATGGCTTATAAAAGCTGGCCACGAAGTGCCCTCCAGGAGATTGTTAACAAGTCCTTTGAGGAGGGACTGTTCCCGGGGGCACTCAAGGAAGCGATGGTCCACCCTCTCCTGAAAAAAACCATCACTGGACCCGGCTGAATAGGCCAACTATTGGCCGGTGTCCAACTTGCCCTATTCGGGCAAGATTTTGGAGAGGGCAGCGGCGATTCAGTTGCAGAGATTCCTAGATGACACTTCTGAGCTAGACCCGTTTCAGTCCAGCTTCCGGCCAGGTCATGGGATGGAAACGGCACTGGTCACCCTCACGGATGACCTCCGGCGGCATCTGGATCGGGGTAGTATGGCGGTGCTGGTGCTGTTAGATCTGTCGGCTGCGTTCGACACGGTAAACCACCAGCTACTGATCCACTGCCTCGCCAGCACAGGGATTCAGGGGCTTGCCTTGCAGTGGCTCGCCTCGTTTCTCCAAGGTCAGGGACAGAGAGTGGTGCTGGGGGAGCAGATGTCCCGGAGGCACCCGCTAGTGTGTGGTGTGCCACAAGGGGCAGTGCTATCCCCAATGTTGTTTAACATCTGCATGTGCCCTCTCGCCCAGATTGCCCAGAGGCACGGGCTGGGCTGTCACTAGTATGCTGATGACACCCAGCTGTATTTGCTGATGGGTGGCCAGTTCAGGGCTAACCCAGATGACCTGGAGCGGGCACTTCAGGACGTGGCGGGCTGGCTCAGGCTGAGCCAACTGAAATTGAATCCAACGAAGACAGAGGTCCTGTGCCTAAGTTGGAGTGGGCCGGGGGATAGGGATCCCATTGCCGGCCTTTGGGGGGCGCCATTGGTGCCAGCGCCAAAGGTCCGGAGCTTGGGAGTACTCCTGGACCCCTCATTAACGATGGAGGCCCAGGTAGCAGCCACTGCCAAGGCAGCCTTTTACCACCTGCAGCTGATTAGGCAGTTGGTTCCCTTCCTCGAACGCAATGACCTTGCGACAGTGATCCACACAATGGTCACCTCGAGACTGGACTACTGTAATACTCTCTACTTGGGGCTGCCCTTGTCTTAGCTCTGGAGGCTGCAGCTAGTGCAGAATGCCGCGGCCAGGCTGTTGATGGGTCTTTCAGTGCAAGACCACATCCAGCCTGTGCTAAGGTCACTGCACTGGCTGCCTATAGCGTACCGGATCCGGTTCAAGGTGCTGGTTTTAACCTTTAAAGCCCTGTATGGTCAGGGGCCTGTCTACCTAAGGGACCGCCTTTCCCCGTACATAGCCCAGAGAGCACTGCGCTCAGGCACCCAACATCGCCTGGCCCTCCCTGGCCTTACAGAGGCTAGGCTGACGACCACCAGGGCCAGGGCCTTCTCAGTAGCGGCTCCCTACTGGTGGAATGAGCTCCCAGATGACATCAGGGCCCTGTGGGACATTATGCAGTTCCACAGGGCTTGCAAAACGGAGCTCTTCCGCCAGACTTTCAATTAGAAGCCGCCACGGGGGGGAAGGGGGCCCTTGGTTAGCGCCGAAACAATCTACGGGCGCAAGTCTATTGGTCGTGAGCCTGGAATTTGCTGTGCTTCATTTTGGAAGTAATGTTGGCCACCATATCTGGTGGAATTCTGTGAATCTTGTTTTTTTGTTTTTAGCTGTGATTTTATGTGTATATTGATTATTGTTGTAAGCCGCCTAGAGCCGGCTCACGCTGGCTAGGCAGGATATAAATCTCACTAAATAAATAAATAAATAAAAGTGCAATTCTTTTATTACCTTTAGATTAAGTAGTAGTAATAGCAGAAAGATTCATAACAAATGACTAGTTTATATTATAATATATGTTGTTAACTGTTGCAGATGATCCCTTCTTTTCTGAACCTGATATTTGTGTTGTGAACATTCAAACTGCAATATTTTGTTGAGGCGGAGATTCCCCAACCCTTCACTGACTCGCACTTCAAGTGCAACAATAAGTGAAGTGAAATGTGATAGTGCAAACTTCATGGTCACTTAACTGGATGTTTCTTGTGACATTCCTGGAAGTGAGTAATACAACCTCCCTGGCTTGCATCACAACATGAAAGCCTTCAATCCTCAGAGAACTGAACAGTGTATCAGTATAGCACAGAGGCACCCACACAGCTCTTGTAAAAAAAAAAAAAAAGGAAAAGAAGGGGAACATCAGCATGGTTATGCCTTCTACCAAGAACAATGCTCAACATCTTGAATGGTGGAAGGCATAGAAAACCCTTAAATACCCATGGAGTCATTTGAACAAAAAAAATTTTACACTCTTTATGTAAGACACAAAATTTCTTAATGTTTAGAGGACAGGGGTACTAAACAGGCCCATAGCCAGGATTGTTTTTGTTCAGGGTATTTACATTTTTAAGGGGGCAGTTAAATTAGAGTTAATTAAATTAATCTAAATGTCTGTCTTTAAAGGGGGAGGCTACAAACCTGTTTCTAGCCCTTCCTCTCAAGGGACAGGGCAGCAAGTGTGTCAGTTCTTAGAAAAAACCAGAGGCCATTTAATTGCCTTCAGAAAGCATTCAAATGCCTTTTGAGTTCCCTTCCACAGGGCAAGGAAGCTTAGAAGGGCACTCAAGAATGGTACCTTCAATACATCAACAATCCCCCTTTCTGCTAGCCCAGCCCTGCTGTATACAGGTGCTGTATACCACCTAGGTCATGGCATGTTTCTCAAAGGCTCATGGGAATGCTTTTGAAAGACTCACCATGATGACCTAGGTGGTATACAGCAGGAATGGGCTAGCAGAAAGGAAGATTCTTGGAGATGTATTGAAGGTGCCCTTCTAAGCTTTCTTACCTTGTGGAAGGAAATTCCAAAGGCATTTAAATGCTTTCTGAAGGGAACTAAATGCCCTCATAGCTGCCTTCTCCCAGAAAGCTAGCAGCAGGTAGGTGGGGTCTCTCCTCAAAAATAAGGTTTCTGGCATGGCTATTTGTGATGCAGGGCTTTTAATTAAGGGGGCATGGCCCTGAAATGCCCCACTGTAGCTACAGGTCTGGTACTAAATAGGGCTGCCAGCCTCCAGGTGGGGCCTGGAGATTTCCTACTTTTACAGCTGATCTCCAGCTGACAGATCAGCTCCCCTGGAGAAAATGGCTGCTTTGAAGGGTGGACTCTATAGCATTGTACCATGCTGAGGCCCCTCCTTCCTCAAACCTCACCCTCTCCTGGATCCACACCCAAAGTCTCCAGGTATTTTCCAACCCAGCATTACCTAGCAACCCTAGTACTAAATGAGTCAGCTCCAGGTTCTCAATTTATCTTCAATCAGGCACCAGAGAATAGGATCAGTTCATGGCTTCTCCATATTTTCCACTGTGTTAGAATGGAGATTTGAGTCCAACAGCACCTTTGAAACCAATAAGTTTTTGAGGGTATAAGCTTTGAAGAGTCAAAAGCTCCCTTCATCAGAGGATGAAACCTCTGAAAATCTTGTTGGTTGCTATGGTGCCACTGAACTCAAATCTAGCTGTTCTACTGTACATCAACACAACACCATATGTCAGTCCCTGGTCTGAAGGATGTCCACCTTGCCTCAACAAGGGCCAGGGCCTTTTCAACCCTGGCACTTGCCTGGTGGAACATGCTCCTGGTTGAGATCAGGACCCTGTGGGATTGATTACAATTCTATAAGGCCTGCATAACAGAGCTGTTCCACAAGACCTTTGGCTGAGGCAGCGGATGTCCAAACAACACTGGCCTTCCCTGCCTTGCTCACTTCATCTGCCTTCCTACTTTAGGGCACTGCCTTTACCAATCTGGCAGCAGAACCAGCTGACTTGGGTCTCTGTAAGAGAAATGTGCCCTTCCTTGCATTAGCATAGCAGGTACTGTAATTAGAAATTATTAAGCTGCTATCAGGAATTTTAACTGTGACTGTTCTTTTTATGTTTTATTATTTATTGCTGAATGATCGATTGTTTTACTGAATGTTGTAAGCTACCCTGTGCCCGCTTCTGACGTAGGGTGGGATACAAATTGGAAATAAATAAATAAGAAAATAAGTTAAAATGCTCTTGCTCTGGTAATCAAAGCCATACCAAGACAGGAGCCAGTCAGGATCCAATGAAATTCAAAGGTGCCAATACAAGGGGCTACTGAGAAGTGGGAAGGTACTGCAGGACCACTCCCAAAAGCCTTAAGGCTTCCCACACACACACCTCTGCAGACTTGCCAAAAACACATCTGGTTGCAAGAAAGGGTTAAAGTAGTAAGACAGCACAAATAGACAGATTTTGTCCTACCTATCTCATACAGTTTACTGTTTCAGCTATGGCAGCTCAGTTCTGCTTCCATCACGACAGCAGGAGGCAGGTTTGGGCAGTCTGTAATTCAAAATCTATGTAAACTACAAATCATCCTCAGCCTACCATGCTACATCCTGATTAGGAAGTGATAAATGAGTTCAGAAAGGAACGCCCTCCTTCTCATCACCGGGGCTGGCTCCTTCATTGTTTAATCAGTAAAAAAAAGCAGCTCACTCAAGTCACCGTGTGATTTGATTTGGCAACAAGGGCTCTGTATCTCTTTCAAATTTACAGGCACCAAAGAGTGTTTTTCCCCTTCAGAGGTTAAGGAGGTTTTCATTCCTTGGTAACAAACAATATACTCCATGCAATATACCACAAGCATTCACACATGGTGAAAGTCATTTTTAATCCAGAATCTACCACATATTACCGGCACTTATTTTGAGGAGCATCATTTATTTTAGAAGACTAAGCAGCAGCAGATAATATAATGGAACTATCTCAGGACACTACAGCACAATAATAGGCAAACAGAACTTTGCAGAATCCCCTACTTCTCTTTTTAAAAATTATTTATCTGATGTTCCTGCCATTTACCTCAGAGAGAAATAATAATAATAATAATAATAATAATAATAATAATAATAATAATTGATAATTCCACAAATAATCATCTGATGATGACAGTTTAGAAAGTTCTGCAATCAAAAAGGGGTTAAAGGTTGAATCAGTGTTTCTTTATATAGTTAAATTAAATAAGTCTTACCTCAACTGAAACAAGAAAAGGACAAATTTTACATGTGCCTTGCTAGCATCTGTTCTTGCAATTTCAACATCCACACTATCCTTACTTCTATCAGACCAAATTTGATACAAAGCACAAAAAAAGGAGGGAAAGGAAGGGAAGAAGGGGAGACATTTATAACATACATGCATTATCATTATTTTTTGCTACTATTTTGTCTAGAGATTTGGGGGGTAACAGTAAATGTAAATGAGATACACCAATTGGCATGGCAACCTTGTACTCAATTGCCACAATCTGCATCTAACACAAAGTATTGCACATGCTCCCATAAAAAATCAACGAGAGTTAACAAACCCATCAATGTCAGAAAGTGTCGTTTAGGCACAAAAGGTTCCTGGTGACCTCGGTGATAATCTACATATCAGTCCAGCTTTGAAATTGCACACACTGTGCCTGCCGTGCAGCTGTTCTCTTGTGTAGAGGAGAAGAGACATAACTCTGACAAACTATACACTGTAACAACACTGTACTTCTAGTACTGTGCCCAACAATACAGTAAAACTATTAAGAAATTACGATATCCTTCTGTTCCTTTCAGATTTCCCAATGGCATACACATGATTCCCACACGGTCTCCCATTTAGGCTTTATCCAGGCCCTAACCTGCTTAATTTGAGCATACTTGGTATATCATGTGCCTTCAGATTCTTAAAAACAGGAGGTAGGATTTTTCCACCCAGAATAACTGATATTGCCATATCTATATATCTAATTCCCAAGTGCCCCCCTGCGTGCGGATACTTAAATCCGTGCGGGGGGGCACTTGGAGGGCAGAGGGAGGGTTCTGCAGGTGGGGGTAACCCCCCCGCTTGCAGAAAAATCCGAAATCTATCAAAAACTTTTCGGGGGATCTTTAAATCTCCCGAAAAGTAAAAGAGCGTCCCCTGCGCATGCGCGGGGAACGCTCTTGGAACGGCAGCGGCCCAGCGAGGGCCTGGCAAGAGGCGCCGAGACCCGCCGGGAGTCTCGGGGGGGGAAGGGGGCGAGCAGCAGGCCCGGCGAGAGGTGCCGAGGCTTGCCGGGAGTCTCTGGGGGGGGAAAGGGGCGAGCGCCGCCGAGGCCCGCCGGGAGTCTCTGGGGGGGAGGGGGCAGAGGAAGGGGGGAAGGGGGCGGAGGAAGGAGGAGCAGCTGTCAGCTTCTCCCCCCCCCCACAAATATCACGGGCCCCCCCCCCTGTCATATATATTTTCATACACCAATTTAACATTGGGCATTTTTCCCCTCTCCAGGCAACATTTTCAATATCATTATATGGCACAGCAGTACAAAAACTTCAAAAAGGGAAAAAGTTATCCCAACAAGGATGAGTACTGATGTGAGTTATGGAATGAAAAATTCACAGCTGCCAATGATAACTACTAAGAAGTCATAAGACAGCTACAATGGAATGCCAAACATCTCAAGTAAACACTCCTATACTTTGTTTTGTCCTGCAGTCTCCAAGAATTTTCTTTTTATGAACAATTCAGAGGACTCTCTAGTATAATCTGCCTTTTCCAAGGCCTCATTCAACTCATTAATATGTACCTGTGATAGGGTACTTTTCTAATTATTTTGGACAGCTCAATAAAACCTTTTTTAACACACCATAGACAATCATGCTGGGTTATGAACCATTTTAAATAGGGTAATCTGACAGCTCCAGCGTGAGGACAGCTGTTCATATATTTTCTCACTGATCACGTATGGGCTGTAATTCAGCATTACGGCATCTGCTCAGTGTGCAAAACATTTCAGGTTCAATCCTGGGGTGGTCCAGTTAAAATGATCAGCTGGTAGGTGATGTGAAAGAGCTCCACCTGAGATGCTGGAGAGACACTGCCAGTCTGAGTAGATGATTCTGACCTTGATGGATCACTGGTCTGATTGGCATAAAGCAGCTTCATGCCTTATGCATTGTAGAAATGCAACAACACATCTTCAATCACACATACACGGTTTAAACAGCCAGCTGTGCATGCTGTGCCTGTTGTTTCCTTCACACGTTTTCTTTACACTTCTACCCAACTATTGCTCTGATAAACTCAAAGCAACTTAAATTTGGCTCCAAAGAGTTCTTCCCTTTGTGGTATGTTGCTGTATCCTTCCTGCTATGAAAATCCACACAAGTTCAGGTAAGCACCTAATTTCACTCTAAAATACCTTCAAATGAATAAACCAGTTACAAAGGTAGAAGCCAGCAGGGGGCAGGGGCCATCCAGTGTTTTGCAGGGAGTGCCACATGTGTGATTATGTACCCACTGGGTAGAAATCATGGGTGTGCTCGATGCATGGAGTTCTTGGCTCTCAGGGAGCATGTTTTTTCACCTGAAGCTGGGGTGCCAAACTGGAGAAGCTGAGGCAGAGAGAGGTTTGAGGATGAGGCTCTCAATTACTTATCAGAACAGTCCCACCCCTGTGCTCACAGCTCTTCTGCTGTTGTGGAGAATGAGATTCTCACAGGCTATCAGTCTGAGGAGGAGGAATGTGATCCCTTAGAAGGGACCCTTCCTTGGATGATGGACTAATATCCTCTTGTACCAAGGATATATGCCTTGACCTAAGCAGGGTTGACCTTGGCTAGTATTTGGATGGGACACCTCCAAGTAATACCAAGGTCATGAGGCAGAGGCAGGCAATGGCAAACCACCTCCAAATGTCTCTTGCCTTGAAAACCTTATGGGTCACCAGAAATCAGGAGTGACTTGACAGCAAAACAACACCAACACCAAGGATACCCTTCTGAGCTTTGTGTGGGGGGCTTTTCATTGGGTTATTCAATTATTAGGAATAGAGAGAGTAGTAATATGGATGAAAATACTGGGCCCTAAGGGTTACTTAAAAGTGGGAGTGTACGATTGCCCGCCCTGATCTGGATAGCCTAGGCTAGCCCAATTTTATCAGCTCTCAGAAACTAAGCAGGGTCAGCCCTGGTAGTATCTGGATGAGAGACCTCCAAGTAATACCAGGATCATTACATCGAGACAAGCAATGGCAAACCACCTCTGAATGTCTCTTGCCTTGAAAACCCCACAGCGTCGCCATAAGTCAGCTGTGACCTGATAGTGCTCCCCCACCACTATCACCCACCTAATCAAACCCTTGAGACTGATCTTGAGATGGAGAAGGAAATAAGAAAGACTAAAGCAGATAATGCTTTGATACTGGGAGACTTTAACTACCTTTACATTGATTGGGTAAACATATGCTTGAGACATGTTGTAGAAATGAGATTCCTAGACATCATAAATGACTGCACTGGAACAGTTGGTCATAGAGCCAATGAAAGGGGTAGTGATCTTGGACTTGGTTCTGGGCTCAAGACCTGGTGAGAAAAGCAGAGGTTGTTGCACCAGTTGGGATCAGTGATCACAATGCTATTAAGTTCAGCATTCATGTCAATGGAAAATTACCCCTAAAGTCCAAAACCAGGAAATTACAGAACAGTTATCTTAATGTCTGTTCCAGGCAAATTAATAGAAAATGTAATCAAAGATAGAATTGTTAGGCACCTAGAAGAACAAAGTCTGCTGAGGGAAAATCAGCATGGTTTCTGCAAAGGGGAGTCCTGTCTCACCAGTCTTTTGGAGTTTTTTGAGAAAGTGAACATGCATGTAAACCACGATGACTGGCAGACATTATATACTTGGACTTTCAAATGGCTTCTGACAAGGTACCTCACCAAAAACTCCTACGCTTATCATGGGATAAGAGGACAGGTTATTGAGTAGATAACTCAATGAAAATGTCAAGACAGCGTGCGACTGCAATGAAGAAGAAGAAGAAGAAGAGATTGGATTTATATCCTGCCCTCCACTCACTTGGGAGTCTCAGAGCGGCTTACAAACTCCTTTCCCTTCCCTACAACAGACACCTTGTGAGGTAGGTGGGGCTGAGAGAGCTCTTTCCCAAGCTGTCCTTGAGGGAACAGCTGGTACAGAGCTATGGCTTGCCAAAAGGTCATCCAGCAGGTGCAAGTGGAGGAGTGGGGAATCAAACCCGGTTCTCCCAGATTAGAGTCAGCACACTTAACCACTACACCAAAAAGGCCAACGCTATGTTGGGGGTTATTAGGAAGGGAATTGAAAACAAATCAGCCAGTATCATAATGCCCCTGTATAAATTGATGGTGCAATCTCATTTGGAGTACTGTGTACAGTTCTAGTTGCCACACCTCAAAATAGATATTATGGCATTAGGAAAAGTGCAGAAAAAGGCAACTAGAATGTTAAAAGGTTTGGAACACTTTCCCTAAGAAGAAAGGCTGAAGCGCTGGGGGCTCTTTAGCTTGGAGAAACGATGGCCGAGGGGGTGACATGATCGAGGTTTATAAGATTATGCATGGGATAGAGCCGGTAGAGAAAGAAGTACTTTTCTCCCTTTCTCACAATACAAGAACTCGTGGGCACTCTATGAAATTGCTGAGCAGTCAGGTTAGAACGGATAAAAGGAAGTACTTCTTCACCCAAAGAGTGATTAACACATGGAATTCACTGCCACAGGAGGTGGTGGCAGCTACAATCATGAATGGCTTCAAGAGAAAATTAGATAAACATATGGAGCAGAGGTCCATCAGTGGCTATTAGCCACAAAGTATAGATAGGAACTCTCATTCTGGGGCAAGTGATGCTGTGTATTCTTGGTGCTTGACGGGGGGCAACAGTGGGAGGGCTTCTAGTGTCCTGCCCCCACTGTTGAACCTCCTGAGGGCACCTGGTGTTTTTGGCCACTGTGTGACAGAGTGTTGGACTGGATGGGCCACTGGCCTGATCCAACATTGGCTTCTCTTATGTTCTTATGGATTAAAAATTAATTAAATGACAGGAAGCAAATAGCAAGAATTAATGGACAGTTCTATCAATGGAGGGAAGTAAGCAGTAGGGTCCCACAAGGATCAGTAATGGGGCCAGTATTATTTAGTTTGTTCATAAATGATCTGGAACTAGGGGTGAGTAGTATAGTGGCCGAGTCTCCAGATGGCACAAAATTATTCAGGATGGTGAAAGCTGAGGGTGTCTGTGAAGAGCTCAAGGAGGATCTCCACAAATTGGGTGAGTGGGCAACAACATGGCAGATGAAGTTCAATGTTGGTAAAGTAGGGTGACATACATTGGAACAAAAAAATCCCATCTTGCAGCATAGGCTAATGTGGTCTGAACTCGCTGAGACTGAGAGGAAAAAAGATCTTGGGGTCGTAGTAGATAGCTCAATGAAAGTGTCAACCTAGTGTGCTGTAGTGGTAAAAAAGACAAACTATGTTGGGGGTTATTAGGAAAGGGACTGAAAATAAAACAACCAATATCATCATGCCCCTGTATAGAGCTACAGTACAGCCTCACTTAGAATACTATGTGCAGTTCTAACTCCAAAAGGACATAGCAGAGCTGGGGAAAACTACAAAAGGACACCAACAAATGGTACTTAATATAATAGGTATGCCAGGGAACGATGAGGTCATTGAGACACTGTCACTGATTTCCCATGACTAAGCATGGTTTTCTCCCCACACACACTTTCATTTTTATAAAAGCCCTTGCACATTTAATACTTGGTTCTGGTCCTCAACAATGTAATATAGGTACCTTCATTAGGTATATTGTCAATGGAAGAGAGACTGGAGCTTACAGTGGCAAGCATTTACATGTACATGGTAAATTGGGGGCAAACAGCTATTAAAGGACTGGAAACATTAACTGTCGTAAAAGCAGAACAGCCATATGCACTTTCCTGGCTTTGACTCAATCCAATCCTTAGAGTGCTAGACTGGCATCAACCCCATCTTTTCCCCCAATGGGGCTCTTGTTTCCAGAGCAGTTGCCAAGACTAAAGAGCCCAAGTTTTATACTGGAACACACAGTAAATAAGATAAACTGCCAAAGAGATAAATTTTCATATCTTAATTAAGGTTTATTCGCTAATTAAGCTTTATTCCCAGGTGTTAAAAAAAATCCCACCTGTTTACATAAATCTCTTCCACGTGTCACTATATAAAACTCAGGATGGGGCTTCTAAATTTAGCATAAACACAAAGTGGTTTTAAGCAAAAGAAAGTTACAGTAATTTTGTGCTTTAAAAAAAGTGAAATTCTGTCAACAGACTGGGATAGTATGTGCATCTACCAGAATGCAAAACTAATTTGTTTTTATTACATGTACTATGTAAAATACAATGAATCCACGTCAGTAATTATCAGTTGCTTCACAGAATACTCAGTAAAACAAAAGGATAATGTTGTAATAGCATGCTCGTATAATACTTCCACTTGTATAATACTTCCACAATTAAGAATTTAGGTTAACTAACTTATCAAAATCTTAAAAGAATGCTCCATACTTTAACATTATTGCAACAAACCAAACTGAAAAAAAATATTTACTTAAATACAGTATTTATACCCTGTCTTTAGACACAACAGCTCAATTTAGGCATCAGTTCAAAACCATGGTTTAATTAAACTAACCATAGTTAACTGACTGTCTAAGCCCACACCACCTCACTAACTACTAGAAGAAGAGGAGACTGGATTTATACCCCACCCATCACTACCCAAAAGAGCCTCAAAGCAGTTTACAATCTCCTTTCCCTTCCCTTCCCCTCCGCACAACAGACACCCTGTGAGGTAGGTGTGGCTGAGAGAGATCTTTCGAGAACTGCTCTTGAAAAAACAGCTCTGAAAGAACCTGTAACTGACCCAAGATCACCCAGCAGCTGCATGTGGAGGAGTGTGGAATCAAACCTGGTTTTCCCAGATTAGAGTTCGTGCTCCTAACCACTACAACAAACTGGCTCTCTAGGAAGAAGAGGTCTTCTCTACCACTGTTCTGCCCACCAACGCTTGGTGGGATAGAGTGGGAGGAATAAATGAAAACTCTTATAATTTTACCATAGAGGTGCGGCAAATCCTACAGCATCATGCTTGGCATGGTGACATCATTTCTGGGTATTTGCCAGAAGTGATGCCACACCATCAGTGTGATGTCAGTCCTCTTGTGGCTGCCCACATGAGGGGGAATAATTTTTAGTTCAGCAGTACAGGCTTTCTATTTAAAAATAGGCCTCTACCAAAGATGTGAACTAATGGATCTGCACACAAGGATCCACTTATTTTATAAATATTGTTTGTATCAGTCTGCTTTACTGGGCAGCTGCGTGTCTGCTTCTGCCCACTCCTCAAGTAAGAATTTTAAATGCCTACAAATGGGGATGTTTTCTCCTGAATGCCTGAAATTTGGCAGGTTGGGTCTCTTGGTTGAGGGGTACAATCCATGAGAATGTCATTCCAATTAGATGTGGGTGAAATAGTAATGCCATAGCCATTTTAAAAAAAAACTGAAAAAAGAAATATAACAATAAAAAGAAAACTAAAATAACCAAAATGATTTTTCAACATCCTCATTTAATATATTGATGATGATGATGATGATACATGAAGAACAGTATCAGACAAATAAATATCAATAGGCCATCCTAAATTAGTTCCTCTATGATACCTATGTTGGCTTCTTGCGGTGTTTGATTGTACAGAACAGAGGGTTTAAAAATAGCCTTAAAATCTATGTTTTGCTATAAAGGAGTGATAAGTGACATGAACCAACTCAATACATGGAACAAGGCTTTGATTCCTTTTGAAAATGCAATAGCTTTTCCCCAATGAAAGTGATCTGCTTTCACTACCATTACAAAACTATATGTAATTTTTAGAAGTGAAGCTTGATAAGCAACCTGGACTGTGAAAAATCTTGCTTTGGGTAAAATAAGTATTTGGTATGTGTACATACTTCCACATGTCAAACCAAAGAACCACCACTTCCAAAAATGCACTTCTCCCTTTAGAGCAAATATAGCACAAAAATCTACAACATATTCCTTTATTGACTTTGTATTGTTCAGTGGGGGGAGGCGGTGCCAGCATGAGTTCTAGCCAGGCAGGAAGAGGTGATGGTGCAACAGGATATGTTGCTGGGCTGGCCAGTGAGTGAGAGCATACATGGGCAGGCAAGGGTGTAGGGACATCATAGCCAGGTAAATCCAGGAGGAGGAGGTGGCAGGGAGAGGGAAAATGAGAGAACAAGGAGGGGATGGAAAGGGCCAGCAAGGGGATGGGTAGAATCAAGATAAAAAAGGATGGCCTGGGATTCTCCCCAGCCTACGATTCGCATGAGTCCCCCATGCACGGAGGGGGGGGGTACAGTGACAGAGGGGAGAAGAATAGCATAGAAGGGGTGGGGAGAAGGGAGGAAGCAAAGACAAGGGAATGGGATGTCCCCTCCCCACAAGTTTCTTGTTATCACTATTCACTACACACACTCCCCAAGATAATGTAATGTACTGAAAATCAGCACATATAACCCAAGCAAAACAGCAATATACAAGTCTCACTGGAACAGTTATCAAAGCATTATTTACCAAAAAAAAAAAAAAGATAAGATGTTCAATTTAAAAAAGAGTCTATTACTGTCATGCAAAAACAGCTTGGTATCAAGCAGACTGGCCACTGTTGGAAACATGATGCTGTGCTAGATGGAGTGACTGACTGATGCAACGGGTCATTTCTTACTTTGTTAAATAATTTTTGCAATGACAAAACAAAAATAAAAGTCTGAAGGGAAAGCCTAGAAATTCCTTATGTGGCAGAATATTTAGATCCCATAGTTTTAAGAAAATGTCTTTAAATGCAAAAATGCTGTAGATGAGCATGGGTGTAGTAATGAAAAGGAGATTTCCATACTGAATGGAAGTATAAAATCCCTGCTGACATCCCTAAGGACCAGTTCTTTCACAGTCTTGCACCTGGTGCCATAAAACTTTACAGCCATGTTTCTGAAATTGATTAAAACTGCAAATTGTTCAAAAAAAATCATTTCACAGACTGGGAGCATTCTAAATTGGGGACAGAGAACAAGAACTAGTGTGGTATGTTGGCTGTATAGCCTTGGATTTGAATCCCTGCTCAACCATGAAGCTCACTGGGTATCCGCAGAACAACCAAGCTGTTGATGAGTCAATATATGGCAGCAGCACAGGGCTCAGAAGGAAAGTCTTCATCCTAAAGCAATCCCCCCCCCCAAAAAAAACCTGACTGACACAGGTAGTCCTCTGAAAACAGTTCTTTCTTTCTTTAGAGCTATGGTGTAACTAAATACAGACATTATCCCCCAAAAGGGAATATACTAAAAGCTTTGCTATCCAGCATTCATAGGAAATGGGGTTTGCTGGTTAATCAAATGTGCCAGATACTTAAGTTCATTGTTCTGCCCTACTCCCTAACCAAAGGAATCTACCGTAAACATGTCCCACCTTCACTGGTAATGCCGTAGCAACAGCCCCCACACCTGGCAGAACCCTTTCCCTGAAGCACAGAGACATCCTCCCCAACAGGTAAAGAAACAGAGCAGCTGCATGGGAGCCCTCCAGCACAGCTGGTGCCTGACAGCTTGTGGCAGCTGGAAGGGGAAGAAGACACTCAACGATGACATCAGCTAACAGCTGTCAGAAGCCCAGCACTGTTTGGACAGATCAAGCTGGCCAACTGGAGAGGCAGGAGAAGGATGTACACTAGAAGATTCAGGGGTTTGGTGGGTGAGGGGAAGGAAGTTGCCATCTGGCTGATGCCAGTCAGTAAGTATTCTGGATAATCAAATACCAGATGATAAAGCTTTTACTGTACATGTAGGTCTTACGTAAGGACATCTGCCCAATTCAAACTATCTTGGCTTCCCTGGAACAGCACAAATATTTATGCTGGTGCAAGGGGCAGGTAAGGGAGGTCCACTTAATTAATTATCGTATGGCACTGTGTGTAGAATAGCCAGGAGATCTTAAGATTGTCTGGCAGCCAGAAGTTCTAGCTCTTTTAGTGTTATGTACCACTAGGTGACAAGCTAGACTTGTTTTTAAGGCAAGAGATGTTTCAGAGGTGGTTTACCATTGCCTGCCTCTGCATCACAACCCTGGTATTCCTTGGAGGTCGCCCTTCCAAATACTATAAAAGGCTGGCCCTGCTTAGCTTCTGACGAGATCAGGCTAGCCTAGGCTATCCAGGGCAGGGCAGGAGGTCAGCTATGGGCAAAAAATATCAATGCATATTTCTGAAAACATATTAATCACTGTCCATCTTATGAGACCTTCTAGCTGCTCCCCATATTTTCTTCCTTTCAATTAAATCAATTCATGATTCTTTAGCACTCTTCATTTATTACTGTTGTACAGTTTCTAAAAAAACCTCACTATAGCAAAATGAAATTGTAGCCCCTCACTCACTGCTACTGCTTGTTTTGCTTAGGTAGTGGATCCAGATAGGGCACGTCACTGACCCTTACCTTACTACCTGTGAGGCAAAGCTCCTTAATTTCCATTGAAAATTAATATGAATATTGGAAGGCCAAGTTCTGCTCATAGGTATTCATGATTTCAGTGTTCCTGCAACTACCATGTACTTCTTTATTTCCTTCAAGGCTGGATGCAGTAATGTAGTAGTTAGGTCCAATTGTGAGAACCTGTGCTCAGTTGTATAACTTGATGGGAGGGGAAAATTAGGTGCAGTTGCCAACATACTTTGGAAGGTTCCTCAGAAGAAAATCCCTGATTAGACAAGAGAGACTACCTGATGCCAGAGGGTAGGAAGCTACAATAAAAGGTACAGGCCAGAGGGACCCATGCTAGTATGCTTAGATATGCTATGCTTCATCATGATGGACTGCAATGTATAGAATGCGTTTATGCTACTGCTTGGATTTTATGCTGCAAGAAATCTGCCATCAAATACCAAGGTATTCAGTGTATTAGATAGAAAAGTTAGTTTATTTTCTCATTGCTAAACTAGAGAGATGGTACTGCATAGTTAATTCTTTTAATAATTTAATAAACCTTTAAACATTTTACAAGGTCTGGTTTTCTTGTGCATCTAACCTCAAGGACCCATAGGTCTGGGAAGTTGTTCAAGGGTTCCAAGCAAGGGACTAGGAGCAATAACCCAAGGGGACTCAGCCAAGGATCTTTGACACCACTTATTTCTATTTTCCCTCCAGTTTCCACCACTCAGTTTTCCTTTAAACTGCCCCTCTGACTGTATAAGCTTTACTCAAGTTTAATGTGAAGTCCTGGTTTAAGGACAAACCACTTCCAGAATGATCCCTGATAAATAGGTAACACATGTTAGAGGTTAGCAAAGCTACTCTTCAAATGGTTCTTCAAAAAGAAACATTTGAGATATTTTTCTTGTCATTATTAAAACTCATTTCTATTAAAATATTTTTTGGCAAGCACAAGTAAGTTGATTGATAGGTTTTCCAACTCTGGATTGGGCAATACCTGGAGATTTGGGGGGTGGCGCCTGAGGAAGGCAGGGTTTGTCGAGGGGAGGGACTTCAATGGCTTATCATATAATGCCATACAGCCCACCTTGCAAAATGGCTATTTTCTTCAGGTGAACTGATCTCTGTTGCCTGGAGATCAGTCATAATAGTCGGAGAGCTCTAGCCATCACCCAGAACCTGGCAACCCTACAGAAGTTACATAAAAACTTCAATACATTCATCACACCCATCAAGGCTAAACTGTGAACTCTTATCTTTTTTGATCCACTGCTATTTTCTAAAAATAAAAGCTTTTAATTGTGTCTTCCTACATGCCAAGACTCTATTCCCTTCAATCCCAGCCCCTTCATTTCCCACAACCATACTTGGTTTTTCTGTCCTTAAAATTCTTAAATGGGTTCCCTTAAATGGTTACTGGGGTAAACCCAAAAGACATGTCTGAAAGGACACAGCATGCTGGGGCAGAACTAGATATTAATCAGGAGATCCATGAATAGAATATCTTGCTTTTTTTTAAAAAAGGTTAAAAGCAATTCAGATTTGGTGCTGTGCCAGTAGGGGAAAGGGTTTTCACCCTTTCCATTACTGCCTTTTCCTGATCTCAATCATATATCCTCCCCTCTGAGCAGGAGGAAAATAGAAGACACAATATGGCTACCCATTCCCCCCCTCCCCTTCTGCAAGAAAAAAGCTGCTGGTGAAGGGGTAATTTGCATTGGTAAAACACTGCAAGAAGACAGCAAAAAAACCTCCTTTCTCCCAGCAGGATGGCTGTGATCCAAATTACCTTCTGTTGGGCTGCTTTTAATCTTTAAAAAAAAACCAAACAAAGGGGATGCTAATCATTGATCTTATTGATCTTAGTCATCTAGATTGACCCTCAGCTAACAAAATGGCAGAGCAGTCAGCCAGGCTGAGTGAGAAAGAGAAGATATATTTTTGTGTTACTACATTTACAGAATTATAAGAGGACCTTAGCGCTGCACCTAAACTTTTAACATCACAGAGTAAACCATAAAAGAAAATAGCTCAAAAGCATATTTCCAGTTTACAAATACTTAAAACATTTTTTAAAACTCAGCTTAGCTGTTTTCAAGGAGTTAAAAAACAGTCACCCACATACATTGAAAGGGGTTCTCTGAAATGCAATTCACATGGAATTTCCTTCTATACTAAGCTGGTGCTCCATATGGAATAAGTTAGCAATAGAAGCAATTAACAAGACAGAAATTTTAAAAGGTTTGTTTTGTTCAAAGCTAGGCAACCATCTGGAACAAACGTGGGTGAAGAATTTGATAGAAAGGAAATAGCTGAACTTTACTGTATACTAAAATTGTTCACATTCCCAGGCTCTCTATAAATGCAGATGTCATTAACACTAATATAATCTGATTTTTTTTATTTTTATAGATAAGGATATTAAACAAGCCTTGCCTTTTTTGTATAGTAAACACAAGGTTTATATCAGACACAACCAAACATCACACACACATTTCAGGAGTTTCTTTTAAATATGGTCATCTTAAGCAGAAAAAAATGGAAGTAAACAAGCAAGAGCTATAATAATTAAAACAGTTGAAAGGAACAAACACACTGAGAAAAAAGAAAAACATTATCATGAGCAGGGCTATTTTTGAACAGGACCACACAGGAACAGAGTTCTGGCTGGCTCCTGAGTTGGCCTACACACCTACAACCAAAACCTCTGGCATGTGTAGCTACAGAGCATGCTGCCCTCCCCAGGTTACACACCCTGGGGATTTCCTTGTCAATTTCACC
Source organism: Lepidodactylus listeri (assembly GCA_029233225.1). NCBI lineage: Eukaryota > Metazoa > Chordata > Lepidosauria > Squamata > Gekkonidae > Lepidodactylus > Lepidodactylus listeri. The sequence continues at coordinate 45,862,449 of JARCFY010000012.1, forward strand.
CTGGGCCAGTCAGCTGAGCGTGAAAATGACAAGGAAAAGCCTCTCTCCCCCTTCCCTTCTCTAGCTGACATGTCGAAGCTGGAAAAGGGCAGGCAGGGAACCCAGGCACGTTGAAAATGCCTTTCTCTCCCGATCTGGGGAGGGAGAGAAAGGCATTTAACTATGCCCCCCTCCACTTCCCCGAGTATCTCTGCAACAGCAGAGAGGCTCAGGGAAGAAAGGGGCATGTGTGCATGCCTGCCTTTCCTTTCCCCAGCCTGTCTGCCATGGCAGGCAGGCTGGGGAAAGAGGGCAGGCATTCAGACCTGCCTGGGTTCCCCTCCTGATCTTCTCCAGGTGCAAGAAGTTCAGGAGGGGAACCCAGGCATGTTGAAAATGCCTTTATTTCCCTCCCTGATCTGGGAGATCATGCCCCCCCACACATACACTTCCCTGAGTCTCTTTGCAAAAGTGAAGATGCTCAGGGAAGGAATGGGCCATGTTTGCCTGGCTGCCCTCGGTCTCCCCAGCCCACACACCTTGGCCGGCTGACTAGAAAGGCGATGCTGAAGTGGAGCAGAGAAGCTCGGGGGGGGGGGGGTGGAGAGGCAAGCTACCATGCCTGCCCTGTGCTTTCCCAGCCCCTGCCTAATATGCTAATAAGCTGTGCTGTTGGGTGTGGCCTAATATGCTAATGAGTTTCTGCTATTGGGTGTGGCCTATTATGCTAATGAGTTCAATTCCTTGCACACACAGCAAATTCAAGGATAGGCAGAATACTCCCAACCCTGGTTATACAAGTAACATCATATTAGCTAAAAAAAAGTAACATCATATTAGCTAAAAGTTTACAGAACTACTTAATCTATTCTTTACCAAAGTTCTTCTTTGATTAGCTCCTCCTGCAGTCTTGTTAATGAAACTGCAAATCTTAGAAAAAATATACCACAATATGAAATGTTAGTGGAACAGTTATGACATAGGAACACAACGCTGGTTAAGTCTCTTGTTTCCTAAGACACACCACCAGGAAAAGTCATTTTTAAGAGGCAATTGTTTACAGTGTTTACAGTGCTGCTGAATGAACTAACATCACACTCTCAAGTAAGATTTAGTTCCTTTGGTTTACTTTACTTTATAAAGGCTACAACACCTCTTAGATAGTTATTTTTCCAGTTTGCCAAAAGACCAGATCATGAGTTAAAGAAAACATTTGTCAGCCTCACATATACGACATAGCAGCATACAGGCAAACAAAATTTTGCGGCTGCTGTTTCTGGGAGTTCTAAATTAGCATGCTGCCAAGGAAAATATTTTGCAGCACATAAAACATTAAACAAATCTTTGGGAGGGAATAAAACAAGTTACACTGCAGTATTAAGCAAAGCAACTGGGACCTTTTTCTTACAACAGTTACCATTTATCGTTTGTCAGGAACAAAATGCCATTTCATCAAACAAGACCATGTGATTTTTGTTTCTATAATCTTAATTTAAAACAAATCTTTGTTTCTATAATCTTAATTTAAAACAAAAAAATTCTGGTCATATCAGTCATCATCCATAAACCAAACATAGGAGTTTTGATCAATATTTCCTTCCCCTCTATGATCATCACAGAGAGACAGAGAGAGCCCCTGAAGATATGAACACTGAAGCTGGTGCAGAATGTTGTGGCTAACTGTTTCCTAGTAAAATTGGAGAGGTAAGAACATAGAGAACCAGATCTGTAGCAAAATGCACTGGCTACTTGCAAGCTGCTGGACACAGGTCACTTGCTTTCAACCCCCTTCTGTGGCCTAGGTTCAAAACACCTAAAGGCTAAAACTACACATGACACTAGAGATTCATTATCACATGTGAGTTTTAGCACCATGAAATACCAGTATGATTAAACTACAGCTGCCATTTGAACACTAAAGATATTCCTTCAGGATTTCATGTATTTGCAGGTTTAAACTATATTAAAATTCTCTTTTTCAGGGGGAGGGGGGAGAATCAGATACAAATAATGTAAATTTAGTCATAACTGAGTTCTGCCTAAACCAACAGAATGGTATTGAGTCATGACTAACTTACTTAATTATTCCAAACCTTTTCTGGACTTTACTCCTCGGGGGGGGGGGGGGGAAATAAACTGAAAAAATATCTTACTTGGTCTGTCTTCTCTGGCTGTTTTTTATCTGCCTCTAGAAGGTGGCAGTTTTCTTTTGCCAGTTTCTGGATCAGTTCAAGGCGCCCGATGTCCTCTTGTTCTTGAAGCTTGCACATAACTCCTGCCTTGAGAGTTGGAGGGAAAGTGAATAGATACTTAAATCCACAATCCCAGGACATGACACTCACGGATGTTTAACTTTACGAAAAACTCCTCATTTTCATTGTTCCCTCTAACTCTGACTTCTATGCCTAAAATAATATTGCTTCTTGTTACAAGAGGCACAAAAAATTCTGACAGATATAATTCTTTTACGCTATACTATCTGCTTAACAAAATGAAGACAGAACTAAATCAACTGCCACTATGGGTGCAGCTAATATGCGAGCAGTATGTTTGTTCCCATCAACTTGTTTCCTGTTACATAAGAGAAACGTAGCAAGAGGTTAGAAATCCATGGGAAAGTTAGCCAAGAACAGCCCTGGAAAAGGATGGAGAGCAAGAGAGTCATCCCTAAAAATAACAGCACAATCTTGTATTTCTCACACTCCACCCTTCTTTGTGTACATGCAATGTTTCAGCTGCTATATGTTAAATACAAATTATGGCAAACAAATACATACTAAATAATTCTTATGTTTCAGACATATAATGTACCTGGAAAAGTTTTAAAAGCAAATGCTTAGTTTTGTATCAAACAATAAAGTCAAGTACTTTGGTTTTTTAAATTCACTTTCTGTATCAGTGCATGTGAATACAAATATTATTATGAATGGAAATACAAGGCTGGCACAGACCAACAGCTCATTGGCTTCACCCTCTTCCTGAAAGGCAGGGACTTCCACCTATCCTTCCCCCAACATGTTTATTCACATCATTCAGACAGCAACAAGCCACAAACATAAACAATTAATTAAATGAGATGCTCTATAGTACATGCAGAACCATCAGCTCCAGATAAGCCAGGAAAATCACTAGCTATAGAGAAAGGTAAATCATCATCCATGTTCACTCCTCAATCTAACCTGGTAGAAATTTATTCCCACCCTAGTAAAGCCACTGTGGTGAGAGATGGGCATAAGGCTATATGTGATTGTTGTTATGTATGGGCTGCATGAATCACTACCTTACACTTAAAGAAAGTCCTGTGCAGAAACACACTCAAAATAGCACAAGAAGTTTTTGTCCATTTTACTTTTTGCACAGAAGAAAAATGACACACTACTGCACTTTTTGCAGTAGTCACAGCCCAGTGTTGACTGTCCACTTTCAGTTGTAAAGTGAGTCCTGGAAAAGATGTCCCTGGAGGAAAGCCATAACACTGATAAATGAATCAGCTAGAAGTGGCATGAAGGTGAAATGTTGGATCCCTGAGGAAATAGAGGGCAAATCACTTTCATCACATTCAACTCAAAATATTACTAAACAAGACTTAGCAATCCTAAGCAGGTCTACTCAGAATCATACTCAGGTCTGTTCAGTGGGACTTGCTTCTGGGAAACTGTTCTTAAAATTGCACTGTTAATCTCAGGAATTATCTCTAGTTTTATACCAGGACCATTTTGTCAATTGCCTGTAGACAAAGGGGGGGGGTCATTTCTGCTTTCCTTTAATATTCTGGAGTTTTATATTCTATCACTGGATCTATACAGATGGCAAGTTACCACTTATCAAAGTAGTCAACTGGACACATAATTAACATAGGACAAACCATAATGACTCTTTTAACAAGTCAGGTTGGGATTCTCCCAACCCAGCTGACTTTCCCTGGAGTTATACTGCACTTATTGAAAACTTACTTCCCCAAGTGCACAGGGCTGAATTCATATCAGTACTGTGGCACTGGGGAAGGAGGCATACAGCTTCCCCCCACCCCGGGGGCCATTTTCCTGAGTTGAAACAGCCCAGGGGGTACTTTTTGCCCTGTTGCATTTCTGCATATGCTGTCATCTGTATTGCCCTGCCTTGGTAGGAAAATACTGTCCTACTTTTTCATGTGATCATAAAATCCAAGGAAGCTGGGGAGTGGGAACACACTTTTGCCACTTGACAAAATAATACAGATGCTGGGCTTGCCAAGTGGTCATACGCAGACCTGGTAAATTACTACTTGGCAAACAACTACCTGCATTCAACTGGGTTTTGAATGTAGAAAATAATTCTGATTTTATGGTTTCAGTCATACTGTAGTGTATTCCCTCTTATCCTTCCACTATTATTTATGTCTCATTTCATCAATCTCCATGTAGCCAAAATGGACAGTAGTGGACACAGACAGACACACTTAACAATATTTGTGAAATGTTAGGACCAGCTTCCGAATGAATTGAATGACTGGTTTCACTGAAATTAAATCATTACTGTTTTCAATAATCCATCCATATAATCTTATTAGCATGCTGCTTATTAGAGCAGATGAACACTTAATGAATTCTTTTGTTTCTAGATCTTGAACAAAAAACCTTGAAATGAGTATTCATATAAACTAATTATGATAACAAATGGAACCAGAATGAGGAGAAGATTCTAGACATGAAAAGCAGCTAAATTATGGGTCATTTCAGCTGCTGTGTAGTAACTTCTTTAGTTTCATTTACCTAGAATATGTGGTATTTCAGCAGATATCATATTCTGCAGGCTTCAAATCATTCAATAGAACAACAAATGATCTTACTTCCTACTACTACTCTGTCCCAAAGCCACACCTCTAGTTGATAGAAAACTGCTAGAATATGGAGATGCAAATTCAATGAATCTATGAAGATGTTAAAAAAAATTCTGCTGGGGCAAGCAAGCACAAAGAAAAATTAATTTAATTTCAGGATAGGGATAACTACATACTAAATAAAAATTACATCTAAATCTCCACTAATTCTCCCAATCTGGTTCATTAATACAGTCAGAAGGCCAGATCCACAACTGTACACGTTTGATTGTGCATTCTCTAGCATTATATTCTGTACATAAAGAATCTTGGAAGGAAGAACTTAAATTCCATGTTTTGTTTTTGTATGTAGCCAAAATACCCTTCTTTCATATTTTTTAGGACTCCTCTTCAAATCCTTCATTAGTTGCATCTATATTATAAATTGAGTGGCACTGCATTCACACATCATCTCACTACTTAACAATATCTATTCCACTGAACCAGAATGCCATCACAACACATAAAACAGTGTTATCTCTTCTGATATATTGTATTTGACTGGGTGTGCAGACCCATATGATCTAGTTGTAGAAGTCACTGCCAAAGGTGAATACTGGAGCATCCGTGAATCACTGGCTCAAAACAATTTGGAGCATATTAAAGTTCTGTTGTTCTCTCCCTTTCGCTGCACAGTTTGTCCACTGACTGAACTAAAAATTCTACTCCACTTAAAATGTAATCTTGATATGACAGTCATGCAAAATAGTAGGGATCTTATCTGTAGTGAAGATTTAGGGATCCAAACAGCCAAACACTATCATTATTAATAAAAACTCCAATGATATTTTGCTTAATCCTGCATAAGGTGGGACCCACATGTAGTAATAAACATACTGGTTGGGGGAGGGTACATGCACACGTGAGGGAGGAGTAAAAAATGATCACCCTCTCCTCTCTCTTCCATCATCACAGTGAAACTGAAGGAAGAGCGAGGAGAGGGTAATTTCACCACCTTCTCCTCTTTAGAACAGCCCCTGGGACCACAGAGGTCTTTTTCCATGAGGGTCCCATGACCCTAGAAATCAACTTTCCCAAGGTCAGAAAGGACTACTGGAAAGTTTTGCATCCTTCAGATCCCCTTCAGATCCTATGGTAGATCCAACCCTATATGGCCAAGTCTTAGAATAAGACATTTATTTCTGTCCCTCAGGTGCTGATACTATGAACCCAATGAAGTTAATTTATTATTAATTATGTCAGCTTTCTCTCCATCATTCACATACACATGCAGACAAGGCCCCCCCCCCACTAAATACAAGTGCCAAGTACTGAAGAAAGTCTATTATGAGACATAATGACATACCTGCCGGACAGCCTCTCTCCCTACACCCTGCCACAGCGGCATTACTAATAAGAGCAGGGCCTTCTGCAGGTGCCATCCTGCAAATGGGCAAAATCAACAACTTCCATGCTTATATGTACTGGGGGAAGATCTCTGTTTCTCTTTGGGGTTCTCAGTAAGCGTTGTATTTCACAAGACAACGCAAAACATTAGTCGTGAATAACTTTCTACCTGTGTACTGTAGACATCCTTGCAGTCTTCTTGCTCTGTTTCTTCTTCACTGTTGATTTCATCATTTTGATTCATTTCGACTGCTGAAAAAAATAATGAATGGTGCATCAGACACTGTCAGGGAGTCCAAGGCAGAACCCTGTGGATCCCCAGGGCAGTTGTACAAAAGTAACCACACCTTCAATAACTTTTATTTTAAAAAAGGTATATGAAGTTTATTTGATTTCTAACAATTAAAGATTCAAACTACAAGTAACACATTATCTCAGAATCATACAGCAGGAAAACAAGAGAACTAGCCTAACTACCTAACACTTTCCAGGAGTTGTGTTAGATGGCATCTTCCTTATACTGAATAAAGGTACAGGAACCTAATATTCGATCTGGCAGCTTACTACCAAGCATTTTAGGAGACTGAATTCCCTCCCCTCTAAGTTACTTGTTTGAGGAAGCTAAGCAATCCCAGTAAATGTTAGCTTCACTATTTAACAAATTTAAGTTCAATAACACTTAGCAGGAACTAGCTTGATTTTCTAGCAAGATTAGTTTAATTCACTTACTGGATATTTTATCATGAACAAAGGGTAATTTAGAGAATGCAATCACATTTTAGTTTCTTGACTTGAAAATGCCAGTAGTTCAACAGACACACAGTAAGTCAACCATTTGAAGAAATTTACTGCCACACCTTTAAAACTAAATAAGATCTATATAAAACTGACAAATTATGCAGGCTTTGTCCAAGACACATATCTGCAAGTTTCTAGTTATTAAAACCACATGTAAATATGACATTTGGAATTACATGGCAGAATCTCTTCCCACGGCAAAGTAAAATAATTTTAAATGGGTTTAAATAGCTCTTTTACATCATATCCAAGGCAATCTAAAAGAGGGATTTACAAGCTGAAGAGCAAGGGGTTCCTAACCTGAGGTCCATGGATGGGCTTCAGGGGGTCTGTGAACCAGGCACAAAAAAAATTTTTTCTCTGATTTCCTTTCTTTTGAAAACCATGTTCGTGAAAAACATTCTTAATTATGTTCTTCCAGTAATATTTCACTATAAACAAAGTAGGAGGGCATGGGATGCTATTATACACGCTCAGGTAACATAAAATCATCATCACCTTGCTATGATTTTTTTCCCTAGAGTGGTGGTCCATAGCTTTCATCAGAATCTTAAAGAGGTCTGTGATACCAAAAATGTTAAGAACCACTGCTCTAGAGAATTGCAAGAAATTGTACTGAAGCACTGTTCTGTCTTCAACAGATTAACATTGTTGCTATATTGGTACTATCACTATAGTGTCATTTGATATACTTGGCACTCTACAGAGGAACATAACCTCTCTTTTTTTGCTTAAGTCTTTGCTCCATGGAGACTGCTTCCAAGAGAAGGTGGGATGTTATGAGATATTTAAAGGAAGATAGAGAAGCAGCAGCATCAGGCACAGAGGAGTTCCTAGCATAAAAGGCAGCAAGGCAGAAAAGGCGAAGTCCTGTAAACCAAGAGCAAGGTATACAGGCAATTTGGGATAACAGACTTGAGAACAGCAAGAGTCACGTAACACAAAAAAGGAGGCCTGAGACACCTCAAAGACTAACAGTTTTACAGAAAAAAGCAGACCAATGTGAATACCCCACAAGGAAAAATAAGCAAAGGGTTACTGCCTATCCTGGTATTATATCTCAAACTAATAGGATCTCCTTAATGTCACTGAGGCCCAGATTGGTTCATAGCTTTAACTGAAAACAGGGGAAATGCTGCATTTGCACATTCTACTTAAGCATCCAAGAATATTCCCCTTGAACTCCTGCATTTTAAACATATAGCTATGAAAATCAGATGATACACAAATCTACTGAACAATATTTGCTAATGAATTCCACTCACAGTGTACTAGAATGTGGCAATAATTTTCCACTTTTTGGTACTAAGCTTTAAAAACAAGATGTACAGTATAAAAGTGGGATGTGTAAGGGTGTGGTGGGAAAACGTTAAGATTTTGAATGAACTTTCAAAGAATATACTTTCTGATAAGATTTATAATATCTGGGCCACAGCCAAGGGTCTGCGATAAAACTTTTTACTGTGCCAATATAAACTGTTTTCCTGTTCACAAAAAATATGTCTGAGAGCAAAGGAAACAATTTGAAAACAAAAGTAGTGTTCGTTAGAATCACAAATCTGTTTCATATTGCACAAAGACTAGACTACATGGAATACAATAAAGTTTACTGCAACCTTTCTCGATTTCTATCTATGGTGTTCCTCTAGTTTTAAACCAATGAAGAAACTGGAGATGTTAAATGGATATTAGCTTACTTAAGTGCAATTTCAAATGGTGTTCATCTGCAAATGAGCCTGAAGAAGTTCAGAATGTTGCCTTTTTAATGGTCACTTAAGGATCAGGAGCTTTGTTTGATTTCCTTAAGACCCTTGTGGACCTCAGGAAGGATTTTTTTTTTGTTCAAGACCTTATATAAACCAATAACAAACAGTAAAGGCTTGCTCCAGGATAGAAACTGGGTATATTTATATACAGAGAGGATTGCCTTTCTTGATATGTAAGGCTTATTTAATTTCTTCAGTTATTTTAGAGAAAGCTATAACCTACTCTAACCTTAATGGAAGATTCACTTAAGATGGATAATCATTATCATGTATCATTGTTTACAGCCCAAATTAAGATTGCTGCAGGACTTCCATTATAAGCCCTTCCTTTCCAGAAAGGCCACCACTCATCTGAAGATAATTCTATTCAAAACTATAATCTGGCAAACAGAATTCCCACAGAGAGTGAGCTTTCAGGGTTTTAAGTGAAGGACATAAGGTCACGGGCAACTTAAAACTTCCCCGCAAACTAAATAAATCCTGATTAAGCACATTATATAATTTTGCAATTGTATCATTTGCTTTATTTTCTTTTTAAAAAGGGGGGGTATTTATTTGCAAAGGCAGGGGGGTTAAACAGCTAAATAGGAGGCACAGAGAGCTACCCAGCCAACAAAGTCTGGGTCAAAAATAATAGCCACCACAAAAAAGTAAACTGTACTTGAATTATGGAATACACAGAAATATACTTAGGCATGACCCAGAAACAAACAAAGATAGGGGAGTACTTTTCATCTAACAAGAGGGATCTATTTAATATTCCACTCTCAAACCGTTACTCCCCTTTGGCTGAAACTGCTAACGAAGCTGAATATGATGGAATAGAAGATACTACAGGTGGAGTGGAAGCCGTATCATGGGAGGAGGAGACTAGTGCTGTTACTATTACTACAAATAACTACCCGGAACTTACTGCCTTAACAGTAGCCTGTATTTTTAAATCAGTGGAAAAGATTGAGAAAGCCATTGACAAACTGACTCAAAAGATTGCAGGACTGTTTGAAGAGAGAAAACTCAGTGCAGGAGCAACCGTTGAACCAGTTTTGGACGATAAAAAACCTAGATATCAGAACACTCCTTGCACTGATAGTAATTGCCCCCAATTACAGGTGAAGCGGCCAGAAATGAAGTTTTTGAATCCCAGGACTCTATACTGTCTAGTCCTACAAACACATAAAGTCTGCCTCACAATCCAGCCTTATAAAGGTCAACTATTGTGCTGGGACACAAAACACTCAGTTACCAGGCACTTAAGGTATGTTCTTAAAGGCACAGGACATCACCTGGATCTTATCTCAGTGGATGTATTAAACTCCACCAACCTAGGCCAAAGAGTCATGCTCTCCTTCAGCAGTCCCATATTTCCTTCTATAATGTTAGAACAAAAAACTAGTTTAAACCTGAAGGGAATTTGGCCTTCAAGGGTCTTTAGTAACACTGCAGTCACTCCCCTTATTCCTAAGCGGCAGTTGCCGGCAGCAAAGAAGGAGGTTGTGAAGCTTCCAGATGAGCAGATGGATATGGATCAACAAGACCCAACTATCTTGGATGAGGTAACTGAGATGATTACAATGGATGAGATTTCAACCTGCTCAACAAAATTAGCAGAGAGCTCCATACTCGACAACTCACTGGAAACTGACCTTCTACACTCATTTGAAGGCCTCTCTCAGGAGGAACAGGCAAGGATCACAGACAGACTGGAGAACCTAAGAATGAGACTAATGAGAACAAAGACTCACCAAGAGACTTGGGACCCGGTAGCCAATCTCTTTCTGCCTGCTGAAGAGAACTCTATAACAAAGAATGGACCAGCTGAGCCAATACCAACTCCAATAGCAACAGATGGTAAGAACACTGGCTCTGAAGGGAAAGAATTCAGAAATCATCTGGAGCCTAACTTCAGAGGATCTTATGACCCATCAGTGTCCACCAATACCCGAAATACTAAGGTTCATCCTTGCTCACGTCAGAAGGGGGAGAAGAATGGTTGTGTTTTCCTAGATGCAGAAGGAGACTTGAACACCATTTCATCACTAGGATGACTACAAAAGGGTATTAAGCCAAAGGCTTACAGTACGCCCCATAAAAAACAGGTTCTATCATTTTTGTCATGGAACCTAAGAGGGTGGCACTGTAGAAGGAGGGAGGTTAGTGCAATGGAATTTTTGCGTAAATTTGATATAATTTTAGGGCAGGAAACATGGTGCACAGAGGATCTGTCATTAAATGGTTACAAGACATTTGTTTTACCCGCAGAAGCCTCAGTGCATGGCAGAGCCAAAGGAGGGCTATGTATTTTGATTTCCTCCTTGTTGGATATAACAGTAGTGGTACTTCCTAAATATGAACACTTTGCACAAGCCTTATTAATTAAGTGCCAGGATTTATTTTGTTTAATTGTAAATGTATATCTACCACCTGGTGGGGTCAATGAACAAATACTGGTAACTATACTTGGGTTGGAATCCTATTTACAAGACCTGAGGGTAACCTATCCCACGGCTTACATTATCATGGGCGGTGACTTCAATGCAAGGATTGGAGCTGATGATTTCAGTCTATATGACAAAAGCAATTACTGCTCTTCAAGGGCCCAAAATACAGTTCTACCTCTAAATAGGTGTTCAAAAGACACAACAGTCAACTATGCAGGCCGTATGTTAAGTCAGGTAATAAACAGAATTAATCTTTTTATATTGAATGGGTCCTTCCCAAGTGACCACCCTGCAGAGTTTACATTCTGGTCTGGGAACAGAATGAGCGTTATAGATTATATCATGGTTTCAGAAGAGGTAGTCCAATATATAAAGGATTTTGAAGTTGCCCCTTTCTGTGAAAGTGATCACCTGCCCCTTGTAGTAAAAATAGATTTGCGAAAGGTAGACTTGTACTCAGTGAAATCCCACTGTCTCAGTCCAGGGTCCTCTGAAAGCATTATACACAACCGTCCCAAATGGAAAGATTCTGTGGAAAGAGCCCTGTCTGAGACGCTCCACTCTGAGCTGCTTAACACTATCTCCCAAAGTCTAGTAAAAGCAGACAAGATAGAGTCCTGCCTGGAGAACTATGAACAAATTTTGAGGGAGTTACAAAAAGGTCTGAAGGGCTCCAACTCAGAGCACCCAAGGTCCAGGCCAGATTTTAATAAACCATGGTTTGACAAAGAATGTAGAAATTCAAAGAAACTTCTTAGTGCAAACTATGCAAGATACAGACACAATCCAGAGGCTGTATCTCTATCAACCTTAAAACACTTAAAAGCCCAGTACAGGGCTCTTATCAAAAAGAAGAAAGAGGGTATAACCGTCACCAGAAACGAAACATAGATATAAGTATTACTATTTTGAATAAAATGGAAAATGTGTTATGCTTCAGATGTGGTGGGAAACCACCAAAACAAGATAAAAATAGAATGTACAAATAGAACAAAATGTTATTTAATATGGAAAAAGGGATTTGTGTAAGGTTAAATGTATTATTTTCGATGTTTTTTTTTTGAAAAATAAAATTTCTTTACAAAAAAAAAAAAAAGAAGAAAGAGGAAGACATTAGACAGTCCTGGGAGGAACTTAATAAGGCAGTTAAGGAAAAGAACTCAGCATGGTTTTGGAGACTGGTCTCTGGCCTTTCGGACAAGCCAGCAAATATTTCGGATAATATTATCTCTCCTGGAATCTGGGAGACCCACTTTGGGAACTTGTATAAAGAGATAATCACAAGATCTTCCAATCCTAGAGAAATTGATAATCTTCCGAATTGGCCTTCAGTTAATCACTCAGAGGTGAAACAGCTTATCAACACCCTGAAGTCTGGTAAAGCACCAGGTCTCGATTTAATTCCCCCCGAGTTGATTAAAAAGAATGCAGAATGGTGGGTGCCAGTTTTGGCATCCCTGTTTACACTAATTGACCAAACAGGGAGAATCCCTGAGGACTGGAAAGTAGCAGTTATTAGCCCATTTTATAAAAAAGGTAATAAAGAAGATCCAAACAATTACAGGCCAATTAGCCTGTTAAGCATAGTCAGTAAACTTTATACGAGGCACCTCTTATGGAAATTCAGGGACTGGCTGGAAAATGACTCCTGTCTGGCAGAAGAGCAGGCTGGCTTTAGAGAGGGGCGTGCCACTTTAGACCAGTGTATGATATTGGATCATCTGGTTGCCAAATATTCATCCAACTCAAAGGTGTCTCTTTTTGTTGCCTTTTTGGACTTGAAGTCGGCTTTTGACTCAAGTCTCCAGAATCATTTTATGGGAGAAACTAAGAGCTTCAACTATCGACAGAAGGTTACTATTTCTTATTCAGGCTCTTTATAACAACACATTTATAAGGGTTAGGTACTCTCCCCAAGGTCACTTGACAAATCTTATTAGAGTTGAGAAAGGAGTTAAACAAGGATGCCTATTGGCACCACTTCTCTTTAACTTTTATATCAACGATGTGATAGCCTACTTAAACAGGCCTGAGTTTCATCCCCCAAAGCTAGGCAACAGACACATTGGGGTGCTCCTATATGCAGACGACGCCATCCTACTTGCTAGGACACCCATAGGTCTTAGGAGAGCCATGAGTTCTTTTGCCCAGTATTGCCAGAATAACAAACTAGAGGTTAATTATTCAAAAACTAAAGTAATGGCCTTTACTAAAAGATCCTCCAAAACTTTCCTTTGGCACTTAAACTCTGTTCCCATTGAACAAGTTACCTGCTTTAAGTACCTGGGTGTTAATTTTCAGGCGAATGGTTCAAGAACTGTAAATATAAATTCTATTGCCACAAACGCCAAAAGGAGTTCGGGAGCAATACAAAAATTTTACTGGCATAAAGGGGGCAAATGTCTTGTAGCGGCCCTTAGACTATTTAAGGCCAAATCCCTTAGTCAACTTACCTTTGGTGCTCCCATCAACATTACATCTAAATACAAGAAACTGGACACAGTGCAATCAAAATTTTTGAGATCTGTCCTACAGGTACCGAATGGCATTCCAAATGCACTTATTCGAATTGAAACTGGAATGATCACTGTGGAGGCAAGGTTATGGATCATGGTGATTCATTATTGGCTGAAATTAGTTTTTCTACCCAAAGGGCTCACATGTTTAATTTTGCAAGATGCCTTTATATCTCCCTGGCTTAAGGCCATAGAAGAAAAACTCCCTCACTTTGGCCTCACAAAACAATATCTATGCTCTCTTGCATATGATAAAGCTAGAGAATTGACAAAACAGAGGATTATAGATACTGATAGGCAGAACGATATTGGCAGAGGGGAGAAATGGAATAGACTTCTGGACCCTTCTAACAGAATTAGTCCTATGGCTTATCTCCACCAATTGTCAAACAATGAATATAGGAGAACGTTTACTCTGATGCGTTGGGATGCCCTTCCTCTAGCAGTTACAGAGGGAAAGTATAAGAAAATCCCATTTGAGGAACGCATTTGTCCCTGCTGTAATAATGGTATTGAAAATTTAGAACATATCATTTTCGATTGTAAGGCATATGATAATCTCCGGAACTCACTTCCATTCTTTAAATCTTTACCTCTTAGTAGCAGGCAAAGAGTCCATATTATGAAAAATCTCCTGGCAGACAGATATCCAGAGGTAACACTTTTAGTGGCTAGATACGGATGGCTAGCTCTAAGAACTAGAAAATTTATAATAGAGGAAATCAAATCACCTAATTGTTAACTGCCTGTCTCTTAAGAATCTAAAATGCATTTTACCGTTTGCCTTTTGTAAATTTTTAAATGTATTTTATTCCTGTTTTAACCTTCTTTTATTGTCGTTTGATTGTTCTTTTAAGCCTCTATTACTTTTAGGTGCAGGGAGGATACAACTTTTATTCTCATTTTACAAGTCTCTTACAATGCCATCAGGACTGGATGCCCCATAAGTGAAATGTTACTATTAGTTGTGCTCCTGTTCCATTTAACCTGTACGTGTTATATAGAAAATGTTTTATTAGCCACAAAAGTTTTTACGCAATTCATGTGTAAAACTATTTTTATCTGGTCTATGACTGTTATAATAAACTTGACTTGACTTACTTAGGCATGATGTACCAATAATTGGTATTCCCAAGGATCACAAGGCTAGTACTGCCAATACTATTGTAAGCCAGAGCAACATTCTTTTGGACTTTTCTGGTGATTTATGAGAGCAGTGAATGGACTATGTTGCCAGTTACGTGAGTTAAAATAGTGCACACGGTGACCAGTGGGAAAATGATAGCAGATGCTTCCAATAAAGGTTTAAGCACCATTTTCTGAGTTTGCCACCTCCAGGCCTGGAGGTTTCTCCCAACACAAAGAGACTTACACAGGAAATAGCCACCTTGCATTTTAACCAGAAACTTGTCTTTACAAGACACCATCACAGTGTGCGCTCTCTACACGTAGCAGGCCAAACCAACCCCCCCCCCCCCCCCCATCCTCCCGTTTGGTATGGCAAAGGATTTTCTCACAGAGATGCAAACACAGCAGGACAGCAGGACATTTCCTGGAAGAACTGGTTTTGGCTGCCAAAAGTCCTACCTTCATCTAAAAGACAATGATCCTAGCTGATGATGTCAGCTTCCGGCCCTGGGTATTTCTCTGACCATCAGGTAGAATCAAATGCTGACCACTCCTCCTAGCCTCTCTTCCACTGGACAAGAGCTAGTGGGTGGACTCTCTAAGGGGTGGTCTCAGGACAGGCATCTGACTAAGCCTGCCCCCCCCCCGAGACCACCTCCCACCCCACAAATAAAGGAAAGTTCCCAGCACCATATCTTTCTCTTACATCACCTGCTCTTTCTTTGCATTGCCGTCTCTCTCTCTTTCTCTCTCACCACACTCTGACATGGCTCCTAATCCACACACACACACCCAATTCCCTATAAACTCATCTTATTCCTCCAGCAGGAACACACTCTCTGCACAGGTAAGTATAAAATGCCAATGATTTCCTAATAATGCAACCGTCCCTTTAATTCTATCTGACTTCCTAGAACTGTATGAATGGGTGAATGTTTCTGTAACACTTGAATAAACTACCTTTTATTCTTTAAGTCAAAGAAAACCTTTTTATACTGATAACAGTCTCCTTGTCAATTCCTTGGTTTGTCTGGAGGAGGCAGCAATCTCTGTATAAACAGGTGCAGATCCTTAACACCTACTGCTGATTATTAAGAGCTAATATTCCCCAAATATTAATAACATAATAGAGCAGTCAGGCTAACACTATGCATGCTTTCTTGGGATCATCAGATGCCCATTTCCCACCAAAACTGTATTTTCAAAATAATACAACAGAGACCGTATCAGATAGAGACACTGAAATTCCTACAGTTCAACAACATTGAAGAGTACCTGAAGATACATGATCTGAACAAAACTGTTGCATTTTAAAATATTCATATTATTAGAGCTTCTAAGTATTTATGAAAGACAGATAAAGTATTAGGCAGAGTGCTGGAGAGCAGCTTGTTATGTATGTCTAATTTATGTCAGAGTGCTAAGATATAATTTTTGAATATACACCATATGTATGTTTTAACCTAAAAGGCTTATCCCTGAGCACAATGAATAAAAGGTCATGATACTCATCACATTTGGATCTTCTCCAAAAAATTTGTTGCATAGTACAGGAATTAATTTTTACGAACTATGTTTATTCTGGCTAGAGAGATAAACCTCTCAATAAAAACCAATGAATAAAAGGCAGCCAAACAGACTGGAACAACAAAGCCAAGGAAGGTGTGAACTTCCTCTCCATGTTTTATAGGGTGTTAACAATTACAAGTTACCATTGACCATTTTCAGCAGATACGCAAAACTCAGTTCTTTTACTAGTAGCTGGAGAAAGTCCCTCTCTTCCCCCCACCTTCACCTGACCTACACAAATAAGGACAACATTCCCCTCCGGCTGTGGGAAGAGATCCACAGTAATCAAAAACCACCTATCATGCTTTGGGACAGAGACAGATGGACTGTAGGAAGTGCTTTATCAAATCAGAAGAGAGGAATTGAATACACACCCCAGTATGCAAGGAGACCAGCATAATGATATGAGGAAATACTTCATTCTCTGCCCACTATGGGAGATGTGTGTAATATACTCTCCCACTAGAACTAAATACAAACTAGAACAAACAGAAGCTATAATATTGGTGACATATCACTGATATAGTAAGAAGAATGATAAAAACCCAGACACAAATCACACAGAAAATGACTAGGAAAGGCTTTTTGATATAGGATAACTGTAGTCACCAGTATGTGACTGTAGGCTTTGATTTAAAATAGGCAATGGCCTACTTGCACAGCACATGTTTGTGGACTGAGTTGTGGTTTGTCCCATCCATACATTCAAGATTCTACCAGCTAGCAGACAGACTTCTAGGATGGCATCATACAAAAAGCCATTTAGTCAGCTGATTAAAATCTAATCAAAAAAGGAAAAAAATAGTAATGAGAAGCCATTGATTTTGCCATTTGCAATTGTATAGATGGCAGGAAGTGTTATGAAGTCAAAGACCAAAATCATAAGCTAAAATCTGTGCACATAAATAGAACCTAGATACACACTTCCACACCAAACATCAATGATCCACTAAGACATATTGTTCTGAATCCAAATATCCCACGTGTACATAGTAGCAACATATATAAATGCAACTTAGTACTTCTGCCACAAAAAATATCTGCTGCTAAAGAGAAAAGAGGCCTTCATCTTTGAGAACAGCTTAACTCCCACATCGGGAAATGATGCTAGAAATAGATCTGGTTCTACATGTGATTCTCCTTCTTCCCCCAACCCTCAAAGAAGCATATCATATCTTTGCATTCTAACAGTGGTCTCCTTAACTATATCTGTCCTATCCACTGGGACCAACATGGCAACAACTGCACATACCAAATTTATAAACATCATGAATATTCTTTTTTTCCTCTTATCATAGGGTTCTCTAGTGTTGTCAATGATTATGGTACATAATTTAAATCAATTTAAATATAAATTACTTTGCTGTAATGCTATATTTCTAAATTGACAAGAATATGAAATGCAATGCAATTTCCTATCACTGTTGCACAAATGGTCATTAACTTCCTTTTGACCTGAGGTGTAAAACTATTATTGAATTTGCAAAGAATTGTACTCATTATGCTGGTTTAGTTTCCAGACAGAAAACAAATCTCCAAGGATCCGTTTCTCAGCTGTTAAACACAAAACAGGATTCTGCCTCTACCACTACTTCTGCCCACAAAACATAAAGGAGTAGAGGAATGATTGGTAGATTACAGTTACAGATATATTTTAAGGAAATCATCTAAGCATTAAAAAAAGGTCTGTAATTAAAATTTTAAATTTAGACTGCAGGCTGTATGACACTTTGTTATAAAGTAGAGTTCATTACTTTCCATGGCCACTGTAACAGCCAACTGACCACAAGAGAGATAACCCAAAAAATTAAACATCTGAAAACAGACATGTGTGTATTAATAACTAGGATTAAAGTACTAGGTTTACTAAATTATGTTCCGAGACTGCATCTCAATCATTACTGATTATTTTTGTCTGAATCTAGTTCACCAACTGTGCCACTGGTTAGCACAATTTCAAGGACTGCAACATTTACTCAGTAATATATTGTTTTTAAATCCATGATGCCCAGTGAAACTGGTTGTTTCATCAGGCATTTTATCCTTTTCATCAAACTTCCCACCCACCCCTTCTCCTCTCAAGTCAAAACTAGTATTTGGCATTCCTGCCTCCACCAACCCCTTGAAGCATAGAATAAAAAGAAGAATTTAGATGCAGGTATGGATCTAGTATTTCAGAGCAGACAACAGGGAAAAAATTCTATGATCTTGATCCACCTTCAAGAGGTGACATTTCACAGTACTTCTGATGAGACTGTATGGCTGCAGTTCTACAGATTTCTTTGGGAGTGAGCCCCACTGAAATCCATGGAACTTATTTCTCCATTGCCCAATCCAGAAAGCACATACCTGTTCTTTAGAACTACTGGTTTTCTACATAGACAAACTGGAAACAAAACATGATGGAGTAGTCTGAACACCTATCTATGGCAAATTGCCTTGCTATCAGTATTACTGCCTTCTCATAGGTCAAGCAATGTAGAAATACCTTTAGGGTGTACAATAAACAGTAAGAGAGTTCCAATGACACCATGGGTGGGGTTCAAACAAGCTTTGGAACTGTAGTTCTTGAACTATAGTATCTCATACTATGTGATGACATACTGATACAGCCTAGACCTAGGCCTGTTTTTTAAGGAAAAAATATAAATTAAAACATTGCTGGATGCTAAGGTTGCCAAATTGTAGGTGGAGCCTGGGGTTCTCCTGGAATTGCAACTGCTCGCTGGACAACAGAGATCAGTTTTCCTAGACAAAATGCCACCTTTGGAGGGTGGATTCTTGGCATCGCATCCCTGCTGACCTCTGCCCCCAAATAGTCAGGAATTTCCCAACCTGGAATTAGCAACCCTACTGGGTGCTTGGAAGTACTTGGTTTGTCATGTTCAGGGCTTTTTGTAGAAAAAGCCCAGCAGGAACTCATTAGGCCACACCCAGCATCAGAAACTCATTAGCCTATTAGGCCACACCCCTGACTGTGCAGCTTATTAGCATATTAGGCCACACCTTCAGCAAGCAAGCAGGGGAACCATAAGGAGGCATTTAAATGCTTCCCCGCACCCCCCCTTTCCTGGCTCGCCTGCCAAGGCAGGTGAGCGAAGAAAGGCTGGGGGGCTCTGCTGAGCTTCTCCTGATTGCCCACTTCAGCGGGCAAGAAGAGAAAGCCATGGGCAGTCATTTAAATGCCTCCCCCCCCGGGCCTTTCCCAGCTCGCCCACCTCAGCAGGCGAGCTAGGAAAGGCGGAGGGGTTCTGCCTCCTCTCCCGGACTCACCCACGGCCAAGATGAAGAAGCCCTTGGGCGGGTGCAGCAGTCATGCCAGAGGAAGGAGAGAGGAGGAGAGATCAGGAGCTGCCACCACTGCCACCGCTGCCACTGCCACCCCCTCCCACCACCACAGTTCTTTCCTCCCTTGCAGGCGAAGCCAAGGCCAGCGTGCCAGCAGCAACAGGGCTTCTGTTGAGGCGTGGACGGGGCCAGAAGGGGAGAGGTTTCTGAGTAGGAAGCCAGTCAAAACACCATTCCGGTGCGTTCCTTCCCAAAAATAGTCCTGGTCATGCTGTAAACTGTATCACAGTTAGGGTTCCCCACTTTGGGTTGAGAAATATCTGGAGATTTATGAGTGGAGTTGGGAAGGGTGGGGTTTGGGAAAGGGAGAAAGCTTAGCAGAGGTGGGATGTCATATAGTCCACCCTTCAAAGCTGCCATTTTCTCCAGAACTAGGGTTGTCCGCTCCAGTTCAGGAAATTCCTGGAGATTTAGAGGTGGAGCCAGGATGGAGCCTGGAGCAGGACCTCAACAGCCTATAATGCTGTAGAGTCCATCCTCCTAAGCAGCAGTTTTCTCCAAGGAATAGATCTCTGTAGTCTGGAGATCAGTTGCAATTTTGGGAGAACACCCATCTCTACCTGGAGGTTGGCAACCCTAAAATTTACAGGACTATATGTCTTGGATCCACCCAACGTCTTGTTTTGTGTTCTAATGTTTCTATAGTAGAATTTATTACCTCCATCCATGCATGCAAACTACTTTCCTTAAGTAATTAAGGCCATCTTGTAGTGAGTATGCAAGAATGTTATGGATACATACTTTAATTAACATATGATCCTTAAGAGGTTTCAGTTGCACAAAGCTAACTTTTATTTTACTTTATTTTAGTAGACCTTAGAGGATCAGTGTGCAAGTTTGTGTGTAATTATCCCAGTTCAAAAACCTAACTGTTTTCAAGATTGTAGTCTCTTCCACATCTTCTCAAGGCCAAGGACTGTGTTAGCCTGACTGCTTTATTATATTAATAATTTGGGGTGATTATATGATTTAAATAAGAAGCAGTAGGCAATAACGGGATAGCGCCTTTGTATACAGAGGCTGGGCCTTCTCAGACTTCACAAAAACAGACAAGATGATTTGAATCAATATTTTAAAAGGATATTTGCTTTACTTAAAGTATATAAACGGCAATCATTCAACAGTTACAGAATCATACACATATTAAGACAGTTCTAGGAAGTCAGATAGAATAAACAGATGATTTCATTAGCAGGAAGTTGTTGGTATCCTGTAGAAGGCAATAATTACCTGTAGCTGGTGTGGTCCTGCTGGAAAAATAAGGGGAGTTTACAGGGAATTGGGGGGTCGTGAACTGAGCCAGCAGTACACGTGGGAAGGCTCTTGATTAGCTACATCAGGAGCGATGGAGATAGGGTACAGTGGGGTCAGAGCATGGTCGAAGCAAGAGAGCTAGCTGGCTGCTGGGAGCTTTCTTTTATTGGGGGGTGGTCTCTGGGGGCAGGTTTGACCAGATGCCTGTCCTGAGACCACCCCTTAGCTGGTCCACCCACTAGCTCTTGTCCAGAGGGAGAAGGGGGGTTGGGCAATGTTACACTCTAGCTAGCAAAGGTCAGAGATACTCTTCTAGCAGGAAGATGACTCATCGGCTGGAGTCTTTTGTCTTGCAGAAGAGATTAAGTTCTCTGGGCAGACAAACCCGGTTTTTAGCTGGTCAAGTCCATTGTTTCACTGGTCAAGGAATGTTGGGGGGGTTGCAGCCTGCGATGTGTAGAGAACATATACTTGTGTAGAGAACATATACTTGTAATGGAGTTCGTGAGCACATGTCTTTAGCCAGAGACAAGATGGCTATTTTCTGTGTGAGTCTTTTTGTATAAGGAAACAATTCCTGGAGTTGGCAACCTCGGAAAACGCCTCTGCTGGAGATGTCTGCAGCTGTTTTCTCCCTGGTTACTCTGCCTCACAGTTTCTCCCATTCATTTAACAACACAGTTTCTTTTACTATCACTTATGGATTTCCCATAAAAGTGCAAAAGCAACCTTGTAGACTTACAACTGTTTCAAGCTAATGTAACAGCTATATATTCCTACAGAAATAGGGCTGCCAGCTCTGGGCTGGGAAATACCTGGAGGTTTTGGAGGGTAGCTAGAGGAGGAGAGGATTCAGGGAGGGAAGGTCTTCATTCAGTGGGGTATAATGTCATACAGTCCACCTTCCAAAGTGGCTGTTTTCTCCAGATGAACTAATCTCTGTCTCCCGGAAATCAGTTGTAATCCCAAGAGATCTCCAAGCCCTCACCTGCAGTTTAGCAACCTTAGCATCTAGCAATATTTTTATTTATATTTTTCCTTTTCAGAAACAGGTCTTGATCTAGGTTATACCACAAGCATAGTATGGTATCATTGGAACTCTCTTACTGTTTACTGTACACCCAAAAGGTGTTTCTGCATCACTTGACCTATTAAAAGGAAGCCCCTATCTTCTTTTCTGTCTTAATAGAACTCATACGTTTTTCATAACCACTATTTCTCAAGTCTGTGTAACAAGAACTTAATGCTAATTTTCTTACCATCAGGATATGCTCCATTTTTAATGGAAACAGCATACAAATCCAAGGCAAAATTATTCTGACTGTTCCTTTGAATATACTGCTGGGGTTTTTTGCACTATGGGTTTGTTAAACCACACCCGACAAATTTAAACAAACACATTTCCATGCAATGGACCACAAACTCCAAAATAGTAACAATTACTGAGAATAATAGTACCTTATTCTCAAATTCAGATGATTTCATGAAGCGTGCTCATAGAATCTGAGTGAGAAGGACATGCTGTTTCACCAAGATGAGTATCTACATCTGTGTTTTAGAACATAGTTTTTGTTTAAACAACAAACTCATCTGGTTCCTTCACAGTAGCCATATGCAAGATTACACATTCCACCACAGCAAACAAATAAGATATTTTTATGAGAAGTTTGCTTATGGTCTTCAAAATTGTTTCCAAAGTAATCTGTCTTTGAGTTTGCTTACATTGAATGCAAAACCATGGAGTGTATACATAGTATGAAGTTTTTAATATTATACAATACACAAAATCACATCAAAATAATTCCTGCAGATATAGGAAAATAGAGGTATATATTTTCAAGTATATATTTATTTTTAAATATGATTAACTACCTTTTCCCCCAGTGATTTGACCATTTCCAGAAATTTTACATCTCTGCATGAGTGAGTTCACTTGACCCCTACTTACTCTCTGCTCTCATGAACTGTGATTGCCTCCCTTACTTCCTGTTTAGAGGCAAGCCACAGATTGCCATTACAGTAAAACCTATATGCTACAGTTTGGGCTTGCTCTAACATAAGAACATAAGAGAAGCCAGTGCTGGATCAGGCCAATGGCCCATCCAGTCCAACACTCTTGTCACACAGTGACTAAAAATACGAAGTGCCATCAGGCGGTCCACCAGTAGGGAAGAACATCACATACATCAATATCCAAATCCTGCCCTATTGAAAAACCTCTATCAAAGCAAGATTCTGAACCCTATTACACTAGTTCCCATTATACAATCGGCATTGAGAAACTTTACTGCAGTTGTACTGCATCCTGCCAGCTACAGTAATCAGCCATCCTAATTCACTCTCTTTAAAATGATTAAAACTTTAATCTATTCTAAAACTTATGGTCATGATTGATCCAGCAATCACTTTACATTTATTATTTCTACAGGAAACATACAGTAATGAAAACAGCAGAGTTTAATAAAAACAAAGAAATAATACACCATTTTATCTGGTCAAAGAGACTTTACTGCAGGACTAACAAAATACTAAAAAATATTGCATCTGTAAGACCTCATTATCATGATTGCACACATTCCTATCATTTTACTTTTATGTTAGCAAGATGATGAGAGGAACGTGTTTAAAATGCCATATCCCAACACTGCAATAAAAGCCAAGTTAGGATTCTAATAACAAAAAATGGAACAATGCTCTAGTTTCTTTTCCAACCCTAGCTCAAGTAGTTGATTGGCATTTAATAAACAGCTACAACAGCTGTCCGATTTCCAAAATGTCACTGAAGTGGTGTACCTGCAGACCATTCGAACTAGACTACTTATAGCCTACCATATGCATATTTATTTTCAAGTATTTGTTAACCTGAGAACATATAATTAAGTTTTTATGTGTTCCATTTGCTCTTGTATATATCTGCAAGAACTGTATGCAAATGACAGTACTACTTGCACCTAAGGGGGAGAGAGAGAGGAAAGTTATTAAAGACTCACCCCTTAATGTATTCTGCACCACCCACACAAATGCTTCCAATGCCCAAACACCAACACCCAAATGCTGAACCACCACTGCAACACTCCAGAAAGGAATAGCAAGCAATCTTGGTGACTGACATATCCCCCATGAATTTTAATAATGTATGTTTAGGCAAATATCTTTTTAAAAATGAAATAAACTATCTGGTACAATTGAAAGACAGGGAGATTGTTAAAGTCAGAGACGCCAAACATCTTTTCAAAAACAGGACATACACATTTGTAAACTGAAACCAGCAACCTGTTATTCATCTGATGAACATTAACTAGAACAATGCTTGAAGAACAAAATGCCAGCAAACAATCCTTGTTGCACTCAAGCAATTTCTCCACAGTTTTAAACTATTTGTCATTGAACACACTCTTAAACTGCATTCTCTAACTGCAGAATCAAAAGCTTCCTATACTCACCTGATTTTCTCGCCTTCATAGCAAGAACAGCAGCCAGTTCTCTCTGCACCTAATACACCAAGAAAATAAAGCATTACAGTTGCCCTGATAGTCAGGATTTATTATGCAAAACTTCAAGAGGAATCCATCTGCTCTCTTCCAGAGGTTACAGGAACCAGCACCATCTGCAGTCTGGGACCCCAGATCCCAGGGTCATGTACTTGATAAAAAAAATCTCAGTGACATTCTGTCTTCATTTTTAAAAAAAAATCATTATGGTTCCAACATAGTTATGATCAATGGCATAAAGGCCCACTGGAAAATTTACTTAGACAAAAACGGACTAAAGCAGGATTTACTTAGATAAAAATGGACGACCATATCATGTTGCATATTAAAATTTGTTCATAGGAGCATGTATTTATTTGACCACCACCATCATTTGCCCCCAGAAGTGTTTTAAGTAGAGATATAAAAACTATTTATAACATGAGAAATTAATTTCCTTATCAGCTGTAACAGATTATTGTGTACATGACCAGCTAGTTCTTATTTATTTAATAAATTTCAGCCTAACTATACTTTCACTGTAGAACTTGAGACAATCTACATGGGATGCCCAATGACTCTATCTTCCAGGTTCTAACCAGACCAGACCAGACCCAACCTGCTTAACTTTACCACGGCTGATGTATCATGCACTAATGACATCACCATTCTCAGTACACAGTCACCGATGCTAGTCACATTTATTTTTCAGTTCTGTGTGTTATTACCCAAGTGTACCATTTGGGGACATCTTAAGAAGTGCTGACAAAGCATGGGATAAAATCCAATAATTTAAAGTATTGTTTTTCCTATCAAATTACAATCCAGAAGAAGAAATATTATCATAAAGTAAGTGAAATCTTTGTGCATAACCAAATTTTCTTTCTCACACACACACAGTTCTTTTAAAAGCTGTTACTATATATCAAGAATGTTTACAAATATACATTCCTTCTTTGTTTAAAATCCCTCACAGCTCAAAACAGATCCAGGCAGTCACTAGGGCTGCCAAGTCCAACTTGGGAAATATCTGGGGACTTTGGGGGTGGAGCCAGGAGACTTTGGGGGTGGAGCCAGGAGAAAGGAAGTGACATCATTTTGTGATGTCACATCCTGTGATGTTGCTTCCACATGCTTCCACATGAACTCATGAAGTTTCCTAATACTGAATCAGGCCATTGGTCCATCAAGGTCAGTATTGACTACTCAGACTGGTAGTGGCTCTCCAGGGTCTCAGGCTGAGATCTTTAATGTCACCTATTACCTGATCCTTTTTTAGCTGAAGAGGCTGATACCTCCTGCATGTCAAGCAGATGCTCTATCACTGAGCAACGGCCCTACTGAATCCTTCCTCATCTCGGCAGAATATGAAGCACTAAGTGCTACACAAGTGCTAAATATGATTTTCATATCATAAGAACAGGAGAGAAGCCACAGTGGATCGGGCCAACAGCCCATCCAGTACAACACTCTGTGTCACACAGTGGCCAAAAATACCAGGTGCCCTCAGGAGGTCCAGCAGCGGGGCCAGAACTCCAGAAGCCCTCCCACTGTTGCCCCCCAAGCACCAAGAATGCAGAGCATCACTGCCCCAGACAAAGGGTTCCATTCAGACCTTGTGGCTAATAATAGCCACTGATAGACCTCTGCTGGATGGGGACAGAGAGAGAGAGAGAGAGAGAGAGAGAGAGAGAGAGAGAGCCAGCTTTTTCACTTACTCTTGCCCAATTCCCAGGCTTTATTTCTGGCCCTTGTTTCACCCAGAAGTTGTCCATGTAAGTCCCATAACTTCTCCCCCCCCCCCCCCCCAGCATAGGCTTTTTGGTGGCTAAAGAGGACCTTTGTCCTCCCCTTTTTGCCAGCAGAAAAGCTAGTTGGATCCATCCCTAACTTAAAATACCGGTTACTTGATGTACAAATGCTTTTAAAAATGCAGATTTTTACTGCCGGAGGGGGGGACACGGTTGAAAGAAACAGAAAATTGGCATAAAAATGAGGAATCCCAACTTTTATTTGCAGAAGGGAAATGAGGATTGGGGGGACCCAAGCAGCCACGACAAGACATTTTAAACAATCCCACTCCCAGACCTTCTACAGGCAACCTCTCCTTGTGATGTTTACCTCTTTGGAAGTGACAGTTTATTCCTCTGACAAAACCACAGTGGACAGACAGACAGAAAAAAGAAAGAGGGGGTGGGGGAGAGACAGAGAAGGAAAAGAGCTCGCAGACCCCAGCAGCTTACCAGCAGCTTACTCCAGCAGCAACCTTGCACGCAAGCCCTTCAGTAGAAAGAGCCTGGTCCCTCCTTAATCTCTGGGCGGGGCTCTCTTGCTCGTTCAGCTCTTAAAGGGGAAATTTCCCTTTTAAGAAGTTCAAGAGGCCAGGGCAGGCTCCGAGGTTCCCCTGCTGGCAGCCATTTTGTCCCCCCGGTGGCCAATTTTGAAAAAGCGGGGGAAAGCTTTAAAAATCAGTGTTTCCCCCGCTCTGTCGGGGGACTTGGCAGCCCTAGCAGTCACCCGTGTTGGTCTGAAGCAGTAGAACAAATTTAGAGTCCAGTGGCACCTTTAAGACCAACAAAGGTTTATTCAAGGTATGAGCTTTAGTGTGCATACACACTTGAATATTTGAAAAAACGTGCATGCACACAAAAGCTCTAACCTTTGTTGGTCTTAAAGGTGCAACTGGACTCTAAATTAGCTCAAAACAGGATAGCAATTCCCTTATTACATGACACTGGATCAACAGCCTTGTTTCCTCAATAAATAAAATTGATGATGTAAGTAGTAGCCTGACCACCAAGGGGGCTAGAATTCTCATGCATCCTTTCTCTCCCCTTCACCCATGGTTTTCATGTTTAATGTAGGAGGGAGGGTTTTCCTGCATGTCACTGTGACCATCAGCAGATCAGCAGGAAAATGAGCACGCTCAAAGCTTCTGACTCAGATACAAAAATTGGCTTTTTCCTCTGGTTAATTGCTGCATTTCATCTGTAAGTATGCTAGGATAGGTTTAATGTTCCTGAAAGGTTTCTTCCCCCTAAGGAAGCTTAATGAACAGTTCCTCGACATGCTTACTCGTCCAGGAAGATCTTCAAAGAATGCAGCAGAACAGCTCTAATCCCTGTACTCTCATTCCCAGAGTAGAGACAAATTCCAGCCATTTGCTGCCATTCTTGGAGAAATATTCAAACCACCCAAAGAGAGGCTATGATATAAGAGGCCTCTCTCATTCATACAGAAACAACAAGGCATTGGGGAGGGGGGAATCCCAAGCATTTTCAAGAACTCCTACCTCTCAAAAAAAATCTTAGTTAACTAGTTAATGCAAAATTTCCCTTTCACTTCAACTAGAAACAGTATATCACAGGGCCAGCTTTTGCTTTTTGAGACAGTTTAAAACTGTGCTGCATTGGAATGTTCTGAATTAGGGGATGGTCCAAAATCTGCATAGCTAGAGATGACACAGAGCCTTGTGGGGGAGGTTAACCTACAACAGTTCCCACTGTGTCTAGTAAAACACACAAAAAGCACCCCTTTCAGGAAATACATTTTACAGCTCAGAATTGTAATTTACCACACCAGAAAGTAAAAGCCGCCCTGAGCCCGCTTGCGGGGAGGGCAGGATATAAATCGAAAAAATAAATAAATAAATAAATAAATTTACATACTAAGATTACTGAAATCCCCAAGACACTCAAGACTGTTACGTTACAGTGAGTTTTCAGTCATGCCATGTCTTTAACACTCCCTTAATAATTTCAGATCCATGACTGAAACCCATTTGGAATATGGAGGAAAAGATCAGATGTCATAGGTACAAGATTAGAACTCACATGGTTACGGCAGAAATTAACAGAGCCAGGAGTGTAGACTTTTGGAAATTCTGGGGAGGGGGCTGCTCACTGGGGAGATGTTCTCCCCCCCCTCCCGGGGAAACCGCCGCACCTCCCTGGGCCCTTCCGAGGCCCATCAGCTGCTGCTGCTGCTGCTGGTGCCTCTCTCTCCCCCCCGGCCACCTCTTCCCTCTCCCTCTCCAGCAGCGGTGGCCGGGCCTCGGAAGGACCCGGGGAGGCGCAGCAGCAAGCGCTCCGTTTTGCCGGGGATGGCTGAGCCCCCCCCCTGGGAAATTTCAGGGGTGGCTCGAGCCCCCCCGTACTCTACGCCTATGAACAGAGCAGTTCTAGTTTACATACTGGTAATATTTTCAGGGTGGCTCCTGCATACCACAAGCCAAAGACTTCTGAAATTAAACACTAAAAGATTAACAATGAGCATGCATATGAGAATGTGTGTGGTCACCCTGAGAAATTTAAGTAGCTTTTGCAAATGTTGCAACCACCTAATCTCAATGCCTATTGTATATAATTCACAGATCACCTCTCTGAGCCAAAGATCTGAAAAACCTGTATCAGACAAGAGGCATGATGTTAAAAAAAAAAAATAATTAAGGTTTCATACATGGTTAACTGCCACTGAAATCCCACACAATTTTGAGAAGTGGAATTCATGGAATTAATGCCAGGATCGGTTTGCCTTAGCCCCCTAGAGACAAGGAAGGAACAAGATCTTACTGGGTTGTTGAAGCAGCTAATCAGGAAGAATAATGTGGCCTCATGTATTCTGATCAAACTTTCATCACGTAGGCTTTTCTGCTGGCTGCTGATCCACCAACCCTCACTTTAGCATCATGGGATTAGCTGGTCGCCTTTGGGGCCAAGCAGGAATTTTGGGGGTCTCCTGAGGGGGCCTTTTTTCACCTGCTATTTGATGCTGGGGTAAGGGGTCTATGGACTGCTTAGGCCATAACAAGCTTGGCGGGGACAGGATGAGCTGATTATGACAGGTAGAGATGACTGGCAAGTACCCTGAGGCATCAGCAAGGATGGACGGTGGGTCCAGAACAGCACATCACTGTCCGTGTGGCAGGGTGTGGCTGGGAAGGAGCCCATGATGCTGAGCAGCATCTTTCTGAACCTGATAGTGGTCATGTGGCACATCAGGGGAAGGGGATGTCACTGGGCGTTTCTTAGCACATTGTGTGCAGACAATGATAAACAAGGCCAGCAGAAGATGCTGGCCAAATTGGGAGTCAAGGTGGGTCCCCCAAACAAACACCACCATTGCCAGGCTGCCTAGCACAGCCCGCCTATTTAAATATGTTAGCATATTTAATGATATTATGCAGATCTGCATAAAGAATTAATTAATTGAATAAACTAGTTAAACCCAATATTGTTGTCTTGTGTCTTGCTGAGGCAAAGGGACTTTTGTTGTTAAAACACTTTGCTATTGTGATTTCCTAATTTATAATTACGATCTAGCATGCAGTGAGAGGGAGTTAATATTTGTATGCTGAAACGTTAAAATGTCTGCTCCGTTTTTGTTGCTTTGTCTCCAGGGGTTTGGGTACCCCAGTCCTTTCAGAAAACCAGAGAGCATGAAACTGAGTTAAGTGCTCCTGTTCAAAGGTGAAAGAGAGAAGGGGGTTCCCTTTGACCACTGAAAAGGTTATGCTATCGAATGGGGATTATAGTAAAAGGAATTTGATGAGGCTGATTGAGGGAAACTGGCTGGATCTAACCCACATTTTCCTGCTGTTCTTTTTCTGAATAACTGATATAGTTTTAGCAGAATTCTATGAGGAGTTACTCCAGTTTAAGCCCATTGATCAGACTGAAGTAATTCTGAATAGGAGTACACTGAAAGCCAGATTATCATCAACTCAGACAAATAAAATTGTATAATTGCTCTTGGCATTGAAGTATGATGAAAAACAGAGTCCAAAAGCTCATTTCAAGCATTTTGCTTAAACTATTTAGTCAACAAAATGAACCAACTCAGTTACTTTTTGCTTCTCATCCAAATATGTAAAGACTTCTCAAGGCTTGGATCACTGGATATCATCTGATGCCTATTATGGAGACTCACTAATTTAAGCATACTTGCTATTCTTACTATGTTTCCAGTCCCCTTTGCTTAATTTCAGTAGGGAACATTTGTCATTTATATTTTGTTAACCATGTGCACAACTATGCAACTTTGTATCTTTTTTCTTATCACATAAATTTTAAGCAACTGTTATACTGACAAGACTGGAATATTAATGTCTTATTTACAGAACATGAATCCACATGTAAAATAAATGTTCTTATAGAATCATTTCCACTCACTTGGTACCAGCAAAAAGTAAATATGCTGTGTAAATTATATCCCATTTTAGATAATAGTGCTTATTTAAACAATTATATCCTTTGGGTGCGCAATTACCATGCCATGTGCCAGGAACAGATAAGCTTTTTTTTAGTCATTTCTGTTGACCAAGATTGAAAACCAGCCCTTCTCTCAATGTACTCATATTTAAAGTATGCCACACTTGTGAAGCATACTTTTTCATACATACACAAACAGCGTACAAACATGAGATAAAAATCAGATCTGTCATATAGCAGTTTCAAATGGTATAAAAAAGCTAATTAACATAATGAGTTCAGAAAGCTACCCTGAGCAAATGAAACCATTCAAGCATTCATCATCCTTGGATGTCAGCTCCTTTATGCAAAATTTAAAATTTCTATCATGAGCAGTACCATGTTTAGATAGAACCTATCATATAAACATTATGCCTTTCACATGGCCCTAATTTTTACTGATTAAAATATAGTGTTTCTGATCAAGAGAGAGCCCTATGCAGTTGTTTCCTGCAGTCTGACCAACTAGGCACTATTCAAACATAGCTATTATCACTCAAAAGTCTCTCGCCCTTCCATTGTTTCAAACAAGTGTACATTTCCTTTACTAGCATGTTCCAGCCTGAGTCATCAAGAAAAAAAGGAACTGGGGGGCAAAATACCGTCTCTAACAGTACAGGTAGTTCCCTGTGGGAAGCAAGGAGGAAAAGGCTTAAGAAAATATATCAAATGGGTACTATAAAGCATCGTGCTATGTAACAATACCTCATTTGCATGCATACTTAGTTCATCCCTAACCTTGGCTTTAGTTTATAAAGCAACCATTCACTTGAATATTTTATGTACTGGTGATCGTTACACTGCTTGTCTTGGCAAATAATCCTTTTGCATGCATTTCAACTGTGATAAAAGCAAATCATTGTTCATTTTGTGAAAATATTGTATGGAAATCAGGCTTCCATATCCAAAATGAAAAACACAACCAAAAACCAGACAATAATCCAGACAATTATAACATGCAATAAAACTGTGGTATTGTATCATTCGGGATCTGAACCAGGGGCCTCATGGTATCCCCTATAGTAAACAGACAAAAATAATTTTGGCCTCCTACAAAGATTCCAATCTCGCCTTCAGCCATACTTGCTCACACAAATAATATTTTTTTAGATATACTCTGTTTTTGTCCCCAGTGGAAATCAAAACAGCTTATAAACATCTTTCTCCACCGCCACCCCCCTTCATTTCATCACAACAACTACTCTGTGAGGCAGGTTAGGCTGAGAGAGACTGGCTGGCCCAAGGTCACCTAGTATGTTTCCATGGAAGAGTAAGCAATTGGACTTGGGTCCTCCTAGTCTGACATTCTAACCACTACACGATACTGGCTGTTTTAGGTCAAGCCTGTCTCTTCCTGAACAACAGCCAGACTCTGGCCTTGCCTGTGTGATTACATATCCTTACTTGGGATGTATTTCTCCCTCTAGACTTCCTGCTTCCCTCTTTGCACAAGAGCTTTCCCTACTGACCAGCATCAGTTGCATTACTGCATTCTCATTCTAGTCCATTCTTTGGTCAGGCTTTGGTACTCTAACACTAACCTGCACTTGACTTTTATCATCAGCACTCCACATCCTTCACTGCCTACAGCGCAATGCTGACACAAAATTCCTGTCCACAATATATACAATTTAGCATAAATTTGCCATTTACTTCTTGTTAGCTGTGGGCATTATTGGAGCTGCACAGACTCAGTCCATATCATCCTTTATTTCTAAAAAAAAAATGATTTCCAGTTACTCCAGTACTTAGAATTTTAACACATGATAAAGGTCCTAAAGTACCTTTTTCAGTATCTCCTCAGCCAATCTCAATGTTTAAGAGAAGGACAATGACACACTCTCATAAGACTCTCATAGTCCCTTGATTATATGAAGGTTAACCAAACGGATATCCTTCTGCTGTTAACGGTGGTGGTAAATTTAAGTCCATAGCATTTTTTAATTACGGTTAGTTAGTCTGATAATGGTGGGTTAGCATTGGACTTCAGGGAGACACATCAAGATTCAAATCACTACACAGACAAAAAGCCCACTGGGTGATTTTGGGTCAGTCACCATCTCTCATCCTAATAAAAAAGAGAACCATGTATGCTGCCCTGAGCTCTGGGGGAAGAAGGACAGGATCAAAATATGAGAGACAGTGAGAGACAGAGAGAACAAATTCTACCTATTGTTCAATAATATTGTTAACTATTGTGCTATGTCACCAAGCATGCAAGATATCAATACTGTGATAAATAATTAACTTTTCAATAAAATCAGTCAGGTTTTGTGAAAACCTTACCGCAGAAGTTAGACGAGCAAGAATTTCAGCATTCGTCTCAGTTGTGTCTTCTATTTTCTGATTATTCCTTTTTTAAAAGGGGAAGAGAAAGATGTAAAACTGTACACAAAATGCCCACATTCATCTGATGACAGGGAACAGAAACTGCTCTTAGCTTGATGCACATAAAGAAAAAATCAAACATGGAGCCATTATGGTGCATGGAGCCATTATGAAGCAAACAAATATTATATAACAAACTGTCTCTAAATCTTTTTTTAAATTCAAGGATATTTTACACAGACATGCCCAAGTAACATGCTGTGGAGACCAAAAGGTGCAAAATTAAAGCTTCTATTGTCTTTCAACCTTCTTTTCAATAGCATATATTAAGACTGATGATAAATTCTTCCACAACGGATTTGGAAAGACCACTGAAATCAGCCTTTCCTCATTCATTACCTTAGGATTTCCTGACCCAAACCTAAGAAAGGCATACTGCTTGGTAAAGAGTTACACAGGACCTAGAACTTTTTCCACCCAGACACCTTATACAAGTAAAAGAAGCTGCTCTACAGGTAAGCCTGTTATCCCTATCAGGGGCATAGACTTTTGGAAATTCGGGGGGGGGGCTCTTTAGCGCGCGTGCAAAGCACATGCGCTCACTGGGGCAATGTTCTCCCCCCCCCCCAAAACCGCCGTGCCTCCCCGGCCCCTTCCGAGGCCCGCCAGCCACTGCTGCTGGTGCCTCTCTCTCCCTCCACCAGCCACCCCTTCCCTCTCCCTCCCTCTTTTCCGGGCGAAATGCCCGGCGTGGTGGCGTCACTTCACGCTGGGCATATTGCCAGGGTGACGCTCTAGCAATCGCCCTGAAAAGAGGGAGGGAGAGGGAAGGACCGAGGAGTGGCCAGGCCGGAGGGGGGAAGAGAGGCACCGGCAGCAGCAGCGGCCAGCACTCCGTTTTGCCAGGGGGTGGCTCGAGCCCTCAAGCCCCCCCTTAGTCTATGCCTATGATCCCTATGTGTCTTTGCTCTGTAGCCCTCCTAAGCTCCCTTGCCACACACTCCTGCCTCATAAAGGACTGACATTTTCTTACTTCCCCAGTCCCCACCTTTCTTTTCTCCCTACCATCTTCAACTGCATAACTCCATTGCCATGGTGATGTCAGAATACAGCCTGTTACAAAAGCGAAATTCCGAGAATTTGTAAGTATCTTTTCCCCTTAAGTGCTGCTAGAATACAGTGATATCACACTAGCTCCACCCACAATGAGGTTATGAAATCATCTGATGACCTGTGGCTATTCTATTGCAACCATTATGACCTACAACATTTACTACTACAGCTAACACCATTCAAGGACTTTATGTGGATAAAAACAAGAATATTATTCATACATTATGACATGAGACAATAACCTTACATCATAAAATACATTAGGTAGAAGGAAAGAGGATAGGTACATAATCCATTCAGCTGCACAGTATTCATTAAGAGCAGTTACAAGAAGGTATACTTACAGATTGCATGCACTAATCCTCGGAGGAATAACAGGCACTAATTGCAATAAAAGTTTAACACCATTTTTCCATTCTTCATCTCGTTCATATTCACAGAAAAGATATGTACACTCATCAGCTGAGAACTGGTAGAAAGCATAGTTATCTTGAAAACAGATCTGTCTGTCCACTGTTTGGGGAAAAAAGATCAATTGAATTTTAGAAAATTTCTTTCAGCAACTTGCCACAAAACAAGAAGCACCAACAAAATGCTAAATGAATTCTTGGCAATTCCTTCTCTAATTTGATTTTAATTACTAAAGGAATGTTTACACATGCAACGCACTGGCATGGTTAGAACTGCCCAAGAAACCATATTGCAAAAACCGGTTTTCCAATGGCAGGCCATTTTTGTAAACAGCAATCGTGATGCAAAGGTGTACAGGAATCACATTATAGGCAGTGACAGACATACAAAAATGTCTCAAATGTAAATCCCAGAAACTGAAGGATATGCAGAAGTGACATGAGTCCTTAAGGAACAGGGGTGGGCACAGTCAGAGCAACGAAAAAGAGAATCTTAAACACACTGTGAGAAATCTGAAGGCTATACATGTGATAGGACGGAAAGCCAGCATGTTCGAGGTTCCATAATGTTCTTGGTGAAAGCAGGCTATGGAATTCAGAAAAACATGAGGATGAACATTTCTTATCCAAGAAGGTCCTGGGGCAGGACTATTTGACAATGGCCAGGATATGGGCAGAGACAGGCTCACAGTTCTGTGGGCTCGGTTACCAACAGACAAGAAAGTGAAAGGTAAAGTGTTTTCCTTTACAAAAGCCATCCTTCAGTATGTGTATCAGAACACCCTTTCCACACATTCTCTATAAATACTATCAGCTGCACCAGAATATTAGTAGTATTCAGGATATGAAAGATAACAAATGAAAAATAAGTGTACCCCAAAGTGGGATATCAGGAGTAAATTTTTAGAATGCGTATCTACCTTTTCCCATATTCCTTTGTGAGCATCATAATTCTAATGCCCAGAAAAAGATGAACACGGCAAGTGAAACTGGAATACCTTTCTTTTAACCTGTTAAGCTGATTTTGTAAAACTGACCTGATAACATAATTCCCATGTTCAATAGGAGCTGCCAGACACCAGCAGCTGTAGACCTGCTCTTAATGAAAGGGCAGTACTTTAAGAGCCAGTCTATGAGTTCGGATCCACTGCAACTTCTCCTAAACAAAGACAATAAGATTGTAAGTCTGCATTCTGAAGAACATCAGGCTCCACCACACTCCACAGGACTGACTGCAGAATTTATGTGCCACATAAAGCAACGTTTAGAAAACAATATCTACATTTAATGGAAAACATGAAGCACAATGTTAACCTTCACTGTGGAGGAAAATTATGAAGCACATAGGTTTAGTAGTACATGAGCATTTTTTAACCATATCTGTACTCCACCTCTCCTCCAAGAATTTCAGGAGACACATAGAGATATCCTCCTCTATTTCTTATAAATACCCTGTGACACAAGTTAGACTCAGTAAATTACTGAATAAATTACAAAGCCATAGAGATACTGTTTTTCTGTCCAAGCACAGTGGCAAGACCAGAATGAAAAGAAAGCACAGGATTATCTTATATACAATGCAAGAGGAAAGAAGAACATGTATTTACCTTTCCTAGGATATCCCATTAAATCTCACACTAGAGTTAAAAGAACAAGACTTCAGTTCATCAACTTACATGAAGCCTTTCATCCACTCCCCGTCTTCATTCTCCCTCTCATTTTTTCAAGACTTGGCAAGTTTTTTCTTCAAGGTAGATTTTTATTGACCTTTCCAAACAGGCTTATACAGGTAATTTGATTTATTCATAAGTCATTTGAGACTTCTTTCATCTTCACCAAGTCGTTTAGTTTTTCCCCCAGCTTTGGAATTTGGCTGTCTTATTAAGCACTAGTGCTGACACTCATGTGAAAAATAGGAAGTAGTGGTCTATACCAGTCTGGTTTAGTGGTTAAGTGTGCGGACTCTAATCTGGGAGAACCCGGTTTGATTCCCCACTCCTCCACTTGCACCTGGCTGGATGACCTTGGGCAAGCCATAGCTCTGTACCAGCTGTTCCCTCAAGGACAGCTTGGGAAAGAGTTCTCTCAGCCCCACCTACCTCACAGGATGTCTGTTGTGGGGTGGGGAGGGGAGGGGAGGGGGAGGGGAGGGGAAAGGAGTTTGTAAGCCGCTCTGAGACTCTTAAGTGAGTGAAGGGCGGGATATAAATCCAATCTCTTCTCTTCTTCTTCTATATTTGGTATTTATGTATTATTTATTTATTAAATGTAATTTTAGACCACCCTCCCCCAGAGGGACCAGGCTCAGAGTGTTGTACAACCTGATATCATATAAACATTGTTAAAAACTAATTAAAACCAATAAAACATCAGTACCAAAAGATGGCATTAAAATTTCCTGATGGTGTCACTGGCCTCACAGGGAGGCCGGGGGTGGGAGTGCCAGAAAAGATGGAACCATCGCTGTCCTCAACCAAATGCCTGGGGGAACATCTCTGCCTTACAGGCCCTGTGGAACTGTATCCGGTCCCACAGGACATGGATGTTATTCAGCAGAGAGTTTCACCAGGTTGGAGCCAGGCCTAAAAGCACCCTGGCTCTGGTTGAGGACAGCCGGATATCTCTCAGGCCAGGGACCACGAGCAGATTTTGATTTATTCAGCACAGCGCTCTCCTGGGGGTATATCAGGAGAGGTGGTTCTGAAGATACATGGGTCCTGGAGCATTAAGGGCCTTAAAGATTAGTACCAGAACCTTCAACTTGATCCAGTACTCCACTGGAAGCCAGTGCAGCACGGGGTTGATATGTGCTGTACACAGAGCCCCTGTGAGGACACATGGCAGCATTCTGTACCATTTAGGAGTTTCCAGTTCAACCTCAAGGGTAGGCCCACACAGAGTGAGTTACAGTAATCCAGTCTGGGGGTGACCATTGCATGAATTACTGCAACTAGATTGGGGCAAGGCAAGTACGAGGCCAGTTGCCTGACCTCGTGCAGTTGGAAGAACGCCAGTCTGGCAACATTTGTGACCTGGGCTTCCACTGTTAAGGAGGCATCCAGGATCACAGCCAGGCTCTTGATGGTTGGTGCCAGTTGCAAGGGCACACTGTCAAGAGCTGGGAGTTAGCACTGCAAACTGCAGTCCCTTTAAATATCTTTTCCCCCTTCCATTGAAACCAATGGAGAATGTGGGAAACTGCTTTGGGGGCCATAGAATTGGGCCCCTGGTCCAAAATTTTTGAAAATTGGAGGGGGCTGAGGAGAGGCACCAGCAGCTATACTGAAAATCCGGTACCTCTACCTCAAAAAACAGACTCCCTAGACCCCTGGATTCCCCATTAAAGCCTATGGGGACCACTGACTACAATGGTTCCCATAGGGTTTAATAGAGCTGAAAAAAATCGGAATTTCCAAAAAATCCTGAAGTTGAATACCAAGCCAGTACTGGGATTCAGGAATATCAGAAAATATCAATATTTTGGGGTTTCAATGTACCCAAACCCCAAAAATACCAAAAAAAATTGCACACCCTCAATAGGAAGAGCACACACCGCACCAGCATGCTAAAGTATCAGACATTTCCAGAATCAGCAACCCAGCTTCTCAAAGACTATACATTAGATGGTTCACTAATTAATATTAATTTGAATTATTTTAAGGAAAAAACAATTTCTTATTTGAAACAGGAACTAAGAGGATGATTCCAAAAATAAGGTTTGGAGATATGCTATACAAAAACCATATTAAAATACCATTTTAAAAAATCGGAATTTCCAAAAAATCCTGAATTTGAATACCAAGCCAGTACTGGGATTCAGGAATATCAGAATCAGCAACCCAGCTTCTCAAAGACTGTACATTAGATAGTTCACTAATTAATATTAATTTGAATTATTTTAAGGAAAAAACAATTTCTTATTTGAAACAGGAACTAAGAGGATGATTTCAAAAATAAGGTTTGGAGATATGCTATACAAAAACCATATTAAAATAAAATACTAAATTTTGCTGCTTTCATTCGCAAAGCTAACAGACTAGTCTTTGATTTGAATTCATCAGTATTTTAAGGTGGTTATTTAACAAATTTGTCTTTCATTTTAGTAAGATTTGCTGTGTTCTTCTGCAGAGTTCACAAATAACAACATCAATTTGCAGTGTGACAGAATAATGATCTGAATCCTATTTTAAATCCAACAGTTCATACAGATGAACATTTCTAAAAGTCTGGCAACTATTTTTGGGGGGGGGGGGACCAATTATGCATAGTTAGCCAATTTTTAACTTTGTTCTCATACTCAATACAATTAAAATTGGTCAGCAGCTCCCTCATATCAAATGTTATGAATCAATATAACTTTGTTTGCATTTATACAAGAAAATGTACCACTGTTCAAGTCAGAACCACTGCTATGCTGCCTCCCTGAGGGCAGATTTTTATGACAATTTTTTTCATCTGAAGATTGCTGTTACGAATTAAATACTTGGCATCTTAATACAGGTCACTTATCAAATGACCAGCCAGCTTAACTTGGGACTCGACTTGCCTCTCATTACAGGTGTCCACTATCTTACCAGAAGTAAGGAGCAGGTTCTCTGCTTTTCTGTATTAGATTTGAATTTGGCATAATTATATTCCATGGACCCTTAAGTCTGTACTTTTATTCATACCTCCTACATAACAGTTCTGCCCAAGGAACAGCCACTCATTGCATAAGAAGTACTGGTTTCTATCCACAAAAACTTATGGAATAAAATGTTGTGTGTGTTTTTATGGAGCTACCAGACTCATATTTATTTTTGCTGCCACCAACTGTTACAGCTACCTCTCTGGAATTATTGTCAAAGATAACCCTCTTCATACACTGGCATGCAGACAACAGCTCAGGAAGAAGGTAGGATAAAGTAGGATCATCTATCTGCTGGGCCATAACATTAGCACCATGGCTCATCTAGCCTGCAGATCCAAGAGGGGAAAGAACAGCAAGAAGAATTCTATGTTTTGTTAAAACAAAAGGTAAACATGGTTACCTGCAAAGTCCCACCAAAGACATTCCATCTTTCATCATATCGGAAGCTTGCAGAATGAAAACATTTCTGAGAGCTCTCCCAGCACAGATGGCATCTTCACCATAAATCTGAATGAGAAGATAAATTGAGCATACAATTATGTGAACCAACAAGAGTATAGCATTTAAAAAGCTCAGTAGAAGTTACAGAACACATCTATCAAGTACAAGCATGAATTCACAGAGCGTTTTGCATGTATATTAAATATTCCTTATCAGCAATATTAAAGCATGTTTACATTAGAAAACTTTAGCATAAATTAAGGTTTAAGAAATACCTTGCTGGAAGGATTTTCCAAATACGGATTTGAAATCCTTCTCGATATAATCTGCAAGAGAAATATGTTATAAGTAATATTCAGCAAATATATAAAACATAATGAATAAATTGGCAATTAGTGTACAATAATGAAACGTTGAAAGCACTTAGAAGAAATTTCTAATAATTAAAAAGATACTGGGGCACTCGGAAGAGCTAGTTTCATTTCTAGCATTAAAGGGAGGGAGGGAAAGAAGCAACTGCAGGGCAGCCTTCGTAGCACCCACACATTTCACACATGGAATGGGAAGGTATCAGGTAAAATCCCAAGTCTAAAGCAGAATGTCTTCCTGCTTTCACTTTCTTTTGCTGGATCCCAGATAGGGTTGCCAAATCACTTAAGTTAAATAGCGGGGGAACGTTAGTCCTGTCCCGGGACATGTGCGCGGTGCAATGACGTTGCCTGGAAGTGATGTCATCACACTGGGCACATCACTGGGGGACACTCTGGTAATTGCCCTAAAAACTCTATGGTACCATAGAGTTTTCAGGGTGATTGCTAGAGTGTTGCCCGTGATGTGCCCAGTGTGATGACATCACTTCTGGGTGATGTCATCACGCTGGGCTCATTGGCCGTATCCGGCCACTTCGGGGGTGGGGTTTCCCCTGCCGGCCAGATCTAGATTGGCGGATTGGGGGCTGATTTAGCATGGGAATCCATGCCCCCTGGGGGGACTTGGCAGCCCTAATTCCAGATTAGAATAGTAGGCTGTACTGTTCTATTACTCTGTGTTGGTACTTAGTAAGAAATAAAGCTTTGGCTTGACAAAAATTGAGACTGTGGGTCAAAACACTTTCTCCAAAGTGTGATCATATAAACAAGTGTGCAAAGGATCACCTGCTTCCCCCCAGCACCCCCTTTACCAAATGAAGAACTCAAGGAGAGCAGGATGGAAGGAGGAGATGGAAAGTCCAATCCACTCACTGCAGGATTCCTGCAGAGGGTCTAGCACCACCAGGCTCACTGTCCCCACAGCTGCCTGTATGCAAGGAAAGGCTGCAGTTAAGGAGCAGCTGCCACTTCGGCTGGAAAATTCACCTGCTAAGCGCACGAATCACTCTCCTGCAGAAACACATCCTCCATACTCCTCATGCTCAGTTTTTTAGCCTCTGACTCACACATTTTTGTCTTAGCTCAGAAAGGATGGCTCAGAGCAAACTAATTTCTGCAATAGCCAAATCACTCACTCACAGCTTTAATGCCAGTAGCTCACAAAGTAGAATTGTTGCTTACAAGACTCCACAGCTTTGTGTCCCCAGTGAGCATGTGCACACCAGCTTTAAACATGCCTATTCAAGACAAGGATGCTGTTGCGGTACCCTTACCTTCTCCTTTACCTAAAATTCAGTCGCTTTGCAGAAAAATGTGCAGAGAGGTGCATTCCAGTCACCTTGCACGCACGCCTCTGACTCTCTCCTGGGGAAGGGCCACTTTAGGCCACCGGGGGTGCCAAGACCAGGGCAAGGAAAGGATGAGAACCAAAGTGGGCCAGGCCCAAGCCCAAAAGAACCAAAGCAGGCCAAGCCCAAGCAGCTGCAGGCCTTGCCATGACAAGATGCTCCTTCTGGCTGCCTCAGTCTTGCAAAACACACAGATGAGTGGAGCTGCCAATCGGTACCAGGGACAAACCATGCTGAAAGGTTGTCTCTCCCCCTGCCCCAATGCATCCCTGATCCCCTCCCTTCAGAGCCAACCAGCAGAAGAAAGCAAGCACACAATACACTGCAACAAGGAGACTCCTCCTTCTCGTTCACCTCACTTGCAGCTGGACTGAGTCTGTCCCCTTCACCCTCCAGCCCTCCCCCCCCCCCCCATCACTCGGCTCACCAGAAGGCTGGGAAGGAAAGAGGTGAGCTCACTGCCTTTGCCTGCCCCATGCCTGGTTCACCCGCCACCCGCTAGTCACCCTGCACTCAGAAAAAAAATCTGTGTACTAAGAGGCCAAAACCTGTGGGCAAGCACAAGCCAGCACACGTTAAAGGGAACACGTGTGGTTAGAGTGTTGGACTACAGTCTGGGAAGCCCAGGCTTGAATCCCTACTCTGTCACAGAACCTTGCTGAGTGACCTTGAGCCAGTCATGCACTTTCAGCCCACCCTACCTTACAGGGTGATTGTGAAGATGAAATGGAGGAGAGGAGAACAATGGAAGCCACTTGGACTCCTGCACTTGGGGAAAAGGTGGAGTATAAATGAAGTAAATACAAATATGTATCAGTTCCCCTGGAGGAAGTGCCAGCTTCAGAAAGGGAATGCTACAGAATTACAAGCAAGAAATCTTGAATAGCAGAAACATTGCTGAAATCACGCTCATTGTACACATGTAGAAAAGTGGGTCACGCTGTATCAGTGAAAAAGTGTGGCCGTAGCACTGTTCTTCAAGGGGAACACTCAGAAGTAATTTTAACAGAACATATAATTTTGAAATAATTGATTTGATCTATATTTGTGAACTAATGCAATTTCCGTTTTTATATGCATGCAGTGAAACACAACGCTTTAAATCACACCATCTGTATTATTCGGGACTGTATTTTATGGAAAGCAAGAGACAACATAATATAGAACTGGACAGAATAACTCTAGATCTATTTTCATTCCCTTGCTTAAATAATTATCATAAAAGTGTCACATTCCTTTTAAGCTTGCTTACTCTTTATAATGTGCATATCACAGCTCCATTCCCTCTAGCGTCAGAATCTCTCCCACACCTCTGTTCAGTTTCCAGATTTTATTGTGTTTTATCAACAAAAGAGCCAAAGACTTCATCTTTACTACAAGCTACACAAAATTGTTATAGTCCTGAATTCTAAAACAGACAGATTCAAACCTTGCCTACAGCTGTGGAATAGTGTATTTGCCTGCCTTCTCCTGACCACATGGTTGCATTTATTTGTTTCGGGTAGAGTGTAGTTAAAATACAGAAAGATGAGGTATGGGATCTGAGTCTGGCATTCATTCATTTGTCCTCACATTTCTCTCTGGGCTAAGGGTATTTGTCCTGTGCCACAACTCTGCAACTGCAGTGTACATGGGGATTCTGAATTGTGCATGTGCTCAGTGTTTGAAGAGCCTCCATTATGCCCAGATGAGAGAGGTCTTGGCCTTTCACCAGACTATCTACCCACTCTAAGTAGATTTATTCTCCAGAATAAAGCAGAGGAAAGTGTTTCCCCAGTCCCTTTCAATACAGAACTCAAAGTTTTCGTTCCTTTACAAGACAGTTGTTTGATGCAAACCAGGCAGTAATCTGGAGTGCGGCCTTCTTTTAAAGTGAAGGTTCTGTCCACCCACTCACAAACAGCTGTCCGCAGTGTGATGGCCTCTCGCTAGAAACAGCTAGATCTGCATACTGCATCTATGGGACCAAGTCTACCCCGCCCAAAGATTCATAGGAACTGTGGGAAAGTACTTGACTGGAAAGCTTAACAGGATAGGCAACACCCGTAAGACTGCTTCCATGCACATCCAATGCCACTAGGAATTCTCACTGGAAGTACAAATGGCTGGATATAACCAGGTGAAAAAGAAAAGGACTCCCCCCACCTTTGACCACCTAAAATACTGTGTTTGGGATCACTGGGCCTGCATGGACAGCCATGTAGAACAGGGGCTGTAATAAGGAGGCAAACTGGCTTAAACTGAGTGAGAAAGCTGGCTGAATCCAACCCAAAGCTTGTTTATCATTTTGCATCAATCAGACTGCTTTGCTGTATGACATAAAAATAAATGTGCATGAAGTTCTTATCATTGCTTGTTTATATGTAAACTTGAACTTTACACCATTCAGTGCTGACGGATGAATTAATTTCTAAACCAGCTGCTTTTTATACTGGCCCCCATATTCAATAGAATTGAGTTTTTAAAGCAATAATGGAATGATGAGAAATTGGAGAGAAGTTGGGTTAGTACAGGTTAATTGTCTGGTGTGGGGATGACAACCAGTGTTACCCCTAGGGTTGCCAACCTCCAAGTGGCAGCTAGAGATCTCCTAAGATTACAACTGATCTCCAGGCAATAGAAATCCCCTGGAGAAAATGGCTGCTTTGGAAGGTGGACTCTATGGCATTATACTCCACTCCTCCTCTACCCAAACCCCACCCTCCCCAGG
The DNA here is from genome assembly GCA_029233225.1 of Lepidodactylus listeri. Lineage (NCBI taxonomy): Eukaryota > Metazoa > Chordata > Lepidosauria > Squamata > Gekkonidae > Lepidodactylus > Lepidodactylus listeri. The sequence goes on from JARCFY010000012.1 coordinate 45,906,517, forward strand.
CTCCACCCCTAAAATCTCCAGATATTTCCCAACTCAGAGCTGGCAACCCTAGTTACCCTTATGTGTGTTTATATACTACAACAATTTTATCATAACTAATAAAATCATGAGAAACAGTGAAGAAGTTAGCATTATTATTTTCATTTGTAGTCTGCCTGTCTCACAGAGACTCAAGGTGGATTACAAGTATGATAAACTTTTCAGTCAGTCAGTAAACAGATTACAAAATATGGTAACAATATTTGAACAGCAAAGAATCCTAGTAAGCCAAAGCAATGCTGTTGGGCTGGGACTCCAGAATTGGGGTGGGGGAGTACAACACATGCAAATGTATCTGTTTAGGCAACAAGACAATAGTATAAGAAAAACTTTATCCCTAAACAAGTCACTTCCTGAGCTGATCCATTTAGTTGCAGCTCTGCTCCTTTTACAAGAATGCCCTTCTGAACAATTCTGTTTTAGACATTTTGTGAAGTGATACAAGCATGGGAACCTTTCTGACAGCCTCAGGCAGAACCTTCCATAACGCAGGAGCCACAATACAAATATGTGTGAACAGGCAATTGCCAACTAGGTTTTGTGGTAGTAATAATTATAACATTTGTTCCTTAAAACAAAAAAAACCCAAATGCTAAAAAAAACGAATCCAACTCTCAAAAATTGCGGGCTGGCTTCTTGAGTCAAAAAAATTGTCAAGGCCTGCTTAACAAATAGCTAAGTAATTTAAATTGCATGCTTTCTTTAACCCATTTCCTAGGTATGTCCTGTCTCTTCCTCTTCAAGAGGCTTTTCAAAACTTGCATTCATGTTTTTGATGCAGACAATCAATGAAACACAAGGACTACACTTGGGCTATTATAAGAACACTGTACAGAAGGGCTGCCAGCTCTGAGCTGGGAAATTCCTGGAGATTTGGGGGTGGAACCCAGGTACGGAGTTTAGGGAGGGGAGGGAGCTGAGCAGTGTTGTAATGCCATAGATTCCACTCTCCGACATTGTCATTTTCTCCAGGGGAACTGATCAGGATGGGAATCAGTTGTAATACTGTGAGAACTCCATGCCACACCTGGAGTTTGGCAGTGCTAACCGGGCACAACCAAATCAAAGCCACATACTTTAGATCACCACAATAGGAGAGAGCCATTACAATGAAATTCAGTTCTGTCTTCATGCACTCTGGCTCACTATTGCTAAAGAACATTGATGGTGAAAAATCCATTTGACCTAACGGGGGGCTGCTTCTCTCACGAAACACAAAAATGGTTGCAAAAATCAGCCCCCACTCCATGTCATCTTGGCCTGAGATGCACAGTTTCTGTTTACTTTTATATTACTGAATCAATACATGAACTAGGTCTGCATTTCTTTTGTTGATTTCATTTTTATTTTTTCCCATTTTAGTGCTTTTATTCTCTGCCTCTGGTTCTATTGCAACTGTCTGAAGATCCTTACAGAGGGTTACCCTTGAGAAGAATCATGGTGCAAATTAAATGGATTAACCCATCCCTCTCCTCTACCTGTCTTTCCCTCAGCATGGAATGGTCTCATCTACCAGTGGCTTACACTGAATGGGCAAAATGACCCTGAAGTTTTCAATAAAGAAAGCCAACTATACAAGATAATGGATTTACCAAACTAATAACCAAGTATTTGCACTTTGAGCCACTTTCTCAGGTTCCTGTGTATCACTCTTTATATTCCCTGTGCCTAACAGTATTTTCAGCTCAGTACGTATTCAGAATGGCAAATCCCAAAGGAAAAATCAATATCCATGCCTCAACACGCCATGTAGGAATGTACCTTTCAACTGTTCTGTGTTACCACTCCTGCCATTAGAAACAAATTATCTACTGCTCCACCTCACCCACTCATGAACATTTAGTGTTATTAGCTTCCCAGACACTTAAAGCTGAGAATCTTTGATACGGTGAATCAATGCCAGTTTTCCCAATGCTGCATAAATCAAGACACCTGTGTCTTAAACACAGTGTTTGGGGGGGGGGGGGGGGGGGGAGAATCAACAGCATACCAAGTGACATCCAAATGCCAAACTAAAGGGTGAATACAAAATATATAAATTCCAATTCAGAACTCATTTATTTATCCTCCCAAATAAATTATTGCAGTGGGGAGGTTCCCTATCATCTAAATAATCCAGCCACCTTCCAGTTGTTATAGTAATACAGATTATGAAGCTAGAAAGGGGGTAGGTTCCAAGGCTCTAATGCACTAAGCTAAGCAGATTTGGACAGAATCAGCAAGTGGCTGGAAACTGAGAACACTACACACATTACTTGGATCTCTAAGGAATATTGGGCTATAAATACAGCACAGTCATATAACCAAACAAATAAATTGCATGCAGCACAGAGCAGCAGAATGGCACCTGCATCTCTATATCTCAGTTGATACTGCAATCACAATATAGAGACCAACTTCAAACCGAGCAAAAGGAATCATGGTGGGAGGAAGAAAATCTTAGCAGCCTCCCTAACCTTGATAAATCTGGATTTTGTTATTTTCTGTTCCAATTAAATCCAGTTATAGGCACTCATGAAGTATATGAAATCAGGTAAAAGTTAATATGGTAACTCCTAGATTTTTTATACAGCCTACCTCATACTGCCTGGAATAAATTTACATATGATATAAAAACCAATTGCACAGTTTGCCTGGCTCCATGCTCCCATCCAAAGTAAACTTGTACCCCTGGAATTCAGTGCATCTCATCCCCACCTCTCAGCAGTAGGGATAGACGTGAACCAGAAAAATGTGGTTTAATTTGTGGCATGCCCAGTTTAGGCATCAAACAAACCACTTTGGTTTGTGGCCCAGTAGACTGGGGCTCCAGCATGCTAGAGATACCATACTTGCAGGGAATCTCCAGCTGACTCTCCTCTACCTACTCTCCAAGTTTGGTGAGGATTGGATTTACGGGATCAGAGGTACAACCTCCCAAAGAAGGTGCCCCTAGGAAAGTGCTATCTAGGGGTTTCACCACTACTCTTGTCAGTTTCAAGTGAATCTTGCCAGTTTCAAGTCCCCCAACTCCCCTCTTTGCCAGGGTTCCTTTCTGTTCCCATTTTCTTGCTCAGAACTTGAAAAAAAAACTCCTCCCGTGCGCTTGGATTTCTTTTTTTTTTTTTCTTTTTTTTTTTTTTATTAATTTTATCTATATCTAATTCTACAACGCTACTTTTCTATGCTATGTTTACCTTATACAGAGTGTGCTTTATCATTTGCTTAATATTGCTATGCCATTAATACATATGAAGCGTTTTAAACCTTGGCTAATATTTAGATAAAATTGTTACTGATGATACATGAAAAATAAAAAAAAGCTGTTTGACAGACATGCTCTTTTGAAGGAATGCTTAATTATACACATAATCTATTATATATAAGTGCAGTTTCAAAAAACATTTCAGCCTTTATTTCTTCTTTCGTCCTCTTCTTGTCTTAACAGTCTCTTCTTGTACTTTTGGGGCTGCTGCTCCCTTTTCCGAGTCAGACGTTTCTTCTTCGCTCTTTGAGCTATCAAATCCATACATACTTTCTTGCGATGCCAGTGAACCATCTGAGTCTTTCTCTTTTTTCTTTTCTTTGCTTTTTTCCAAAAAACTTTTCGCCTGTTGGACAGAGTCAATCTTGTATTTCTTGTTTTTGATGCTGAAGCTCAGTCCTTCCGGAACATTCCACCTATAGATAATAGATTCAGACTGTAGCCAAGATGTCAGTTTTCCATAGGCTTTCCTTCTTTTCCTTATTTCAAATGGGATGTCTTTCATCACTTTAACTTCTTTTCCTTTGATCTTCAGAACTGCTTTATTTGTGGTCCTGAGCACCACATCTCTTGTTGACTTTTTGGAGAACCTTATCTGAATCTCACCAGGCAGGCTTTTCTTTTTAGTATAATCTGGATAGGTTCTGTAAACCATATCCATATCGCTTTTTATTTCCGCTGCTTTTAAGCCCGTCACTGGTTCAAGCGCTTCACTTAACAGATTTTTAAGGTCTTCTCCTTTATCCTCTGGTACATTCTGAAGTCTTAGGAAAAAATTCGATCTTTCCATCTGAAGTTTCAAGAGCTGATCAGAATGGAAGGCCTTTTCTTTCTCCGCTTTTTGTAGTCTTGAATCATGATTTTTAACTGAAGTCTTAACTTCCAGAAGTTCTCGCTGCAGCTTCTCTGTAGTTTTATTCGACTCCTTCAGGTCCAATTGCATCTTGTCCATCTTAACGTTGAGAGCTGTCATTTGGTCCACTAGAGGTCGCAATAACGAGGAGAACACCGTGCTCATCTCCGTGGTATCAACCTTTGAACTCGGAGCTGTACTTCCTAGTTTGGGGGAAGGTTTCGGTTTCCCCGCCATTGTTGAGACTGTGCTTCTTTGTTGATAGTTAGATAAGATGGACGAAAGGAGCAAATTCCACGACTGCGCTTATATCTTTTTAAAGTTCATATCCTCTAAAGAGCGATGCTGCCATCAAGCAAGCCGAACATACGTTTTTTCATGCAGTAACGCCACGTAAAGAGTCCCGTAAGTACGCCAGTCTCGAGGGGGGGGGGGGTTTACTCCACCCGCCTTTCCCGCTGTATTCTGTTTCTTTTTACTTCAGACTCACTGTTTCTCCAAGCGTAACTGTCAGTTCCAGCCTCATTGCTTCACACTCTCTGCTGCTTCTCGGTTTTGCGCTTTTAGCCATACGGCTCCCACGGACGGGGGAACCTATGGGGGTGATGAAAGGGGACCTCAATCCCTTGATCGCCACCGTAGGGAGAGATCCCCCTCGTGCCACCCCAGGCAGAGCCCCTTCACTAGGGTCTCTGGGGGCTCGGCACCGGTCCGAAGCCCCTTCTTCCCGCCGGGTACGGATCGCGCTCCCCGCTAGTGCGGAGGAGCGCGTCCGCCATGGTCGCAAATCTTGCCGGAAGTCTCCCGTGCGCTTGGATTTCTTGTGATAATGTGCTTTGAGATCGATCACTTCTTTTAAGCTTGCATTGCCATAGTGGTAGTGGATTCTGCTGGGCTTTTTGTACACTGAACTGGTTGTACTGGGCTTGAAAGAATGTGTGTCCCCCCTTTCAGTTTGTACTGCAGGGATTCTGTGGTTTGACATTAGTCCTCAATTGCTTGCATTGCTGCAGTTACTGGAGTCTATGGAAGGCTCAGGAACAGGCCACTTACTTCAAAAATCACAGAGAATCCTCGGCCTCTGTTTGATAAGCATCTTGACTGAGCAGAGGCAGTCTGTTTGGAAGTGTATTCATTCATAAACCACAACCAACCTCCACAAACCACTTCAAAGTTTGTGAAAAGTTCATGCCAGTTAACCTGTCACAAACTTGACATCACAAAGCACTAACCAACCAAAATTCATCATGAACTTTAGTTCATGAGTCAGTTAATGCCCATCCCTATTTAGCCGCCCTGGCCTAGTAAACTTAGTTTAGTAATTGTGGCACCCAGATGTAAATGAGGAGTCCATGAAAGAAAGTCATACAGCAATCTTACTGAAGGAAGCAGGTATGGGTTTGGTGAGTGTCTGGATAGGAGACCTGCACTGACCTCTAACAAAAAGTATGCCAGGGAGGATTCTGTCATATATTTCAATAATTATCATACATTACATTTTACTATTCCCAGTATGAGAATTTGGTCACATAATGTTTATAAACTGTTGTGGAAATATGCACAAAAGTCTTATCGGTTTTACTGTATCTTCTTCCAGTTCAATGGCCTAGATTCAGCGCACCATTCAGGGGTCCTTTCGTAGAAAAAGAGGTGCAGGAGCTTATTAGCATACCTATTAGCACAACTCATAAGCCATGCCCCCTGACATCACCGGCCAAATGTCAGTTTCAGCCCCATTATACCCTATGGGCCACCGAAGTCAATGGCAAAAACTTATAGGGTATATGAGGGGCTGGAGGAGACGGGGTTTGAGGGAGAAACTCCAAACTAGCAGAGTAGCTGCTGGGGCCTCTTCCCGAAACACCAACCAAGTTTCAAGAAGATTGGACCAGGGGGTCCAATTCTACGGGCCTCCAAACAGGTTGCCCCAACCCTTCCATTGTTCTCTATGGTGGGAAAAAATGTTACTCTTCCCCCACCATAGAGAACAATGGAGGGAATGGGGGCAACCTGTTTGGGGGTCCCTCCCTCAAACCCCCTCCCCTCCAGCCGCTTTTAAAGTCGCCACCAAATTTTGGCGGCAAGTTGGCAGCGGGCCAAACCAGATCAAAGAACCTGATTTGGCCCGTGGCTGCCCTAGTGCCCATTCCTGGGCTGGCAGAGTGCTGCTCTGCCTCGCTCCGGCCCCAAATAACCCCTGGCAACATTTATGTGAGCAGAACAGATGGCATCCATGAACTTCCTTGCATACCCCCTCAGCCCCAAATCTCCACTGAAACAGTGTTCCTGGAGGTTCCCCATCCTCCAGGAGCAACATTTCAGGAGGCGTTTTGGATTGCAGGCTCCAAGGACAGAAGTCCTTCTGCCCATTAAAATGCATTGTTGAACCATGCCCGTGTCTGGAGGCAGCATTACCAGACATGGGTAACTATTAATAGGATGTCCTTATAAATCTCAATTCCCCCTGTGCAAAGGAAATAAAAGGGAACTGTATTTATTATCCTGAAGGACATGGAGTTTGAGGAGAATGGAAATGGAAAGCAATTTTTCTTCATTCTTCAACAAAGGTGGCAGAATTTTACTTTGGGCAGAAGACCATTATTTCCAATTAATTTCAATGCTGGGCCTTAAGGGGGCGAAATCTAACATAAATGCAGTGAGTGAAAGAGAAAAAACCTTTAAATTTGTTTTTACTATACAACAGTCTTTGCTCACTACCACTACCCATCATATCTGATAAATATGTGGCAAATAATAAAGAGTAACTGTTACCCTAAATTTCGAGACACTGAACATTGATCTCCCTCTTGCTGAGGAAAAGCTACCTTTTTTCCTTTATTGCAATGCAGGAAGACACACAAACAGCACATCCTATAGTGAAAGTCACATTCGTTCAATTGAGAAGTTATATTTTATGAAATAAATGCACACAAAGATTTATTAAACAACTCTGCAGGAAAGCAGGGCAGACATCTATGGCATTTCATAGCACAATAGTGTATTTCTTAGTCCTTTGTGTTCAGCACAAAGTATTGCTCAAAAAGGGAATTAGTTACATTACCTTACATCTCCATAATTTTGAGGAAAAGGCAGTGAGGTAGTTTCCTGGCCAGGGGGAAACTTTAGAAGGAAATGCTTGTATCAGAGAGAATGTCAGACTACATTTGCCTAACAATTAGCCTCTAAATCTTCATCCAGAAATATCTTTATTTCTAACATTATATTCTCGACATCCTGCCATGGATGAGTTCACCTAATTCTTTTTCCATAGAAAAAACAGGTGGACTAAAATAGACAGGAAATAAGTTCATAAGTCTCTTGTAACCCAAGACAGAACATAAAAGAGAGAGAGAAATGTGCCCAAGCATTTTAGAAGGAAAATCAAAACAAAGATTAAGGTCCGACAATATTTTCACATTGGCCATACTTCTACATGGTTCCTGATTTGCCTTCTGTAAACTAGGGCCCACTGCTGAAACGAATCCCAGACAGAAAATCGGCAAAGTAAAAACAGAATCTACCTCTCATTTCTGGCCTATTATGAGGTGGATTTTAATGCCACATAACTGAACAGTTAATGCACAGTGATTCTCCCATGTCCATCCCACTAGAATTGTTAACTGCATGCTAGTATTTCGGCCCAACCTTATTGTAAGTCAACAGCTTAACAGTTCCATCTGATTTCATATTTTTAAATGTAAATTACTACTCCCCTGAAGTAACTGACAGCCCCAATGAAGTCTTCAAACAGATTTTCATAGCTCAGAATAACTGATACTACTATAATCCAGCCCACAGAATGTTTGTATTGTCTCCAACTTTTCAAGTGATGCAACCACATTACTATAGTCTTTGACTGGCATCAATTCATCGTTATTAGTTTTAGGAAACAAAGAAACTTTAGAAACTGAAGATTTTCTACCACATATCTCTGGATCCCTGTCCCCAGGAATGTACAACTGAACACAGACAGGAGGGAACACCAGAATGGGAAGGAAGAGATACCCTATTAATATTTATATCCCTCAAGGAAACTCCAGGTAGCATATAGGATACTTTGCTTCTTCATTTTACCCTCACAAAAACCCAAGGGGGGGAAGGTTAGACTGAAAGATTGTGACTGGCCTAAATTCACTCAGGGAGCTTAATAGCTTAGCAGGGGGTTGAACAGAGGTCTCCCTGGGACCCCTGACTATTACACCTCATTGGCTCTCAGAAGGGTAAAAAAAGCTGAATGTGGACACACATAATTACATGTACATAGAAACATGGTTCAGACTGGAAAGGAAGCTTAACATGATATGAGCAAGAGGTGGGTTTTGAGGAGGGACTGCCTTGACGGAGAAAAAAGGGAAGATGGTACCACACACATTTTCAAAAAGGAAGTTCCAAATGCAGGGGACAGCAAGAAAGAATGGATGGAGTCATGAGAGAGCAAAAGATGTTCAAGTGTTTGAAGGTGGAAGATTTAGAGGAGTGGAGGGTCATGGCATCATGGCTGGCATGGGCAGGGCACCTAAATGTTGAATTGACAAAAGAGCAAAATAGAAATGTCAGGGCAGAAAGGTGGCAGACCAAGCTGAAGGAGACTTGGGGAATATGCCACAGCAACATGGAAATTTAGTAGTGAGCAGAGGCATACTGGCTGAGCTCCTGAATGACAGTATGAAGCTATCGATAGTGGAACTAGCATGATTTGGCAAAAAGAAAGCCTACTCTACCACAGTTATCATTGTGTGTGGGAGGAAAAAAAGAGGCCTCCTAAGGAGACAGCAGAAGGGAAGGAGCCAGGTCCCGCAGAGGCTACGTGTTGAACAGAGTGATGCATAAAGAGGTCATGGAGGAAGACTGCATTCTAAGGAAGGGAGCAGGAAAGGGGAAGCACTGAATAGGAACTGCATTGCTGGACTAGGTACCCAAGATACTGGGGGGGGGGGGGGACACTAATGAGAAACAGAGAAGGAAACTCTGAATGAGAGAAGAGAGAGGAGCTGGGCATCATGAGATACAGCTCACGAGGCAGGTTGGTGTTGGAACCAGATGGTATGAAGAAAAACAGGTGCTGTAGAAGAAGCCAGATAAAATATTCGCAGTTTGTTTCCTGTCAGCAGCATCTTAGAAGTGCTATTACTCAGTATGAACCTTTCATAGTTCAGAAGGCAGAATAACAGATCAAAGCATGACTTTTGGCAGTACAGTATAAAAACTTCAGTAAACTGTTTTTGAAAACTTGAAAAGAAACAACTATATTGTTTGTTCTGTCATTGCATTTCAAGCAGTTCCAGTGACATATTAAAGCTTATTATCTCTCTAATACTAAAATACGGTACAGAAGAATGGTCCAAGTTTGTTTCTTAATGGACAACACAATCACTAACAATGCTTACTTGTAAGTAAATCCCATGAAGTTCAGTGGGTCTTGGGCTCTAACTTTTTCATTATCCACATAAATACCCCTTCCCATTCTAACCTATTCATCTAAAATTAGTTATGATTAGGTTACAATTCAGTGCACATTTTGAATTCTGTGAGACTTGCTTCCAAGTACATATGCCTCAGGTTAAACTGCAAATCCCACTGAAACTGACAGAACAAGGTGGTCATGACCAAATCCTGTTGTTTTCAATGGGACTCGCAGCCCAGTTCTATGCACATTAACTCAAAAGTGAGCCTCAACAAGTTAAATGGCATATAATCATCAAAATTGCGGTTTTAGGCACATCTATGTTTAGCTGGATTAAGACTAAACAGCAAATACCTACTTGTGCTTTGCTTCTGGCTTCAGTTATTTTAGAATATATGCTTTGTGCCTACATGTTGAGTGAGGCATAGTGGTTAAAGCATCAGACTAGGATCTGCAAAACCCTGGTTCAAATCCCCACTCTGCCATGGAAGTCATGGGCCAGTCACATACCCTCAGCCTAACCTACCTCACAGAGTTGTTGTGTGGATGGAAAACAGAGAAAAAGTGAACTATGTAAGCCACTTTCAGTGCCCTTTGGGGAAAAGGGCAGGACACAAATAAACAAATAAGTACTGTCTAAACTTAAAGCTGTAGAATTCAAGTCCAAACTTCACCCCACGACCCAAGCATACATCCAATATAATAAAAGTGTGTAAGGAAACACAGGGGTCCTTTGGGGCCGGGAGTGAGGCGGAACACTGCTCCGTCAGCTCAGGAGTGGGCACTAGGACAGCCATGAGCCGAATCAGATTCTCTGATCTGATTTGGCCCGCTGCCAAATTGCCACTGAAATTCAGTGGTGGCTTTAAAAGAAAAAGTAACGTTTTTTCCCACCACAGAGAACAATGGAGGGGATGGGGCAACCTGTTTGGGGCCCTGCAGAATTGGACCCCATGGTCCAATCTTCTTGAAACTTGGTGGGTATTTCAGGAAGAGGCCCCAGCAGCTACCCTGCAAGTTTGGAGCCTCTCCCTCAAACCCCCTCTCCTCCAGCCCCTCATATACGCTATGAGTTTTTGCCATTGACTTCAATGGCCCATAGGGTATAATGGGGCTGAAACTGACATTCGGCCGGTCATGCTAATGAGTTGTGCTAAGAGGTATGCTAATCCCTAGATTTCTGCTCCCCACAATCTTAAAGCAGCATACAGGAACAAAACCTAACATTCAGAAGTTGGCTGAAGCTCTTTCAGCCCCACCTACCTCACAGGGTGCCTGTTGTGGGGAGAGGAAGGGACGTTATTTTTTTAAAATCTGGCTGCGATATCTGTCACCCCACTGATCGCCAGGGTTGATTTGGCTGATCAGGCTGGCTAGGTGGGTATCCCCTACCTCCCTCACTGCTCCATGTGCATCCCTCCTGAAGCTGCATGCTTGGTTGAAGAGGACAACCATCCTAGATAGGAGTGTACCGTTCTTTGGTCAAGGGTATATTCAGCCTACATGGACCCAATGCCATTTCCACTCTGGCCATGTTTACATCTGGCTGGGTTGGTGGTAGCATAGGTCGAATGTGAAGTCTCCCCAGCTTCCTATCCCCACAACCATCCTCAAACCCTGAGCAGAACAGAAAAGCAGCATAGCCAATTTCAAAGTGGATTCACCCACTCGTACCAGACTGGACCAGAGGAAGCCCATGAGGTATTGTAGATCTTGACTCAACAGGCCACCTTGTGTGGGCCTCTCTAACTCACCAACCAACAAAAAGACACCAAGGTTTTTCTAAAGGCATCTGTGTCAACAAGCACTGAAAATGGATATCTGACGTCTCCATGGCCTTCTATATGCTTTCTCCAATTCCACTGATACCTCAGGTATTAACCAAGCTGAAATGGGAAATCACAGAACTGATTTGCCTGGCCCCACACTAGCCTAGGAGGACATGGTTTGCCAGCCTACTGGAGCTGTGGTTTAACCTCCATGGGAGCTTCCAGCAGGGCTTTTTGTCTGAGGGAACAGAGTTCTGGAACCTCTTCAGCAAAATTCTTTTTAGAATCTTTTAAAGTTCATGAGTTTTGAGTATACAGATTGAAAAGTTCATTTCCCTCGAAAGTTCCGGCACCTCTTTTGCCAAAAAAAAAAAAAAAAAAGCACCTTGGCTTCCAGCATTGTCCAACATGATGAAACAGGATCTAATATCTCACCTGGACAAAGCTTGGCTTCATCTGACAGGACAGAGAATCAGAAGGAAGTGCTGATCAAGTTGTTCAGACAATGATGGAGATCTGGAAAAGTGTTACTTGCATAATTTACAGAAGTGACTGAAAGGTATTTATGAAATGGTGCAAGAGAAACATTTGCAACCAAACTCTATAGATCTTCCTCAATTTGAGGATAAGGGCTCCCCAAGGACAAAAAGCAAGCACGTTTTTGTGAGTGTGTGTATGTGCGTTTGCAAGCCTGGAAGTCATGGTGACTTCTGGTGACCCCTAGCAGAGCTAGGATGTTTCAGAGAGGTGGCTTTGCTATTTCCTGCCTCTGCATCCCAGCCCTGGTATTCCTTGGAGGTCGCCCTTCCAAGTACTTGCCAGTCAGCTTAGCTGCTGAGATCTGATGAGACTGGGCTTGCTCAGGCTAACCATGTCATGGCAAATGCAAGCACTTTTCATCATCAGGTGGCTTCCCTGAGCATTCTTCTTCCATTGGCTATGGGTATGCCTCTTTCCAGCCACATAGCAGTGAAGTGATTCCTGAAAGGATAACATTGTCTCAGTTTCCAACAGGCTTTCTTCCTGGATACTTCATCTTATCCTTCAAGCTTTAACCAAACTACTGAGAGCCAGTTTGGTGTAGTGGTTAAGTGTGCAGACTCTAATCTGGGAGAACCGGGTTTGATTCCCCACTCCTCCACTTGCACCTGGCTGGATGACCTTGGGCAAGCCATAGCTCTGTACCAGCTGTTCTCTCAAGGACAGCTTGGGAAAGAGCTCTCTCAGCCCCACCTACCTCACAGGGTGCCTGTTGTGGGGAGGGGAAGGGAAAGGAGTTTGTAAGCCGCTCTGAGACTCCAAGTGAGTGAAGGGCGGGATATAAATCCAATCTCTTCTTCTAATTCTTCTTCTTCTTCTTCTTTGAGCCCTTGAGGGAAGTTTCCCTGAAGTTTCTTATTCTGAAGATATCTGCCTAGTAGCTGTTACCTCAGCCAGGAGTGTTGAAGCTGGGCACTCTCTTGGTACATCTTCTATAAAGATGTGCTGGTCCTGCACATGGATCCCACCTTTCTGCTCAAGGTCAATACACCTTTTCACAGGTCACATGAGAGATGTTTGCCAACTTGCTCCTTCTGACCACAAGGAGAAAAACCAGTATTTGTTGCACCATCATAGATTACTTCACATTTATTTGAGAAGGACCAAGCCTATAAGGAAATGTGGTTAGCTCTTTGCGGCTTATGATCCAGTAGTCAAAGGAAAGAAAGTTTCCAAGACAATACTGAACAGGTAACTAAAAGACTGCAGATCACTGGCACACGGCCTTGCAGTTCAAGAGGGGATCACAAGTCATTCAGTGATAAGTGCCTCTATGTCAATACTGTTTAACTCTAATGCATCCTATTGCAAATAAATGCAAAGCACCTACATGGATTTTGGTATCCACATTTATCAGGCACTATAAGATGGACTATCGTGTCAACTGAGGCAGGATTTGGGAGGACAGCCTTGCAACAGGTGATCTAGTTGTATTGTCCCTCCTGTGATTAGCAGTTGTTGCCTCCCTCCTTGAATTGATCAAGCTTTGTAACATCCCTCACATAGCAAGAGAGTTCTTCTCCTTCTTGAGAGATAACGGTTTCTATGAAGATTCCTTCTTCTTGACCCACCCTAACTGGAGGGTCTCTTTCGTTCCTACACATCCCTTAAGGGTAACAGACTGTCACGCTCACTGTTCATTCTTTGTTCTCTGTCCTAGTGTTCATGTTTACCTGAATGAATCAGCTATGCAACTTTCATCTGTTTGGCTCATGTAGAGGGCTGTTGAGACAGCTGCAGAAGTCTCCAGACTGAACAGGCAGTCTCCTCCTCCCCTGGGAGATAGAAAGAGCAACAAATTTCCTGCCTTTGGGGATCATGGAAAGAGGAATCCAATCGTAGCAGAGTGTCTTCCTTCCCCTCAAAAGAGAAGAGGGAGCCACTGAAATTAATGCCATAGCACTTTCAGGCACAGGATAACATAATTAAATAACATTACAATAATCCAAACAAAGCAAACTAAAAGAATAGAATCAAAAGAAACAAAAAGAACACATTTTAGCAATGTTTCACTTAAAAACAACTAGACTTCAAGAGGAATCGTAAGCTGGCCTACTCAGAATCCTACTCACATCTGTTAATGGGGCTGTGGCCAGAACATGCCTGCTCAGGCCTGCGGGCCTTATTCGGCCATGCCTTCCAAGGTTTTTCTCAACACCTGGAAAGGCTTTTCTTTCACTTTTGGGTAGCCCACCACCTGACCTTTGTAAGGAATTGCCTGCTGGGAGGGTCAGGACTCCCAGCTTCCCTTCCCAGTTCTGATGCCTTGCCTCTGCATCTTCCACTGTGCCCCTGGAAAAGTAGCCACTTGCCAACTGCCTGCCTTTTCCCGGTGCTCCTTTTAAAGTTGTGTGTCCAAGATGGTACAAGGTTTATGTGGTGCACCAGACTGAGCAAGGGATCCAAAAGAAATGCGTGAAATGCAAATCCTCTGTCCCTTTCTCCATACATCCAAGTGTGTAGACTTTCCAATTTCCTGGGGGGGCGGGCTGGGGCCGGGCCAGAGGCATTGCTAAGCTGTTAAAAGAACTGAGACCCCAGAGTGGAATGATGGCCCCTGGGAGTAGCAGAGGTGTTATGGGACTGGAATGACAAACCCAAACACCGTCATTTTTAGTAGAATGACACCCCTCCCCTCCTCCACCTGGCTGTTGTGCATCCTACATGAAGCAGGGTAATTCAGCAGATGCCAGCCAATGCCAGTGGTCTGCATCCACCAACTCACACAGAAGAACCAGAGCTTGCAGTTTCAGCAGTGGAGCTCAGCCTCCAGGTGATACCTGGGGATCTCCTGGAATTACAGCTCATTTTCACACTACAAAGATTAGTTTTCCTGAAGAAAATGGATGTTGTGGAGGGTGGGCTCTATGGCCTTATACTCCACTGAGATCCCAGATCCCAGTCCTCCCCAGGCTCCATCCCCAAATCTCCAGGAGTTTCCCAACCTGTATCAGGCCACCCCTCCCCCCATCCCACAGAGGTGGACAGGGGGAACCTGGCAACCCTAACAAGGGATGTTTTAACAAGGGAGGGAGGGAGAGGAGAGGTGGAAAGAAAGCAAATAGTTGGGGAGAGAGGAAGGAAGGGAGGGAGGGAGAGATGGGAAGACAGGAAAGAAAGATGAGGAGGCAGGCAAGAAAGGAAGGAGAGTGAGGGAGCAGGGGAGAGATGGAAAGGGAAGGCTGCAAGAAGGCAGAAATCCAACCAGTGCTCCATTTCCCCCACCCAATCACCCCACATACCTGCCCACCCCTACTCCTGAAAACATCCCCCACCCACACTGCCCCAGCCAGCTCAGTCCTTACCTTTCTCTGCAGTCTGCATGGTGGAAAAGCAGCAAAGGCAAAGCCACGTGCAGCAGACTCCAGCCTCCAGCCCCTCCAGGCTGAACTGAGGACTGCTGGGAGTTGGGGGGCTTAGCTTCCAGGAAGCAAGCCCCCACCCTGACTTCCCTCCCAGTCTCAATCCAACCAACAGAAAGCGGAGGGGAAAAAAATCCTCCGCTTTCAAAATGTGGTAGGGCATGGGGGATGGGTGGCAAGGCTCTGGTTGCTCCCAGGGGTGGCAGGGCTTGGAGCCTGGTTACCCGGGGGGGGGGGGGAGCTCAGTCTCCTCTGGAAAATTTCAGGCATAGCCAAGCCCCCCCCCCGAAGTTGACACCTATGCATACATGCTCTATCAGATGTTAAAATATAGGACAGGCTCTTTAGCTTAGGAGTTCTAGATCTCTACAGAGTTTGCATTACCTTGAAGTTTCCTTCTATCTCTTTAGTCGACCACATGGTCAATGGCTGCCTTCCCAATGGAGAGATCTGTGAGCTCTCATGGATTCAGCACCCAAAGAAAGAGACCTCTTCCTTGCTGCAGTTTTTATCATATCTGTTTTTCTACCCACTAACCAGGTTACACCAGATCAAAGAGGCTTGTCCTGGAGATCTCCAGGAATCTCTTTCCAGAGGACTCTCTAGTGTTCTATTCCTCCAACTCCCTGCTTGGGGAAAGAAGGAGATCTTAACCCATTCATTATCTCTCTTGCTAGATCTATTAGCATTTGTATGAAGGTGGGCTGAGGTACTTCTTGGAAGCAATTGCACTGACTCACTCCTTCTCCTGCCTATTCTCTGCCCAGAGGAAAATGCAAAGTGGGGGGTTTGCTCAAACCTTCCAGAAAAAAAAATGCACTTCTTCACACGGTTAAGTGGTTTTAGGATTACACTGCTAGCAATGGATAAGACTGGAAAAGAAAAAGAGGAAAAGGTATTCAACCCACTCATATATTATTGACAAGCTAAAGGGGGGGGGGGGGAACCTACAAGAAGCTTATTTTGATTTAGTTTCCTTGGAGACGATATAAACAGAGAATTACAACTCAGTATTGTACCTAGGGTCTATTTTTAGTCACATAATGATGCCTACAACAAATTATCTAACTGCACCTTCATGGTAATAAACATTCACGCTAAAAGCAAAACACACCAATTTAAATTATAGCCGCTATTTTTGTACAAACTATGTCACCAATTTCAGGTATTTGTGGATCCCAGGGACTGGTCCCAATCCACTGCCCTAAAACAGCTTCACCAGGTACTAACACAAAGCATACGACGAGCTCAGTAGACATAAACTTGAATTATTAAAACTCTGGAGTGCTAAACAAACAATAATATATCTCACAACACAGCAATGAACAGAACACACTTAAGCCCCCCTCCTATCTACACACAATATTAATTAAAAATTTAGCAGCTGACTTAAGCCTTATACACACAAACTTTGCATCATGAAATATTAGTGTTAGATAAAGCTTTATGTGCACAGATGAAGAGAGCTGTGCAGGAGCTAAACAAGCATCTCCTTGATGAAATGTAGAAATGACAATGACATGCCTTGGCTTAGCCCTCTTCTCCCTTAAACACTAAGCCTGGCAGGTGTGCCAGATTCTACAGCTGCCTATAAGTAAAAGTATTTGTTTCTTTTTACTCCCCTGTGCAGCTTTCCTGAAATAAATGACAAATTTAGGTAACAGATCTCTCCCACCCCAAAACCAGGAAGTTAATCCTCTTTCCCTGCAGTGTGTTGGGCAGTGGGGCCCTTCCCATGCACAGTATTAGTAGAAGAGGAGGTAAGCTGTCTGTACTGTCCACAGCACAGAGATAATGATTCTTTGCCAGACCAAGACCTGGAAAACTGGGAAGTGCCCCTCCTGGGAATATCATCAGCACAGATTTGCAATCAACCAGAGGTCAGCTCCATAGAAATTACTGGCACAGCAAGAACTATAAAGTGAAGACTACATGTAATGCCTGCAGGGTTCAAGTACAGCCACCTTAATAGGTCACATGCACAAGGCTTCAGTATACATCATGCCCCACCCATGTTGTAATCTCATATTGCTTTATAGAGTGTAGATGGGGCCTTTGTGTCACTCTGCAGTATACGCGGAACTACAGTCAGTCACACCCCTAACAATGCAGTTTGACTGAACTTCTTAACATCCCATCCACCACACCTTTCATTCTACCTCAATTTTTTAAATGTTTGCAGAGAGGTATTTTCCCCCAGTTAATAACTAGACAGAGGCATTAACCACTGCAGCAAAAGAATAATTCCCCTCTCCCTCATTCTGTATTTTTCTTTGATGTTGCTCTTTTCAAGTGAAAAGAATACATTTTCCCATGTAAAAAAAATTATATGATGTTTGCACTTGTGATCCTGCAATCTCAGCACATGCACATATACGGTCACTTTCTGCTGGCAGCAAATAGAAGCAAATGGTAATGTGAGACTGCCCTTAATTTCTGCAAATCTGTCTTGAATTTCAACATAATACTAGATGATCCGGAAGCCAATCTGTCCAGATTTGTTCTTCCTCCAAATTAATTATTTTCAACATAATCTTCTGTAACCCTCACTAGTTATTTGTATTTATTATGTAGCATTACAATTACGTAACACTGATCACTCAAGTAGTCTTCAGAAGATTTTAGCTGCCTAATGAGTAAACAATTTATATGTGAACATGCAAGCACAAACCATAGGTCTCTGACACATATCAAATTGCCAGATTAAAGCGTTATAATTTATTTCCATTGGAACTTGTTATTCTACCTGTAATTTTAGGAATAATAACTAGCTACCAAAATGCACAACTGGGAGGCAAGGATTTTTGGCTATATTTCCGACTGTGTCAATCACCTGTCTTGGTATTGTCATTTATCTTTTCTCTATCTTGTAGTCCCTATTTGCAAACGGTAGGATGACAACAGTAATTACACTTCTATAACTCACAGATTAATGAAGGACTGTTTTAACTAGGACATGGCAAATGTGTTATTTGTGAGTAACCTCATTTCAGAGCCTCTCTTGACGCTATACAGGTATAATTTTAGCAAGTAATTACTGTTTATACAGAGCATTGGGTACTCATGTAATTTTAAAGGAAATTATTGTGACATACAATGACTAGGGGTTCACCCGCACCCTATGCTTTGGTTTGTTCTCAAATACATCTATCACTTTGAGGCATCTGACCTCCAAGCTCCATTATTCACATGTCCCCAAAGCCTAAAAAACAGTTATAGCTGCACAGATAAGCCTCAAAGGCTTTTTAACCAAGAACTTACTACAAATATATGGTTTATTTGTACAATTCATAAGATTTCTCTAAAATTACTTCTTACCACTGCCATTAATGTGATCGGGTCCTAATTTATGTCTTTGGATTAAACAGGACTGTAAATACAGTTTATGATTAGAGCACATAAGACAGTTAAATTCAGCAGGTCACTATCTAGCCAGTATTAAAAAAACCCAATACGTAGAATGAATCTATGGATGCCAAAACGCCATTCCGTTTCTGGTAAATCACCAACAGAAGAGTCCTTATACAAATCAAGTGTTATAGCTTGAAGCAACAGAAAATAAAATTGACACAAGATATTTTACTCTACACAAAACCAGTCTCTGTACTGCTCATATCAACAATCCTCATATGTAACCAACAGCAATGTATTGTGGAAACTGCAGCTTATTGTCAGTTTGATAATCCAATTCGTACATTACACATCCAGACAGTGAATACCAGTCAGTGATCAAGACTACTTGAATGTCGAGTCTTTTACGTTTCCTCAGTCTGGTGTAGTGGTTAAGTGTGCGGACTCTAATCTGGGAGAACCGGGTTTGAGTCCCCACTCCTCCACTTGCACCTGGCTGGATGACCTTGGGCAAGCCATAGCTCTGTACCAGCTGTTCCCTCAAGGACAGTTTGGGAAAGAGTTCTCTCAGCCCCACCTACCTCACAGGGTGTCTGTTGTGGGGAGAGGAAGGGAAAGGAGTTTGTAAGCCGCTCTGAGACTCTTAAGTGAGTGAAGGGCGGGGTATAAATCCAATCTCTTCTTCTTCTTCTTCTACTTCATTTGATCTGCCCACCTCAGTAGTCCGGGCCAGGGAGAGATATTAAGACCACCAAGACTAGTATATTCTTAGTTGGGGTTAAATCCTATTGGATGCAGAGGGGTAGCCACAATAGACTGTTGGGCAAGGGGGCAAGCGTTTGTGGTGCCTTCAAAAGATTTTATTCCAACATAAATTTTCACAGAGTAGAGCAGACTTCACCATGATGTGGTTGTAATTCATTGAAATTATACTGAATAAAAATTATACTAAATAAAATGTTTACTACTGAACTCAATGGAACTTAATTCAAATGAGCTGTGCATGGGATGTGATCAGACTAACAAACTGTGAAAGGGTCATCAATATAGGTCAAAAGTGCTCTAGCAACTTAGTGATTCAGAGTGCACTCTTAGGCAGAGTTACTCCAGTCTGACCCCATTGAAATCAACAGGCTTAGACGGGAGTAACTTTTCTTAGGATTGCACTCTTACTGTGGTGTGAGTGTGGGCAACCAACTACTTCACAGGTGTGCAATGGCAAAAGAGTCCAAGTTACAGTTCAGGAACTCCTTGGATGGCTCAGATCTTCACCGCCACTATAAACTCATCAAACAGCTTTAGGCCAGCAGTGCTCTCAGCCTCAGGACACCCCCCCCCCAATCCATCTGCAGTATGGGGGTAAACAACAGCATACCTTGCAGAGCTGTTATAAGAATTACCGTATTTTTTGCTCCTTAAGACTCACTTTTTCTCCCAAAAAAAGTGGGGGGGAAGTGTGTGCGTCTTAAACCCCCCTCACCTTTCCCAAGCCACGGCACCGAGCGGAGCTAGGTGCGTCTTATGGTCAGGTGCGTCTTATGGAGCGAAAAATACGGTATGCATGTGAATTGCTCTTTACATTCCAAAGCACCATACTGTTATTAGATACATGAAACTGATTTTATGCTCTAATTGCAAGTAACATGGTAAATCTCATACTTTAGCTCTCTCCGTTCTATACGTTATGATTACTTCTCTCTCTCTCTCCCTCTCCATCCTTTGTAATCTACCTTGAGTCTCAGTGAGAAAGGCAGGCTATAAATAAAATAAATAAAAGTCAGCACATCAGTTTGTACCAACAAAGACATACTATAGCTAGCTTAAGAACCCAGCCAGACACATTTTACTTGAGAGACAATAGGGTTGCCAAAAATGTTCCCTCTAAGCTGAGTTAGTGTGAGCTGGCTCACAGTTTTTTTAGCACCTGGCTCACAGATTTTTGTCTTTGCTCAGGAAGGATGGCTACAGAGCAAACTAATTTACACAGTAGCCAAGGCGCCCACTCACAAAGTAGAATTTTTGCCCTCAAGACACCACAGTTTAGAGGGAGCACAGGTTGCCAACTTCCAGGCGGGCCCCGGAGATCTCCCAGAATTACAATGTTTGTATCTCCTGACAACACAAATCAGTTCCCCTGGATAAAATGGCTGCTTTGGAGGATGGACTCTATGGCAATATACCTTGCTGAGGTCCCTCCCCTCCCCCAGGCTCCACCCCCAAAATGTCCAGGTATTACCCAACCCAGAGTTGGCGACCCGGGGGGGGCGGGGGGGAGTCCCACTGAACGGAATAAGCCTGGTGGCGGTTGAGCTGCAGGATCCTCCACTACAAAATTTAGAGGAAGGGAGGGAGCTCCCTGCGCGCACCCTTCCTTCTCCATCGGCAAATGGTGCTCCAAAAGGCAACCCCTCTCCCGAGCGCCGCCCCGGGCAGGCGGGCGAACTCTCCGGCGGAATCCCGCGTCTCAGGCCCTGGAACCCCCCGCTTCGCCCGTCGTACTTGGCAACGCCATTGTCTTCCCACCCGCCTCGCCCGAGAATACAGGTGGCTCCTCGGGGGGCGCCGCCGCAGCTGCTCGCAAGTTAACTGTGTGCTGCTCCCAGCCATTATTTTCGGTTCACGCCCAGCAAAGCGCGATCCCCCAGAAGAGCAGAGGCAGCGAGCGCGGCCGAGCGGGGGCAGCCCTGCGCGCACGAGGCTTGCCCGGCGGAACGGCTGCCCAACTTGCCCGCTGGTCTGCGGGGGGCTTCGGCGCCTCGGGCAGGAGAGCTCCCCTGGCTCCCGGGGGAGGGCTCTCGGGAGTATGCGACGAGGTGTCGCCCGCCCACTCACTCACTCACCCGGCCTCCAGCGGCGGAGTTCTTCCTGCGCAGCGTGAGTCCGCTCCGGAGCAAGGCAGGCAACTCCCTCAGCTTCTGCCGGAGCTGCACTTGCTGCTCCTGGTCTCTGGCGGCGGGGCTGCGGCTGAGGAGCAGCGAGTCGGCCCTGGCACACGCGGGCTGCATCCTGACGGAGCCTCCAGGCAGGCTACATGCCGCGGGGGGGGGGGGGGGGGAGGCTTCCAGTCCCTCGGCCGATCTCCCGCCGTACTCCGGCTGCCGGCGCGCGCCCGCAACCAGCCCCACACGCGCACACACACCTTTCGCTTGTTATGCAAAGCGCGCCTGCCAGGCGAACGCCTTCGCAGCTGTCATAGCAGCCGCGTCTCCGGCCTCCCCGGAGAGGAGGCGGGGAGCGGCGCGCTTGCCTCAAACTGCGCGCGGGAGAGAGGCCAGGCCCGGGCAGGAGGGCGCTCGGTTCGCCCCACAGGTGCGCCAGCCGCTCCCCGAGGGTCACTCCCTCCCCTCTCCTAGTCCCTCCCCCTAGGAACGCCACTCAACGGCCGTGACAAGGACAGAGCGCAGGTAATGGGCGGGGAGGAGGGCCAGGCACCTCACAAGAGCCTCGACATCCTGTTAACTCGCCGCTCTTCTTCAGGCCCAGCCCCCGATGGTTCTCTGTCCTTAGGCCCTCCTTCAGGCGTTTTACAGCAGACACCTCCATCAGTTCCTAGTGTGCCGCTACACCGGCCATAGGTGTTGACCTGAAGCTTATTTCACCTGGCTACCAACAGCTGGGAGTGGGACTCACTCATTCTTAGGTGAACTGATGAATTTTTTCAGGTAGGCAGCCCTGTTGGTCTGAAGCAGCAGAACAAAGTTTGAATCCAGTGGCACCTTTAACATCAAAGGAGGTTTTTTTTTCAAGGTATGAGGTTGCATGTGCATGCACACTGATGTCCATGCATACGGAGGCTTATACCAAATAAAACTTTGTCAGGCTTAAAGGTGCCCCTGGACTCAAACTTTGTTCTGATTATTTTTTTTGTTATTGGAGCTTAGTAATACTGGCCTCCCTTGGGAATATCTCCCCCACCCCAACTCCTTCTGTTTCTAATGTAAAAGCATTGACCTGATGAGCACACGCTCCAGTGCATTTGATGGGATGAGCTGTGACTGGTGAAAGCTTATACTAGAGTAAATGTTGTTAATCTTTCAGACACCTCTGGGTTCCTATTTTGTTTGGTGAGGCTGTGTAGTAGATAGCTGTAATTTCCCTGCTTTGCCTTCATTAAAGGGGGGCTACACTTATGGGACACTTAGGAGCAAGCCTGAGAAAGTCTCCTCAGGAGTAGGTCTCATTTTATTTAATGGGGCTTTCTCTCACAAAAGGGTCATTAGAATTTCACCTTCTGGCCAGTGTCTGTCTGGGTGATCTGAACTGTGTTTTGAAATCAAAAGTTTACCTTCCAGCTTGGGAAATGTGTGAATGTGCTTTTAATTATTATCATCCTAAAAGATGATGCTGTTAAAATGCTGCACTCAATATGCCAGCAACTTTGGAAAACACAACAGTGGCCACAGGATTGGAAAAGGTCAGTTTACATTCCAATCCCTAAGAAGGGCAATGCCAAGGAATGTTCAAGCTGTCACACAATTGCACTCATTTCACACACTAGCAAGGTCATGCTCAAGATCCTATGAGCGAGACTTCAGCAGTACATGGATAGAGAATGGCCAGACTTACAAGCTGGGTTTCGAAGAGGTAGAGGAACTAGAGATCGAATTGCCAACATTTGCTGGATTATGGAGAAAGCAAGGGAGAACCAGAAAAACATCTACTTCATTGACTACACTAAAGCCTTTGATTGTGTGGATCATAACAAACTGTGGCAAGTCCTTAAAGAGAGAGGAGTAGCAGACCACCTCACGTGTCTCCTGAGAAACCTGTATGAGGGTCAAGAAGTGACAGTCATAACTAGATATGGAACAACTAATTGCTTTAGAATGGGAAAAGGAGTATGACGAGGATGTATATTGTCACACTGCTTATTTAATTTATATGCAGAGTACATCATGCGAAATGCCAGCCTGGATGAATCACAAGCTGGAATTAAGATTGCTGGGGAAAACATCAATGACCTCCGATATGCAGACGATACCACTCTAATGGCAGACAGTGAAGAAGACCTACAGAGCCTCTTGCTAAGAATGAAAGAGAAGAGCACAAAAGTTGGCTTGAAACTCAACATCAAAAAAACTAAGATCATGGCATCTGGCCCCATCACTCCTTGGCAAATAGAAGGGGAAGTCATGGAAGCAGTGACAGAATTCACATTCTTGGGATCCAAGATCACTACAGATGGTGACTGCAGCCTGCCCCTTGGAAGGAAAGCTATGATAAACATAGACAGTGTTATAAAAAGTAGAGACAACACCCTGCCAACAAAAGTCCATATAGTCAAAGTGATGGTATTCCCAGTAGTAATGTATGGCTGCGAGAGTTGGACCATAAGGAAGGCTGAGCGTTGAAGAATAGACACTTTGAATTATGGTGCTGGAAAAGACTCTTGAGAGTCCCTTGGACTGCAAGGAGGTCAAATCAGTCAATCCTAAAGGAAATCAACCCTGACTGTTCCCTGGAAAGCCAGATACTGAAGCTGAAGCTCAAATACTTTGGCCGTCAAATGCAAAGAGAGCACTCACTGGAGAAGACCCTGGTGCTGGGAATGACCCTGGTGCTGGGAATGTTGCAATAAAGTAAAAACAAAACAGAAAAACTGCAGACAATAAAACATCTGAAGAATTATAAATAACCCTTTAGGAGCTTTTTGTTGTTGTTGTTCAGTTGCACCGTCGAGTCCGACTATTTGCAACCCCATGGACCACATCACGCCAGGCCCTCCTGTCTTCCATCGTGCTCTGGAGTTTGCTTAATGCAGGGGTGGCCAACCTGTGGCTCGGGAGCCACATGCGGCTCTTTCACACATATTGTGCGGCTCCTGGCAGGGCGGCTGGGGAAGCAAAGGGGAGGCATGCTTTTTCTCTCTTACTCCCTTCCTTCCTTCCCTCCTCCCTCCCATCTATTTGCTTTCCTAGTTTCTCTCTCTCTCTTTCTTATAACTGGTTTTCCTCGTTTGTTTTTATTTTTGGCAGTCCCATTTAACGTTAATAAAAAGCAAATTTGCATATTTTTAAAAATAAAAATGTGTGTGTGATATTTGTTCCTGTCTTGCGGCTCTCAGACATCTCTATGTGGCTCTTACGTTTATTCTATGTGGCTCTTACGTTAAGCAAGGTTGGCCACCCCTGGCTTAATGTCATGTTTGTTGCATCAATAACACTGTCTAACCATCTCATCCTTTGCCATCCCCTTCTTCTTTGACCTTCAATCATTCCCAGTATCAAGGTCTTCTCCAGTAAGTGCTCCCTTCTCATTTGGTGGCCAAAGTATTTGAGCTTCAGCTTCAGCATCTGGCCTTCCAGGGAACAATCAGAGTTGATTTATTTTAGGATTGACTGAACTGAGGTGTAGAAGTAGCTGCCGTGTGGGCTGGTGGTGGGGCATGCCAATGCTACCCATGCCACCACGAAGGACAGCTCTGCAACCACTCAACAACATGCCTTTAAGCATGTTCAGATCCAGGCCCCATCCCTAACTTGACTCCCACCTCCCTGACCCAGCAAGCCACTGACAAGGGGGAGCACTGAGAGATCTTACCTGTAGCAGCCAAGCAGGGAAACAATGACAGCAGGGGGAGCAGTGAGGACCCCAACCAGCTTGGCAGCAGAAGGAGGAAGGGGAGTGAGGAAACCAGCACCCCCAAGTGTGGGCTCAGAGGAACAAGAGTCTAGCAGTCAGGCTGAATCTGGGTGAGAGACAGGAAAGGAAGGTTTCCTATCTGGAGCAACAGGAAGAAGAGGAGGGGGATGGAAGATTGGCAGTCTAGGGAGTAGGTAATTGACCACATCCCTTTATCAGTTCCAGAGGAAGGTGGAGCCAAGGCCAGGTTGGACCCAGGGAAGGAGGGCAAGGTCCAGTATCAAATAGAACAGAGGCTTCCAGACCAGGCTGACTATGTGTGACCCAGGAGAGGGGATATGTGAGTTAGTCAAGGGAAGGAAGATGACTAGGGTGTTGTAATTGCTTCTCCTTCATATCTGGAGACTAGTTGGGAAAGTCTCCTGACCCTAAACAGGATGGTGGAGCATGGATATGCTGGGCGGAGCAGAACTGGGCCTCACAGGCACATGCTGACAGATGTAACCTCTCTGAGCTGTGCTGTGTGAATGGACCTGTCCTCCCTGAAGTGGTGGAATGGCACCTTCTGTCTGGCTTGGAGGTGGGTATGAGCCCTCATGGCCCAAGGCGTTCTCTATAACAGGGTGGTGGTGGAGGTTGTGCCTGATGTTGAGGCTGTAATGCTTGTGGGGATGCTGCCTGTCATGGTGGGTGACCATGGCACTGTGGTTCCATCTGGTGAGAATGTGGCCTCATAACTGTGGTGTACCCTGTGAGGAATGATGTAGGTTATCTACCCTTGTTGCCTGCTCACTCCTGCCAGAGAACTTTTTCTCACCAGTGAGACTGGTACCAGGCTGTCAGGTGCCAGGGATGTAGAGGAGGCTGGCCTGAGCAACAGCACAGGAATTGCAGACTCAGCTGCAGACCAAGAAGAAGAAGAGCTGGATGTATACCTCACCCTTCACTTAGGGTGGCTTACAATCTCCTTTCCTTCCTCTCCCCACAACAGACATCCTATGAGGTAGGTGGGGCTGAGAGAGCTCTTTTGAGAACTGTTCGTGAGAGAACTGTGATTGACCCAAAGTCACCCAGCTGGCTGCAAGTGGAGGAGTGGGGAGTCAAACCCAGCTCTGCTGCTCTTAACCACTACACCAAACTGATCAAGGGGACAGTGGTGCTATTGTGGACCCCCGTACTACCCAAAGTGACCCTTTCATGGAGCCCACATCCCATTTCATGCTGCTCAGAGGAGATGTGTGGTTTAAGGGGGAGGGGCTGCTACTGCAAGTATGGCTTATCGCAGCTCTGGCCTGTATGTCCTTGCTCATCTCCTTACATGACTGGGTCCCCATGGCTTCTGCCCTGTGACTGGTTGGTTTCCTCTGTCCATCACAGCTGTTCTATTGCACCCTTTGATGTCTTGTGGGTATGATGGCATGGTTGCTGGAGGGACTGCACCTGTGCTTCCCTGCTGCAATGGCATTTGCCCAGTCCCCAGCATGTGCAGTTTTCTCTTAGGGAATGGCTGTGTACTAGTAGTGTGCCAGCATCCGGCTGCTTCTTCCACAGTGGCCCTCAGGATTGCAGTGCCCATCACATTAAATCAAACATCAGCAATGTGCACCAAGTGAGAGGAAGCCTTCTCCAATCTAGTGGCTTGTGGCCTACCAGAAGTACGAAGAGGCAAGTTAGATCTAATGAGCAAAACTTTCCACATGCTTATGGTACTTCTTTGTGCCTTAGTGCCATCAAAGTCCTAGTTCTGAGGGTTTTCTCCTACTCTTTCAATACAGGCTACTTCTTTGCCACAGCCTGTTTTCAGGAAGGGAGTCAGCAGAACTGAGCCAAATTGAGGTGTCCAGAGATGAAATTCTAGACCTACTGGGGAAATTAAAAACCAATAAGTCTCCAGGTCCTGATAACATACGCCTGAAAGTTCTTAAGGAACTCAGATGTGAGATAGGTTACATATACAGTTTAGTTAGTAGATCAACTATCACTAAATTCAGCCACCTTACCAGAAGTCTGCAAATGTAACACCAATTTTTTAAAAGGGATCCAGAGGGGAAACAGGAAATTACAAGCCAGTCAGCCTCATATCTGTCCTAGGCAAATTAGTAAAAACTAATCAAAGAATTGTTAGGCACATAGAGGGACAAAGCCTGCTAAGAGAAAATCTGCATTGCTTCTCCTGCCTCATCAACCTTTTAGAGTTCTTTGAGAAAGTGAACAAGCATGTAGGCAACAGTGACCTGGTAGACATTATATACCTGGACTTTCAAAAGGCTTTTGATGGTACCTCACCAAAGACTCCTGAGTAAACTTAGCAGTCATGCAATAGGTGGACAGGTTCTCCTATGGATTAAAAACTGGTTAAATGACAGGAAGCAAAGAGTAGGAATCAATGGACAGTTCTCACAATAGAGAGAAGTAAGCAGTGGGGTCCCATAAGGATCAGTATTGGGGCCAGTAGTATTTAATTTATTCATAAAACGATCTGAAACGAAGGGTGAGTGGTGTAGTGGCCAAGATTGCAGATGACACAAAATTATTCAGGAGGGTGAAAATCAAGGCTGAGTGTGAAGAGCTCCAAGAGGACTTCCATAAACTGGGTGAGTGGGCAACAATGTGACAAATGAAGTTCAGTGTTGATAAGCGTAAAGTGATGCACATTGGGACAAAAAATCCCAACTTCAAGTATAGGCTAGTAGAATCTGAACTTGCTGAGAATAAGAGGGAAAAAGATCTTGAGGCTGTAGTGGATAGCTCAATGTAAGTATCAACCCAGTGTGCTTCAGCGTTGGCAGGGCTATTTTTGGGCAGGAACGCACTGGAATGGTGTTCCAGCTGGCTTCCAAGTTGGCCACGCCTTCCCTTGGCTTGCCCGTGCACCCCACAGCTTCAGAGAGTGTGGGCAAGCCAGCCCTTGGAGGGAGGGCAGTTTAAACCACCTTCTCTTGGCTTGCCCGAGCGCCTATTATTAATAGGCCCATGGGTGTGGCCTATTATGGTAATGAGTTCCTGATGAGCTTTTTCTACAAAAAAAGCCCTGAGCATTGGAAAAGTCTATGTTAGGGATTATTAGGAAAGAGATGGAGAATAAAACTGCCAATATTGTAATGCCCTTCTATAGATCTACAGTGCGGCCTCATTTGAAATACTGTGTACAGTTCTAGTCGCCATATCTCAAAAAGGACATTGCAGAGCTGGAAAAAATACAGAGGCGGGCAACCAAGATGATTAGGGGGTTGGAGCACCTTCCCTGTGTAGATAGGCTGAAAAGGTGGGATGTGATAGACATTTATGCTTGGAGTGGAGACAGTTGACAAAGAGAACTTTTTCTCCCTCTCACAAAGTGCTATTACTTGAGGGCATCCAATGAAGCTGATGGGCAGTTGGTTCAGAATGAACAAAAGGAAATACTTCTTTGTGCACAGTGGTTAAAATGTGGAATTCACTGCCAGGGGATGGATGGATGGATGGATGGGTTTATTTATTTATTTATAAATTGGGCTTTTAGACAGCCCTCCCCTGTATACACAAGGCTCAGGGCAGTGAACAACAATAACACATATTCATAAATAACAAAAACAGTTCAAAACAGTGAAATAATATAGAATTAAAACATTACCAGAAGGTGCTAAAAACTTCAGATTGTGCCACTGTCTCATGGGGGAGGCAGAAAAACAGGGCAGGAGCCAGACAGGGTGGAACCCGTCACTGTCCTCATCCAAAAGCCTGGTGGAACATCTCTGCCTTGCAAGCACTGTGAAACTGCATTAGGTCCTGCAGGGTGCAGATGTTATTTGGCAGAGAGTTCCATCAGGTTGGGGCCAGGGCCAAAAAGGCCCTGGCTCTGGTCAAAGACAGCCTGATGTCTTTTGGGCTGGGGATCACCAGTAGGTTCTTCTCTGCAGAGCATAATGCTCTTCGGGGGGTATACCAGAGGAGGTGGTTTCAAAGATACATGGGTCCCAGACGGTTTAGGGCCTTAAAGGTTAATACCAGAACCTTGAACCTGACCTGGTACTCCACCTGGAGCCAGTGCAACTGGCACAGCACTGGTTGTATATGTGCTGTCTGTGGTGTTCCAGTAAGGACTCGCGCTGTCACATTCTGGACCAGCTGCAGTTTCTGGATCAGTCTCAAGGGTAGCCCTGCATAGAGCAAATTACAGTAGTCCAATCTGGAGGTGACTGTTGCATGGATTACTGTGGCTAGGTCAGGGCATAGGAAGGGGGCCAATTGCCTAACCTGGTGTAGCTGGAGAAACATTTCTGATTTGGCCTCCATTGATAAGGAGGCATCCAGAACCACACCCAAGCTCCTGACAGTTGTTACTGGTATTAAGGGCACACCATCAAGAGCAGGGAGTGATGGCCACAGGAATACAGCTTTAAAAGGGGATTACATAGATTTATCCTCCATTAATCTATCAATGGGCGCTAGCCAAGGTGACTGAGGGGAACCTCCACATTCAGAAGCGCTAAACCTCTGAATCCCAGAGCAAGGAGGCAACATCAGAGGAAGGCCTCGGTCTCTATGGCCTGTTGTTGGCCCTCCAGAGGAACTGGTTGGCCACTGTGTGAGACAGGATGCTAGACTAGATGGACTATTGGTCTGATCCAGCAGAGCTTTTCTTATGTTCTAGTGTGTGATTCTGAACAACAGTGATTCTGAACACACAAGGAAAATTTAGAGATGTGTTGTAGCAGCACACACTGTATGCATAGATGAAGATCACTTACCAGTGTACAGTGCTAAAATTTCTTTAGGAAAACCACTAGTATATGATCTGCCAAAGATGGTTTGACAGATCAGCCCTGTCCAAAATATCAGCCTTCCCAGCCAGCATCACTTTCACCACGTCTTTATTCAATTTGTCCCCCCCTCAACCTCTTGACACCAGCTTCCGGACACCAGTTTAAGACAATATACTGAATCCTCTTGGAGGTTTATATAAAGAAATGTAAAGCTGGGTGTCATCGTCCACATATTGCTGACACAGCTGCCCTCCGAAACTATTATTCTTTTGACATCAATAAATTTAATGTGTTTATCAAACCAGACTTTTACAAATTTTGAAATACCCTACTAACAGTACATGAGTTCTGGTCACCATACTGCATTTTTAAAAAAATACATCTAACAAGAACATTGGTGTAAACAAGAAAACTGCTTTGATGACAAGATTTGCTAGACTTCAGCTGCAAATATGAGCTCATGTCACCAATAATACTGTAATTTTAACATATTAAAGGAAGGGGCTGAGGATGTTATGCCCCCTCTGGGAAATTAAAGCGGCTAAATCTTTTATTGGGAATCTCTGCCTCCCTGTCATAAAAATGTCACTGCTAATATATTGCTTTTCCCCTTGCAGATCATGTTTAAACAGCAGAAGCATTTTGTGTTAGGCAGCATGTTCATCATTTGTTATGTTGTGAGGAGCAAAAATCTATAAATGTGTGTATATGTATAAAATGGCAAACAAATCAAAGATTCATGACAAGTGTGACCATAAAATACATGGGCAATGTGGACGCAGCATTAAGATTGGTTTTTCCTTTGTGCTATGTGGCCTTATGTATGAATGCATGTATATTTCCCTATAGTCTTCCAGCATTACTAGAAAAATCTCTCCTTGGGATGAAAGGGGGGAAAATACCTGCAAGAGAAGTCTGTTTACCTTAGGGCTAAGATTTTTAAATGTACTGAATAAATGAATAAACTACAATACATTGACAGCAACCGAAAGCTCATTTTGAGAGCGTGGGTTAACTGACTGCTACCAAGCAGAATTACTCCAGGCAATTCATGACTCATATCCTACCCAGGACAGAACAATTACATTGACCTAAGCAAATCAGTGGGAGTCCTAGAAGCAAAGATGTGCCTGATTTGTTCTGAACTCATTTGATAACTAGGCAGCATATTAAGAACTATCCTTTGCAGTTTCATTGTCTGTAATGCATACCAATGCCAACACCAAAATGAGCTTGTTTTTCAGGGTACGTCTTGTTTATCATTTCAAAAGCCAATAGAGTTGCTTTTTAATTTTCTGGCAACCAATTAGGAAATGACAACAAAATTATGTTTCACTTGCAAATTGGTATTCTTGCTACCCCTATTTAACATTATTTAGTGCTCCCGGCATGTTTTGTGGCACAGGGAATACTCAAATAGCAAAGTTCCTACACAGAGGATTGATCATGAGCCTCTGGATTGCAAGATTACTTAGCACGGATTAGCTGCTCCATCTACACGGTTATTGCTTCTGCTATATTCTCAGCCACAGAACTTAAAAGCAAAGTAAAACATGGATTTCCTCATTCCCTGTGTTATTGGTGACTGTAAGAATAGAGCAAGAGGGTGTTGTTATTTCATATTTACACTCCAGCCTAAATCCATTGGAGTCAATATACTTACATCATTCTAAATCCATTGAAGTCAGTGATCTCAGAATTGTGTAACTCTTTATGATTGCCTTATCTGTGATTTAAAGGTAAAAGCAGGGCTCTTTTTCAGCAGGAACGCACCAGAATGCTGTTCCGGCTGGCGTCCAAGCCTGCCTCGCCCCCTCCCTGCCGGGCCTGAGCTGTTTACACTTAAAGGAAAAGTTCCTGCAGAGAGCCGGCAGGAAAAAGCCCCACCCTTTAAGTACAGAGAGCCAGCAGGAGAAAGCCCCGCCCAGAGATTAAGCATGGGGCTAGGCTCTTTGCACTGAAAGGCCTGGCTCTGCATTTGGCTTGCCGACGTCGCGTCACTCTCCCTGCTCCGGTAAGTGCCTCTCTCATCTCTTTTCCTTCTCTCTCTCTCCCCCCCCACATTTCTTTCTGTCTTTCTGTCTGTCTTTCTCTCTCACTCTGTACCCACCTTTCTTTTGTTCTTTCTCTTTCTCTCTCTCCCTCCCCCTTCCTTTCTCTCTCTCTCTCCTCCACCTTCCTTCCTTCCTTTCTCTCTCTCATCTATCTATCCATCTTCCTTTCTTTCTCTCTTTCTCTCTCTCTCTCTGTCACCACCTTTATTTCTTTCTCTCTCTCTTTCTCTCTCTCTTCCACCTTCCTTCCTTCCTTCCTCTCTCTCCCCTATCTATCTATCTATCTATCTATCTCTTTCCTTCCTTCCTTCTTTCTTTTTCTCTCTCTCCCTTACATTTCTTTCTTTCTTTCTCTCGCTCTCTCTCTCTTTCTTTATTTCTGTTTCATTTTGTTCTTTGTGTTTTTATTAAAAAATAATTGAAAAGGGGGGATGTAAAAAAGCAAAGAGCCCAGGAAATGCTGCTTTTGACAATATCTTTAATTTTTGAGCATCTTTTTCATTTTCTCATGGCATCTTCTGCTTAAGAAAAGTACGATGGAAGCCTGAGTTCATTGTTGCGTCTTGTTGGAAATGGCTTGCAAATATATGTGTGTCTAAAGTCTGTATTCAAGTGGTTTGGTGCAGAGAAAACATCTGAAAAAGTAGCTTCATTGTTGTGTGCGTTGGCAGAACACTTGATTGTTGCATGGGGGACTTTGGGGGACATCTGCAGAGAAACAGAGATGTAATTAAAAATGAGCATGGTCAGCAGCACTCTGGAGATTGCCTGTTTTGTGAAATTTAAAAAGTGGGCAGAGTTTCTGATGAAGATGATTGTCCCTCTTCTCCTGCCACTGGGCTGACATCTGCCTTTAATGGGCCAGCAAAGTTGATGTTCTTAAACCTCCTAATAAGAGAGATTTCTGCTTCTGAGGAGTTGACTTCCAACTATTGGTGATCTTGGGATGGTAGTGATACTTTTATGTGGTAAAGACCACCTGTTCACAGGATAATTTTACCTGTGGGACAGACTCTGCATGGTAACTACTCCACTGGTACATAATTGCTTGTAAAAAGTATTATAGTGTAATAATTCAGGTGGGTAGCCGTGTTGGTCTGAAGCAGCAGAACAAAGTTGGAGTCCAAAGTTTCATCCAAGGTATAAGCTTTTGTGTGCATGCACACTTCTTCCATCTGAAGAAGTGTGGGTGGCACATGAAATCATATACCTTGAATAAAATTTTGTACCTTGAATAAAATAGTTCACAAACTACTCCCGTCCAGTGCATCCACAAACCTAGAAGAAGAAGAGATTGGATTTATACCCCGCCCTTCACTACCCAAGGGAGTCTCAGAGCGTCTTTCAAACTTCTTTCCCTTCCCCTCCCCACAACAGACACCCTGTGAGATAGGTGGGGCTGAGAGAGCTCTGAGACAACAGCTGGTACAGAGCTATGGCTTGCCCAAGGTGCAAGGGGGGAGTGGGGAATCAAACCCGGTTCTCCCAGATTAGAGTCCGCGCACTTAACCACTACACCAAACTGGCTCCTAGCATTGTTCTGCCGGTGAACTAGGGTTTCCAACTCCAGGTTGAGGAAATCCCTGGAGATTTGGGAGTGGAGGGTGGGGTTTAGGGGAAGGAGGAACCTAAGCAAGGCATAATGCCATGGACTCCACTTTCCAAAGCAGCCATTGACCTGATCTCTGTAGTTTGGAGCTCAGTTGTAATTCCAGGAGATCCCCAGACCCCACCTGTAGGTTGGCAACCCTAAAAAATCATATTCAGCGTACTAGTTCTGCAGGAAGGCAAGCTGATTTCCATGGGAACCTAACCTTTAGGAATTGATTCCAATCCAGTGTGGGAATAATTGTTGGACATAAGATATTGGTTCAGGCAAGATTTTATATAGATGGGACAGAAAATAATGTTTTTATTGATTTTGTCAAAACTGTTTTGACAACAAGGTAAACAGAATAAGAAGCAAAAGGTGGATGTGGCTGGATGACCACACTTCTGGTAACATCGGGTGTGGCCCAATATGTTAATGAGCTGTGCTGTCAGGGGTGTGGCCTAATATGCTAATGAGTTCCTGCTGGGCTTTTTCTACAAAAAGAGCCCAGGGTAAAAGAGTGTAATCTTGTAACTGTGCAAGACTTACATCCTTCGAAACCCATTGATTTAGAAGGGTGTAACTCCTTTTAGGATTGTACTGTAAATGTGGCAAAATGATACACATGGGGCAAAAATAACGAATGGATTTGGGGCACAATTCAACCAAACTTAAAGCTTTCACATTCCATTGATTTCTGTGAGAGACTGAAGCATGAATCAAAATGATGCAATTGCTAAGTCTCATTGTCTAACCTTATAACATGAGCAGGAGACTGGTTAGAATCATCACTAGCCACAGCACAGTGTCCTTCCTTTTGAAGAGAATAACTTGAGGATATGCCAAGGAAGTGCAAGGCATCACTTTATGTACAGAGATCTGTCCCACAAAGTCTGTTTGGAATAAATGTGATGGAGAGAAGGATTGTTCACATCATAAGGTCCAAAGGGATAGCCATGTTAGTCTGTTATAGCAAAACAACACAAGAATCAAGTAGCATCTTAAAGATTAACAAATTTACTTCACCACAAGCTTTTGTAAATCAGAGCTCACTTCCTCAGATGCCTGAAGTGTATACATGTGGAGGTCTTTTTCTGGGGAACTGGCTAATATCACAGGAAATACTTAGGCAAATGTGGATCGTTGTGTTTCCCTCTAAAATTGAGAGGTGGATGGAGTGCATTGTTCTGCACTTCAATGCCTTTCCCAACCAGATCCCTATCTAAGAGTAAAAATATTACATAACTTTAGAAGCCATCAGGTCTGAAAGCAAAGGGTGGGTGTATATTTTCTTTTTCTAAAAGCTACAGGACACTCATAATTCTTTTTCTTGCTTTTAAGAATGTTTGAACTCCAACCATCAAATAATTCCTCAGGCCTCCTCCTACCACATTTTAACATCCCTTCTTCTGTTAGGAAGATAGCAATTTGACAGTCTGCCTTCAGGAAAGGCGCAGAAACAGCCTTGAACTGGGTCCAGTGGGAATTTCAGAAAGCTCAAGCATGTGAAGGAGAAACCTTTCTAAATGGTAGATAGGATTAATAATACAAAACCTGCAGAAGCTCTAGCTAAATATTTGGCTTATCTCTTCATATTCTACCCTGGTGCTGTTCAGTACACTTGGCCTACTTTTACTTTCTTTCTTCTCCCAGAATGTGCTTTGTTCTGTTTGCATTTTTCCTGCTGGTTTTGCAGATACCTATGCATGTATATAAAATGCCATCAAGTTGCAGCCAATTTTATGGCAACCCCATGGGGTTCTCAAGGCAAGAGACTTCAGAGGTGGTTTGCCATTGCCTTCCTCTGCATAGCAACTGTGGAATTCCTTCCAAATACTAACCAGGGCCAATCCTGCTTAGCTTTCAAGATCAGGCTATACTGTACCATTCTACATCCCATTGCAGACAACTGTATTACTTACCAAATCATTACTGGTCTTTGTATAGTTTTGAATCCTCTCTGCAGTTGCCAACCTCCAGATGGGGTTTGGAGTTCTCTTGCAATTAAAGCTGGTTGCCAGATTGCAGAGATCAGGTCCCCAAAGAAAATGGTAGCTTCGGAGAGTGGCATCACATCCCTGCTGAGCTCCCTCCCCTCTCCAGATTCTGCTCTCTCCATGCTCCACCCCCAATTCTCCAGGAATTTCTCAACTCACAGTTGGCAACCCTAAGCCCATCACTTAAAATGTGCATATGGAAGCATACAAGTGATGCATGGTTGAAGAAAAAAGTGGAAGGAAGTGAATCAAGGCAGGAAATTTAAATTGAAAATTTGAATATCGATGGGAAGAAGTGATTTTGCAGAAAGAGAAGTGTTGGAGGATCAGACCTTTGGCCTGGATACAACATCACAGGATGTGGTATCACATCCCCACAGAACTCCTTCCCCAAGCCAATGTCCACCCTCAGATCTCCAAAAATGTTCCATGCTGGAGTTGACAACCCTAGTCACCCCAAGAGGTTTGATTCTGGAAAGTTCCGCTTCATCTCACACAGTTCAGCTTATGCTAATCTTGAGGTGACCAAAGCATGGATTATTGTAGCCAGTTCATTGTGTTCAAGGAAGGGAACCAACTGCTTGATCAGCCGAAGATGATAAAAGGCTGAGCTTCCAGTGGCTGCTACCTGGGCCTCCATCGTTAGCAAGGGGTCCAAGAGCACTCCCAAACTCCTCACCTCTGACTCTGGCACCAACGGCACCCCATCGAAGGCCAGGAGAGGGATCCCTACCCCTGGTCCACTCCGACTCAGGCACAGGATCTCCGTCTTAGTCGGATTCAATTTCAGTCGGCTCTGCCTGAGCCACCCAGCCACAGCCTGCAACGCCAGGTCCAGATCACCTGGACTAGATATTGAACAACATTGGAGAAAGTACTGCTCCCTGTGGCACTCCACAAACCAGCAGGTGCCTTTGGGAGAGTTGTTCCCCAACTGCCACCCTCTGTCCCCGATCTTGGAGAAATGAGGAGAGCCACTGTAAGGCCAACCCCTGGATCTCTGTATCGGCGAGGCGGTGGGCTAGTAGCTGATGGTCGACAGTGTCGAACGCTGCCAACAGGTCCAACAACATCAGCACCGCCGTACCGCCTCAATCCAGAGGCCTCTGGAGGTCGTCTCTGAGGCCGACCGGCACCGTCTCTGACCCGTGGCCTGGTCAGAAACCAGACTGGAATGGATCTAATACAGAGGTATCATCCAAGAAGTTCTGTAACTGGTCCACCACCGCCTTCTCGATTAGCTTACCCAGGTAGGGTAAATTAGATACAGGCCGATAGTTGGCCAATTTGGCCGGATCCAATGATGGCTTTTTTAGGAGGGGGCGTACCACCATCTCCTTCAGGGCACTAGGGCTAAGTAGAATGCACCACATAGAGAGCAGTCAAGAACTAAGTAGATGTGCTAAAACCAACTCTGTGTGTGTGTGTGTGTGTGTGTGTGAAGTGCTGTCATCACAGTTGACTTACAGCAACCCTATAGGGTTTTCAAGACAAGAGACTAACAAGAGGTGGTGTGCCATTGCCTTCCTCTGCATAGTGACCTTGGAATTCCTTGGTGGTCTCTCATCCAAATACTAACCAGGGCCAACCCTACTTAGCTTCTGAGATCGGGCTAGTCTGGGTCATCCAGGTCAGGGCAACAGTATTTAAGCAAGCCTAATATTTTCTGGATTGCCTAAACTTCTGTGTAACATTCTGGTGTTTAGATATGCAGGTGTTTAGATATTGTACAGGTCATCTATAGAAAGATTTTTAAACAGTCTCAGTTCCTTTCATGTAATTTAAATGAACCAAAACTATTCATAATTAATTGTTTAGTTTTGCTAAGGGGTGTGAGAGATTTCCTGCAGCACTTCTGCAATATTTAAACACCCTTCACAATGGCAAGAAACCATGTCGCTATATTTGAATTAAAGAGGAGTAGTTTGATCCTAATGAAAGAGGTCCATTTATGGGGAATTTATTCTTCAAATGTGCTTGTGTGGTGCAGAATGCTGGTTAAACACAAAGATAAATGTATTTTCCATAGAGCTATCACCTAATATTTCTACTTTAGTACTTAACATTTAAGAATTATTTCTGCTGAAACATTTATGACTGAAGATATGTTCAAATTACAACATGGTATTTTTTCTTTTATCCCATTATTAGGTTGAGCCAAATATATACAGAGCTGATGCATATGTGGCTTAGGTCAAAATCCAGAAACACCCAGGTTTGCTTTGCTTGCTTTGCTTTCTCCCATTCCCTTTTCTGGTTCACTAACTCCTCTTGTAGTTTTTAATGAAGTATAGTTATGAAGAGGTGTGATCCAGACCTTATGCACAGCAACTGAGAATATTTATGTTAGTTGGTCTGTCCATGATGGATGGAGAAAACCCTGGGATAGATTCCCACTGCCCTTAAAACACCATCAGTACTTATTTAGGAGGGGAAAGAAGACAGACTGACTGAACTGATTTGGATAGTTTGGTCATCTCAGGTCCACTGTGGGATCCAGGCACCAGAACATGCCATTCCAGCCAGCTCTTTCATTCTTTCTCACAGTCTGAACTAGTTGCAGATGGTGTCTGAATCAAGCCCAGATTGATTTTCTTCTCTTAATTGCTTCTCTCACACTCCAACAAATGCATAGCCTATTTTTATCTTCTTCTACTATTTTTTAAGCAAACAGTGAAAGCTCATTTCCTTCTGTCACATTTGACAGCCGTAATAAAAAGGTACCTTTTAATTTACTGTGCCTAGAAGGCATCCTAATACCCTTTAACATTTTGCTCTCCTTGACAATAGTTTAATCAAGACTGCATCATTTTTTTTCCTTTGGCATTGCTGATTTCTATTTTTATGCCTACCTTCAAAAATCAGGTCCTATGGCTTTTGCATTGGATTCATGCCCTGAGTTCAATTTCGAGTCTATTCCCTTTTAGTATGGTGGGAAAGCACATAATACAGCAGCCTCGTGAAGCTAAACAGTTATTTTTCTGGTCAGTACTTGAATGGGAGAGCTCCTGGAATTACATGGGTGCTCTGGATAGCACTGTCCTATGATGCCAGTAGCAAACCAGCACAGCATCAGTGTCACTATTTGGTACCCTATGGCTTTTCCACAGAGGGAACATACCTAACACAAACACCTCTTGATGATGCCCCAACTATAGAGGAGAGCACAGCATCCCTGCTGACATCCACCAACCACCAGCCTTCCTATGAATGGCCCACATGCACATGGTCAACTTCTGCCCAATGATAAAAGCCCCAGGCCCCTAACATATGCAGCTGCTGTACACATGTGGAGCACTAAAAAGCAGGGGAGAAGAGTGGCTAGCCCTTTTACTCCCAAGGAGGATGAGGGTATGAGCAGCAGGAACCCTGGAGTTAACAGCTCCCTTTTCCTACAATGAAAAAGCTGGCTGGATCCATCCCAGTGGTTCTGTTACAGAAGCTGACCAACATCTTTGCAGAGATGATCAAAGTAAAACCTCCAGCATCTCTGCAGTCTTCATATCTTCCTCCTGTTTGGTGTAGTGGTTAAGAGCGGCAAATGCTAATCTGGGAGAACTGGGTTTGATTCCCCAGTTCTCCACATGCAGCTTGGGTCAGTCACAGTTCTCCCAGAGCTGTTCTCTCAAAAGCAGTTCTCTCAAAGTTCTCTCAGCCCCACCTACTTCACAGGGTGTCTGTTGTGGGGAGAGGATGGGAAGGAGAATGTAAGCCGCTCTTGAGACTCCGAGTGAAGGACAGGGTATAAATCCAACTCTTCTCCTCCTTCTCTTCCTCCTCCAATGGTTGGACTGCCTCCCTGGATGGTTTCCTACTTTTGAAATACCTAAATA
This sequence comes from Lepidodactylus listeri, assembly GCA_029233225.1. Classification (NCBI taxonomy): domain Eukaryota; kingdom Metazoa; phylum Chordata; class Lepidosauria; order Squamata; family Gekkonidae; genus Lepidodactylus; species Lepidodactylus listeri. The sequence continues at coordinate 45,945,881 of JARCFY010000012.1, forward strand.
AATGTTCATTGTCTTAATATTTTTAGCAATGTGATGCTTCAATTCTCTTTTCTCTTGTATTATATTCAACATCTACTATTGCCAATGTCGAGATATGTTCCATGTTCACATGTAGAAACATCATTTCTTGTCTTACTTCTTTCTAAACCCTACTGAACTAAACGCAGCCTGGAACAGGTGGACACAGCTTCCTGAAGCAGCAATTGCCAAGGCTGAATTAGGTCAAATGTAACCATTTGGTGGTCTGTGATGACCTCTAATACTGCAGAAGGTTTAACTAGAAATAGCGGTTCTGCAACCTGTATTTACCTTGGCCATATGATTTTAGATAAAGACACAGTACTATTTGCAATGTGTGTGTGTACGTGCATACATTTCTCAGAAGTGTTATATACAATCATTGCATAACCACAAACATAAATCTTTGAGCTGGTAATAAATATATGCAAAACTAATATTTAATGGTATATTTCCATGTGCCAGCTGTGCTCTTTAGACAGCTTCTGCTGATGGTGCCCACTCTCTGGACTGCCTGTTTGGAGCCTGTCAAGGTTTTTTTCAGAAGCAAAACTAGTCCTTCAGAATGGTTTGCCAATGTGGATGCAAAGGACTCCTTTATTTCTTTAATTCAGGAAATCATGCAAAAGGATTGTATTTTGAAGGACATTTCATGGAGGGTAAATGATTTTAGGGGGATCAGGCTGCTTTGTTCTTATGTGCTGTTTTTATCTTGTTATATATTATGTGTCTGCAACTTGCTATTGTTTTGCTAGCCATCTGGAATCTCAGAAGGTAAGTTTGGATATGATTATTGTAAGTAACATTAAAAAGGTAAATAATTTAGCTGCAAACAACAGATTTCTTTAAAGCATTCAAGATTCTGCCAGTTCACAATTGAATTTTTCAAGGGGTGATGTTTAAAAACAAAATCCAAAACCAGGGCAGATTATAAACTTGTTTTGTCAAGTTCTGTTTTTCACTCTTTGGGGTCCCTCCTCCACCCCCAGCATCACATTGCTGCACAGTTTTCACAGTCCAAACTGCTAAGACATTTATTTATACATTTATTTGAAATAAAAGCCCTGCCTTTTATTTTTGTACACTTCACAAGAGTCAGTGAAGCCTGGAACAAACTATAGGTCTAATCATATGAATTCCCCAAATAGGTTTTGGTGGTGGGTTACTAGTGTGTTTAGTGAGGCAGAGTTGCCATTGGTGTTCCTAGAATGAAGCATAGTTTAATGTTTGTCCTACCTGTCTTGCTTGGACGAGATGCTGTTTCCACCATCATAAAAGCATACTAAAAAGAGCCTCAGATATCTTGAATTGAATTTAGCATCCACCTATATCGGTCAACCACCTTCTGCCCTCCACAAGTTCCCACAACTATTTTTTTTTCTTTTTTCTTTTGGAATTGTCTAGGTTCGCCATTCTCAGAGCTTCTGTAAGAACCACAGATGTTTTCCATGGCCTTTTGACTTATTTTCTTTAATATGGCAGGCACCTACATGCCAGAGAGCAAACTTCCCTTGAAACTCCCCTAAGGTGGCGGTGCTGCTGCTGCTGCTGCTGCTGCTTTTCAGGAAGAATAAATCAAAGCCCCATGGGGTGAGTGCACAGTGTTAGTTCCTGGTGCATTTTTCTTGGGTGTGGCTCATTTTGTTGCCAACGGCCTGATTCACAAGGAAGCACATTCAAAATGGTGTTTTATTCTGCTTGAGTTTACAGTCAACATGCACCTGCTGTGTTCTTCAGACAGCCTTCTCCTAGAGGTAGGATTGTGAGTATGGCAACAGTTAGGTCACAGGCTTTTTCTGTGGTAGGTCCAGCCCTAAGGAATGGCCTACCAGAATGGGTACTACTTAGTCATAAGTAAAGATCAGGTGAAAAGACATTTACCTCTTAATGCAGTACGGAATATTCAAGTGGCTTTGCTTGTACATGTGTGTTTCTTTGAAGGCTATTTCTAAAGAAAGTTAAGAGATCTTCTGTCATTTTCATCTGCATATATCTGATTTTCTGGAAATCTACAGAACGTGTCTGAGATTCTCAGTACCCATAGTCAAAAGCCACCTGTTCTCCAAATCCGGACAGACTCTGTAACATATGCACCAATACATGTACCCACATCGATGGGCCAATTACATTATAAGAGTGGTGGGGTTGCCACTTTCTCACAGGTAAACCTCTAGTGATGTTTGTGCATATGAATCCATACAGTTTATGCATATAATGTAAATTTAGGGTGATCAGCCTCCAGGTAGGGCCTGGAGCTCTCCCAGACTTACACCTGATCTCCAGACTACAGAGATCGGTTCCCCTGGAAGAAATGTCACCTTCAGAGGGTGATCTCTATGGCAACACATCTCTGCCAAGTTCCCTCTACTCCCCAAACCCCACCCTCTTCAGTAATCACCCCTCAAATGTCCAGGAATTTCCCAAGCTGGAGTTGGCAACCCTAGGTTAGTTCCTTGGTCTCTGTCGTCCCTTCAATAATATATATGTTTCAAAGGCCTACATTTGACTGCATATAACTACAAAGTGTGGCTTTATATCCACTTCTATTCAACAGAGGCAACAAAGTGTGAACACTTTGTAACCATCACCAAGGCTATTGGTGTCACTGCAAGCTTATAAAACTAGAGCTCCCTTATTATGCACTCAGCATTCAGACTCATACCCTGGCAAAGCTTCAGTTGCCCAACAAAATGATCCAGTCTTTCTTGTTCTCAGAGGTGCTGGAACAATGTAGCTGATAGGAGCAATAACAACATGGACTGTAGTTCTGAACCGATTAAAATGTTACTGGGAACAATTCACAAAAGGAGAGCTGTCAACTTGCCTTTCCTGTTCTCTGCAGGCCGCTTTGACCCAGGGAAGGCACTCATCTAGAACAGGATGCAAACCAGCCCTCAAGGTCAAACATACGCGCAAGCAGACAACCCAGCCAGCATCTTCCAACCATTTCCGTCATCAGGCAGCTGTGTCCTTCTCACCAGAGCAATTGTTAAACTATCTGTAATCAGCAAGGTGCTTGTGTTTCCAGTGTGGGTAGGCAGTGTACATTCAGCTCAAGAGAGCCCCAGGCACTCCTAGGTGATTACTTTCAGTATAAAAACCGAAGTGGTAATACAAGGAACAATAGCCCTTTCAGGCCTTTGTGACAACTGAAAAGAGGATAGCAGCCCCCCCCCCCCAGTTAGCTCCCATGTGCAACAGAGGACAGTTTGCTGAATCCAGGCAAATATTACACAGCAAAGCTCTTACTCTAAGACTGGGCAGTAACAACAACAACAAAAAGATGCCTCTAAGCTCTGGAACATTTGCAGTGAAGGATATGAACCAATACCTTTTCCACCTCAGCTAATGGTTTCCCTCACCTGCAACTCACTCCTCTTTGCTATGGAGATTTATTGATTGGACTTCAAATTCCATTTCAGGCTTAGTTTCAAATAAAAGTGAGCTGTGTTTTCACACAAGAAAAAGCTGCTTGCCTGTTCAAAAATGCCCAGAATGCCTTATAACAGAAAAGAACTGTAATCGATCAAATCTGGTGAATACGCATAGGCAGTGTACTTCAGAGGGTGAAGCCTCTTGAGTAGGGTAAGCCTCATATTTTATTCCATAAATTCATTAAGAGATTGAAAGGTTAATGCCAATTAATGTTGTGTTTATGCTGTATGGTGCTATAATATAGTGATAAGGGTTTGGTGGGGGAACTGCCCTCAAGCAGAAATGATCATTTGCTTCAGCCATTTATTTGAGAACTGCTTAGACAACCACCTTGGCATATGATGGCTTTAGGACTATGTGTACCAGCTGTCAGCACTAGGAGCATAATGGGGAGCCAAAGAGTAAACTCAAGCTGAAGTGGAATTAGAGCTGGTTAGAGCATTGGGGGCAGATCCACAAGAAGCTCAATAGAAACCAAAGCTATTGTCAGGTGCAACCAAGGTCTGATCTGGACACTGGATCCAAAGGGGAACTGAAATGAAAACAAAGGCAACCGGAAGAGGAAGTGGATAGGGAAACTGACAGATTGGGTAGGGGCAGGTAGTCAAAAAGATGAAAGAGGAGTAAGCAAAGATACATGAAACAAATCAGGCCAGAATCTAGTTGATGCCCAGGCAATGTTCCCTCTAAGCTGAGTTAGTGGGAGCTAGCTCACACTTTTTTAGCCTCCGGCTCACACATTTTTGTCTTAGCTCAGGAAGGATGGCTCCAGAGCAAACTAATTCATGCAGTAGCCAACTCGCTCGCTCACAACTTTAATACCGGTAGCTCACAAAGTAGAATTTTTGCTCACAAGACTCCACAGCTTAGAGGGAGCATTGTGCCCAGGCAAAGATCCAAGGCAGACCTCTATAAGCATCTATGGTAGGGCTGAGAGTCATGTTAGGATCTACAAGAACAATACTGCCTCTTTTCCTGAACTGAGTTGCTGACATCAAAGGGCCTATGCAATAGATTAAAAGGCTTCCAACTGGATTCCTGGATGATTCTGATGCCACTTCCCATCACATACCACATTTTGAACGGTAACCAAGGAACAGAAGGATTGTTCTGCCATACTTGAAACCGTTATATGATTGCTACCTTATCTGCCATTCCTATTTTTAATATATAAGGCCCAGCTAATAATCTGTATCCTGCTCGCAGCCTCATAAAAGACCATTACTCAAAAAACCAGCTGAGCGGACTATTGGCTCTCAGTGGAATTTACCTCTTCCATCTACTGTCTCTATATTCAGATGTCACAAACACAAACACGTTCATAATGAGCCTGGGTTATTCTTGGAATCACACACTTCCTTCCCACACCATACACAAAGATGAGAGTGAAGATTTCCTAGTTTAGCACGACTTTGACCTAACAACAACAGGCTGTGGTGCTGTAAGAAATTGTTGTTCTTTCTTGCCCACAACTAAACCATGAATACAGCCTCTTTGAGCTGAAATTTAGTTCACCAGCTGGCTGGACAGGAGCAAACACCACTCCTAATCATGGTGGTCCCTGGGCTTTCTGGTGGGTTTCCTCTGTGGTCCATTTTGAGTCAGGAGAACCGCAGAGGGGGAAGGCTGAAGAACCCCCTCACCACATGCCACAGTCCCAGTACAAATTAGGCCCTTATGGTGCTTCACAATTGGATTCCCCTGAGGCAGTTGCAGCTGGCATATGGCTGCAAGTCCCTGTGACAATTGTATGTTACAGATAACATGTTGTTTCAACCTGAGTGAGCTGTAGCAATGTCTGACTGATCTCACTAGAGTGGCCAGATTCCTTCCCTATGTATTCACTTGTCAATAGAGTAGGTGTATGTGGGAGTGAAATCAACCTGCATCTGCAAAACCCCCAGGAACATGATCATTACAAGGCATTTAATGGGAACACCATAATCCTATATCCAGTGCAGGACACTGTGCGGTCTTTGTTGCTTCCCTCATATTGTGTGCACAGGTAGGGGTAGGGTGACATCACAGAAGCATGTCAGCACTGCACGGCATTGGTTTTGCTGAGATGGACTAACATGGCTCCTCCAATGGAATTTATCTGAATGGGATATCAGCAGTGAACACAATGGCCCCTGGAGGAAAATAACTTCATAATGATTGCACAATTGCATTATTTGACTGGTTTGACTAACATACAGGGGGCACTTCATCCAGCATAAGTGGTACCAGATGTATCAAAGCAACTGCTAGGATTATTTATTTACTTACTTCATTTATATCCCATCTTTCTCCCCAATGGGGACTCAAAGCATCGTACATCTTTCTCCTCTCCTCCGTTTTATCCTCACAACAGCCCTGTGAGGTAGGTTAGGCTGAGAGTGTGTGATACCCAGCAAGCTTCCATGGCAGAGTGGGGATTTGAGCCCAGGGCCTCCCAGATCCTGGCCTGACACTATAACCGCTATACCACAATGGCGCTCTGTTGATTTTTCACACTCAAATTTTCATTGCATAACCCCAAATGAAAGCAATATGAGGAGTGAGAAGCTCAGTTAACAGAATATGAACCAGGTTGCTGCAAGTTTTTAAACAGATGTTCTGACTGATGTCATATGTTGCATCATGGCAGTAGCCAGAGTTTTGCTACACAAAGGTCTAGGAAGTAGTGACAATTATATAGGATTGATTAAACTTCCTGAATGACCTCACTGGAAGGGCTCTGCAGGCAGCAGTTAAGGATCTTATCTAAGCTTTGGCATAGAGCCTCAAAAGGGAAAGGGAAGGGAAGGGAGGAGAAAGAACTCTGTCCCTATGTGCTCTTTACTCCATTTTTGCTTCCCAGCACCTGCAGTAATCTGAAGCATCATCAGTTCTATGCTATCGCTCAGCCCGAATTTAAACAAAGGAAGCCAAATAGGTCAAACATGCAGGTGGATGGGCAAGTGTGTGACCTTGTAGGGGTACATTTCAGAGTAATACTAGATTTCCTTCTCTGGCACACTCCTCTGTTCTGTAGAATCTTTATTTCTGAGGATTTATTTTCTGGCTTCATGCAGAATTATTTGTGTTTGCTAAACTTAGCAAATGCTAAGCCCATTAAAAATAGTTCTAATGACAGACTCCACCACCTGTACTGACAATTTGTTTCAATTCATTCTAAAAGATAGCTAAAGATCAGGAAAGCTTTTTCAAAGTCTTTCACCCACATATTTATCCTTCCTCAAAATGGTGCATCAGATGACCAGAAGAGTAATGCTTCATTTGTTGAGGCTTCCTTTGTTGAAGCACCAATGAGAATCTTGGCCAGCATATAGTAACCAGCTGTCTGGAGCTGCTTCAAAAGCTTAGTCTGTGGACTAGGACAGAAATCTGAAAATAAATGCATACGTATCCCAAATCAGTGCCCAGCTGCAAGAGAGTCATAGTTGATGACACATCGCAGTCATAATGGGTGAAAGCCAAAATTTTTGAATCAGTTGCCATCTTGCTGTGTTCTTAAAATGTGATGAGAGTCAGCTCTTCAAAAAGAAAGGACTCTTGTAAATTGTTCTACATATGTTGAAGATTTACGTGGTTGGGTGGTAACTCAGAGGTTAAGATGCTGAGCTGCAGACCGGAAGGTTGGTAGTTCAGCAGTTCGAGACCTGAGTGCAGCATAATGGAGTGAGCTCCTGTTTCTGGCCCCAGCTCCTGCAAACCTAGCAGTTCGAAAGCAAGAAATTGCAAGTAGATAAATAGGTACCACTTCGGTGGGAAGGTAACAGTATTCCATGTGCCTTGGCGTTTAGTCATGCCGGCCACATGACCGTGGAGAAGTCTTTGGACAATGCTGATTCTTTGGCTTGGAAACAGATATGAGCACTGCCCTCTAGAGTCGGATTCAACTGGCTTTCGAGCAAGGGAAACCTTTATCTTTTTATAAAGAACACAGAGGAAGGTACCACTGGCGGTGCTTTTCAGGGGCATCGAGTTTTAAAATCCGGGGGGGGGGGGGGGGCTTATGCACATGCACAAAGCGCGCGTGCATGCCGGGACCATGTCCCTGCTGCTGCTGCCTCCCCACCCCGGCCTGGCCACTCCTGCTTCCGTCCCTCCCTCCATCTGTCCAGGGGCCAGCTGGGCATTTGCTTAGCTGGCCCATGGACATATGGACATATGGAGGGAGGGAGGGACGGAGGCAGCCAGGCCGGGGGGGGGAGAGAGAGAGAGATGGCGGCGGCAGCCAGGCCGGGGGGGAGAGAGAGAGAGATGGCGGCGGCAGCAGCGGTGGCCCTAGGGAGGGCCCGGGGATGCGCGGTGGCAGGCGCTCCATTTTCGGGGGTGGCTCGAGCCCTCGAGCCCCCCCGTAGTTGACGCCTATGGTGCTTTTAACATTCAAGTCTGTCCATGTGTGGAAAAACAAGTAGACAGTGAGGCACAAATGCGCATGCACAAACAGATTTTTCTTTAAAAAACCCAACTGTGTGGCTCCTTCAGGTGGATGCCGTCTGACTCTAGACAATCCACCGCGGAGTCCACACGCAGTAAGGGATTCATGGGGGAGCTGTCTGATTGTGCAACACTGGATAAAAAAGATCATGATCAAATTAGAGCCAGGCCAGTGGGCGGGATTAGCTGCCCATCCGAACGCACCCTCTGAGAAAAGGGAAATAGCACCCAACCAATAGTCTCAGCCTCCTGGCTCCCATACTATGATTATTCACATGAAAATAAATTCCAGAACCACCCAGGGGACTCATATTCTCCTTAAGGTTAAGTAAGTCCCATTTACTGCACATTTCCTAGAGTTCCAAAAATTACCTAGTGTTTTAAAAAAAAGGCTTCAGTCAGTGGCCATAGTACAAATCCCAGCCGAATCTACACATTGACTTCTTACACTGGTTTGATTTCAGCCTGTAACTCTATTGAGTGGTCTTTTGCCACACAGAGCCCAAACCCATGCATTAGGGACTAGGATAAAGATTTTTGAGGTAAACAAGGAAACTTGTAAACCATGCCTGTTTAAACTGTGACCCACAGCACTAATCGCCCCTCATTAGCCACAGACAGACAGATGAAATTTCTGATTTAGCTGCCTGACTGGGACCACAAAACAGGGCAGTTGTCAGGTACCTGGCAGGCCACAACCTAAGAAGGCTGAAGGACTGCAACCAGCTTGGGTAAGTCACAACTTGTGCAGGCCTGTTCCAAGTTTCTATAAAACTGCTGTGTTTTCATTTGTTGTATCCATATTTTGCAAAGGCTGGGGACCTTTTTCTAGAAAGTTGAAATGTTACTTGAAATCCCTAGACCAAGCAAAATTGCCTTAAGACCACTAGTTGCAACCTTGGGTCTTACACTGATTTGGTAATTTAAGGTTAGTGGTGGTAATAGGCCATTCCAGCTACTGAAGTCAGTGATAGTTACACTTAGCAAAATTACAAGCATTAGATGTCACAGAGTAGGGAGGAGGAAATGACTGCTGCACATTACTGCTACATTAGTTACCTCTCAAGAAAAAGTACTGGCTTTTGTGGCAGCAGGAATGCACACATGTTTGGAAGAAAGCAACATCTATCTGATCCTGGCTAATTATTAATTTTTAACACCCTCATTGAAATTCTGAGTACAAGAAAGACTCAGTTAAGGATATAATAAACAGACTAGAGTTTCAGTCCAACTTTTATGTGTTACAGTCAATGATGACCTTAAGGGATTATGGATCCCAACCAGGTGAGAGCAGGGAAACACTGATGAAGCTACAGGTAAGTTTTCCCCCTACATCGACTTGTTGGATGTTGATCACACATGCTCCTAAGTTCACGAATGGCATTAGACAGTGGGCACTTGCCAGGGAGATGTGACAAGATGGTGGCAGGAGTCCTGCATACAAGGCTACCCGCTAACTTTGAGAAACAATGTGGAGTAGGAGTTAGAATATGAGACAAAAATCTGGAATACCCAAGTTAGACTCCACACTCTGCCATGGAAGCTTGCTGGATGACTTTGAGAAGAGAATGATCTGAGACATTTTTGGTTCCCATGGCAGAGAAAGGCAGGGTATAAATGAAGTGCATGAATAACTGATGATCTGCTGCTCTTTAGAGAGGGGTTTCTACTCCTGACGACCAAAAGTGAGGTGGTGAGACTACTGCAAGTAAATTTCATGGACTAAAATCACATTTGGTTGCACTGCAAAGAAGTATATACTTCTAAATCATTATTTCTGTGAGCTTTTCTTTTAAATACACTCTCAGTCCTGTGGATGTTTACTGGGAAAGTTCTACTGAGATATGTGCAGCTTATTACTAAGCAAATACACATATAATTGCAGGCTGATGCTTCAGCCTCCAATGGAAGGAGAGCACATGGATGGGGTAGGAATATCTTAACCCTTTCCTCCACACTAATTTTCCACCTTCAGATTGCCCCCCAACACCCATGTTTGGCCCCACAGAAGTAAAGAAACAGGTTCCTACTTGAGGAAGTCATTTGGGGGTAAAAGTCAAGTAGAAGGAAAAGGGTTGAGATGCCCCTCACCTGCACCAGATTTCCACTGAAGATTGCATTTTACTTGACTACTTTAGCTTTAAAAACATGGGGGAACACATGGGATTAGCAAAATATAGGTTGAGATTAAACAGGTTTTAAATTATTTCAGTCACACTCTGTGACATGTTATGTGAATGTTGCCATTGTAAGACAGAAACTAAATGTAAATACCAGCCATTACAGTTAGAGGAAATCAGGGGTCCTTTCGTAAAAAAAGAGGTGCAGGAGCTCATTAGCATAACTTATTTGCATATGCCACACCCCCTGACGTCACCGGAAGTGTCAAAAGGCCACACATCCCTGACGTCATCGGCAGTGTGTCAGAAGGCAAGAAGGGAGGGAGGGAGGGGGAAGGAAGGAAAGGAACAGGAAGGAAGGTAGGTAGGTAGGTGGGGGAGAGAGAGAGAAGAAAGGAAGGAAGGGGGGAAGGAAGGAAGAAAGAAAGGAACAGTAAGGTAGGTAGGTAGGTGGGGGGGAGAGAGAAGGAAGGAAGGAACAGGTAGGTAGGTAGGTGGGGGAGAGAGAGAGAGAAGGAAGGAAGGAACAGGTAGGTAGGTGGGTGAGACAGAGAGAAGGAAGGAAGGGGGAAAGGAAGGAACAGGAAGGTAGGTAGGTGGGGGAGAGAGAGAGAGAAGGAAGGAAGGGGGAAAGGAAGGAACAGGAAGGTAGGTAGCTAGGTGTGGAGAGAGAGAGAGAGAGAGAAGGAAGAAAGGAAGGGGGGCGCTTCTCCCCCCCACTGGGGCCAGCGTTTTCCTTCCTCCCCCCTCTTGCTTGGGCCCCAGGGGCTTCAGGCCTCTGGGGCCCGGCTTCTCCCTCCCTTGCGCCCCCCTGGGGCCCAGGAGCAGTGAGTGGGGGAGGGAGGGAAGGAGGAGGCTTCTCCCAGGGCAGCGGCACTTTCCGCGGCCAGGAGTTTTAGGGCAGGGAGGGAAGGAGGAGGCTGGTACCGGGGCCGGCGGCGCTTGCCGCGGCCCCGGAGATTTGAGTGCGGGGGGGGGAAGATGGGGAGGGAAGGGGGCGGCTGTCCCAGGGCCGGCGGCGCTCGCCGCGGCCTCGGAGGCTTGAGTGCGGGGGGAGGCAGGGAGGGACGGGGGCGGCTGTCCTGGGGCCCGCGGCGCTTGTCGCGGCCCCGGAAGGGGGGGAGGGGAGAGGCTTTTTGCAGGGCCGGTGGCAGCCTGCCGCTGCCGGGAGGAGTGAGCGGGGGGCGGGGCTTTGTTAAGTCCCCGCCCCCGCCCTCCTCTCTCCCGGAGCGGCGCTCCGGCACGCCCCGGCCCCAACGGAGCCCTGGAGGAAATGCAAAACTCTGTTGCGAAATTGGCCTCAGTGAAGGAACTATGGATCATGAACCTGGCTCAGGAGGTTTGTGCAACATACCAAAAAGTATCCGCTCATTTTGTAACACAGGAAAGTTGCCTTATTATCCCTAACAACTTCAGCATCCTCTCAGGAGCTGTTCTCTCTGTTGTGCATCAGGAACTTCATGGCCTCCAAGGCAGCAGTGTATCTACCCCGCATTCCAATTGTCCCCTGCAATTCAGGACTGGCAAATTTGTTCTAAGACATTTTGCTGTAGTGGAAAAACTTTAAAGTAGCACAAAGGCATCCCCTGAATGGCACGTATTGCAATGATTGCCCTAAGGTTGGTCAGATTCCTTTCTGCTCTCTTGCATTGCTCTTGCTTCAAATTAATGTAGCTTATTTATTCCAGTGTGGTGTACACAAATAAACCAGCTAAATTTAATTTGCAGAAAGCAGGATAATCTCAAGCAACACCTGTTCTCTTATGAGGTCATCAGCATTTCGAGGGTTTTCCCTTATTTGAGAACTGTGTGATTAACGCTATGGGCTGCAATCCAACAAATGGTATGTGATGCACAGCCAGAACTTTGCTTGCCATTTTATGTTGCAGCTGTTTCTGCTGCTGCTGAAGAGACAAGATTCTTATAACAATAGCTTGTAAATTTGCCAGCATGAAGTGATACAACAGTGAGAAAGTTTGGGTGGTTTGCACAATCCACCCTTTCATGCTGCTAACACTTCTTCATATCATGTTGGCTATATCTAATTGATTGCATTGATTAATGCATTAAAGCTTTTTTTTTAAAGATAAGGTAAAGCTAGGAAGAACTGAGCTGTTTGGTATGATTACTGGCCTTGTAAGCTCCCTGACATTTGCCAAGGCTGCACGTGCTGAATCATGTGAGGGAAAGTTGAACGTGAGCTGAACCGCATTAAAAAGAAATAGTCACATGAATGGATCCAAATTAGGAACTAATACACTTCCATTTTAATCTTGAAGCAAGTCCTTAAAGGCTGGTCATCTATCAAGAGAATGTCTAAAACACAGAGGTCAGACAAAGTGTTCTTAGCATTCAGTGAAAAATAATCTTCAGGAAATGTATTACAATATGATCAATGGAAATCTCAACAGTTGAAGGAATTCTTGATATAGCATGGAATCAAATCACTGCATCGTACATTTTGAACCAAAATTAAAAATACAGCACAAAGCAAACAAGCAGAAACTGAATTGGCCGGGGATTTCAAGCAAGAGAAGTTTCTGGAATCGCCGTAACCTTGTACCTTGATTTCTTCTAGGAACTCTGGAAGCTTAAAAAAATTAAGAACTGCAGGAACATAATAGAAACAGAAGGGCTCAGAGGACAGGAAATTGTATGTGCATTGATGGTGAGATACAGGTTTCTGTATTACTTCTATGTTACAAAGAGCCCTGCCAGTACCTGTTTCTACCGTAGGAGATGTGGCATTTACTCAGCAGTCCCAGGTCTCAAGCTGCTAGACCTCAATGAGGAGATCACCCCTCTAGGCTTTACTCCACAACCACACAGCACATGCAGGATTCCTTTTTGCAGCCACCAGAACAGCCAGAGCACTTTTGCCTGGTGACTTGCAGCCAGACCCTCTCTTCCTGTCTCGACAGACAGACTTCCCATTCAGAATCACCTTCCCACTCCACACTACTGTAGAGGCAGGGGGAAACCTTGGAAATCTCGCTTATTAGAAGCAGTCAGAGCTGAACAGGCATCCTTTTGTGTCTTTGTAATGTCCCATCTTGTCCCAGTTGATAATCTCCCTTTGCATTTAGTCTTGGCTGATCTTCTTTTCTGAAACATTTTATCTTCAGCTGATTGTAGCTCACTTAGATAGCAGTCACTGAAAAAATGCTTCCAAGTCCAGAAGGGATTCCCCCCCTCTAATAACAGTGCTTTGTTCAGCAGATTACTAAAATGTCTCAAAATATGACCTAGTATGTGTCATTAGATGATCTCTGGGTGGAATATTATTCTAGCCAAGATATATACTGAGCCAGAAGTCCTCAATGCTTTGCACTAATAAAGAAGTACCCTTGAGCATGTGCAGACAAATATAGTACAAAACTTGTAGGGTGGCTAGAAGGGCTATGAATTCAAAAGGTTGGGGTTCTAGACAGGTCTGAACACTGGCACCTCTCATTTTAGAAATTAAGCACTGCTTCTAGATAAATGGTAGAACCTTTTCACATTCTCCATTATGATGTCATGAATTTGAGTTCTCTCAATGCACAAAATCAATCCATATTTTTTTTAAAGCGATAAAGATATAGCCAGAACTGAGTGGGGGGAGATACACAGATTTTTTTCTAAAGGAATTTGGAGAATTTAAGTGCAGCTGTTTATGCAGTATTGTGGATTATGTGGTGTCAAACTCATTTGTTACAAGGGCCAGAACTGACATAAATGTCACTGTCAGGCTGGGCTACATGTGCCATAATATGTAATGCGAGGTGCCAGAGATATAAACTTTATGTCAAAGGCAAACAAAAGCACATTTATTCCTAGGAGTGAAAGCAATTGATTTATTAGGAAATCTACAAAAGTTCTGATAAATGTATTTAATCGTATGAAAGACCAGGTTTTTCCAAGGGATACCATAAAAGAGGGGGGGGGGGGGAATCTTACATTTCCATAGAAATTTGTTACTTTTTGTATATATAGCACTTTTAGGAGATGAGTCATCTACCTTGCAAGTAAAATAAGGTAGTTTTTCAGCACCCAACCATACACCCAGCCTCAGCAGCCAAGCATGGCTACAATCTCTCTCTCTCTCTCTCTTTGTTTTCTCTCTTCCCCTGTCCTGTCTCTGTGGATCTTGAGGAGGCAGACCAAACTTCCCCCTCCATCACCCCATTCCCAACAACAACAATCCTGTGAAATGGTCCAGGCTGAGCAACCAGTCCCAGGTGATGCAGATGACAGACTCCTGGCTCAGGAGGAGGGAGGTCTGACCCTGGGTCTCCTAGATCCCCCCACCTCCATCTGTCCCGCATTTCTCACAGAAGTGGCAGGGTTAAGGGGAAATGTCACCTGAAGTGACATTGTGTCCTGGGCCTACATCACCCAGAAGTGATGAGGGCACACTGGGGGCAACGCTCTGGTTTTTAGGCAGAACTCTATGGTAAAATCGCCCCCAAACCTCAGAGTTTTGCACAAAAACCAGAGCGCTCCCCCCTCTGATGTCACTGACATGCCTACATCACTTCCGGGTGACAAAACCAGGGGATCCTCCACCCCCAACTGAAGACTCGCAACCCTAGTCCAAGGCTCCCCAAACCCTGGAACCAGCCAGGGTAATCCCCTCTCCCCCCGGAGTTAGTTCCCCAGATTTTAAATGGTGTATGACTACATCCTCACAAGCATCACTGGCAATCAGACATCACCATAACAAAATTCAGTTGCAAATCATAATGACTCCGCATGAGCATAACTTGTACAATCAAGTTAAGAAATCAGTGGGTCCCCTTGGGTCCAGCCATGTTGAGGGATAGATATTTACATCTTGCTGACAAGCTGGCCCTCCATTTAGACTCTGCAGACCTACCACACTTATCCATGCTACCAGAATCTCTTATCTTGATTTATTTTATGCACTCCGTGTGGGGCAGCTTTGGTACAAATTGTGGCAGTGATGCTCCTGCTGGGGGTCAGCTGCTTGGAACACCTAACTCCAGGGCTGCACCAATTGCATTGGTTACCTGTTTGCTTCCAGGCCCAATCATAGTGTTTCTTAGCCTTCTTATCAAACTGCATCCCCCAGTGTTCTCCCCTGGACCCCTTAGATTCCTCAGACAGCTTTCTCCCTGTGGTGTGCTCTATTAGGATTGTCCATATGACAATAGGTTTCTCTATGATAGGGCCAGTCCACTGGAATGGCACAGCAGAGAGTGTGTGCAGAGCCCATTAACCGGTTGCATTAAGGAAAGCATGCAGTGAAGTTCTATGTCAGATGGCATCTGGTAGAGGGTAAATTACTATGGCAGAGTTGGTGCAAGGAGTCAACCAAGCTCAGCAGAGCAAAGGGATGCAGAGGACTCCACTGAGGAAGAGGGGGTCAGCATACCGGACCCAAACCCACAGCCAGTGGCAGAGGTACTGCAGGAGGAGGCAGTCTCTGAGGGGCCAGATATAGATTCTCAGCCAGGAACCAGTACACTGGCTCTTCAGCTTCCCAACCCTGGGCTGACAACAGAGAGCCAGTTGCCAGTCAATTCACCCTCCTCATCACCAAAGCCTTGGGAATGCCCTCGGAAGAAGATTAGAAGAGACCTTCAAGCCAGAAGGCTCAGTGCCCGAGTAGCAGCACAGCACTGGCCCAGTGTCAGTGACACGGAGGAGTGCTTGCAGGAGCAGGACTGAGGCAGCCAGCAGGTGCATGATGTAATACAGGTGTGTAGCAGTGTTGGCCTTTAAAGCAACAAAGAAGGTTGTAGATGTGTGGATGCAACTTGTCCGTTAGCTATTGCTATTGCTGCCTGTATTCTGGATAGATGTCCTTGTCTCTGACCTTGGCCTGTATTGTAGAAACCTTGTTCTTGAATGCTCCTTTGGACTTGAAGCCATGAGTGCTGCCTCACCAGTGCCTGAACCTCAGAGCTGTATTTTGACCAACCCTGACGTTGAGCAACTAACTCTGTGTGTTTACTGTGTATCCACAGTCAGGACAGTTGGCTGCATTTTTAAGCTGTGAGGTGTTTTTGTGTCCTTTCAGTGTCTTGTTGCATTTTTAGTTGCCTTGAGAGTAAGGAAACGAGAGAGAGTAGAAATATTTTTTAGCTAAATAACTCAGGCCAGATAGGTTTACGTGACCCTGTTCACACCATACCTGTTTGGTAGCTGTGTGAATCATCCTTTTAAGACATTGTTTTTTAAGAAGCCTGTCATTTTAAAGCCCTTGTTAATTTTTCTGGAGAAAAATGGCAACTAATAAGAGTGATTCACATGTTGCTCCCAGTAAAATTCTGGAAACATCCTGGATCCCATGGGCAGGGCTTTCAATGTGTAACAATAAAATACAAAAAAAGAAAAGAAGAACTGTAAGATGCTACAAAACAGAAGCAAAACATATCTTTCTCCTGTGACCACATAATAGGCAAAGGCCTGCTTCAGGCTGTGCCAGACAAGGTATAGCGGGTGGACATTAAACAATAACAGCAGGCTCAACCTCTTTTATTCAGCAGCTTCCCAGTGTGGCTATTGTTACAGTTTAGCCTGCGCAGGGAAGTAAGCTAGCAAACTAGCGCCATCTGGTGTGCAGAAGAAAATCCAGCTTTTCAATTATTATATGATCATTTTATATAATCATTTTAATTATTGTTTGAAGTTGAGGACATGTTATATGCATTGTTCAGTCACCTTGGGGTTGTTGCTGTTTTTAAGTGGGTGATAAGAATAATAAAGAAACCACATTCCACACAACAATCTCAATGAATGCTCTGCATTAAAAAAGAATAAAATTTTCCTAAATTTAAAAACAGGTCTGATTTCAGTATTGGGGAAATGCTGTATCTCCAAAGCCCACTTTTTGAGGAAAGATGTGCAGATTAGACCCAGCAAATGATCAACAAATGGATATTTATTATGCAACAAAATGATCTTAAAGGAAGGCCCTGAGTTGTGTTAACTTGTGTTTGTAGCAAAAACTCTGTACCAAAGACTTAAACTGGCCTACACAATCATCTCCTGCTCCTGGGAAGCCCTGAGATTAGAATTCTCTGCACCTTTACCAAATGACAGCTATCGGGGTTCTTTGGGGAAAGCCATGTCAACTGAAATGCTTAAAACCAATATCAAATGCAATATTTACACTGTAGTGAGAGCTAATATTGCCTAGTGATAAACAGTGGAGTCCTCAACTGAGGTACACCAATCTAAGCCCATTGTCTCCAATGTATCTAAATTGGTAGAACTCTGTTTAAGACTACATTGTGGATAAGAAGTCACTGGGGCAAATATTGTCTCTGTCCTGAGCATACTAGGCGGCCATAATCACTCAGCTCCCATGTGGAGATGTGGTGGCTGTCTATAGTTCCTAATGTGAAGATTACAAGACAGCAACGTATGCCAAGTGCTTTGAATACTTGAAAATGTTACCCATATGCTAGTGAAATTATGCATCTCCCCCTCCCCTTTTATTGCATCTTCTTCTGGGATCCATCTAAGTTTTGCTATGTTTAATTAAATAATGAGGTTTTCCTAACATTTCCAGCGTTTAATATGAGAGGCTGAAATCTGCTTGAGCAAATGAACAATATGTTGCTTAAAACCAATGGTCTCCAGACTATAAAACAAAGCACAATTAAAATACAATATATAAATATGAGAGCAATCCAATTAAACAACTGTTGTACTGAAAAAGTATATTTAAAAGTTCCATTGTATTGTCTTAGTTAGAGTACTGAAATGTCCTCTAGTGGGCCAGACCCAGGAACAGACTCCTCATCCCAGGATGACCAGAATGAATGAGAGACCATCCTGGGGGAAGTTCAGGGGACATGTGACACAGCTGAACCCCCTCTAGACCAAGAACCCCTGGATTCTGAGGCCTCTAGTCAAGGACTTGCCTCTGAAGGCTTAGCTCCAGATGGTGCTCCCCTCAAGCCAGTTGCTAGGGCAGGCCACCCCCTACCACATAGGTTCAGATCCTAGAGCACCAGCCCCTCATGTTCCACCTCCACTCGGTGGGAGCAACAGAAATGGCAAGCCAACAAGGAGGCACCCCAATGGCAATGAAACACCAAGCTAGCAGTGCATATCTCAGCCACAGAGCCAGATCTCTGCCTAAGCATATATAATTCTTCACAGGATAAGTCTCAATCAAATCCTGGCCAGATGAAACCCAGGAGCTGGGGTGGCTTCTCTCTCTTTAGACTATTTAAGTCCCTGGCAAAGCCGAGAGCCTTACTAGTTCAACCAGTTCACATGGCCAGTATGCTTCTGTGCTAACTTGGATTCTGGACCTAGTTGCGTCCTGGCCTCAGAACGCTTTGGATTACCAGATCCAGCTTCCAGTTACCCTTGCTCCTAAGGAGTCTGAAGACTGCGTCAGGCTCCTGCAGTTAAAGCCAGAACAGTGGGGACTAACTGGATATAATAAACTAGCTAGGCTTTAAGCAGTTATAACAGTCTGGTGATGCCTTGGTATATGTATCCCATTTTAATCTGAGTTGTTAAAGATTAAATTAACTGCAGATCTTCTACCACTCTTATCTATATGACTTTCTGATCATTCTCCATAACAATCAGAAAGCAGAAGACAGGCATGCATAATATGACAATATTCTGACACATTACAACATTTTACTTTCACATTTTGAAGGCAGGATCCACTTCATGGGTGAGAATGTTCGCTGCACTCCATTTTATTCTCCAATATGAAGGGTGTTTGGAATCATAACGCAGGCATAATCAACACCTTAACTTTCCACAATCCTCTAGTGAAATACTAATCTTACAGTTTTTATATGAAATAATAGATTTTGTACATTCTGTTTTGGTTCCTTTATAACTTTCTGTACATTGGATTATATAACTGTTATTATTTATATATAGCATTTTCTGTGCTTTTAGAATATGCATCTCTCACACATAAAGTTGTATATAATGTTCTTTCATGTAATTAACATTGCTCAGGGAACATATTTCCTCTGAAGCAGCTCACTGATCTGGAGATAATATCACAATAATATCTCCCAGCGTCATATTCTATTTACAGTTCTATGGACAAATGAATATGCAAAAGAGCTAGCCTCAAAAGACAAAACTGCAGTCTGCAGTAGAACACAGAACAAAAGATGTACAGCCGGGAAGCTTTATAGGCCCATAGTTTAGTAGTTCACTGAATGCAATCCCTATGAGTATACTGAAGGCGCTGCCATAACTCTCAAGAGCAAGTATATAATATTACACCTTTTATAAGCAATCACAAAATTTACTTCTACAGCATGTGCAATACAGACAGGCAAGGCAGCAGGCAGGCTTCACAAGACAACTCTCAAGCACTAACCATCCTTCATAATGCATACACATCACCACAAAGAAAGACTGCAGCCATTTTAGTCCCCACAGAACAAGATCTCCCAAAAGTCTGCCATTGCCTGTAACAGGGGTCATTTCGAGCAGGAGCTCGGGGGAGCTCAGCTCCAGGAGTTGGTGGCAGCCCCCCTCCCCCGCAGGGGAATGCTTCTTGTGTCATGGCTGCAGCAAAATGACCCCGTCCCCTGGAAAGGTCCTTATTCCTCCAACCAGCCTTCTGAAGGCTTCAGCCACCACTGAAGCTATCCTCCCAGAATAGTGGCATTTCTGAGGCTTGGATTAGTAGCTGTCCCCTCTCTGCCAGCTCTCTCTCTCTCTCTCTTCCTCCCTCTCTCTCTCTCCCTCCCTCCCTTCTTTCTTGCCTTCTGACATACTTCCGGTGATGTCAGGTGGTGTAGCATATGCAAATAAGTTATGCTAATGAGTTATGCTAGTGAGCTCCTGCACCTCTTTTTCTATGACATGACCTCTGGCCAGTAATATGTAAAAACTACATTGTGCCTAAAAACCCTTACCAGAGCAAAGCCTTTTTTCATGATCTGTTTGATCCCAAAAGTTTTCAAAAGGCCAGGCTAGGGCTGCGGTCACATGGCCCTTTAACGCAGGAGGAACTGCTGTTTCCTCCCGCATTTAAAGGGACCGTCCACAACAGCCGCGACTAGTCCCGCGCTGAAGTGGGCTCAAATGCGGGTTCCTCCCGCATTTTCCGACCCCGGGAAAATCGAGTGTTTTCTCGGTGGTTGCGGGAGGAACCCACAATTCAGCTATCTGGACAGCCCTCTCGCGCAATCATTGTGAGAGAGGGCTGTCCAGATGGTCCCACACACCATTTCCCCCCCTTTTGTACTTGGGTGCTTGGGCACTCAAGCGCCCAAGTGCAAAAGGGGGGGGGGAACCCGCTGAGCTTTCCCCGCCCGCCGCCTCCTCTTCCGTCATTGACAACTGCCTCCTACTCCTACTTCGCCAATCGCCGCCACTGCTGCTGCTCGCTTCCTCCGCCGCCGCAGCTGCTGCCGCCAACCTCCACCGCCACCAGCCTCCTTCTCTGCTGCTGCCTGCTGCCACCAGCCTCCTTCTCCACCACCACAGCCATTTGCCGCGGCTGCCCACCGTGGCCACCGCCGGGGGTTGGGATGTATAAACATCCCAACCCAAACTTAAAAGAAGCGGCCCCTTTAAATCCAGTAGGGCTCCCAGATTTAAAGGGCCGTGTGACCACAGCCAAACAATCATGTACACAGTAGTATGGTACATGTGTTGGCTCAACTATCAATCTCAGCAAATGTGGATTTCCTTTTCGTTGATATAGATGCTATCTACTACCCAGAACTGGTCCACCATGGGTGCACTTATATGCAGTTGTTTCTGGGAGCAATCCCCAACTGTGCTGAATCGCCATCAGGTGTTGTATTTATTACTATAGTTTTTATTGTTTTCGTCGGGTTATGCTGATTGTTTAATTGTGGATTGTTTTATATTTCTTCTTGTAACCCACCCTGAGCCCTGCAGTGCAGGGGAGGGCGGGATAAAAATCCAATGAATAAATAAATAAATAAAATGTTTTAAGGTGGCAATAATCAACTGAAAATGCCCTACCTCTTGACTCACAAAGTAATACCCTCTGCCAGTCTAGATACTTTTAAGGAATTATAGCTGGGGACTGTCTTTAGCCAAATGTTATGCTGTCATGCTGGAGGCAAGAACAACACCCCAAGCAAGCACAGGATTCTTCCAAAGCTTCCCTTCCCCCTTGGAATGCCCCTTGTTCCATTCCCCTTTTATCTCTTGCGCAGCATACAGCTTCCCCAATGGCAGTGTTCATACTGCCAGCACAGAGGATCACTACATTCCCCTCCAGCACTGAGTTCTGACAGCACAGGGGCTGGGCTGGGGTGGGAGGATTTAGGAGCAGTTCTGTCCCACCCATTAGACATAACTGAATTACAGAATTGCTCAGAACCAGGGGTGGGTAACCCCCCAGCACGTGTGCAGAACAGGTGCACAACAGGTCATTTTGCTCTGCACACTACACACCACCGCCTTGTTACTAGCACAACCAACATTTTCAAAAGTAGATCCTGGGGGGATTTTGACACTCAGCCCTGACTTAAAGAGAAACCTGGCAATGAATACACAGAACAATATGTGGTAGAGATGCCAGCCTCCAGGTGGAGCCTGAAGATCTCCCAAAATTAAGACTGATCTTCAGACTACAGAGATCAGTTCCCCTGGAGACAATGGCTGCTGTGGAGGATGGAGTGTATGGTATTGCACCCATGCAGAGGCTCCTCTCCTCCTAGGCTCCACCCCCAGCCCTTCACAAATTTCCCAACCCAGAGCTGGCAACCATAATATATGGAGACAAAGCTTGTTGCTGCACATGAAGGAACATCAACACTACAGGACAGAAACAAACCTAGGACAAGGTAGTGAATGCTTCAGGGCTGAGTCTGTGCTCCAGTTAATAGTCTCACCACCAGCTGCCATCCCTTTGACCCTTTCTCAGTGGCAGAAGCAAGGCATTCACTTTAGGCCATATATTGCCTGACTCTTCAGCACCTGGGTAAAGATCTAGGCATCTAAACAGGGTCCACCACATTGCTGCTGCTCAGTAGAACTGGAGAAGACAAACAACAGCTGCCAGTGAGGGAAGAGTCTTCCCAGTTACTTTCTTTGGCCCCATTTAAAGAACAAGTAGGATACATGAAAGTCCTTCTAAAGAAAACTTTTCTGGCACCTTCTCTGCTGACTTTTTGGTGCCAGGTTGGGAGGGTATTATTAGCCTATGCTTTTCACAAATAGGATTCTGTTTCTATTGATATTTTGCATCATGCTGCACTTATGGTACTACACTATTTTTTATTTATTTGGAAATTCCCAAGGAGGCATGAGATACTTTCTTCCAAAATTACTTCCTTTTAAAAGCCATTTAAAGCCTAAAATGCAAAACTCATACACACAGAGAGATGGAACTACCAATTGCAGCTGCAGACCTTCAGCTAAGATGAGTGCCAAAGAAGCAGCTCATAGCCATATACTTGCCAGTCATAACTGTAACTTTCCTCATTGTCTAGAACAAAAGGAAGGCAGAACAGCCCTGTTTCCAATCCATAAATAAGGCATAAAACTGCCTGTGTATTTTGCCCTCCATCTCTAGATCTAGAAGGTCTAGAGCCTTGCTTTGAGTGTGCGTGTGTGTGTATTGTTAAAATAAAAGCTAGGGAACTTAAGCCAGCTGATGGGCCAAATGGTTACCAGGTGTCATGCTCAGATGCTGGATATATCCCAGCCAACTGGGCAATATGAGGACCTTACCTACAAAACCCACATTTTTAAAGAAATCCATAAAAGCAGAACAGGCTTGCAAATTTGTGGCCTTGCCCTTGTGTGTATGTAAAGGGCTGTCTAGTTGCAGCCCACTTAAGATGACCCCAGCAAGGGGCTTTCCAGGCAAGTGAGAAGCAGAGGGTCTTGCCCTTTATATATTATTAAGTTGAATGTTTTAATAATGCCCAATAGAGCTACTAAGAAATGGAGGCTCACTTTTCCATGTGTACCACATGAGAGCCAGTTTGGTGTAGTGGTTAAGTGCACGGACTCTAATCTGGGAGAACCGGGTTTGATTCCCCACTCCTCCACTTGCACCTGCTGGATGACCTCGGGCAAGCCATAGTTCTGGCACAGCTGTTCTTGAAAAAGAGCAGCTTCTGTCAGAGCTCTCCGAGCCCCATCTACCTCACAGGGTGCCTGTTGTGGGGAGGGGAAGGGAAAGAAGTTTGTAAGCCGCTCTGAGACTCCCTTGGGTAGTGAAGGGCGGGGTATAAATCCAATCTCCTCCTCTTCTTCTTCACAACAGGAATAAAACATGCTGTCTGGAGGCAGAAGGCAAGGAAGAGGTCCATCTGTGTTGTCTTTTGGGGGGTTGATAGTTTTCTCGATTGACTTAACCACGGCATACTCATTCGTCTCTGTGTTACTTCCTCTGTTAGGATCTACTGATGGTAATGAATCGCAGCAGTGTGGGGAAGTCACTTTGGTTTTGTGGTGGGTCCCTGTAAACCCAAAGGCAGATATTTTGACTAGTCGAAAGTACCAGCCACTCTAAATAGCAGTTAATCTATCCCAGCATTGCTTAGAGATTTCCCAGGGCAATCCCCTCATAAAGTGTCTAATCATTCACATATTAAGGTCAGAATGCAGATTTTTTTTTTTAATTCCAGGGACTTAACTGCAGAAGCCACAAACTTCCCATAGCATCAGCAGACTTTCTTCTGCTTTGCCTGGAGGGGAGAGTGCAATGTAATGCCAGCTAAGCACCAGCTACTTTCCTCTTTATGCTGGGCTGTAATGTACAGCTTAAACCCACCTGTCATTTTGGTGCAGTAATGACATTGTACTGGTCCATGGCTTACGACTCCATTCCACCCAGTGGTCAGTGGACCTCCTCTTACCTCTAGGTGCTAAAGCCAGGTCCAGTACTCCTGGCTAATAACGTCATCTTCTTCACTAAAATAAAAAGGGAACATATTATTTCAAATGTAAAGATACCGTTTCTGTCCCTTGGTGCTGGGGGAGATGCCTCAAAAGCTTCAGCCAACATTCTGTGTCAGCCAGCCCTATACTTGATGGGTAAATGCACAGGGCAAGTGCTTGGACTAAGTAACACCAGAGCAAATCTGGTATCCAAACTGTCTAATCAAGGGCTACTTTTTGTTGCAGAACATTAAGAATATAAATCCATCCAGTCCAGCCTTCACAGCAATCGTCGATACATAAAAAAATGGCTACAAGTAGCAAGACAAAGAGGCCAAAGCCTCTCCTTCTTCTTTTGTATTTTGTGTGTGTGTGTGTGTGTGTGTGTGTATACACCTGGAAGTCATGGTGACCTCTGGGGACTGACCCCTACTGGTGGCCTGGCGGATATTCAGAGAAGTGGCTGAGTAAAGCCTGCCCCTGTCCTCTGACTGCTGGTATTCCAAGGAGGCCTCCCATCCAAGTACTTTCCAGGGTTGACCCTGCTTAGGCTTCCTACATCTGACAAGATTAATCTAGCCTGGACTATCCCGGTCAGGGCACCTCTCCTTTTTTGTTCTGCAGCGACTGGTATTCATAGATATACTGCCTCAGAATATGAAGGTTCTATTCAGCCATCGTGGTTAATATGCATTGATGGCCGTGACCTCCATAAGTTTGTCTAAGCTTTTGTTAAAACACCCAAAACTATTGGCCATCATTACGAGTTCTACGAGTTATATGTGAAAAAAGTTCTAGTGTAGGTCTTGAATCAACTGCCTATTGATTTAATTGGGTGCCACTGAAAAATTTACAGACATTAGCACTATGCCCCTCCCCACACAAACTGCCTCCCTCCAGGACACAGGCAGTCAGAAGGTCATGTGGAAAATTCAACCATGTGGACCAAATGCAGAGCTTCCCTTGAACAGTCGGTCTACTCCTTGCTCTTGCCATTTATTTATTTCCTCCATGGCATGAAACGACCCTTGATGCCAGTGTGGTGTCGTGGTTAGACTGTAGGTCTAGAATGTGGGAGACTCCGGTTGGAATGCCCCCTCTGCCAGGGAAGTGCACTGGGTGACCTTGGGTCAGCCACACTCTCTCAGCCTAACCTACTTCACAGGATTGTTGTGAGGATAAACAGGAGAAAGGGAGAATGTTGTAAGCCACTTTATTGGGGGCAAAAGTGAGATATAATAAAGTATATATAAAAATAAGGTAAACAAATATGCTCGAACACCTTGATCGTCTGGCTTGCTCTCGTCTGCATTTTTTCAAGCAATATCCTTTTTCACGAATGGCAACCAGAACTGAGCCTGCCTGAGCCTGCCTTGGCAGGGAGCGGGGAGTGTAAATGTAAATGTAAATGTAAACAAACAAACAAATATATAGATAGATAGGTAGATAGATAGATAGTGTTCCAGGCAGGGCTACGCCACAGCTTTGTACAAGGGCATTGCAATATTGGCCATTTTAATTCTTAGTCCCTTTCCTAAGAATCCCCAGCACTGATATTACCTTTTAAACCTCTGCCATGCACTGAGTCAGCATTTTCATTAAGCTATCCACCTCAACCGCAAGATCTCTTTCAGTCTCAGTCTCAGCTAGTTCAGACCCCCGTCAGCATATATTTAAATGTAGGATCTTTTTATTCTGATATGCATCCCTTAACACTTACCCACCTTGAACTTCAATTGCCACGCGTGTTGTCTACTCAGCAAATTTAGAGTGATCCTCCTGGAGCTTTTCACAATCTGCCTTGGTTTTCAGCATCCTGAACAATATGGTATCATCCTCAAATCTGGCTACTACACTGTTCTCCCCCAGTTCCAAGTCAATGATGAACAAATTAAATTCCATTAGTTCCAATAATAGGGTTGGTAGGTCCCTCCTGACCACTGGTGAAGGTTGGGGGGTAGGGTTGCCAGATCCAGGTTGGGGAACTCCTGGAGATTTGGAGGTGGACTCTGGGGAGGACAGGAACCTCAGTAAGGTACAGTGCCATAGAGTCCACCCTCCAAAGCATCAGGTTTTTTCCAGGGAAACTGATCTCTGTAGTCTGGAGATGAGGTGTAATTCTGGTCCCACCTGGAGGCTGGCATCCCTATCCAATAATGATCCTTGTGAGATCCTGCTGCTCCCCTCCCTCCATTGTAAGAACTTTCCATTTATTCTTGCTGTTTGATTCCTGTTCTTTAACCAATTTTTAATCCATAAGATGACCTGCCCTGTTATAACATGATTGCTAAATATACTCAGAAGCTTTTGGTAAGGCCTCTTGTTAAATGCCTTTTGGAAGTCCAGGTATATAATGTCCACCAGATCACCCTTATCTACACACTTCTTAACTTGTTCAGCTAACTCCAAAAGATTGGTGAGGCAGGACTTCCCTTTGCAGAAGCCGTGCTGATTTTGCCTCAGCAGGCTTTGTTCCGTGATGTGCTTAAAGATTCTATCTTTAATAACGTTTTGTACTAATTTACCTCAGACAGGTGTTAGGTTAACTGGCCTGTAATTCCATGGATCCCCTCTGCACCCCTTTATGGTGGCTTCAGTGAAAGCAGAATCAGGCTGTTAAGTAAATTGCTGTCATGCTTTCTCCCAGAAGGTGGCTGCAGTTTACTTCCAGTCATGCAGTTCTCGTGCAATACACATTTCACCTTAAACTTGTTCTTCAAATAATTCATCGGAGTACCAAAAAGAGAACAAACATAGACATACCTGGCAATAAGAGTATCATACTGGGCACAGTATGTCGGGCATGAGAATTATGCTGTGAAGTTTGCAACCCGCTATTGGGGCTCGTGGGAGGAATAGTTTGTTACATAGATCTGAGCAATTGTTGTTTTTAAGTAACAGCCTTAACTAATTGAGCACTGCTATGAGTTCCTTTTATTGCACTATATTTTTCTCTTTGCATGGAATGGGTACACACAGTAATAACCCTGTGGCTAAGAAACAGAAATCCTATTTATTGCAGAATGAATGGGTTTGCTTTTAAAGTGTTTCGTTAGTTCGGGGTAAAAGCAGGGGAGAGTTGACGCAGTAATGCCTTTCTTCAGAATAACATTTTTTTTGATAAGCCATTAACTCCCAAGCTGTAAAGATGATATCCTTGGACATATTTATTATGAGAACTGTCAAGGGGTCTGATTAACTTAAGGCTTCTCACTGCTTTTCCATCCCAGCTCCCCAAGTATATCACAGAAGCAGGAATAAACCTTGGGAAGGACACCACAGATAAAAGGGCGGTTTGCATAAGGACAAAACCTTATTTCTAAGGGAGTTTTTTTTAACGTGTTCTGAGGGGGAGGCAACTTATACTTTACAAGTAAGCACCAAGAGAGAACATACAAAGGAATAATTGGAGCAGCATCAACTACTAAGGGCACATGAACACATGGAGCTGCCTTATATTGAATTGGACCATTGGTCTATCAAGGTCAGTACTATCTGTGCCAGTAGTAGCTCTCCATGGTCTTTCACATCACCTACTACCTGATCCTTTTAATGAAAGATGCTGGGGAGTGAGCCTTGGAACCTCAGCATACCAAGAAAATACTCTAGCATTGAGCAAGAGCCCATCCCAAGCTACAACCCCTCCCAGAGTGCTCAGCAAGGCCTGTGGAAACTATTACTTCAAATGGACATATATCCTGGGGTGAACCTATGCCAGGATCCAGCCTTCCCTATTCAAGAGGGATTCTACTCTCAGAAGGAGAGACAGGCTTTTACATCATGTCACATCCTGTTTCCGCCCTTCAGAATAGGGATGTTACCAGATACTGTGAACACAGTGGTTGATTAGAAAATCCCACTTTTTTGTCATGGGCTCTCCCTCTTCAGATGAAACTGCCATCATCTTTTTTCCTGACCATAATAATGGAATTCTGTAGAGTTTTGGGGTTGGATCCTATGACTCAATTTTACCAAGCTTTCCTCCAACAGAGAAAGACTTTCTTCAACAGAGGAAGACTTTTCTCCTCAGGAAAAAAAATTCATTTTCACATATCCTTATTTCAGAAGCAATTGTGCTGGGGGGAAGGGTTGTAAGAGGTTACATTGAAAAGGGGAGGCCATAAAAACCCTGTTGTGCTTGCAGAAGTCTTTGTGTCCCCAGCCAATGAAAATGGGGGAGAACAACACAACATATACTAGGTGTGATGCATCTGTAAAGGTGAAAAGCTCCACCTCCCAGTGGGTCTCTCTGTCAGATACTCTGCTTCAGCCACATTTCCGAATGCTAGTTACAGCATTCCCTGATACATTCATATACTTTGCATATGGGTGGACTCTATTTTCTGTACCATGCATGGGGTAAATGGGCCATTTGAATAGTTTGCTTTGAGCAGAAATCAAGATTTGGCATACTATACCAGTGACGTTAGCCAACTGGTTTGTGTTTCTGATAAATTATATTGGTGACCATTACTCCCTCTAAGCTGTGGAGTCTTGTGAGCAAAAAGTCTTCTTTGTGAGCTCCTGGCATTAAAGTTGTGAGTGATTTGGCTACGGCATAAATTAGTTTGTCCTGGAGCCATCCTTTTAGAGCTAACGCAAAATGTGTGAACCGGAGGCTAAGCAATTGTGAACTAGCTTACACTAACTCATCTTAGAGGGAACACTGTTGGTGACCCATTCATCACAAGTCTAGGCTGTCGTAGGGGAAAGCATCTTAACATGAATAGAGCTTCACAACTTATTCAGGAAAGAGCACTTAAGATATTGCACAGATGGTACCTCATGCCTGTAAAACTATCTCATATCTATCCTCAGTCATCACCACTATGTTGGAAACAATGCGAGCAAAAAGCAACATCCTATCATAACTGATGGGAGTGTCCCTACGTGGCCCAATTCTGGAAACAAGTTATTTTCACTATCCATTCTTTAACTGGAATTACTGTACCTTTTGATCCATCACTGATCCTTCTTCACCTTTGGCCATCACATGGTCCACCGGAAAGAAGCAAAGAACTAATTAATATCCTGATAGTAGCAGCCAAGGCTTTGATAGCAAGTAAATGGAAAGAAAACACTCTTCCTTCAATGCAACAGTGGTTGCATAAAGTATGGTATTTTTTCCTGCAAGAAAAAATCTCCCTCTGGGAAAACTCAGAAGACGTTGAAAGTCACCTGTTGAATCCCATTGACAAATGGTATCCAATACTTGAGAAAATGAACCTAGACAAATTTGACTGGGAAAACATAAAAGATCTTAAATACAAGTTCTTAACCTATGGGTTAAATTTCACTTGTTAAAGTCAAGTATCTGTTCACTCTTTTGATTGGCGGTTTCGTGGTTTATTTTATTGTGATCTTCTATAGTTGTGCTTGTGTTAGGATTAGGATCGCTATAAGGCCGATTCCGCACCAGCGGTTGCCCCGGCGTTGTCCCCTGATAAAATCCGCAGCAGAGCAACAGTTCCCCACTTGTTGCCCCGGGTCAGCAGTTGGCCTGAATCTAATTTTTGTTCCCCCCGGATCTTCCGTTTCATGGATTTTCAGGTTTCTTTTTTTGCCTCGGGGTTGAAGTTGGGGCATTCTAGTGGGGAACTTGCAAATCAGGGTTTCTTGCTCCACCCCTTTAACACCCCTCTGCTTCTTTCCCTCCCCTTTCCCAGCTCTCCTCTCCCTTTCCCCTCTCTTTCCCGCCCCGATGCGAGCAGGGTTTTTTTTGTCCCCCCCATCGTTGCCTTACGACACCATGACAACAACAACAACAATGGATCAGTGTTGTGTCAGGATGTCATAATGCAATGATGGGGGGAGACAAAAAACTGCTCACGCCAGGGTGGGAAAGGGAGGGGAAATCATGCTTGGGGACGAGAGGGAAGGGGACGCTAGATTCGGGGCAAGGTGACAAATGTGGAACTCCCTCAACAGAATTGGGCCAATTAGACCCAGGGGAAATGGAGAGCAAACCATTGGTGCGGAATCAGCCTAAGGAAGATAGTATTCACCCCTTCTTATGTACTTGGTGTATTCGTTTTTTTGAATGCACTCTGTTGTACTGTAATGTACTCTACTTTATCAAATAAAATTAATTAAAAAAAAACATGAATAGAGCTGGCCCCTGATTTCCTCTCTTCTTTTATTGGTCATTGTCTTATTTTGTATTCTTGTTACTGTTCCTGCTGCCTGACAGAGAAACAAACTACTCCATTCCTTGGCTGTGTGCTTTCTGGTCCGAGTTATTTAGCTGTACCATCAAAGCAGAGACAAAAGCTGATAATATACATTTGAGAGAGGATTCCATTTCTATCCAATTAGCTCTTTGGAGATGTCCCCATATCAAATAGGATCTGGCCCCAGGATTTTTTCCACTAGCAATTGCAACTCCCACTAGCCAAGGAGATTTCATATGCTGGAGGAAGGCTCATTAACTTGGAGGAAGGCTTCACCCTTAGCAGAACAGAACTTTGGTATGGGGGTTATTTTTTATGTAGTACTTTTTATTTTTAAAAAAGCAGTAATTGTGCCAGGTTAAATATGTTTTGGATGCTCATATTAATGTATAGGGGCCGTGGTGGCTCAGAGGTTAAGACGCTGAGCTGCAGACTGGAAGGTCAGTAGCTCGGCAGTTCAAGACCCTGGTGCCGCATGATTGAGTGAGTTCCTGGCCCCAGCTCCTGCCAACCTAGCAGTTTGAAAGCCAGAAATTGCAAGTAGATAAATAGGTACTGCTTCGGTGGGCAAGTAGCAGTGTTCCATGCACCTCAGCATTTAGTCATGCCGGCCACATGACCACGGACAACGCTGGCTCTTCGGCTTAGAAATGGAGATGAACACCGCCCCCTAGAGTCAGTTTTGACTAGCTTGTGAGCAAGGGAAACCTTTTTATTAATGTATCTCCCCAAGTGTTAGATCTATTTGCTGAGGATCTTCCCTCCACCCCAAGCTTTGTAAAATAGCACTTTATATAACTCTTTAAAGAGGATTCAGTAGGTGGGAGACAACAATACCCCAGTTCCTTGTACTTTGAATGATGACAGTTCTTTTATAGGCTGGTCAAGAGAGACAAAGCAGACGGATGTGACAAATGCTTTGCGTACTAAAATTGGCAACTGCCGTACTAAAGTGTGTGTGTTGGTGGTTTAGGCTATGTGATTAATCCATCACAATTAATTGGGGGGGCACAACATGATGAAAGAAAGGAGCATTTCTTACATATAGCACTTTGAATGCCCCAAAGCATGGTAATATTTCCCATCTTCTCTCTTCCTCCTCCTCCGCCTCCTCCTCTATGTGTCCTTCAGTGCATTCAGCTCTGTAGGAAGTAAGATGCTGTGAGGGGGTGGCTTTTGAAATCCTGTGGAGAAATACTTTATTTCAGCCGCTGAAAGCAGGGAAAGAGCTATAAAGCTCAAAAGACAAATCTTGCTCTATGCTTTTATGGGTTTGATCTTAATGCAGCTCATCACCCATTTATAAAAAGGTTCCATTCCCATTTACCTCTGCATTTCCCCCCAAACAGCACTATCAGGGCATAAAAACAGAGTGGTCCAAAATTATATTAATAAAGTGACCCTCAGTCTTGCAGCAGATCATAAAACAGTTTTTCTGCTAGCAGAACTGAAACAGTGGTTCCACACAGCAGTTACAAGGCAATCCTATGGGCATTTTCCTGGGAACAAGCCCCATTGAGTAGATATAAGTAGATTTCTGAATAGACTTCCTTAGGATTGCTCTTGTTAGTATCAATATATCTATTACTTAACATGTCCAAATCTGTGAACACTTAAATCCAGAGCTTGGAGCCCTGAACAGACCAGACAGATTATTCTACAAGCCTGGAAAAAGACCCAGGTTAAAAAATCTGAAATCTAAAAATAAAATTAAATAACAACACTTTGGAGGGTTAAAACTCCCAATATAATACAAGCAGCACTCATGACTTTGAGAAACAAATGCCCAATCAGTGGCCATTGTTGGATTTGCTAGGCAAACTCAACAGCATTGTCAGTCTTCAAGTCTTGATTTTTGTCAGTAGAAGGCAGAGGAAAGGACCTTTCCAGGGCTGTTTTCAACTTTGAGGGAGGACTAATTAGGGCCAGGCCCACCAACAACTTGCTACCACCCAACTTGCATGACTCACCCGGACCCAGCTTCTTGCTATGATTCAACAGCAGCCACCCCATGAATGCCACAGTGGTGCAGTGGTTAGAGTTTCAGAGTAGGCTCTGTTAGGTTCAGGTTCAAATCCCTCCTCTTCTGTGGAAGCCCATTGGATGACCTTGGGCCAATTACACATTCTCGGACTGACTTAACTCACAGGGTTGTTGTGAGGCTAAAATGGAGGAGAGGAGTATAATGTAAGCTGTTTTGGATCCCCATTGTGGAGAAACATCTTGGGTTAAGGGTGGACTGAAAGTTAAATATGAACAGCCAGCGTGATGCAGCAACAAAAAAAAGGCTAATGCAATCTTGGACTGTATCAACAGAGGCATAACATCTAAATCAGAAGATGTCATAGTCCTGCTGTATACTGCATTGGCCAGGCCACACCTAGAGTACTGTGCGCAGTTCAGGAGGCCTCACTTCAAAAAAGATGTGGACAGAATAGAACGCATGCAGAAAAGAATGATGAGGATGATCGGGGGGCCTGGGGACCAAGCCCTATGAGGAAAGGTTGAGGGACTTGGGAATGTTTAGTCTGTAGATGAGGAGGTTGAGGGGGGACATGATTGCTCTCTCTAAGTATTTGAAGGGCTGTCACTTAGAGGAGGACAGGGAGCTGTTCCTGTTGGCAGCAATGCTCCCTCTAAGCTGCTGAGTCCTGTGAGCAAGAATTCTACTTTGTGAGCTACTGGCATTCAAGTTGTGAGCACGCGAGCTGGCTGCTGCATAAATTAGTCTGCTGTGGAGCCATCCTTCCTGAGCTAAGACAAAAACCTGTGAGCCAGAGGCTTAAACACTGTGAGCTAGCTCACACTAACTCAGTTTAGAGGGAACACTGGTTGGCAGCAGAGGATAGGACTCACAATCATGGGTTGAAATTAAAGGTGGGAAGGTACCAGCTGGATATTAAGAAAAACTTTTTCACAGTCAGAGTTGTGCAACAGTGGAATCAGCTGCCCAGAGAGGTGGTGAGCTCCCCCTCACTGGCAGTCTTTAAGCAGCATCTGGACAAACACTTATCAGGGATACTGTAGGCTAATCTTGCATTGAGCAGGGGGTTAGACTAGATGGCCTGTATGACCCCTTCCAACTCTGTGATTCTATGATTCAGTATGATTGCACTGACATTGAGGAAAGAAATTCATGGCACTATGAGAAGAAACTCCAGAGTTCTCTTAGGTTTTCCAAAAATTAGAGCCATCTGTAATGCACATCCATGGAGTGAACTACTTCTGTTGTTTTTTGTTTTTTAAAAAATGATAGCTTCCCTTTTGAGGACAGTTATGCTGGCTCATTTCATTCTAGAGAAATCAGAATAATTCCATTCCCTCAGTATTTCTGTGGGGATATCTTACTCAGAGAAGCAAAACAGAGTCTACAAGAGGAGCATATTCAGCACATACCAAGAGTAATCAGTTAGCCACTGTAGGACATTCTGTATTCAAAGTACTGTGGAGGCTGGTATGCAACGACTCTCCTGATAGTGGTTGCAATTTATTACTTCTGCCTATGACAGCTCCTTACTCATTGCAAATGATTCTTCTGATTAGTTTGACTAAGGCTCTGAATTTTGCATAGTATCTCTCCACCATCAAACAGATAAAGGCCATATGAATGCTATGAGCAGGGCAATCTTGTGCATGCTGTTTCTAAAAAGTGAGCAAGTGGTCACAAGGCAGATGATAACTGTCATTATGAAAACTACTTTCAAAGTGATTGCTGTAACAGTGGGACATATTTTTGTCTTTTTCAAATATGAGCTAACATAATGACTCGACACATGCTTGGGTTCCCTGCTTGCCCTTTTCCAGCTGCAAGGTATCAGCTAGACTGTTGAAAATGCCTTTCTTCTCCTCCCCAATCTGGGGGAGGGACAGAAAGGCATTTAACCATGCCCCCACCCCTGCACTTCCCCAAGTCTCACCACAATAGTGAAGAAAGGTGATGCTGAAGTGGGCCGAAGAAGCTCAGGCGGGGAAGAGGCAAGCTTCCATGCTGCCCTGTGCTTTCCAAGCCCCCCGCCTAATATGCTAATGAGTTGTGCCACCAGGGGTGTGGCTTAATATGCGAATGAGTTTCTGCTGTTGGGTGTGGCCTGTTATGCTAATGAGTTCCTGCTGGGCTTTTTCTACAAAAAAAGCCCTGAGAAAGAGGGACTAAGATGTATCTCTAAAATGGTTATATTCTGGATCACAGAGAAAGCTGGAATTTGGCACACACATGGCCTGGCATAAGCTGATTACTAAGAAAAAAAAGCTGAAAAACATTTTTTTTTTTGCATTAACAGTCTACATCTGGAGCATGAAGCTTAACTTATCACATGGGTCAGTATTCTGATACTGAGAACAGTAGTGTGATGTTGGACTGTGTGATTTCCATGACCTCTCCAAGCTCTGATCTGAGAAGGGAAGCAATTCCATAGGAATCCATACAGCAACCATAAACTATGTTGGCAGAGTACAAATTCATCAACTAGTGTAAGGTTGGGGGCGTGGCGCCGGGATCGGGGATGGCGGACGCGTAACCGAGAGCTCCTGAACCCGACGATCCTTCCAAGCACGGAGCAAGGTAAAACGCAGCCTATTTAAGTCCCGGGAGAATGCGAGGAGGCGGGGGGAAGAAGGGGACTATGAAAGAGAGAGAGAATTTGACGCGGCAGCAATCCCCAGCCAGAAATCAAGCCACTGACGCAGCAAATCCCGGGCAGAGGCAAGACACAAAGATGGCGTCCGGGGCTGAAATAAAACTAAAGAAAAGCCCTTTGGAAGATCCCATCACCCTGCAAGTGTTGCAACAAACTTTAAAAACAGCTTTACAAACAACAGAAAGATCAATAACTGAGAACCTGACCTTAAAAATGGATGCCTTACTAAAACCAATGGCAGAACAAATAAGTGATTTATCAAAAGCACTGGAAACAACTGCGACCCTAGCAGAGGCTGCAAACCAACTGGGTCAATCAAATGACTTAAAACTACAAGAAATACAAAAGGAAAATCAAGATTTGAAAGAAAAGGTGCTTCTTTTGGAATTATCAGACAAAAAATACAATTTAAAATTTCGTGGATTTCAGGAGGACTCAGAGGAATCTCCCAATCTTTTAAAAATCATGGCAGCCTGGTTAGCAACAGTTCTACAGCTTAATGAAGGCATCTTCCCATCTTTAATAAAGGCTTACAGAATAGGCTCTACTAGAAATACAAATAGAAAATTCCCACGAGATATTTTAGTGACTTTTGCTGATTTAAGACCAAAGATAGAAATACAAAAAATAGCTCGTGAAAAGGGCTATCTACAATACCAGGACCTGCAGATTTTAGTCTTTTCCGATCTCCCCTCTGAGATTTTGCAAGCACGAAAAAAGCTGAAGACGACTACGCAGAAACTAAGGGATGAGAATGTTAATTATCGCTGGACTCCTACTGGAAAACTAATGGTGAGACATCAAGGCAAGACTTTGTATGCATCTGATGAAGAAACAGGTCAACTTTTGCTTCAAAGCCTCAATGTTGAAGAACAGATGGATGTCACAAAAAAATCAACCAAGAGACGACTGCCAATGACTTTAACACCTATTAAAGCTAGCAAGGTTCCAATACGTGGTTCACCTAGCAAATCTGGTTTGTAAATAATATAATGTGTCTGAGAATTGAAAGATATATTGCCTAGCTCTGTTTAAAAAGAAACTGTAAAGCATTTGGAAGGAAAGGGGGAGGGGGAGGGAAAGGTTTATTTGCCCAGGAAGACCTAAAAACCTGGTTTGGTTCAAGTAAGAACTTGGGCCTAAAAGAGAGGTGGTAGTTAAACCCTATCTTTTTGAAAGCAATTTTAATTTTGTCAAGTGAAAGGGGAGGACATAGAGATAATTGTTTTTGAATTGTATAACTTAATTTTAGCAAAGGGAGAGTTATAGGAGTTGGGGTTGCATTAATATTAAGTACAGTTTGAACAAATTTCTAAAGCGTATAATAATAGTTAAGAGTTAATTGTGTAACAAGGGAACGGATAGGGGATTAGACGTTTTAACTAATAGATAAGGTTATTATAATACAATGCACAGTTTTATGTCTTGGAATGTGAGGGGTCTAAATAACAGAATTAAGAGACGCAGAATTACATCCCAAATTCTTAAAATACGACCACATATTGCTTTACTACAAGAAACTCACCTAAAAAGTTCTACTGACCCTGTATTAGCTACAAGTTGGTACTCACAACAATTCCTATCCCCAGGGTCATCAAAAGCAAGAGGAACAGCCATACTTATAGCTAAAAACACCCATTTTGCAGTTACTAGTACTTTAATAGATAAACAGGGTAGATATGTGTTTGTAAAGGGTATGTTGGAAGGCAAACTGACCACAATAGGATCAATTTATGCACCAAATGAGAGTCAAATAAAATTTTTGCAACAAACATTTGAAACATTGAGACAATTCCAAGAGGGGGACGTTATAATTGGGGGAGATTTTAACTATATTTTAAATAATTATGCAGACAAATCAAAATTTAACCAGAAAAAACTTAAAGCAAATCCAAAGCAATCTGAGACTCAATTACAAAGTATAATTAGAAAATTTGGCCTATGTGATGTTTGGAGAGTTCAACATCCAGACACTAGGGACTACACCTATTATTCCCACAGATTCAATACATATACAAGAATTGATTTTATTTTGGTATCATATTCTTTGCTTTCTAATGCAACTAATTCAAACATAGAACTGAAATTGTGGTCAGACCATAACCCAATAACGTGCAATATTGATAAGACAAGAGGCGAAAGAAAAGACACGAAATGGACGTTAAATAAATCCATTTTATTGAATACAGAGATACAGCAACAAATTTCAGAAACTATAAAAACTTTTCTGGAATTTAACAACCCAGAAGACACATCATATCAGAACAATTGGGATGCTTTGAAAGCAGTGGTAAGAGGCCGTTTTATATCCATGGCCGCCTTCCTGAAAAGAGACAGAAAAGAAAATATTAGTACCTTATATAATAATATACAGAAGCTAGAAAAACAACATAAGGAAACAGGACACTTAAAGATTTTAAAGCAGTTAGTTACAGAGAGAAGGTTATTTGAAACTATTTCTACACAGATACTGCAGAAAGATTTACTATATGTAAAACAACGTTATTGGAGGAAAACCCCCAAAACATTGAAAATTCTTTCATGGAAAGTAAAAGAAAAGCAAGCCCGCCGATATATACACGCAATTAAAAAGACTGAGGGCACCTTACACACAGATACAGAAACTATTATTAAGATAATAGAATCTTATTTTGAAAAATTATATACATCAATAAAAATAAACCCAGAGAAGATAGACGAATTTTTTTAAGACCTCCAGAATAGTTAAAAAACTATCAGAACAACATATTCAATTAATGGAAGCCCAAATTACCAAAAAAGAAGTTTTAGAAGCTATTACTCAATCCAAGCCAAACTCCACAGCTGGTCCAGATGGATATCCATTTGAATTTTTTAAACTTTTTAAGTTGGAGTTAGTAGACTCTTTTGTGGCATTATGTAATGAGATTCTCAAGACAGGTATATTACCTAAAACTTGGCAAACATCAGAAATAATCCTAATTCCTAAACCGCAAAAAGACTTGTCCTTACCATCTTCATATCGTCCTATTACATTATTGAATGCTGACTCCAAATTATTTACAAAAATAATAGCAAATAGGTTAAAACAAATTTTACCAGATTACATTAACACTGATCAAACAGGCTTTCTCCCACGCCGGAATATAACTGATAACACCAGAAAATTAATTGATATTCTTAATCATTGTTCAACCAAAAAACTGGAAGCATTATTATTGTCCTTAGACGTGGAAAAAGCTTTTGATAGCATCAATATAACATACTTACAAAAGCTAATAAGGTACATGGGATTTGGTACAAAATTTCAAAATGGTATCCAAGCCCTTTATAAAAGTCCTACAGCTAAGATAAAAATAAATAATAAATACTCGAAGGACATCTATTTACAACGAGGGACACGTCAGGGATGTCCCCTGTCACCTTTATTATTTATTATGTCTATAGAACCATTAGCAGAACTAATCAGGAAAAATGACAGGATAAAAGGTATACAGATAGGTCCGCAAGAGCATAAAATTTCATTATATGCTGATGATATAATAATTTATTTATCTACACCTTCTAGTTCAGTTTCAGAGCTATATACAAATATTCAAGAATTTGGAGAAATTTCAGGACTTAAATTTAGTAAGGAGAAATCTATATTACACCCAATACATATAAAGCACACGGAATTGGAAAAAATGAAAGAACAATATCAGTTTAAAATGCAGGAAAAACCATGGAGGTATTTGGGCATATATATTCCACAACATTTAGAACAGCTATATGAATGTAATTTTGAAAAACTCCATAAAGAAATTAAGGACAAACTGAAGGACTGGAGTATTAAACTCCTAAATTGGGCAGAAAGGGTACAACTAGTTAAAAGCTTCATATTACCTAAATATCTTTTTTTATTTAGAACATTGCCCATAAGGATTACAAACCATACTTTAAAAAAATGGCAATCAGAATTAAACAAATTTTTTTGGAATAACAAAAAAGCAAGGATATACAACAAAACTCTTTTCAGGTCGGCCACCCGGGGAGGGATAGACTTTCCAAATCTTAAAAATTACTACGAAGCATCACAATTAGCTGCCCTTTTTCAAGCTGCAACAGCTAAAATGCCTCCTACCTGGTTAAATATTGAAATGAATGCAATATCCACTACCCCACTATATGATTTATTGTGGAATACAGATTTGAATAAAATAATTAAAAAGGTCTCAAACAATAATTTAATACAGGCTTTAATAATTTGGGCACAACGAAAAAACATATTAGCTCCAGGTATATCAACACAAGCCTCATATATAAACCAAAACTGGTTTGAGCCTGGTCAAACACCAGCTGAATTTTTCACTTTAGTAGAAGCAGGTTTCACTAGAATAGGACATTTCTTAGTTAAAGACAAAATAATAGATAAAGCTATGCTAGAAGGAAAACTCAATAAAAAAATCCATTGGTTTAGATACTTACAGATAAAACATTTATTGGAATCACCACAGTTGAAACTTACACGACAGAGACAGCTGACACCATTGGAGAAAATATTGTTGGAATCTAAGGAACAAGATTCAGGACTAATTACAAAGCTATATAGTATTTTGAATAACGCAGATGAAGAGAAAGAAACATTATATCAAAAACAATGGAATACAGACCTAAATCTTAAACTAACTACAGAAGATTGGGATATAATTTGGAACTCTCCAAGCAGAACCTCAAAAATTGGTCTGATTAATATACAAGCTACCAAAATAATGCTTAGGTGGTATATACCTCCATTAATATCTCATAGGATTAAGAACTCATATTCCCCAAATTGTGCTAAATGTGGTCAGGTAGGTAGCTTTATACATTGTTGGTGGTCGTGTCCAAAGATTCAATCCTTTTGGTTCCAAGTAATTAAAAATATACAGGAAATAACTTCTATAAACTTACCTATGAACCCCGAAACAATATTACTAGAATTGTGGAAGACTCCTAACATACAGCAAAGTAATACAGATAGCATTTCGGTGTTGTTATCCGCAGCAAAAAATCTTATAGCCCTAAAATGGATAGAAAAACAAGCCCCAACAATTAAAAGCTGGCATGAAAAGCTGTGGGAATATTTTATTTTATCAAAATTGTCTTATACTCTATGTAATACCCCTTTGAATCAATACCAGAAAAAAATTGTGTATGTTTGGTTCCCTATAGTAAGTTATCTGGAAAAAGAAAAAGTTATTCCAGGAAACCCTGTTTACCAAAAGTTAATTTATTTTTGAAATAGAGTTGGAATGTACATATTTTGTTGTAATATATGAAACAATCAAGCTGTACTTGAAAGTTATTTGGATGTTAAACTATAAAACCGGAAATAAAATGTTAATAGAGAAAACTAGTGTAAGGTAGACTAACAGACAATGACCAACGGTTTAATTTCTTTGAGATAAATAACTAGGCAAATAAGATAAGCTGTTTTACAAAAGCATTCCCCTAAAATAAGCTGTTTTATGAAAGAGGCAGAGAAGTAGAAAGCTAGGCAAAGCTGTTTCCCTCAAAAATCTGCTACCTGAGACTTCTGCCACCTTGCCTTGTTACCAAGCTGGTTGACTGCTTTATTTTAGGAAAATGTCACACTGTTGAAACTGAGCCAACCATTTCATAGACTGTGGAGGAATGGCATAACAGTCTCCCCTCTACATTCTGACATCTTTTAAATAGCTGGCTTATTATTTTTATTTATTTTATTTTTATTTCAGAGTCCCTCAACTTTTTACAATGCCCTCTCATTCTGAGTCCGGTTAGGCTCTCCTTTACTTTTAAATAGGCATTCCCCACAGCTCACTGGTACATCAGTTTTATGGGGAGTTGAAAGGGTCTGAGTTGGTACATTTGTCATGGTAGAGACAGTGTTCAATTTAGCAAGAGTCATGGGAAGTTTGTAAACCATTATCAGCATCAGAGGTGGAGCAGGCCTTACTGGTGTCATGAACTTGAATCTTGGACTTAGCCTTGGACACTTGCCCTGCAGGGAGAAATATACTGAGTGGCTCAGCTGTGAAGCAAAGATTCTACCATGAGTTCTTCAAGTTCTCCAGTGTAGAGGCAGTGTTCGTTTGTTCTCCCAAAGAAGTTACTCCCAAGGGGTTAATATGTTGCAGCTGCCTGGTCTTGCCTGAAAACTTTGACAGGCCCAGAGTGATTTGCAGTTCAGATGGCATTTTATCAGCTTCTTGAGATAAGGTCAGAGCTTCATCCACTGTGTCAGCCTGTACCTCAAATTCTAGGCCAGGGGAGGGAGGCAATTCATTCAAACTCCTGAAATTTATGGCTGGACAGTTTTTCAGTGAAGGCTCTTGTTGCAAAAATTTCATAACAAGAAAGAAACCTTCACATTTTTAGTAACATTGTGGGGACTGTTGGGTGGTCAAACGTTAGAATGACTCTCGACCCAAACTGTGGGTTTGGCAGCCTTTCAGCCCTCTCAAGGTCAACATAACACATTTCACAGGGTTATTTTTTTGTGGGTGAGGTGCTGGAACTCTCAGAAGGAAGATGAAGTTTTCAGTCTGTACACTAAAAATTCATAAACTTTTAAACATTTTAAAAAGAATTTTGTCAAAGAGGTTCCGGAACTCTGTTCCGGTGCATTCCCCCAGAAAAAAAGCCCTGACATTTCAGAGCATAGGAGTTGGCTCAGAGAATACAGAATAGTTCTTTTATTTGCCCAGCAGCCTAGGTTCAGATGGTTGTGTTATGTGTAATGCAGCTTTGTTGTTTTGCAGCCATTGCATGGAACCTACCATTTCATCTTTTCGGCTATGTCACCTCCCCACATACATCTGAAGTCTCATTTGTTCTTAAGCAGGGAGGCTTAGAGTTTATCATAGAAGTAATTGAAGCTTCTCCCCCTTGCATTTGGCGGGGGGGGGGGGGAGAGAGGATTCAGTACCTTTGCTTTTAAGGCATTGAAGTCATGCCTGAGGCTGTCAAGTTTATCATCAATCCAGTCGTTGGAAAATAGCCATAACAATTTCACCAGTGAGGAGGCAATGGAATTTAAGCAGAGAGTCTTTTTGAGAGTCCTGATCACACTACCCATTCTCAAAAAACTTACCTTCCGACCTTGAGTGGAATGGCTGAGTATCTATCATTCCACTGTCCCCAGTGGGTTTATCCTCGCCTGGATCCAGAGCCTTGTATTTTTTAGAGGAGGATAGATTAGCAAGTTCACTTATTAGTTCTCTCATTAGCAGGTTATCAATACCCAATTGTTTAGTTGATTTTAGTGGGGAGCACGTATCCGAATTCCTTCTCAGTCTTTTTTTCTTCCCCATATTTAGATTCTGTGAGCCATTTCTCTATAAGGCAGGAGCTCCCGGCTTGCCAGTCTCTCACTGCTCTCTCATGAAGCAGCAGCATAGTTTATCATTGTAGCTATAGTATAAATGCAAAATAAATAAATAAATAAATAAATAGCTGGGCAGTCCAACAAGATATAGCGGTAGCAACCCAATTATCCCAAGTAGGCCAAATATTCCAGACAGTCCAGTAATCCAGAGCAGATATAACTTGGTCCAGTAAATACATTTAAAAAGCTAAAACAGCGGAGCAGCTGCATGAGGCTGTTCATCTGTCACCATCTTTCCCTACACCCCCCATGGAGTGATGTGAGAAACATCATAATTGGGCAGAAAGTTCAAGAGCTCCCTCTAACATCTGATCCTATTGCTTGGGACAGCTGCCTCCTTCCCCAGCTTCCTCCTTCTCCTTCTCCTTCCTGGTTAATCCAGCTACAGAATCTGAGTATTTTCAAAGAGGTATTGTTTTATAAAGCCTTGCATTTCTGCTTGGGAGCATTTGAACAAATTAAAAATATATTGCCAAAGACCTAATTATGTATTAGTGAGCAACACAATATTTCCAGAATGGTAAGAAAATGGGATGTTACCTGGTGTTAATGTACTAGAAACACCCATGATGAAAGGAACAATAATTTTCTAAACTTTAATAAAATCCCATTCAGCTATTTAGAGTATCTTATGTGACCCCACCCATATATCCTGCATAGATACCCTCACCCTTACACCACTCCCAGGGTCCCCCAAAGCATTGCTCCTGAGTCTGTGGACAGTCCTAAAAGGAGACACACACATGAACATAGGAGCTTGCATTCTCAGCATTCTAGCACATCCCAATATGGA
Source organism: Lepidodactylus listeri (assembly GCA_029233225.1). NCBI lineage: Eukaryota > Metazoa > Chordata > Lepidosauria > Squamata > Gekkonidae > Lepidodactylus > Lepidodactylus listeri. The sequence goes on from JARCFY010000012.1 coordinate 45,988,672, forward strand.
GATCGTCTTTCTTTGAAAAGCTCCTTTTGTCTCTCTCACATGTAAATCTCCTTTGGCAACATTACTGTGCAAAACACCTACCTCTGTTCTTGATGACTCCTTTCCTGGGTCATACTTCCTTTTAAATGTAAACCTTTTTCTGGGAGGAAGATTTATAGTCCTCTTCCTAGGCTACTCTCTGGGTTACCGAAGACCTATTAACTTTCAAGTATTAGATAGTATCAGCCATCAAAAGTACACACATCCTCCTGGATATACCCACTAGGGTGCCATCACACCTTTTGATCAAAGATGGGAAACCTCTCAGTCCTCTTTTTCCAGACCCATGGTCCTGCCCCTCAGGACACCTTCTCTAATGTATAAAAATGGGTGCCCAGCAACGGCTTAGTGTGTGTCACTCTAGGGCACCTAGTAGAGTAGCTCCCCCAAACCCACAGTTTGGGCCCCCTTTTGCACATGATAAGCTGGTTATTCATGATTTTCTTTCAGAAGACTTCTGCACATCTGGATGGTAGATACCACCTCATAATTCCCTTTATGTCTGTAAGCTCCTCCATTTCTCTGTAGCCTTGTTGCATGTGTCATCTGATTGTTTTGTGTGTATGCTTTGCATTTAATCAGTATTTCCAGTAAAATAACCTTTTTTCAAACTCACTCCCGATCATTTCCAGAGATTTCCTCTTTGAAAACTGACCCTGGTATACACAGGTGTACAATCCCTTCTGTTACACCCATTTTTGCCAACACTGTCTCCTCATTAATTCCCCCACCTAAAAGGAGACAGGCAGTTTGGGTAACACTTATTATAAAAAAGCACAAAACATGCAACAATTTCTATATCCATTTGTTTATCCCTCTGAAGTAAATGACCTATGGGATTCTTTTGGCATAATTTTAGCTATTCACAGAACAATGCAGACCATACTGCTTTGTCAGCTGCAAAAACAAATTATTCTTAAGAACCATTATTTTAAAAAGAATCTTCTAAAAGATTACAGAAGAAATTCCTTGGAAAATTATAAGCAGATAAAGTATTTGTTGGCAGGAAATAATCCTCAGAGGAACAAGATTTTATTAATAGCACTGTAATAAGAAATATGTCCTGACCTGGATAGCCCAGGCTAGTCTGATCTCAGCAGATCTCAGAAGCTAAGCAAGGTTTGCCCTGGCTAATATTTGGATGGGAGATCTCCAAGGAATACCAAGGTTGCGATGCAGAGGCAGGCAATGGCAAACCGCCTCTGAATGTCTCTTGCCTTGAAAATCCTACAAGGTCACAATAAGTCAGCTGTGACTTGACAGTACTTCCCACCACTAATAAGAAATGTGTTGTTGGTACAACTTGAACTGCTTAGCAAAAGGGGTTGTTCTAAGACCCCTGAAGAAGATTGTAATCTGGACACTACTAAAGAAAACTTCTCTGTGGAGTAGATCTTGACCAACTTTAGGCCAGTTTCCAATTTGCTAGGCCTGCTTTTGGGGCAGAGAGGGCCTTAGAACTCTGATTTACAATCTGTGTTTATAAGTAGATAGTAGAGTCCCTACTGGTGTTGCTCAATCTTTCTGCAGCCTTCAATATGGTGGATCACTCACTACTGTTGAAGTACCTCGAGCGTGATGTGAAAAGATTTGTCATTTCCATGTATTCCAAAGGCTGTTGTGGAAAATCTCCCATTGTTTGGGATCTAACTTTGAGGAGTTCTGCAGAATTAGACATTATCCCCCTTCTCTCCATATGTATTATGTATATTTTAATATCTACATTAAATACGATTATCTATAACTTTGTATTTGGGTGTCACCAATATGCTGATAGAGTCCAGCTATGTGTCTATTTGAATAAACCTCCTATACTGCTATCTGTCCAAGGCCAGTGTCATTGCCAAGTGGCTGAGGGACTGAGGGAATGCTGTCAGTAAGGGAATGACAATACTGAGGGAATGCTGTCAGTAATGCTAAGATCCTGTAGAGAATTGCACTTACATCACTGGATGGAATGCAGCTTTGCCTGGCAGAGCTGAATAAGAATGTCATTTTATTGCTGAACTCAGCAAATTTACCAGCAAAGTAGATTATTACCATGAATAAAACAAATGCATTTTCCCATCTACGCTTGACCTGTCAGATAGCTCTGCCCACTCTTAGATTCAACCAGACTGGTCTCTCTGATCCAAGCTGCTGTATCCTTGAGGCTCAGCTACCACAACACAATCTACATTGGGCTACTGTTGAACATAACCCAGAAACCCCAATTAGTTCTAAAAAGTGCAGCTCATCTGTCCAGGTTCATATTGCACAAGTTTGTTACACAGGTTTTTGATGTTTCTGGTTTCATTCCAAGGTGCTTGCAGGGCCAGTGCATCCACAGAGGCAGGATTAGGCAGTTGCCTAGAGCGCCACCTCCAGAGGATGCTGGCCTGCTGTTGAACCTCCCCCCTCCCTCACCAGCCACAAAGGCAAGGACCACTGTTTCTTCTGCGCCCCATGCCCCGCACATGTCTTATCTCCAGGAGCAGGAAGAGGAGCCAGGCGTGGCCCCCCCTGCTGGAGAGGGTTCCTCATCGTGCCCCTTCCTGAGCCAGTCTCCCTCCCCCACCAGTGGCAGCTAAGAGGCAGGCAGCACAGCCAAGCCATGCCCGGCAGCTTCTGGAGTAGGCGTGACCAAGAGCAGGAGACGGTGGTGGCGCTTCAGGCTGGGTGAGCGGAGCTGTGAGTGGGGCCAGGGCTGCCCACCTCCCAACCAAGAGGGGCCCGTGCAGCAGCAGCAGGAAGGAAGAGAAGGGTGATCCTCACCCGCGGTGGCTGGGCTTTCCAGGAAGAGCTGGAGGGAAGGATGTCAGGCAGAGGCCAAAGGCGCCACCAGCCCACACTTGCTCACTCCAGCCCCCAGCTCTCTTGTGCCTTCACAGGTTGGGCCAAGCGAGGCTTCCTGGCAGGGAGCACAAAGGGAGGCTGGAGAGGCATGGGCAGAGCGGCCTGGTGGGGCAGGCTGGCTGGAGGGACCCGCCTCCTGAGCCCACCTTACAAGGGGGGGGCAGGCAAGCAGCAGCAATGGTGGCAACCCTCCTCTCTCCCAGCACCAAATGTGGGCAAGGCAAGAGGCGTGGAGTGGAGGCTGGCAGGACTCAACACGCATTCGGGGGAGGGAAGGTGAGGCACCACGAACATGAGCGCAGGAGGGCCTTGAAAAGAAGGCTTAGCGCCTGCCATTGGTGAGGGGGTATCCAGCGCAGGCCTCCCTCAGCAAGAGTCGCAAGGCTGGGCTGACTCCCCTGGAGGAGGGCTCTGTAGCAATCATGATGAACCCACTCCCCCCCCCCTTTATTGACAGTGGCAGAAATATTCCTCTTTTTTAAAAAGACAGAGAGAGAATGGTTTGAACCAGTAGCAATATTACCATCATGACTCTGTGTGTTTGGCAGAAATAGAAATGGTACTACAAGGATGTAGTAACACCAGTTTAAAAAATATTAAACAGTTACCATAGCAATTAGGTCAAGGTCTATGCTTTCCAGCATGCCATCCTGAGAACATGGATGAACAGTACCACAAAGACTGTCCACAGAACCCCAGAACTTGCCCTTTTATTCCATACAAAACCAAAGATCACAAGAAATCAGCACCTAAGGAAAAAAACAGGGCTACAGTGAGTGGTAGAGCATTTGCTTGGCATGCAGAAGATCCTGCATTCAATCCCAGGCATTTCCAGCTGAAAAAGCACCAGGTAGTAGGTGATGTGACAGACCTCTGCCTGAGACCCTGGAGAGCTGCTGCCAGCCGGAGTGGACAATACTGACTTTGATGGACCCAGGGTCTGATTCAGTATAAAGCAGCTTCAGGTAAAGAATGGGAGAACAGCTAACTGATAACAACCATGTCTGGGAGGACCTGCCATTCTAACTGTGGGTTGGATCCATCCAGCTTTTTCACTTGCCCATGCTCCCTCCCACCAGAGGGCACTTGGGGACTTTTTCAAAAGCTTTTTCAACCAAAGATCTTCAGCTATAGCAATACATCAATTGCCATTTTTTTAAAATGTCTCCCAAAAGCCCTTTGAGCAGACTGACAACCAAAAAGCACAGGGGCAAGAAGAAAAAGAAAAGATTGGATTTATACCCTGCCCTTTCACTTCCGAAGGAGTCTCAGAGCGGCTTGACACGCCGTGAGACAGGTGGGGCTGAGAGAGCTCTCTCAAGAACTGCCCTTGAGAGAACAGCTCTGAAAGAAAAGACTGACCCAAAGTCACACCAGCAGCTGCATGGGGAGGAGTGGAAGACTCAAACCCAGTTCTCCCAAATTAGAGTCCGTGCTCCTAACCACTACAATACAATTTCAAATTTTGTGGTTTTCATTCTTCCTAAAATGCATTTATGTTTGGAAATTGGTGGGCACACTGGGAGGGGAGGGCGCCAGAAGTAGCCTCATCTAGTGTGCAAAAAAAAATTGGCACCACCCCTGGGTGCTTGTGATGTCTTTTAAAGTTCTTCATGACCTGGGTCCCATAAATCCAAAGGACTGCCTTTTCCTGCACAAATCCAAGTGATAGGTTCAATCATCATATCAGTGGTTCCTTCACACATGCCAGACAGGCCTAGCCTAGCAACCAATGAAGGGGGGGCAGCTGTCAGAGATGGCATGATGTCACTTCTAGGGAAAACTCTAGAGTGAACTAATACCATTGCCAGGTTTCCCAGGAGGAGGAGGAGGAAGAAGAAGAATAAGAGGAGGAGGAGGAGGAGGTGATTGGATCTATACCATGCCCTTCACTACCCGAAGGAGTCTCAGAGCGGCTTACAATCTCCTTTCCCTTCCCCTCCCCACAACAGACACCCTGTGAGGTAAGTGGGGCTGAGAGAGCTCTTTCAAGAACTGCTCCTGAGAGAACAGCTCTGAAAGAACTTATGACTGACCCAAGGTCACATTAGCAAATGCATGTGGAGGAGAGGGGAATCAAACCCAGTTCTCCCAGATTAGAGTCCTCACTTCTAACCATTGCACCAAACTGGAAGTGTTATTACTCCTCTCTGAATTGCTGATTCCTGCTGAAGAATGATGTCACTTCCAGGTTTACCCCAGAAGTGATGTTTTGCCATCAGCCAATGGCTGTTTAAGAAAATATTTTCTCCTGTTACAGCTTCAAGTGGTGACAGGAAACAAGGGGGGGGATCCCTGTCAGAGGACTGGCAGCTCTGCTTCTCCTTCTAGTATTCAGAAATATAGTTTCTGAATATGGAGGGTCCATTTAGCTACCATTGATAATAGCAACTGATATACCAGACTTCATGCCAATAGATAATCTTTGTTCTGGGCTGCATACACAGGGCAACTATTCTTCATGTTGCTTTCATTGCAGCTACACATGCAGGGCCCTTTTCAGTCAAATGAAGCGTCTAGTTAACTGAGCAGCAAATTCCCACCTTGCTTCAGCTGTCTTGCAGCTCCCCCCCCCCCTTCCAGGCAATCTAGACAAAAACTGCTGGGGTATGTAAGCTGGGTCCCCACTGAGGAGAAAGGTGGGTCTAATTGAAGCAAATAAATAAATATCTCCGGAATGAGAAGGGCTACATAGTGGGGGAGGGGGGGGGGTGATTTCCAAGCTGGGAATTCAGAAGAAGGAGTAGACTGTGGCAATAGATCATTATAGCATTACTGCACTATAGCACAATAGCAATTACTGATTCCAAAAAAGAACCTCTGATGGAGTAGTGACAGAAAAGGCAGCCATGAGGGGCTTACAGAAGTAAAAGGGTGCTGATGTAGACAAGACTAAAATATGTTACCTTTCTACCCAGGCTGCATGAAAATGTGCTTGAACTTCATTCTTTAAAAAGACTGAAGCAAGGTAGTGGGGTTTTTTTGGGGGGGGGAACTGGAGCAATATGGGAAAACCTGGAAAGTGAACAATTGGAGGATAAAGCCAAGAGGGCACTTTTTAAAAAGTGCTTCAGATTGGAAGCCAAGGCAGGGCACAACATTTCCGTGGAAGAAGCCCCAGCCTTAATTTAATCACTGATGTCTCACTGATTTTACTTTTGGGTAGAACGATCATATTCCTTGGCACATTTGAGCCTGATTGGTCTGTTGTTCCTGTGTTTCCTAATAGGTTTCCAGGACGAGAGCCCAAATGGAGCTTATTTCTAGCAGCTCGGAAAAGATAAGAAGACACACAAAAGGCGACAAATACCATCCCAGTGAGATTATTTCCTCCTGTGCTGCACCTTCCCCCCAAGAGCAGCCCAAAGACTTTGATTTAAACATTTGCAGACTTAATAATTGCCTTCACATTGGACCAATGTCCAATGTCCAATACAGTTATATTATCAAGAACAAGTATTTTAATCTCTTCAGAGCCTGGGATTTTATTTTGGACGGAAAAATGATGAGTCAAGCTAACAAATGAGAGAACATGCTGAACTCAAATACGGCTGTTGCTGCACCAGAGAAATGGCTTACTGTTGACTGGAGAAAATGAGAAACTGCACTAGTATCCTGCTGTATGTACCACAGGCTACTAGTACTGAATCACATAGGAACACTGACAAATCACTTGACTTTTCACATTTATGTCATTATTGCAATATTACAGGAGGCAAAAACAGAAAGACAGGAAGGATTATTCATTCTCAGACTAAAGAGAGCACAGCCTGTTTTGGCCCTAAATTTCTCCATGCCAATTATGTGAAGTGTCAAACAGAGGTGAAACAAGTCATCAGGGCAATTCTAGTGAACAGGGCAGGAGCAGCTCATCTTCCTCACCATGGGAGGTGGTCCCATTTCCAAGTAGAGCTTGAAATAAATGACTAGAAAATCAATGATTTCCTTATAGCCAATAGAAAAAAAACCCAGTCATGTAGCATGCCTGTGTATTTTAGGAACTATGCATATGGATGGGCATGAACCAAGAAAAATGCAGTTTGGTTCATGGTGGACCCTGTTTGTGAACCATGGACTGTCACAAAATTTTAGCCATCTCAAAAACTGGCTTGGTTCATGAGGTGTTAGAATAACCCCTCAGCATATCCGAGGCACCAAAGTCACAGGAGGTCCCTGGCTGACTCTCCTCTACTTGCCCTCCAAGTTTGGTGAGGATTGGATTCATGGGCTTTGAGTTATATTCCCTCAAAGAAGGTTCCCTCAGAAAAGTTCACCTGTCATTTCCCCAGAAAGCAATTTCCTTGGGGTACCCTCTTTGGGGGGGGGGCTAACTTGGACCCTGTAAATCCAGTCCTCACCAAACATGGAGGGCAGGTAGAGGAGAGACAACCAGAAATCCCCTGCGAGTTTAGTGTCTCTAGCATTCATAGATCCATTCTATACACTCCTAAACCTCCTGAACCTATGCCTGCCAAAGTGACCAAGGTTCAGGAGTGTATAGAATGGATCCTGTGCAGCCTAGAGACATCAAAGTCACATAGTCCCCTAAATGCTCCTCTACATGCTCTCAAACTTGTTGCTTTGAGGTTCTGTAAACATTATGACTGAATGGAAATAGTCTGTCTGGAAATGTCTCTGCTCACAAACTGGCACAATCTTCCACAAACACCTTGAAAGTTTGTGCCGGTTGACTTGCCATGAACTTGACTTTGTGAAGCACCAACTGGCCAAAATTCATTACAAACTTTAGTTCAGGAGCCAGTTCATTCTTATCATCATGCATTCTTATCAGTGTGAAAATATACATTGAATAAGAACAGTTGTTTTTAAATTCAGAAGCACTTGCCTACATGTAATAAACATCTTCCTTAAGTTACTCCTTACATCTTTTAAGCATGCTACCATGGGCCACAGTCCTAGTAATCCCAGGAGGGATTTCTTTTTAGGATAGCCTAATTGTGATCATGTTGATGGCAAGCAGGAGAACCTTGGGTCAGCAGGGCTGGGTGGCCAGATTGGAAAAATACTTCTACTTTTACTGGGCACAAGCAGCTTCTGATTTGTTTTTAATCAGAAATTGTCCTCTTTAAAAATAATCTCTAGAAGTTTATATGCAAACTGCCATGTGCTGCTGTTTACCATTAAAAATCTTAGGTAGGATAGTCAGTGCTTCAGGTGGGGCAGTGCCCTCACTAGCCCTACCCTTGGTAGTGAAGTGAATGAAGTAAACCTTTAAGGCCAAACTAGATGTAACGGCACCCATGGGTTCAACCTGTGGCCACCAGTGCCATTGTAGAGAAGCATTTGGCCATTTACAAATGTGGGGCTGTTTCAGCACTTGAAAAGGGGAGGAAACAAGATTGCCTGGTTCTGCCGTGCCACAGGTCCTATCAGGATCAGGCCCTCAACATATTTTAAATAGCCAAATTCTTCTTTAAAATGGCACTGACATCCACAGGTTGGACTTACGGTTGCTGTAACATCTAGTTTAGCCTCTGGAAACCATAAAAGTCAGTGAATTCCGGGACATGTGTCTTGCTGTGTCTCTTGATCTATTAAAAATTAATTAACTGCTACTCAGTCTCCCACCTGTCTCGCCTCTGGTTTTGAATCGCTGTGCAATTAATTTCACAGATAAATGAACAAAAAGAGCTACAAAGAGAAAACGAAAAAAGACCCACCACCACTCCAGGGGTTTGCAGTCAGTTTGAGTGAAATTTAAATCCACTGTGGAGGAAAAGGATGGAATGTATTCAGGTCACCTCAGGCACCCCTGGGTCATAGGACAGTCTCCCTCCTTCTCCTCAAGTGATGTGCTCTGTAGTTCAGTTGCTTCAGTTGATACTCTTTGGGTATCCAAGGACTAGTAAAGGAACTCTGAGATGAGAAACTATTAAACCATCATAACCATTACTATTTTTATTTAGGTTAGGGATATTTCAGAATTTCAGTTCTCTTATATCATTCATAATTTCTTCCATCTGTATAGTAGACTTGGCATAATCTGGCATCCTTTCAAAGTAAATATCCTGTCTGCAATAAAACATCCTGTCTCTGACTGTTCTTTCAATACTGAAAGTGAAACTAGTTAAATACTGTTAAAGCAATACAGTTAAAATAGTCAAACAGCCTCCTTGTCTATTAAAGAACCTGTGAGGACCCACAGGTAAGGGAAATCCATTTTTCCCACTCACCTGAATTTAGCATCAGGCCACTTACCAATCACCTGGCAAGAGGAGTCTTTGATGGCTATTTGACCAATGATGGCTGGAGGCTGTTTTTCAGCCCCAAAAGAATTCCAAAGAGCCTGCCTGCCAGGTCATTGGCAGGGGTTTGGGACTGAAAGCTGCATGATGCACTTCCATTCCCAAGCCACTGCCAAAGACCTCTATCCCACCAAATCCCACTTTCTCTCTTCCTGCTTTGCATTTGTTAGATGAGTCACCCAGTTTCCAGCAATTCCCCATATTTATGGTTTCACACAGCCTCCTTAACCTAGCCATTTGCCTGGTATCCCCCCCCCCCCTTTAAGTTCCCAATGTTTGGCAATTCTCTAGCTACCCAGTTTCCCTGGCAACCTGTCACTTATCTAGCTGGGTTTTTCTCACCCTGTCAGTCATTACCTTTCCCCCCTTTTTGTGTATTATCTTGGGATGCTAGGTTATCCAGGCTCTCTTTGGTGGGTGTTTAAACCCAGTAATTTATTTTTAACTTTATATATTTTTCTGTAAACTTGAGCATTGGCCAGGAAGATATAACTTATCCCTGGGTAGTCTTTGTGGATTTATTTGTATGGTAGAGCCACACATGGGAATTAGACAGACAGTATGAGAAAGGTGTGGGTGGAAATTTGGTCTCATGCTACATTAATTACATAGATTTGGAGAAGGACAAACAGTCATTCTAAAGCTCTAACCCTATCTTTACTGATGAGTAAGAGCTACTTATTTCAAGCTAAATGGACTTACCCCCAAATAAGAACTTTTCTAATGGGAATATTCACTTGTGTTCTGGCATAAACATATTCCTGTTGAATAGCTTAACTACATAAAGGTGAAGTACACTGGCTTAATTGGTTAGTATAAAGACTGTGTCACAGTTAAAAATGTTTTCAATGTGCTCTGTAGGATGGGTCACATAGAAGAAGGGATGATGAGATAGCCAAAGGTTCAGCTTACATTCCGTTCCTCACTCACAAGCAGGGATCCAATACTTCCAGAAGGTGTTCAGCTAGTCACAAACACTTGAGCTTCTTCATCGAGTAACTTTTCACTACAATACAGTGTAATTGGTAGTATTTTATGCTTGAATGCTGTCACATAGCCTGATGGGAGTCTTAGGTCCAATCTGCATTGGTCTTTCCCACAGTTGTGCCAACAATCTCACATCGTCTCACAAATTTCTGTCTGCATCTCATGCCACGTCCAGTCTTCTATTGTTTCATCTCAGCATTGGCTGTCTGCATCATTTTATTGCCATTTAGTGGTGACTCCAAGGTCACTACAGCATCTCACCACCTTATCTGGATTTGGTTTTAAGGTGGCACAATTGCTCCTCCCCACCTTTGAGCCACTGTGAGCAAAAAGCAGACAACTGGAGCCGAATTCCCCCCCCCATCTTTTCTAAGGAGATATGCAAATTGTCACAAATGAAACAAGTTAGCTGAAAATCCAGTCATCTGTGTTTAAAAGCAGCCAGGGAACATTTTTCTGTGATCATATGGGGGGGGGGGGGGTTGGAAGGACGCCCACCCCTGAACCATTTGTTATTTCCTGGGACAGTCCCCAGCACACCCTGCCTGGCAGCCGCCCGGTGTTTTGTGTTTTTTACCCGGCTCGTTCTGTTTTTCCTGCCCTCCCCCTCTGCCAGGTCACCCCCACTTTACTTTTTTCTGCAGGGAGGGATGCGGGTGCCATTTCCTCCTTGCAGTGCAGTTCCCTGCCAGCGCCCCCAGGAGGCTGCTCTTCCCCCCCTCTTGCATGCTCTCCCTAAACAACTTGCATCCTGATGCAGACGGAGGAGAGCTTTATACTGAGCCAAATGGGAAGCCGGCGCCACAGCAGCATGGAACAGCTTTACATAGCAAATGCAGATTGGCCTTAGATTTTCTCTCCCCCACAGACCCTTCTTGCTGCATGCCGCTCAGCAGCCAGTCATGTAGACAGCAAGCAAATCAACCAGTCAGCCAGTGATTATAAACCAATACTGTGTTTTTCATACAAGATGTACCATTCTGCGTCTTCATCTTCTTAATTCATATAGGATCTTGGAAGCAATATAAAGCCATTCCATTCCAATGGAAGCCATTGGAAGCAATATAAAGATTGCTATTCACATTATTTCGTCCTCTGGCAATCCTATGAAGTCTTTGAGGCTTGTTACTCAGCATTATGACAATGTCTGCAATGAAAGTAATCTGTGCAACTTTTACTTCATGGAATTGGCAGAGCATTGTGCTGTGTCTATGTCAGTTGAAATACTTACACTGTGAAGGCTTGCAGGAGCACTATTTTATGCCAGCTGCTTTTTCAATAATGGGAAGTATAGACTTCAGTAAGAGAAATGTCGAATACATCATTAAATATGAAAATCTGGAATGTGCATTCAGTGGTATTCAATCGTCATAGACCTCAGACCCAGATTTAACCCCAGGTAGCAGCATGGGACACACTGAACTGCAAGCACATGAGAGGGAATCACATGACACTACAGTCATGTGATGGGGAGGCTTAAACCTTGCTGCTCCTCTCAGTGGCCATGGAAAGAGAGGCAAGGCATGGCACCCTTGCTCTCTGTGCTTGTGCACTAGCTGCAAGTCCTTCCAAAAGGCAGGGGGAAGAAAGGTGGTTCTACAGAGTTATGCTAAACAGCAGAAACTGGGAAAACAGTTTGCAAGACAAACAGGCCAGAGTGAGAACTGTATTAAAACTAGACCATGAAAAGCTTAGGCAAATGGCACTAAATACGGAGAAACCATAGCAGCATTACAGAACAGTTTCCTGAAAAGAGCGAGTCACTGTTCTTGGAAATGAACAGACGATTCCCTTAAGCCTAGGATTGTGCAATGAGTATAGATGGGAAAGTCTATATGCTTAGAATCTCTGGATCCCTACTCTGCTAGCTGATAATCCAAAGTTCCAGTAATAAGTAATGCAAGACAAAATGTACAAAACTGACAACTGCAAGGAAGCAGGATTTTGAAATTACAACTTTCAATGATCAGAGGAGCTTCTTGAGGCAGCCAATTATTTGCACACTATCTGGGGCAGGCTGTGGGGCTGGCTCCCAAGGGTAAATTATGCAGACTATAAACAACCCAAGAATTATGAAGGTTGTGACATACAGTGGAGGTCTCCAATATAAACTGTACAGGCCCGTATAACACAAGAAGCACAAGAGACAGCATTAAAAAAACCCAAGAGAAAGAAGGGGTGGTGGTGGTGGCAGTCTTGAATCAGGGAATTAGCTAGCTAGCAAGAAGCAACAAGAGAAGTTTTGTAGGTCTGACTATACCTTGAGCAGACAATTCTTTTAGGCAAAAAAAAAAGGAAACCTGAGAACTTGCTCTCTAGATTCAGTAACCTAAAAAAACTACAAAGATCTCATTGATGCAACACAAGTAGCATGCCACAAATGTGCAAGAAGGACTTCCTGAGCACCTGGTTCAGATTGTCATAAGCCAGTCTTGCCCAATGAAAAGGAGACATCCAAAAGCTCAGGGAAGCAAGGCGCAGGCCTTGACATGAATATTGATCAGCGACCCAATGATCTGTGTAGTTGGCTAGAAACTCCTCAAGATGGAATATACACAAATGCAAACGGACACTCAGACACACACAAGCACACATTGCCCCAGAACTCCCCAAGGAACACCCATACTTTTCACTTAGAGTCTTATGCTCTCCCACCACCATCTGCTGGAAATGTCAACAACTCATCTAGGAAACAATGGGATAGCAACAGACTGCAAGGCTGAAACAAGGAGACTGCAGTGCTCATAGAAGAGCCGGGCCTGAGAAAGGATATAAGGGCTCAGTAGATCAAAAAATGTTGGGGAGCAGGATGTATTCTGCCTGGGAACTGTCCTGGGTACTGATAGTGCTGTTATTCTCTGATCCCTTACCCGTATTCTGTGTCTTCTCAGGCTGAATCCTGTTGCATGGCTTCCTCTTGACCTCTGAATCACTTTTTTGCATGAATCCCAAATATGTATTCCCGAGACATGACTTTTACCTGGGTTAATCCCCATTTAAACCTCCAAAGAGAATTTAGAAAACTTATTAAGGGCCAAAAGTTAAAAACTTAAGTAAGTATACAAAAGAGTATTTATTTCAAAGACATAAAAAAACTTCATAGGGGCCCAAATGAAGCCTCACAAAATGTTAAAAGTAACAAATACACAAAAGGACAGTGTATGACCTGACCTGTTTTGGCTCACAAGAGCCTTCTTCAGAGGTCAAACAGTATAAAATACACCAAGCAACAGAGTCTCTGTTATACATGTAATGCAATAAACAATAAATAAAATAGGACCCAAACTGGAATGCTGTGCAGAAAAATAAAAAATGTTATAGATTAATATTTAATAAGTCAATTGAAAATTCCATCTAATGAAATTTTTTACTGTACTCAAATATACTTACTTCCAACATGGAATTGAATGACATACCAAAAGGTTTCTATTTGGAACCACAAATATATCTTGGCCTTGTGTCCGAAGTAGTTACATATACTGGAAATAATACGTACCTGGAAATAAGGATAAAGATAAATTCCAAAATATAACCAATAGTAAAATCTACTAAATAGAAATAGGAGGAATTAAACAAAGAGAAAAATATCTTCCAGTTTAGGTCCTGAGAGTGCAAATAAAGTTGCCTTGTCAGGGACAATGTGCCATCAGTACGGAACAGTGAAGACAGCCAGATATCATGAATTTAAATAGTGTAATAGAGGATGATGCAATGCTGAAGCAGTGTCAGAGGTCACAAAGAGGGGGGGGATTTTTTGGATGGGTATGACATTGCAAAAAAAGACTTAAAGAGATAGTGCCCATATGATGCAATGTTAATATAGCAACGACAATGCAAAAAGATTAGAGGAGCTAACACCCACACATTGTTGCTGTAATTTCGGAGGCATTGATGTTGGGCAACAATATATGCGTATCATTCCTTAAGTCCTTTTGCATTGTCATTGATATATTAGTTTGTGGGTACTATCCCTTTAAGTTCTTTTGTACTGTCATACCTTATAAAAAAAAATTCCCCTTCTGTGACCTCCAACAGTACAGCAACAATGTTTTTAACTTTTGGCCCTTAATAAGTTTTCTAAACTTCCTTTGGAGGTTTATGCTTTGTTGGTTTACATTCCCACCCCCCTTTTTGGTTTAATCTCCATTTAAGCCACATATAAAATACTCTGTCTGCTTCAAGCCTAAGGTGAAATGTTAACCTTTTAAAAAGCATCGTGCAGAATTTTGAATCAATTAAATCAGTATCTAAACGTATGGTTGGTTGAAGAGTGAATCATTCCCTGGTATCATATGAAACGGCAATAAACAAAAGGTAAAGGTTGGAAAGTCAGAAATTGGTTATGAGAAATGGAAACAAGCCATAAACTATACTGATATATGTGATAGTTCAGAAAATCAAGCAACAGGATGAGTAATAAGATCAGATAGATTAATTTGTTTTGATGTGTAATTAATATCATCTAAGCAATATCATCTGTGCCTCACTGTTATATTTAACAGATGTCACAAATGTTGAAAGGGACATCCAATAAAATGAGGGCTGTGATATTAATTATCTGCCAGCCATTTAGGGTTTGAGACATTTCTGTTTTACTCTGAAGGTGTGAAAAGCCACATAGTTGTTAATGTCTATTACCATCATTATACTTTTCATTCCTGATAGAGTGGCCTTGAAGGATGGAAACAGATGCTTAGCAGTAGCCAAGACAACTTTTGTACTTTTGAGCACATTGAATAGAATTTACAGCAGAACGTTCACTGTCCTCTTCTTATGTATCTCTAATCAGAAGAATGCTTAAAACATCACCTCAAAAAAATCTAGTTCTGTAATCAGCTCTTGTTACTGATATTGCCAGGGCTGTCAAGAGCCACCGCAACCAAAGATTTCCTTTGCTACCCTTTCACACCACCTACACCCAATATGAATATTGTATGGGAACAAATTGCATGATGTGAGAGAGCATTTTAATGGTATCAGGGTTAATTTGATTTAGCTTTTGTGTTCAAGTAGTAAGCTATTGTAAGCTGCGCTGAGTCTTGGAAGAACAGGATAGAAACATTTTAAATAAATAAATTAATCACTTGGCCAGCTCCAACGACCCCCTCT
This sequence comes from Lepidodactylus listeri, assembly GCA_029233225.1. NCBI lineage: Eukaryota > Metazoa > Chordata > Lepidosauria > Squamata > Gekkonidae > Lepidodactylus > Lepidodactylus listeri. Next base: position 46,003,908 of record JARCFY010000012.1, read on the forward strand.
GCCCAGTTAACTAAGGCCCCTTGAGTTTTGTCCCGAGTCCCCCACCTCTTGGCAGCTCTGAGTACTGCAACCGGATCTTAAGGTGGCAGAATGCCCATTACCCAAGCAAGCTTAGTCAGAGTACAGTTTGAACTGTATATAGATCTGCACAGTTATAATTTAATTTCCTTACAACTATTTTGAGCAATTGAGGATTTTTGGACTTGGGGGAAGGAATGTTAAATGGAAGAGAAGATGAGACATGTAGAGCTCTGGGAAGCAGCCAATATTGTAGAACCTTGGGAAAGAAGGAACATGCATTTTTTAAAAAAGAAAGAAATAGACATGCTAAAAAGTTTATTTCTCCTGGACCACTGGAAAGTTGACACATTCCCCCCCTTTTTTTACTTTATCCTATACATTTAAGCACACACACATTCTAGGGTTTTCTCTGGAGTGTACTTTTTTTGAACATTGTATTCTCACAGTCTTGTGGAAATGACCAAGCTTATAATTCAAAAATCATGACACCCCCTTTTTTGCATCCCTTCCAGTTAATACTGTGTTTACTTACTTCATCCTGCTTGTGGGTTTCCTAGGGGCAGCTGGTCAGTCACTGTGAGAACAATATGCTGAGTTTGATGAGCCTTTGGTCTGATCCAGCACGGATCTACTTCTGTTCTTGCATTAATACAGCAAACAGTTTTGAAGTTCTTTCTGTCTTAGAAACCAGTACTGGCATCAGGCAAATTTTATGACAGCAATTATACTAGGGAGCAAGAGTACAAAACCAGAAACTCCACCGGGTACAATTAATGTGCAATTTATTTATGTACTTCATTTATAGTCTGCCATCTTATAGACTCAAGGTGCCATGAACCACAGCACACTAGTCCATAAAAAAGTACCAAGGAAGAGGTCACCTAGAATTTCTATATTCTAAAACAAGTCAATTTCTAGTGAGCTAACCAAGAGACTTATACAATCATAGTCACCCCTGAATGGCCATAAATCTATGCAGAAGGTACAATAAAATAAAATCCAGTAATCAAACAAAGTGAAAGGGCATGGAGTGTGGAGGTTACTATAAAATCTGATGATCAAAGGAAGTGAAAGCAGCATGCAATGCAGAGGGAAATTTCTGTTCCAGTGTGGGTTTCGTAAAACAGCAGAGCGAAAAGCCAATGCAGAATCGGCCCTAGTCTTACCCTCAGCCTCTGGAACAGCAGAAGACAAGTTCTTGCATAGTTCTATTTAACAACACTTCATGTATTTGAAGAATTTAAACATATCCCCTTTTCTGTCAGCAAAACCTACCCAGTTCATTTGTACTTTCCACACAGGACTTGTTTTCTAGACCCCTGTCCTCTGAACCTGTTCTAATTTGTGTATATTCTTCTCAAAGTCTGGCACCCAGACCTGGATGCAGTTGCCCCTACTCACTCAGAAGAAGGAGACAGACACTGTGTTGGATTTAAACAAGGGTCACTTTATTAACTATTTATATCCTGTGCAGCAAAGGGAAAAAAATATGGGCATGAGATAAGCAAGGTCAGGGGTCACCCTTGGACCACCTCCCTTGCCCTCCATTGGTCAATGCACCTGCCCCAGGCACAAGCCATCCCTCTGGCTCACGGCCGGCTGGCATAGCAAACTGGCAACCATCCTGAAGCACCACCCCCGAAGCCGTGAAACTTGCAGGGAGGAGCCTAGCCAAGGTGGTACCAAAGGTAGTCCTCATTCCCAGCCTGGGGCAACATAACCCAAAGGCTGTTCCTGGTGGATATTCCAATAGGAATATGCTCTATATTGCTTACCAGATCAGCTTTTCTTTACCTGCACTAAACTGCCAAGTGACCAACCTATTTAACAGAGACTACCCCATCCAATTTTCCCTGATTCCACTGCCAGCAGTGTAAGGTAGGCAAAAACACACACTCCCATACCGGCCAATTATAGGGGGGCAGGATTTCTACCTGCCCCCTAAAAAAGGCAACCAGCAGAGGCCTACACTGCTTACAGGGTGGGAGGGCGGGCTGAGCACAAGGTGAAAGATGAAGGGGGCGGAGCCATGCTTATATCGTTGCTAGCTCCACCCCGATGTCAACAGCAAGATGTGCAGCATCAGCCAGATGCTGTCACCCCCTCCTTCCGGAAGGGCAAAATGACCCCTGCCCTACATCGCCGTCTGGCTTAGAGGGCAGAAGGGAGCCTAATACTCCAGGTTTAACGGCCACAAAATAGAGTGTAACCATTCGTTCTCACAGCTTGGATACTGTGTTTCTCTTAATGCAGGCTGCATCATATTGTGGATTCATATCTGACCTGTGTATAACTGCGATCACAATATCCTTTCCACATGGAGTACTGCCAAGCTACGTATCACCATTTCTGTACCTATATATTTGATTCTTTTTGTCTAAACAAAGATTGCACTTGTCAAAAACAACACTTTGAGCAGTGATCAGAATACAAGTGTGAGCCTGTGCTGATTGAAGTGTAATGTTCTGAGAGATCTACCCACATCAACAACTTGGCAGCTCTGTTCCGAACAAGCTGCTGTTTCCCAGCACACTTCAGAAACAGCCTAATAGGAGAAAATGTTGCAAAAACCAAATCTGGATATCACCATTCATCAGGAACTGTGGTCAGGTTTCTCCTGTCTAGGAAGAAGTGCAGGTGGTGTATCAGTCAAAGCAAGTAAAAGGCATTCCTGGCCACAGCTGTCAGCTGGGCATCCAACACCAAGAGCATCTCCCAAGAGGCAGGACTAATTCTGAAAGAGGAGTGCAGCTCCATCTAGTACAGGCAGTCCTTCCTCTCCAAAGTCAAGTAGATTAGCAACCAATACGATCTCCATTTTATACAGATTAATTTGAGTTCATTTATTTAAAATATTTTATATCCCATCTTTCTTGATTAAACTCTGGATGGGTTGGCTATTAATATGCCAACCAATTAGATTAAGCTAGTTTGCTTGCCCCCAGTCCAATCCATCTCTGATCTTTAGGGCTTCTCATCACATGACCTAAACTGGATTTGATAGAAAAGAGAAACAAATCAGTGTGTCATAAGCATTATGGTATATTTATTGTTTACACTAGGAATAAGGCCCACTGTGGAAATAAATACAACGGGCTGTAGAAAGAGGCTCTGGGAGAGTGCCCTGGCCTTGGGCACTCAGTGTCAATTTGCTGTGGCGACCTCAGCAGGGTATAATGACACAGAGTCCACCTTTTTCTCCAGGGGAAGATCTCTACCATCTGAAGAGCAGTTGTAATTCAGTGTGATCCCCATCCCTCCCCTGGAGATTGGCAAAAATGGTTCCCCATGAGGGAACGGGTGGTTTGAAGGGTGGAGTCTATGACATTGAACCTGTCTGAGGTCCCACCCTGCTGAAACCTCACCCTCTCCAGGGTCCACCCCTCAAATCTCTAGGAATTTCCCAACCTGGAGATGGCAACCCTACCTCCCAGCCAACTGTCAATGTATTGTTATCTGCCCCCTGGCTTCAGCTTTCTACCTCCTCCCCCCTCCCTCCTAGAGAACAGTTGTAATTCTGAGTGATCTCCAGTCCCCACCTGGAGATTGGCAACAATGGTTCCCCATGAGGAACTCGCTGGCTTGGAGGGTGGAGTCTATGGCATTGTACCTGTCTGAGGTCCCACCCCTCCTTAAACCTCACCGTCTCCAGGCTCCATCCTTCAAATCTCCAGGAATTTTCCACCTGAAGTTGGCAACCCTATCTCCTTCCCAGCCAACATCAACCTCACTCTTCAACTTTCCATCTCCCCACCCCTGCAGCCTCCACTGTGCTCTGAAGCCTTGACTGCTATGTCACATTGGCTGTCATAAGGGGTCCATCTCAGCAGGGTATAAGGACATAGAGTCCACCATTTTCTCCAGGGGAACTGATCGCTGCCCTCTGGAGAGCACTTGTAATTCAGAGTTATCTCCAGCCCTCGCCTGGAGATTGACAACCATACTTCCCCTGGTGGAAAAGTAGTTTTTCTCTGCAGTGGGGACTGAAGCAGCTGACATCATTCTCCTCTCCCCCTTTTGACTTGCACAATAACCCTGTGAAGTAGGTTAGGCTTAAAGTCTGTGACTGGCCCAAAATTACCCACTCAGCAAGAACCAGGGTCTAGCACAGGGCTGGCCAACCTTGCTTAACATAAGAGCCACATAGAATAAACGTAAGAGCCACATAGAAATGTCTGAGAGCCGCAAGACAGGAACAAATATCACACACACGTTTTTATTTTTAAAAATATGCAAATTTGCTTTTTATTAACGTTAAATGGGACTGCCAAAAATAAAAACAAACGAGGAAAACCAGTTATAAGAAAGAGAGAGAGAGAAACTAGGAAAGCAAATAGATGGGAGGGAGGGAGGGAGGGAGGGAAGGAAGGAAGGAAGGAAGGAAGGAAGGAAGGAAGGAAGGAAGGAAGGAAGGAAGGGAGAAAGAGAGAAAAAGCATGCCTCCCCTTTGCTTCCCCAGCCGCCCTACCAGGAGCCGCACAATATGTGTGAAAGAGCCGCATGTGGCTCCCGAGCCACAGGTTGGCCACCCCTGGTCTAGCAGATCCTGCTCTGAAGTGCTTACTGCTATGCCTAGGGTACCCAACCTCCAGGTGGAGCCTGAAGATCACCAGGTATCACAATTGAACTCCAGACAACAGATCCCCCCCCCCCGGAGATAATGACTGCTTTGAAGGGTGGCCTCTATGGCATTCTGTTCAGCTGGCCCCAATGAGTTTTCTCCCAGAGCCCAACATAGGTGTGGAAAGGGGCTTTCAGAGAAGCAAGCTTGGTTGCCTAGCAACAGTCACTGAGGGGAAACTTGCCGGCTCTGATGATGGAATAGGATTCCCAACCTCCAGGTGGGACCTGGGGATTTCCCGCTTTTACAATGGATCTCCAGCAGACAGAGATTAGTTCCCCTGGAGAAAATGGCTGCTTTGGAGGGTGGACTCTATGGCATTGTACCATGCTGAGGCCCCTCCCCTTCCCTAACCCCACCCTCTCCTGGATCCACCCCCAAAGTCTCCAGGGATTTTCCAACCCAGACCTGGCAACCCTATGATGGAAATACCTGAAGATTTGGGAGGTGGAGCCTGTGGAGGGCAGCATTTTTTTGAGGGGGGATGGAAGGAATCAGCAGGGTATAATGCCATAGGGTCTACCCTCCAAAGCAGCCATTTTCTCTGTCATCTGGAGATCTATTGTAACAGCGGGAGATCTCCAGGTCCTACCTGGAGATTGACAACCCTAGGGGGAAAGTCAGCCACAGCAAGGGGTTGAAGAGAATGGTTTGATGGTCGCTGGCCCACCTCATTAGCTAGCCAGCCATGGTGGAGCTAAGCAGGAGAGACAGCCTGAGGAATTTCACCCAGCCAATATGTTCCGTTTCAGGAACTCTTCAGTTATGGTTTCTTTCAGGCATTTCACACAGAACCGTATTAGTACCGGTTCCCTAATGGAACATATTGGCCCTTTCACACAGAAACATGCCTCTCCCACTGGGGAAGCATTCCTGAGCCGGTTTACCTTGAAACCTCCTCCCAAGCGTTCTTCCATTCTTGTACTGGTCCTGAAGCGCTATGAGGTGCTGTGTGAAATGGTCCCCCGTTTCACAGTTTATTCTGACAGTTTATTCTGGGCACGCTGGCAGTGTGCTGGGAAGGGGGGTCCATTGTCTTTTCACTGACAGAAGCAGGCCACTGAGGGGACAGTTAGACCCCCCCTGGCAGTGGGCAGAGGAGAAGAGTGGACCCAGCACCCAGTCGGTCCTTCCCCTTCGCTGGCTCCCTCCAGACTGAGGCAGGGACGCTGGCCGGTGGCTCTGTGGGCAGGACTGAGGCAAAGCAGTGAGAGAATGCAGCCAGTGGCCAGGGACCCCCTTTTGAGTGGCAGTCCTTCCAGCCAACTGATTTTGGCACCCCATGGAATCTTGCCACTTGAAAATGGCTTTATTATATAGGAAAAATTACAATGGAACAATTTGCTTCTCTCCTAATATTTGTGTGAGTTGGTTTAGTCTTATGGAGACTGCTTTGTTAGCATTCAGTCTCTGCTTTGTTAGCAGTCAGACCACTCCTCCTGCAGAGGGGCGGTTTGTAGTCTAGAGAGTCAGAAATACCCCTTTTAATATCACCCCAATATTGTATATAGAGGACACTGTGTGGAACAAAAGTGAACAAAATGGATGCCGGACAGGCAGTAACGTGGGAGAATAGTTTTCAAGGTGTGAGTCAGAGTGGCTGGCTGGCTACGTTCCCCTCCTTACCCTAAAGAGATGCCAGGACTTACCCAGGACTAATCCTATCAACACCTATCTCCATTTCCCCTACATCCACTTACCTTGATAGGGCGACAGTTAAGCAACACTGAAGCCTATTCACCTTACCTATTAGTGCTTCCCATCCAGTGCTTGTAGGGTCAACAAACCTCTCCCAGTAAACCCACCATGTCATTGTTTTTTTGGGTATCACATCAACTCTGCCTGAAGGTATGTTTTGCCCTATAATTGCCATGCTGCTAGCCTAGCAGTGTGTGTGTATGTGTGTTGTGCGACCACATACACACATACCCTTTGTGGGTTTCCTTTTCTCTCCTGCACAGAACAAAACATTGGCCATTTTGCTCTTCAACTTGCTGTTTCTGTGGACATCTTCAAGACTGGTAATTATTGCCCTTCCCCAAAAAAGCATCCCCCCCCCTCCGCTCCTCCCTGATTTCCTTTTAATTAGCTCTTGTATGTGTTTTTGGTTATGTGTGTATGCATTTCTGTCCATTTCCATTTCATTTTAATAAAAAACCTTTCCAGTTAAACATCTGCCTGGTTTATTTGAGAGTTCTCTTAAGGGGAAAATCCTGGAATACATAGGTGGAGATTCCCAGTTACTGCCTCCTGCTCTGTCTCCTTAAAGCTAATTCCCCCAACTAATTAGGAGACTGCCCCTTTGGGTAACAGCTTGGTTAGTTCTGTTTGTTAGCTGGAAGTACAGACTGCATGAGCTCCCTCGTTTTGAAATCAGTTGCGTCCATTCCTGGATGTTTTGTTTGTTTGTTTGTTTCATTAGACTTATATCCTGCCCTCCTCACGTTGTAGGCTCAGGACGGGTACCAACACATATCTGCAATTAATGCAGATTTACAAATTAACAACATACTGTAATAATTCATTATGATCAATAAAATCATCAGCATTTAAAATAACACACCTCAACAGCTGATAGTGTGGTCCCAATCCGGCTTCTAGGATCTGTGGTTACTGGAGGGGAGGCCAAATCAAAGTGGATGCCCACTGCCTCAACTAAAGGCCCAGTAGAAGAGCTCCTAGTTGGCCTAGTTGAGGCAAGTCAGACATCCCTAGGGCCAGGGACTACCAGGAGGTGCTGGTTCATAGAACAGTGTTCTACGGGGCTCATATGGGAAGAGGAGGTCTTGAATTTATGCTAATAAATTGAACATACTTGTCTCTGATGTATGAACCTAAGAGCCGGAACCTGAGTGAGACCCTATACTTGACCTACAAGTAAAAAGGAACATTACAAGTATATTGATTATGACATAAAAGTTCAGATCTCTGAAGAACTGCACCAAGTCATTTTATGAAAATGTTAAACATCATGGGGAGCAAGACTCAACCCTATGGTACTCTGCATGTGATAGCCCACATGCCTTGGGACTGAAGCAGATTTTCCCCCTCTCTGTCTTCCGAAATCCAGGAAAGAATGAAGCCCCCCAAAACAATGTCAGTCCAACAAATTGATCCTGAAGACTACCATGGCCTGGTATTATGGAAAGCAGTGATGACATGACTGAGATCCAGACTGTATCAGTCTAATTGCTTAGATATTTGAGATTTAGCAGATTATCACTGTTTTCTTCCATCACTTATTTAAAAATTCTGCTTTACAAATATAGGCATGGATCCAATTTAAAATATTATGCAGGCAAGAAAGAAGCATTTGCCTAGGTGGCATTACACATGCCCAGAATATCTTTTAAACCAGATCCTCAGCAACCACGTATGCAATGTTACCATGCCAGCACAGGACTCACTCAGGCTGGAGATCCTTGATGTGCTATTAGGACTCATATAGCAGCTGTTTTAAAGAAGAAGCCAGGCATGTCCAGTGCTGCATAAGTTCATTTTTCTTGCCAGCATGCATCACATTTTAATCAGTCCTCAAATAAAGGTTGCTCAGGCAAAACTAAAAGTGAATCTATAGCTCTCTCAACATGTACTAGGAGAATTCTGTGGCACGGCTTTGTGTCACAATTTTCCTTCCTTTTTGACACATGAAATAAGCCCCATTTCATGGGTAACTGCATGTGACAAATCATGATGTAAGTAGACAGATGATGGTGCTTTTTATACTTGCGGTTATCACAGGACTATGCTGTGCATGAAAAGACATATATGTGACTTTCCATTAAAATGCTTTGATTTCTTGTGTCACATTTGAAGATCAGAACATATGAAAGAGTAACCAGTGTTGTGTGAAATATTGTGGATTGAAAACTGCATAAGTCTGTCAAACTCTGTTTGCAAGGAGTTTTGCCTGACAAAGTAGGTTGCTAAGCAACCTCAACCCTGGACCAGCCATTTACGAATGACCTTGGAAAATAAGAATCATTAAAGTTAGGGAGTATTCCCAAAATCCCTCTCTTTTTTTCAGATTAATTAATCCAGAATACTTCATTATGGTCACTAACTCTGGATATGTCTATACTGAATGTATTTTTTCCGAGGGCAGTTATATCTCTCAGGTACACCTGTGCTTACAATTTGCTTCAGTTTCAGAAAGAAGACGTTCAGTGGAGGCTACAAGCTCTGTGTTCCTGGCTGAAAGACGAAGATTAGACTGAAGGGGGAGGGATTGGGGAGAAAATGTTAAAATACTTAAAACGCAACTATGAAATGATGTTACTGTGTATCTAACCTAGCAAATAAAAATATTTTTTTAAAAAACCAATTTGCTTCAGTTTGTCTGCATCTTAGTAGTCCTTTATAGCATTATCTATGTTACTCCTGTTTGGTGAATGCATAATCATTCTGAAGACAATGCTAGAATGATATAGTTTATTCCCTGGATGAGGCATAGGAGAGGAAAAGACTAACGGCTCCCTGTGCCTAGGAATGAAATAATGGGCATCTCAATACTGAGGATCCATAGTCCTAGCCTGTGCCACTGTGGATGAAACTTTTTAAAATCCTAGTTCTGTGGTCCTGAGCACAGTATTAATTTATTTACTTATGATCTCTCTCACTTAAGAAGAACTATTAGTTTTTCATACAAACACAACTTTCCTTATTATATAATTCTGTTTTCGGGTGGCAACATTCTAAGCGTGCCAAAATCAGTTGGCTGCCTGAACTGCCCCTCAGAAGGTGTCCCTGTGCATTGGCTGCATTGCCTGCATCCTGCCCACAGCAACAAGTCTCCACCAGAATTTCCCTCAGATTACACCAGCTCTCTGAGACGGAGACTTTGCTCTGCCACTGCCCAGCCCACCGCAGGTAGATGCTGCTGCCCAGCACCCCACCGGCGACTAGCGCTTGGTGGGCGGGTTGGAGGCAGGGAGCCACAGCGCTTGCTGGCCAAGCCCAGGGGGGGGAGAAGCCCTGGGAAAGCATTTCAATGTTTCCCTGCACACTCCCAGCTATGTATTAGTGAGTAAGGCAAATTACAAATAAAATACATATCACATCATATCTTGTCAAGATACAGTGAGATAAGAAACCTGTTGTATAACCTATGTACCAGTGAATCAGGCAGATTAAAAATGAAATACATATCACATCACATATTGTCAAGCCACAGTGAGATAAGAAGAAATACTCACAAGAGGTCATAAACACCTATATCCAAACTACTATAATATCACAACTAAACTGAGCCCAGTTTGTCTACCAAACTTTAAGATAACCTTGCATACCTAAGACTAATTATATAAGATTATTTGCTTTTCCCAGCCACCTTCTACTTCACAATCAATCCAGCCATTACCGTGTCATACAAAAATTGCACTGCTGAAAACATCAAACTGAGTACCTAGTTCTCTGTTCCAAACAAATGAAGAAGGGAATCCAAGAATCAAAGATACCTCTCAATTAACTATCCAGAGAAAAAGTAGAGTCCAGTGTAAAAATTGTGCTTACACTATTTGCCACTTGTGCTGAGTCAGATTTATTGTATCATCACTTGCATTTCCACTTGCACAAAATCTTGTATAACAAATTTCTGGGCATTATATATAGGAAGGGATGTTCTTGGTTGCACAAGATCTGAGCCAGCAGAACTGCAGTCCATTCCTGTTTCCACTTGCACATGGCTGGATGCAAGCCGTAGTGTTCAAGAGGATTTATAATAACAAAATCACATAAAGAAATTTGATAATAAAACACTACATAACATAATACTGTCTAGAACAGGCATATGGAGTGAAAAATAACACGAAAAAAACCTGATCATCCATATTTAATCCAGCTAAACACCTGGAAAAGAAAGATTTTTAATTTGATTTGGAAGGCTAATTTCACCAGCCTCACCCCTCAGGTGACATTAAAGGATGGTGCTCTTACTGATGCAACTGGCCATTCACACTTATGCACAGAAAGGCCAGGATTTCTGCTCAGATATAAAAACTGGCAAATACAGCAGAGCAACCTTAAAACACAAAAACTATGGCAAGACAGAGCACAGTGCATGAAATCAGAGATTCCCATCTTTAAAGGAAACTAACCAGTAGGAGCTATCACCTGACTATTTTAGGCATGTGAAAGCTACAAGTACCCAAAGTCAACTCCTTCCCAAGCCCCAATCAGAAAAACCCTGAGCTCATTCACAGAAACAGAGTCCATCAAGGTGGTGCTAACAAATATGGGGAACAAAACAATGGCCCATAGACTGGAACAATAAATTAATATTCCACTAATATTCCAATAAATTAATATTACACAATAAAATTAATATTCCAAAGACTGCATCAACTATCGGACCATCACATTAACTTTTCTTGCAAGTAAAGTGATGGTCTAAATCTTACAGCAAAGACTATTACCATATATGGAACAAGAAATGCCAGTTGTTCAAGCTGGACTCAGAAAAGGAAAAGGCACTAAAAATTATATTGCAAATTTATGTTGGTTATTGGAGCACACAAGAGAATTTCAGCTTGTGTTTCATAGATTACAGCAAAGCTGTTGACTGTGGGGATCATAAAAAGCGATGGTTGGTTTTAAAAGAAATGGGTGTACCACAAGAGGCTACTATTAGAGCAGAATATGAAGAATCAGAATGGTTTCCAATTGGCAAAGTATGTGTTTTATCTCCCTATCTCTTCAAACTATACACAGAACATATCATAAAGAAAACTGGATTAGATTCAGATGAAGGTTGAGTGAAAACTGATGGAAGGAACATTAACAATTTGAGATATGCAGATGACATCACATTATTGGCAGAAAACAGTGAAGACTTGAAATGACTACTGGGGAAGGTAAAAGCAGAAGGTGCAAAAGCAGGATTACACTTGAATGTCAAGAAGACAAAAGTAATGATTGCTGGGGAATTATACAACTTTAAGTTTGACAATGTGGAAATTTGAAATTGTTCAAGATTTTCTATTCCTTAGCTCCATCATCAACCAAAAGGGAAACTGCAACCAAGAAATCAGAAAGAGATTGAAAGTAGGAATGGCAACAATGGAGCTAGAAAAGATTCTTAAGTGTAAGGATGTGTTGCTGCCAACCAAGATAAAGTTAATTCACGCCACAGTATTCCCAATTACTATGTATGGGTATGAAAATTGTACAGTGAAGAAAACTGACAGGAAGAAAGTAGTTTGTGTTGGAGGAAAGTTTTATGGATATTGTGGACTTCCAAAAAGACAAATAAGTGTGCTCTAGATCAAATCAAGTCTGAACTCTCCCTACAAGTTAAAATGACTAAACTGAGGCTTTCATACTTTGGTCACATGAGAAGACAAGAGTCACTGGAAAAGACAATAGTGCTAGGAAAAGTTGAAGGCATGAGATGGATTATCAAGGAAGCCATGACCCTCGGTTTGCATGACCTGAGCAAGGCTGTTAATAATAGGACATTTTGGAGGATATTAATTTATACAGTTGCCATGAGTCAGACGTGACTTCATGGCACTTCACACACACACACACACACACACTCTCTCTCTTTGGCCACACTAGCTAAGTGGCAGATTTAAAGCTGTATCAATGTGGAAAGGAAAAAAACAAAGCATACACAAGGGGTACCTTCTGATTAAGACCTCTCACATGAAGCATTTGATTGTATTCATTCATTTGCAAGACATTTACTTATGCAAATAAAGGAAGAGAATTCAGACTTGTGGCACACCTTATGCATGATGGGAAAGATCTACAATTCCATGGAATGAGAAAAATGACTATCTAGTATGTACAGACTGTTAAAAAAGATAAACATTTTAGTGTTTCTTGTTTAAATGGTAGCAAGCCAAATTTTCTGTCTTGCTAAATCCAGAACCTGGTTTCAGTTGCATTAGATGATTCCTGTAGTCAAATCTATGGTATGAAAGACAACTGTCTCATCATGGAGTTTTTGAGGTAAGAGTTAGTCAGAAGTGGATTACCATTGCCTTCTTTTGCACAATACTAACCAGGGTTAGCTGTAGTGTCACTGCTGTTGTCTAGATCCTTGCCAGTGTCACCTTCCCAGAGGCTACTCTTCAAGGATTCATCTGCCCCCATCACCATTGGAACTGATGGATAAACTCAGTAAAGGAACACATGGTGCTCAGTCTGCAAGATATAAGCAAGGATGCTAACAACAGGACATTTTGGAGGATGCTAACTCTTAGGGGTGCCATAAGTTGGAAGCAACCTGATGGCACTTACACACACACACACACACACACCAAAAAACCCACAATTATAGCCATGTCATTCATTCATGTGCAAAAGAGCTTCTGGAAGCGGAGAGTTCTAACACAATATTTGCCACTGGGTATTTGTTATCAGTTTTGTTTTGTTTGATTTTTGTGCTCAGCTTGGAAACATTATTTGTGAATGATCCCCTATTATTTACTTATTTGTCTGTCTGGTGTTCTTGTGGTTGTTTCCATGATTGCATCTACTTAACTATTCCTGGGGCAAGTACATAAATTTTAGAATGGTATCCATTGGAGACAGGGGTTGGGTGGGAGGGGAAAAGGAGGAGATAAAAAACACTCTAGACTAGCAATGTCAGGTTTGCAGGCTGGTCTACAGTGTTTCATAAGGATGTAGAGTTTGAGGTGGGTAGCTAAAACAGGAGCCAATGAAACTTCAGTACCACTAGGTAGCAAACTTTGATATGACTAGGCAAATTATAGCTCACTAGGAGTAAGATCCATTGTGGGAAGAAATATAACAGGCTCTAGAAAGAGGCTACAGGTAACTGTCCTAGCTGTGGTTGGTGGGGCAGTGGAGGGAAGGGGAAAATAGAAGGAGGCAAGCCATGTTTATTTCCTTCTGTTTAACTATAAGGCAGGGCTGTTTCAAGTCATTTTGCTGCCCCAAGTGGGTAGTATGGGAGGATAGCCTCATGGTAACAGGTATGGTTCACTCCACCCCTGACTTATGTTGATTTGGGGCCATGCAGTGGCAACTAAGGTAGAAAAGCACCTCCTCCTATGCCATGTTTTCTGAGTTCCAAGGGTCTGGAAAGCAGTTTCATAGCTGGTTACAGGGTTGCCAATTCTGGGTTGGGAAATACCTGGAGATTTGAGGGGTAGAGCCTGGGGGGGGGGCAGGGTTTGAGGTGGGGAGGGACTTCAGCAGGGTAAAATGCCATAGAGACCACTGCCCAAAGCAGCCATTTTTTCCAGGAGAACAGATCTTGGAGATCTCCAGGTGCTGCCTGGAGGTTGGCCGTACTAAGTGGAGGGTCAGGTTTGTTGAAGGACTTCAGTGAGGTATAATACCATAGAGCTCACCCTCCAAAGCAATCATTTTCTCCATGGGGACTGATCTCTGTAATGTGGAGATCAATTGTAATTCTGAGGGATGTTCTGGCCTTCCCTTTCCTCCCAACCCCTTTCCATTCCAAAGCTGCTTCCCATTTAACACTTCTAACTGATTAACAGTTTAACTGACTCCCTGATAATGCCCCACAGCTCTGGGACTCCCAACTTGGGAGTTGTAGTTGTAATTCCATTTGCTATGGTTGCCATAAGGCTAACTGAGAACTACAACTACCAAGGTGCAATGCATCAAAAGTGGGGTTGTTAGAATGGAGAAGCCAGTGGGACAATAGGACACTAAGGCCGCTTCCTCAGTGGCCAATAGGAGAGTAGGTGAGTAGTCGCCAGCATGGCTTGCCATATATATAGGCAATAGTGTCATTTTTAGCCATTGAGAGAAAGAGTTAAGCCACACTATCACAACCAGAAGAAATGTGGTGGGGTGAAATGGAGAGAAGTTAATCCTTTGATCCATCTGTTCCTGGGAGCTCAGGGGCAGGGTCCAGAGCAACAGCCCTCTCCAGGATTTCCTTTTTCTCAGTCAGTTCTTCAGAAGAGCCTCAGTAAAGCAAAGGAGAGGAATTAACATCACCCAGCTCCCTAGCTTATCCCCAGTCCTCCTCACATATGCCTAGGGATGGATCTGCCCTTTCCTCAGCCTTCCTTTAAAAGACACTCCTGCTCCCTGGACTCCTCCACTCCTCTTTCTAGAAAGGAGGGACCTTCCTGATTGACAGGCCTTTGGCCCATTGGGATGCTGGTTGAGGATTCTTCCTCCTGGGTCCCCCCTCCCCAGCCTCTTCAAAGGGCGTCATCCCCTGTCCGCAGTGCTTCTCCTCCTGGCCTGTTGTAGGTTGTAGGTTGTAGGCTGGAGTCTGGCTTGCTGTTGGCTGAGATGGCCTCAACAGCCCTCTTTCTCTGTCCCGCCATCCTACTTTCCCTCCCAGTAGCATCCTCTGTTGACAGTGGGCTCAGCAGCTGGAATTTGAACTGCACCCCTGCTGACAGCTCCATCCACTGCAGTTCCTGCACTTCCAGCTCCAGCCACCTCCCCAACATCCCCGTGGACCTCACCTGCCTCCTTCCTGGCTCTGTACCTTGCTGCTGCCGTTTGCTTTCCTTGGCAGGGCAGGGAGGGTTACGGTCTATTCTGCCCGAGGAGGTAAGTGCCGGGGGAGTTTGCACATTTGCACCTACCAAGGATAGGAAAAATCTTTCCAGACATTTTAGCACTTTAGTAGAAAGGCTGCAAAGGATGGCAAACCTGGGAAATCACCCATACATGCATTTATTTATTTATATCCTGCTTTTCTTTGCAGTCAGAACTCAAAGATGCTTAGAATTTCATTCTTCCCTCTTTCACTCTTTTACAACAATCCTGTGAGGTAGGCCAAGATGAGAGTTTCTCACTGTCCCAAGGTCACCCAGCAAGCTTCAGTGGTAAGAGTGGGGATTTGATCCTGGGTCTCCTAAGATCCTACTCTGCCGTTCTATCCACAATGCCACACTCTTATCGACTACACCAAGTCACGTGCTAGTAAACAGATTATCTTGTTAGGTGTGGGGGAGGCTCTGGCCTCTTGGCGAAAGGAATTTGGATCCACTTAACCCATTTAAGATGGAAGCTGATGAAGGCTACAGATTCTTCTTCTGCACTCTGTATGTCCTTTCCAGTCACAAGACCCAGTCCATGCATCACTAATGCTTTTGATAGCTATATTAGTCATACATCTGTTGCTTCTACATCAGTCTTTTCCAAGAAATTTCATATACTGAAAATAAGAGATAAGCATGTAAGCATTGCTCCATTGCTGACTGCTTTGTCTCCAGCTACAACCTTTTTGGAGGGAGATTCATCCCCATATCCATTGCATTACTGGTCACAAAATCCCCCTTACCCCAGAAATTCTTGTCTTTAAACTACTAGAGAAAGACCTAACAGCTGCTCTCCTAATTGGGGCCAAATTAGTGATAGCTCACATTTGGAAGTCTTCGTCAGGTCCCACCCTTTCTCTTTGACACCACAAAATCTGGAAACAATTGATAAAGGAAAAGATCACTGTTTGGCTTTGTTACTCTGACAACGAAGTGGTTCTCCGCATTTAACTATCTTGCCCAGAACAAAATTGTTCCTAGGGCTTTAAAACCCCTCAAACTGTTGGTATTTTGATCCATTACTGTTCTTGCTGTAGGCTTGACCCTGGTGGCCCCAAAGATTTACTTTGCAATGGCTCATTTCAACTTCTGATTTTCATTAATATAATTTGATCCCCCCCCCCATTTTTAACTCATGATCCGTTAATGTTCTTGCTTTAGGCTCGACCCTGGTGGCCCCAAAGATTTTACTTTGCATTGGCCTATTCCCCCTTCTGATCTTGGTTAATATAATTTGATTTTTTCCCCATTTTTAACTTATAAAGTGTATATTTCCAGATTCTTTGTAGCTGTAATATTGTATTGTCTCACTCTGAGCTTTTTTTCTTGGCAGTTTTTATAGTTATTGTACTATCAGTCTTTAAATTTAAAGATTAATTTAAAAAAAAGAATTGCTCCACTGAAGAGAGTGCTGTTTTGAATCAGATATAAAGTAAATGCATTTCACAAGATATGGAACCATTATTGAAAATGTTTAAGTAAAAAAAGAAAACCAAGATAAAATACACTGTATGCTAGCCAATTAAACATCATATAAAGCAAAGCAAGGAGGAGGTTAAAATGGCCAGGGAGCAATTCGAGCTGAGAGGCTTCTGCAATACTACAAGCCAGCACTGTGGAGGCTGCAGAGCTCAGATGACCAGCAGCAACAAGGAGCGTGCAGGCTCACATGTTGGCACCATCCAGAAGTGCTGTAGGAGGAGGCAATGAATGAACTGTCACTCATTGTAGGCCCAACTGGCATAGCTGTATAGCCTGTGCAGTGCTGACAGAGCTACTGGGGCTTGCCTTTGGCTGCCACCAGCCCTCCATGACATTGGTCCACTGAGAAATTTCCCTGCATGTTAAATGGCCACTTCGTATTTAACAAAACCTTAAAAACACAATTTATGTCTGTAACTTTTACAGTGGGAGAAAGAATGCTTGGTTTAGAATAGAATATACCAGTTGAACCTGTTGTGGCAAAGGAAGCAGTTCATCAGTATATCTAATTTTCAACATGGCCCCATCTGTGGATAATTAAATCAAGAGACTGGGGCCATAAGCAGACAAGACAGATCTTTCTACAAACCTGAGAAAAGCCCCAGACTCACAGAAAAATCTGAAACCTTTTTTTTAAATGGAGGGTTAAAACCCTCCAAAATGATAGACACAGCTCCTGTAGTTTTAAGAAATAGGTGTCTGTTGCTAGGTGACCACAACACTATTGCCAGCCTTCAAGCCTTGGTTTCTGTCAGTAAAAGGTGGGTGGGGATATGGACCCTTTCCAGGGTTGTTTTGACCTTTGAGTCATTGGGGCCAGGCATGGCAGCGAACACCAGGCAATGTGGTACCATACAGCTTTCATGATTCATCCAGGCCTGGCTGCTTGCTACTGTTTGCAATTGTTCAACATCAGCCACCTCACAATAGCCAGTGTGGCACAGTGATCAGAGTTTCAGATTAGGATCTGGAAGATCCAGGTTCAAATTCCAACTCTGCCATGGAAGCTTACTGTGTGACTTTGGACCAGTCACATAGTCTCAACTAGTGTTCCCTCTAAGCTGAGTTAGTGTGAGCTAGCTCACCGTTTTTTAGCCTTCAGCTCACACATTTTTGTCTTAGCTCAGGAAGGATGGCTCCAGAGCAAACTAATTTATGCAGCAGCCAAATCGGTTGCTCACAACTTTAATGCCAGTAGCTCACAAAGTAGAATTTTTGCTCACAAGACTCCACAGCTTAGAGGGATGATTGGTTTCAGCCAAGCCTATCTAAGGGCTGTTGTGAGGAAAAATAGAAGAGCTGCTTTGGGTCCCCATTGTAGAAAAGTGTGGGGTAATAATGAAGTACATAAATAATAAATATAGCTGGAGGGGGCAGATAAAAGGTAGGCTGGTGGGTGGGTAGGAAGGAGATAAGGAAGCAGTGAAAGATGAGGATATGGAAGGAGAAAACAGTGAGTCTATGGAAAGAGGCACTAATGTGGGGAGGGGGATAAGGGGAAATTGAAGTGCCCCCCACAAGAATTTGCAGGTTCTCCAGCAGACAACTGGGTCCAGCTCAGCTGGCTTGTTGCAATTGGGCTTGGCCCAGCAATCACCATGTAATTGGACTGGCACCATACAACTCATCCATAGTTTTCCTGGGTAGAGGCTGCGGGGGGGGGGGGGGAGAGGAATCAGGAAAAGGGGAGAGGCTATGGGTGCTTTCAAGGAAGGGAAAGAGAAAATAGAGGGGGGGGGGAACAAGCCCTTGTGGATTTCCTGCTTATCTGTAGCTATTGGCCTGAAAACAGGATTTGAGTTTTCTTTGTACAGAGTTTGCATTACCTAGGTGGAAAATATAGATTCTCAAAAAGGAAAACAAATGCATATGGAATATTTGAGAAGTGGCACAAGGGTGAGAGAGGTATCTAACTGTTGCCAAATGTTCACTGAAGCTTATGCTGTGATTAGCTGTTTACTGTACAAGCAGTGACATATAATGCAGGAGAAAAAAATCCTGGCTAAGTAGGCAGAGTATGATAGTGGCTCCTATTCCCCACCCTCAGATAAAGGATGGAATCTGAGCTTTACCCCAAGAAGCCACATCTGAATTTTGCCCATCTGTTCTAGAAACCATTCCCCAAATTGCCACATGCCCTAGAAACCATTTATCTATAACCTGTGAGAAACAGTGGACTATTCAGTGGTAAAAGAAAGGCACTCTGCACATGGTCATTCTTTTCTGTTTTGTTGTTTCATATATTCTTGCACTCAGCCGTTGAAACAGACCCCTAGGCAAAAGCGTGGTGAGCCAACATTCAGAGAAACTTTGGAAATGTGATGGTTTCGGAAGCCCTAGTTTAGATTGTTCTCTTTCACCTTGCATCACTCTTTCACGCCTATTTCTTCATTTTTATCACTAACCCTCGTACCCTCTGGGGAAAATCATTTTCGAAACTACAATCTCAAGAAAAAAACTACTGTAAACTTCCCCAAAAAGAAGTGCCAGAATTAGGCTATTTTAAGACCGGGTACTAGAAGCAACAGACAGTTAATTCACCTTCTGTAGAAAATTACAAAATCTGAGAAGACAATACACTACAGAATAGCTGACAGTTCTGGATTTGGACAAGGGAGATCCTGGTTCAAATCTCCATTCAATGCTGACAAAATTATGTATGTATTGCAATATGATATTTGCACAATGCAGCCTTGGAAGAGGAGACAATCCTTGGATGGACAGCTACGGGTGTTATCATAAAACTAAGGTGAAAACCATATAGAATAAACCTAAGGGACCTCTCAGAATTTATCATATCCAAATATTTTGAAACTACAAAATCAATTCTTAGGGAGTTTTCCCTCTGGCTGTGGCACAAGAATAGAGAAAGGAACCCCAATTTGGATTCCATTGCTGCTCCAAGCCAGAGTATCTGACCAGGTGCTGGAGCTGCTGCGACTCTTTTCCCTTCCTTTCTAATACAACATAAAACTTATGTGCTCCCTTGCAGAGTCTCCTATAGTACCAGTTGAGCATCCATTCACTCCGTCCCATGGAATTCCAAAGCTAGCAAATCACACCTGTGTACTGATCTCAGCCCTTGTGGCATCAGCCACAGGCTTGGGCTCACCCGTTGCCTCCTCCTGCAAACTGACAGGAGTGCAGGAGGAGGTACTTGGTAAGTGACATTGACCATCATTGCCACCGAAGGGGATGAGCAATGTGACCCCTGAAATACTGGCAGCATTGCTGAGGCTTGGTTCTGCTTGCTCCTGGTGGTTGGCCAAGGGCATAGACTTTCCAATTTCCGGGGGGTGGGCTGGGGCTGGGCCAGAAACATTACAGGCCATTGTTTCCGGGGGAGGCTCAGCATGTCCTGGAAAAGTTCGGGGGGGGGGGGCTCCAGCTCCCCAGCCCCCCTGAAGTTGACACCTATGTGGTTGGCAGTCCTCCAGGGTAGTGACCCTGCAAGAAATTTCCATGTAAGTTAAACAGTTAGTGCTCCCCTCATAGTGCTGGTGAACAGAGACCCAGTGTAGATGACCAAATTATTCTTGGATGAGCTTTCTCAGGATACCATGGTCATCATCATCAGTCTGCTAAAAGGTAAGAAGAACTGTACCACATTTGGGCTGCAAGTATGTGAATATCACCCAGAATGATCAGCATTCGAAACAGTGTGTAATCCTATACTTTCCATATTATATAAAAGCCAGTTGGGGTGGCAACATTCCATGGGGTGCCAAAATCAGTTGGCTGCAAGAACTGCCACTCAAAAAGGGCCCCTGGCCACTGGCTGCATTCCCTCGCTGTGTTGCCTCAGTCCTACCCACAGAGCCACCGGCCAGTGTCTCGACCTCAGGCTGGAGGGAGCAGGCGAAGGAGATGGACTGGGTGCTGGGTCCACTCTTCTCCTCCACTCACTGCCAGGTGGGTCTAACTGTCCTCTCAGTGGCCTCCTTCTGTCAGTAAAAAGACAATGGACTTTCAGCATAACTCCCTCCCCTGCCCACTGCCAGCTTGCCCACTTTCCTGTCAGAATAAACTGAAAACGGCTCTCTCTCCTGCTTAGCTCCATCATGGCTGGCTGGCTAATGAGGTGGACCAGCGACCATCAAACCATTATCTTCAACCCCCTGCTGTGCGGCTGACTTTCCCCCTAGGGTTGCCAATCTCCAGATGGGACCTGGAGATCTTCCGCTCTTACAATTGATCTCCAGATGATAGAGATCAGTTCCCCTGGAGAAAATGGCTGCTTTGGCGGGTAGACTCTATGGCATCATACCCTGCTGAGTCCTTCCACTCCCCCCCAAATGCTGCCCTCCTCAGGATCCACCCCCCAAATTGTCAGTAAAAGGCCCTTTCCATGCTGAATTACAACTGCTCTTCAGATGGCAGAGATCAGTTCCCCTGGAGAAAATGGTAGACTCTGTGTCATTATACCCAGCTGAGGTTGCCACAGCAAATTGACGCTGAGTGCCCAAGGCCGGGGCAGTTTGGTGTAGTGGTTAAGTGCACGGACTCTAATCTGGGAGAACTGGGTTTGATTCCCCACTCCTCCACTTGCACCGCTGGATGACCTTGGGCAAGCCTTGGGCAATCAAGGATAGTTGTCTCAGAGCTCTCTCAGCCCCACCTACCTCACAGGGGGTCTGTTGTGGGGAGGGGAAAGGAAAGGAGTTTGTAAGCCACTCTGAGACTCCAAGTGAGTGAAGGGTGGGATATAAATCCAATCTCTTCTTCTTCTTCTCCCAGAGCCTCTTTCTAGAGCCCATTGTATTTATTTCCACAATGGGCCTTATCCCTGGTATATATATAAAAGGCAAGCCATATTCCCAACGACTCACCTCACCTCCCATTGGCCACTGGAGAAGCTGTCTTGGCATCCTATTGGCCAGTTCTGCCAGCTCCTCCATTCTTATACCCCTCACTTTTGACACATTGCACCTTGGGAGTTGTAGTTCTCAGCTAGTCTTACTGCAACCATAGCAAGGGGAATTAAAAGTCGGAAGTCCCAAGAGGCCATGAGGCATTAGCAGGAAGACCCAAGAGGCCATGGGGATTTTCAGGGTAAGTAATCAGCTGGTGTTAAAGGGGAAGCAGCTTTGGAATTGAAAGGGGTTGGAGAGAAAGGAAAGAAAAACTCCTGAATGCATCTCCAGCTCCTGATCACAGAAGGCGAGGACATCCAAAGCAGGGCCTTAGAATACAATCTAAGTGGTACAAATATATACTGTACAGCCTCACTTCCATGAGAAAGAGATGCACATAGGTTTACCAACCTGGGGGGGGGGGGGAGATTTTTTAGAATTACAATTGATCTCAAGACTACAGAGATCAGTTCCTCTGGAGAAAATGGCTGCTTTGAAGAGTGGACAACTTGGCACCACAGTTCTACTGAGCTCCCTTCCCTTCTCCAAACTCTGCCCTTTCCAGGCCCCATCTATGAATCACCAGGAATTTCCCTACCCAGAGCTGGCCACCCTACTACAAAGATCAATTCCCCTAGAGTAAATGGCAGCTTTGGAGGACAGAATCTATGATATTAGATCCCTGCTGAGCTCCCTTCCCTCTCCAAATTTGTCCTCCCCAGGCACCACCCCCAAACATCTTGGCCTCTTTGGCATCTTTCATTCTGTCCCCACAAGAACTTCTGTGTCTGGTGCCTGTTCTGCTGTAGTTGCTTCTGGAGCACCTTTTCCTTTCGGCACTCCTTTGGGACAAGAAGTGCTTCATTCTTCTTACATCTGCAGATTGTGCTGCATCCTGAATGAAACAGGTTCAAACCAAGCTGGTAGGAACAGGCCATTGTGTCTGCCACTACAATCCTTACCCATAGTAAAGAAGCCGTAGGTCAGTTCAGCGTGCATGCCCACGAAAGCTTATACCTAGAATTAAACTTTGTTGGTCTTAAAGGTGCTACTGGGTTCTGGAGACCAGTAGCAAGCCCCTGGCTCCAGCGTTCTGCACCAACCTCTGGGGATATCTGCAGCACTGGGAGAAGGGAGAAGAGCTGCAGACAGTGGGGCTGAGCACAGGAGGAAGCATTTATTTGCTTTCAAAATCGGGGTGGGGAAGAAATCCACCCCCTGCCCCCTTGCAAGCCCCTTTGCAGTGCCTACATGCCTACAAAATGGAAATAGGTGAGCTGGCCCCAACTTAAGCCCTAGTAATTGTGTGCATGCACAGCCTGTTTACTTAGGAGTAAAGAAGGGAGAGAGATGCACTACAGCGCCCACTCAGTGGCTTCTCAGGCAGGCACCTACGAAAGGAGGGAAGGTGTGTTTTGTTTTTGCACTGTCCTCAGCCTCCTGAGGGCTGGTGAGTGAGAAGGAGGAGGAGACATGAGACACACTTTGGAGGGGAAAACCTGCTTATTGTATACATGCTTAGTTAGTTTGAATGGGGAGATTGGGGCGAGGAGGTAGCGGGCAAGATTTGTGATTAAAGGGGGAGATTGGAGTAGGGGCATAGTGAAATTGATAGGGGGCACTGCAAAATTAATCGGGGGTGCTACCCCCTCCCTGTTCCTTCTCTGTCAATCAACCCCCCTTCTCTTATAACCTACCCCCCATTTCCCCCTTTCTCACATTCCCTTCCCAACAGCTGCCTTCTAAACATGCCTTGCCTCCCTTTATCTTTCCCTTCCCCCCCAGCCAAGGCCAGGGCACTTGCCCGGAGCCTCTTTTACTCAATATTGCCCAGTTGTATCCTCCCTACTACAGACCTCTTCCCACATGGTTTTTGCCCATGCAGCTGCTGTGATCCTGGCCTGTATGGGCACTTAAATAGGACCCCTCCTTTTTTTCACCAGCAGAAAAACTGGTTGGATCCAACCCTGCATCTTTCCATAGGTCAATTTATGCTGCATGCACCTGCCATTACCAACGAAGAATAGAAAGAGAAGACAATGTTACTGGTCTTATTATGCTACTTTCTTCTGCTATATTTCATATAATTGTTTCACTACATTTGTAATTTAAGACAAGAAAAAGGATCACTGTCACCTTTGAGAGACTCAGCAGCCGTGATTTTGTAGCAGTTTTAAATGAGAAATACGCAGAAGATTTCACAACCCTGTTTGCATTACATTTCCTTGTTCAGCTATTTCCTAAGTTTAGGTGGCTTTCTATGGTGTTTCCTATGCATGGAATATAGAGAATATGGAAAACTAGATCAGACGGGAACATTTGAGAAATGTTGCTGGCTCAGAAGTACATGAGTGTTCTTTAGGGATTAAGCATTTAAAAGACTGAAAATCAGAAAAATGCAGTGGGAAGCAGACTAAGGATTTTTCAGTTCAGACAGATGCTTCCCCATTTACATCACACAGCTAGACAGGGATATCCAAGACATTTGCATATATGGGTGGCACATTGCATTGGGCAACTCTCTGATTACATCTTCTAAAGGATGCATTGCTGTAGTTTCAGGGGTTTTAAACAAAAGTAAAAGGGGAGAAAAAGGGAGAAAAGGGCTTCTCATGAAAATTCCCCAATTTGCTTGTGCCACATATCACTGAAGCAGAGGAACCATGAGCCTTGCCATGCAATGAGAGCAAAAGTCCTGTTTCTTCATGCAAAAATATTTTGCAGCATCTAACCAATGCAGATCAGTCATAAGCTAAGTGGTAATTACTCACGGTTACAACAAGTATGATCTTGTGACCGTAAGTTCACTCACCCCACAAGAACTCCTTCCTGCAATGAAGTGGCTAAGAAAATTACTCTGGGGCCTATTTTTCCCCTTTCTTCCACATTGTTTGTATGTCCAGACACTAGATTGGCAGTATGTTAATAATTAATAACCATATGCCCATCAGGCCACAATGAACTCACAACGGCCCCAGGACCATGGGGTTTCCAAGGCAAAAGATGAGCAGAGGTGGTTTGCCATGGCCTTCCTTCACACAACACAGCAACCCCTGTCTTCCTTGGTGGTCTCCCATCCAAGTACTAACCACTGCCAACCCTGCTTAGGTTCCAAGGTCTGACAAGATCAGGTGAGTCAGGACTACTCAGGCTGCTGGTCATGTTAGCATTTACTATTTTATCAAGACCTTATAATCATCTGTAAAAAAAAAAGAGCTTATGTTGTTTGTGCTAAGAAAAACACTACGGCATACCTACATTAAGGAAATCCCTTTGGAAATCTTTATTTTGATTTGATGTTCATTGATGTTTGCATTTGTTACTTTTATAGAACTTTGCATTGCACAAACCTTTCAAAATCCTCCTGCAGAAATTTCTTAAACAGCTGAGATTCAGAAATTGCTACTGGGAGCAAAAATCCCAGATGTTTATTTATTTATTTATAGGTCTCCTGGACCCAGGTATTTTGGGTTTCCCCAGTGGGGACCCAAAGTGGCTTATAAAATTGCTCTCCCCCAGTCCATTTTATCTTCACAACCCTATTAAGTGGGGTAGGCTGAAGAGAGTGACTGGCAGAGTGGGGATTTGAAACTGGGTCTCCCAGATCCAGTCCATCACTCTGACTTAGCGTTGTTGGTACTGTGGACCTGCTAAAACCAGGGACAGTCTTGGTGGTTCTGGGTCAAAGTCCAGGATGGGGCCCTGAATCACTTCCACCCCCCTCCCCTCCACCCCCACCAAGGCCAAGCAAGGGATGGTCCTCATCACCCCATGTGAAGTGGCCAGGAGCCATCACTGCCACCAGCAGCCAGCAGCCAGAAATCCCAGATGGGCTAGATGCAAGCAATGGCAAGAGCCTCATCTTCTTCTTTTTTCCCTCCATGTGGGGTGGGGCTATGGGTAGTTGGTCCCTGCAAATGTGGGGCCCAAGGCAGCTACCCCTTTTGCCCATTGGCTAAGACCTCCCTGGCTAAAATGGTGACATCTGGAGTTCATATGCATCTTTGGTAAAAATAGTTTTCCGTGTATGTATCAAGGGTCAGTTGTCGTTAGTGGGTCTGGAACTGAGGGTTATGACTAAAATGGGCTAGGACTCTCTTGCAGGTGGGTAGTGAGGCTCAAGCGCCTGAACTCCAAGCAGAGCCTCTGGGTTACCTTCTTCCTAGTCACTGGGAAGGGAGAGGATAGAGTTGCTGCATTCCCTTCTACCACTCTTCTCCTTCACTCTGTGGCACTATTCATTCTCAGAAGCTCAGCTCACATCCAGGCACCAGATGTGTGGGAGACAGTACCTGTGTGGCCTTCTAGATCCATTTTACCAATAGCCAGGTCCAAGCCAAGTCCCACCAGCAGCATTGCCAGGTCTCAGATTTGGCTTGCTTCTGGTTAGCAGCATCACAGGAGGTGATGGGCATAGCATGTCTGTTGCCTCCTGACTCCAACGGAACTCCAGGTCCAAACTGAGGCTTAAATGGCAGCACTGCAGTGAAGGTCCCCAAAAGTACAGAACTGGACCCTATTTCAAACAGTTTGAGAACTATTGCCACAGCAGGTTTTAATGGTGTACACAAGATTTAAAGAAAAATCTCTTTGTTTCAAACTTCAGGGTTATAGTAGGTAGAAAAGAAAGGTCTATTGATATGCTTACATTAAAACCTCAGTGTTTGAAGTAGCCTGAGGATAAGACGGAGGAGGATAAAACAATATTGTAAGGCATTTGGGGTTCCTATTGGGAAGAAATGTGAGGCATAAATTATCTAAATAAATAAATGCGGGTTCCACACAAAGCCTTTTGGGGGATTTGATACGCTGATTCAACCTGACACTGGCAAGCTCCCCGCAGTAGTCTTTGGTAGCCCAAATCACAGCCTGGCATCAACCAGGATGCAAATAACTTTTAAGTATATGAACTATACTTTTTCCTGGATCTTTTGCACTGATTCACCACACACCCCTCTTGTGGTATTGCTACGCATCCTTATTATAAAGCACAAAATGGTGGGCATTCACTGATTGCTTCTAACCATGCAAGCAAAGAGTCTGCCCCTATAACAAGTGAAGCATACGTGGAAGGACACCACCATGTCTCTATGTGTTTTGCACACTGGGATCCTAACACTACCCTGTAGGATGCAAGGCAGTATGGACTGGGACACCCAGTGGCAGGGTTGGTAGGCAGGTTTTTACCCTCAGTGTAATATGTTCCTTAACGGCAAAGGTTTACTCCACCCCCCCACCGCACGTGCCCAGTACGGGTAACGACACCAGTCATTTATATGAGAGAAAGGAAAAGAGCAGCTAGGGAGACCGCTGTGTCAAGGGTTAATCCTGTTCCCTATTCCAATAAACCCAGCCATGAAAACCCTGTGTGGTATAGTGGTTAGTGTGTTGGACTAGGGTCTGTAAGACCCTGGTTTGAATCCCCCCTCAGCCATGGTAGCTCACTGGGTATCCTTGGGCCAGTCATTCTCTCTCACCTGAAGCTACCTTACAGGGTTATTATTGTCTGGGTCAAATGGAGGAGGTTTCAAGTGACAGAAACTGAAAGTCCATTTGATGTCATTGATTGCCCCTGACAATTGCAATTAAAAATGCTTCACGTCCCCATTAAGGAGAAAAGTAGGGCATAAATATATACATTAAAATATCAAAACAGCTACCAATACAGCCTCTTTCTAGGTTCTGGATTTTTTTTTATCACATTGAAGTGTGCGGCAGAACATTGGGAGAGATGTGTGAGAGCCTCAGAAGAATTAATTTGCAGTTTCTCAATCTGTTCCAGTAGGATTCCACTTAAGACAGCTCTGATAGCTTCAGAGAGTAGCTGTGTTGATCTGTAGTACAGCAGTTAGATTCGAGTCCAGTAGCACCTTAGAGACCAATAAGAGCTTCAGGGTGTAAGTGTTGGAGAGTCCCAGCTCCCTTGGTTAGATCATTCAAGTAGAAATGGAGATCTCGGGGTCCTTTTATTCTAGTCGGAACGCGAATATTCTGAGTACGTCCCTCCGTTTCCCATGGATTGTTGGCCATCAGTTCCAAATGCTTGAGAGGAGTTACTCCAGTGAAAAACCGATCTCTCGTTGCTTCTTGGCCCGATCCGTGTGTTACTCCACCCGACTCCCCCTTTGTCATTCCCCACGCAAGTAAGGGGACATAACGGAACCTCTCCCGCTTCATG
This sequence comes from Lepidodactylus listeri, assembly GCA_029233225.1. NCBI lineage: Eukaryota > Metazoa > Chordata > Lepidosauria > Squamata > Gekkonidae > Lepidodactylus > Lepidodactylus listeri. Next base: position 46,031,568 of record JARCFY010000012.1, read on the forward strand.
AGTGACGCAGAAGGGTAGTTCTCTGTCATTTGGGGTGATCTCCAACTGAAAGATGCTGATCGGCGATGTGACCTCATTCCAGTGTTTCCCAGCCCACCTCTGCCTCCTGGAGCGTTCTTCAGACAATTTCAATTTTCTCAACGCTGGAGTTTCCCCTAGGCCGGGGAATAAGATCAGCCCCTTCCAATAAATATCAGTTCAGAGATGCCCGGCCACGACACAATCTGCCCTTCAGCCCCACCGGCCACAAAACTACTTGCGCGAGAAAGGCAAGGGGAGCAGCCGCCGACATCTCAAAGGAAACCATGCCCCCTCTCGTGGAATGTGAGTCAGGGAGCCGAGAAGCGGCGCTTGGGGCTGCCTCCTTCTGCTTTTCGTAAGGGAGCGTCTATGACGCGCAGCTGGCGGAAGCCTGACTTTTACAACTTTGTATCTTCTCTCTTTCTCATCAGGCTGCCTTTTGGCTGCCGCTGCCCTCCCGTTGCTTCTTGGGGCCAGCGTGTCGCCTATTCTGGATGCCTCTGGGGAAGAGCAATTTGGCGAGGATCCCTCCTCCAGGACTTCGCCGGCCAGAGACTTGCAGCTGGACAATTGCAAGTATCTAGCCATTATGCTCCGGAGAAAGGCTTTCACTTGGAAGGAAGAGGTGAGTGAGCTGAGGAGTGCAGTTGAAGAGCTGCCAGGGATTCCGGCCGGGAGGGTGAAGTTTGCAACTTTCCCAGGGTTAGGTAGCCCAGGCTCCGCAGAACAGAGAACCCAAAGCCAGCACAAGCAGTTCCTGGTAATGCCATTAAGGGAAAGGTTCTGTCCTGGAGTGTTCATGTGCTGAGGGATGGGGAGGATAAAAGATCAAGTCACAAAAGTAAGTTAAGGTGGCAATGACGGAAAAGGAACACTTGTCGTTTGTTCTCTTCCGGGCTGTTGTGCCTACAAAGAGATAACACCAAAGCCTTGGGCCTGCAAAGAGAAAAGCAGACTGGGTGGGTGAACTTCTGGTGTGATCACAGGTGAAAAGAGGCCACACTATTGGGCCATGCTGCCTGCCTGCCTGCCCACCTGGAGGAAGGGGTGCCTCCAATTTCAGGAGATGCTTAATCACTGCCACCCCTTGAAGTTTATACTCATGAATTTGGGTCCTCCATCTGCGGCTGCATTTCAGAGCAAGCTTCAAGGAGAACGGTTATGCTTACCCATGTCCCGTCTCATCTAGGACTGACTGCATTTAAGGTGAACACTTCGTCAGGCCAGGAGACATTTTTCTGGCTAGGCCAGAGACAAGAGTTTACCTTTCCCAAGGAAAAGGCTAGAAACAGCATTCAAAACTTACATGGTCTTGGACCTGGCAACATTATCTAAGCTGCGCTGGAAGACTAACCTTTGCAGAAGCAAGTATGGTACTCAGATAAGAAGCAATGATGTGTCTTTGGAAGGTGGTATTAGAAACAGCGTTCCATGTGCCTCGGCATCTAGTCATGCCGGCCACATGAGCATGGAAATGTCTTCAGACAGCGCTGGCTCTTCGGCTTGGAAACGGAGATGAGCACCGCATCCCTAGAGTTGTATTCAACTGGCTTTCGAGCAAGGGAAACCTTTACCTTTACTAGTAGAAAATTGCACAGTGACTAAAACTGGCTTCCATGTGGTGGTTGTAGTATGTGCTTCTGCCCTTAGAATGAACAGATCAGGTATTAAAATACATTAAGTAACTGTTCAATTGAAGTAACAGTTCTGGTGAATGTGATCAATATAGTCTGAACTCATATCTATCATCCAGGGATACTACTGTACCATAGAGGCTTGCACACATACTGCTGTGGATCCCCCCCCTTCTTTCCAGACCCCGACATCTATATCAAATAGTAGGTGGTGTGAAAGACCTCTGCCTGTGACCCCAGAGAGAGATGGCCATTCAGAGAATAGACACTGCAGATTTTGATAGGCCAATGGTTAAGACTACAGTTGAAAGCAGCTTCGTGTGTTCACATGAGACAGTACTTGTAGCTGTTTAAACAGCAGCATTGGGGTCCTACAATGTACAGTGTGTGTGTGGGGGGGGGGTCAGGCAAAATCCCTCCTCCTTGCTCTTCCAACGAGTAGAGTAAAATGAGCACTGAGACCCACTCCACTAGCACAAGAGCAGATGATATTGCCCAATTCTTCAGTTTGGTATAGTGGTTAGGAGCATAGACTCTAATCTGGGAGAACTGGATTTGATTCCCCTCTCTTCCACATGCAACTGCTGGTGTGACCTTGGGTCAGTTACAAGTTCTTTCAGAGCTGTTCTCTCACGAGCAGTTCTCTTAGCCCCACCTACCTCACAGGGTGTCTGTTGTGGGGAGGGGAAGGGAAAGGAGATTGTAAGCCACTTTGAGACTCCTTCAAGTAGTGAAGGGTGGGGTATAAATCCAATCTCCTCTTCTTCTCTGCACTGAGTCTCCCACTGGGCAACCTGGCATTCATTAGAGGGTTTCTGGTGTTCACACAGGGCTACTGATGGGAAGCTGTTCTCAGCATAAACCAATCCTAAATCTATTTTCTATATTTCAATTTAATTTAAACCAGGCCTACAGTTGCCATGCTGATCAGGGTGACTGCAGGAGTCAAAAAACCACAGGGAAAACCATGATCCAGTGAGAACTGATGAAGAGTGTTACCATTACATGTAATGCATATTGATAGCTAGAATATAATTGAATTGACGTGCTCGTGTAATAAAGGTTATGTGCTTTTTCTCCCCATTATAGCTATGCAAGGAGCAAACAATATGTAAAAACAACACAGAAATAATACTCCAGAATAATCTCCACTTTCCAAAGATCTCTGTGGAAGATGAATGTCCCCCACATAGATTCAACAAGGCAAGAAAATAATTACTGTATGAGATTTGTATGCTTTGTTTATCATCTGACTAACAAATGTAAAATAGTAGTTTTGCTCATGTTGCCAGCCATCCAGTCATAAACTCAAATCCAGCAACAGTCTGTTGGTGCAAGGATCATGGTTCTTTCTCACATTCCCTTCTCCCCCAGCAGTATCTTCTGACCCTGCACAAGCTGATTCCTCGGATTCATTTTGTTTACTGCATTTATATATATACAGCATATATATATATACATGCTGAGACACAAGGCATACTGGGGAGCCTGCACTGATAATAGCCATGCAGTTTGGGGAAATGCCCGAATGAGGGGGAAGTGGGGGGAGATTCCCCCCTCATTCCCCATCCACAAGCATCAGTTCCACTGATGCAAGAGGTCATTTCATCCTCTTCTACCTCCTCCATGCAGCCCTCTGTGATCCGTGTGCTGTTTACTCTTTAAGCTACTCATGCTGAATTTCAATTTAAACCCACAGTCAAAACATTAATGGATATAATGAGAGAAAAGCTTCTGTTGAATAACCTTCCCTTGTTCTTCCAATTTAGGAGAGGTGCCTAAAAGGAATTACAGATGGCCTTTACGCATATCAGGCATTCTTGGAATACATAGAAGAAACTTTTATTAGTAAAGAACAAGAAACTGCATTTATATGGCCACGCACAAAGCACCTGGCTAATACCTTGAAGTCAATGGTAAATCCTATTTACATTGAATCACACATGCCTCTACTCCTTCTTAATACCGTCTAGTATTTATGCTGATTTCAGTAGTGAGTGTACTGTTTTTTGTTGCTGATTGTTCTGTTCATTTTAGTTTTTGTTGTTCGTTATTCAGCTCCCACAAGAAATGAGGCTGTGGTTAAATTTCCTTGACTGCAGCCCCTTTCTCCCCTCCCCACACCTATCCATATTCCTAGAAACCATGACACACATTGACACATGCTCATCAGCTGAGGTCACCATGCATTGCTGGGAATTCACCAGTCCTCATTCAGTTGTTGCATTATCCATGGTGATGGCACTAGGAATGGGGAAAAGGACCCGAAAGACCAACTTGTGAACCATATGCCTTAGCAAAAGCTAACTGTGTACAATTTAAGCCTGGGTTAGAAGAAGACTGGGTGAGAGAAAAATTTGTACACCCAACTGGGCCCAGTTTGGCTTTAGGATGAGGTGATAGCCATGAAGAATGCAGACACATCTATGTCTGTCGAGATCATCTATGAAAAAATGGGAATATGGAGAGTGCTAAAGTAATGGCCTATGGAAAATTACTCCATTCCATGGTAGGGATTAGCACACTGGTTCCCAAAGTGGGCAATACCCACTGGAATGATCCTTGTGGGCAGTAGAAGTCTTGGATGCAAATTTGTCACTGCATCTTTTTGTCCACTTTTTGAAGGTAGATTTTCAGGGGGGTGCTGAGTAATTTTTTTTCTGAAAAGGGGGTGGTAGGCCAAATAAATTTGGGAACCTATGGATTAGCATATGCTGAATGGATGTCTTTTTAAAATGCTACAACCTACCCTGAGCCTAAGGATAGGATGCTGCACAATTAAAATAAATGCTAAGTATTACACAGATGAAAGAATTACCAGCTACCATTATCTTGATTGCAAGTAAGTACAATCCATTTGTCTGGCCAAAAAGACTATCACCAATACATTTTTATTTTTCCCTTCCTTAACAGATGAACACTCCAGATACTGTAACCACGCCTAATCCAGCCACTAAGGAAGCCCTTTCTACACAGCTACGAGTGCATACTGGTTGGAATAGGAAGGTTATCCACTACCTCATACTTCAAAATTATATTTCATTTATGGAGAAAACTGTAAGGGCTATTCGTGCCGTGAGAGGCTGGGAATCTGAATGCCTTATATCAGGTGCATAAATTTTCACATAATCTGCGATGAAGCAGATACCACTGTTGTTCTCCTTTGAGAACTAAGCACATTAACCTAATATTCTTCTTGAATATGTTTATATTTAAAATATTTATTCAATTTAAGTACATATTTATATTTTTGAGAGTTGCAACCTATTTTTGAAGGGAAGAACTACAATATTTAAATTTTAGATAAGTATTGCACAGATTTCAGTATTGACTGAACATGACTTGAAATGTATGGGTGTTATGTCTAAAGTATGTTTTGACATTTTATGAAAAGCTTTATTTAATATATATGAAATACAGATTTTTAATAAACATGAATTTTATACAACTTTGTTCTTTTGAACTTAATCACATTTATGCCATCTCCATATTTTTAAAATATTTTATTAAGAAAAATATGAAAAAATATCATCAGTAAGTGACAAAACATCAACCAGTATGTGATCTCCATATTAGATTCACTCTAGAGTCTCATTTCTTTTACTAGAATAAACTCTTGTTCAAACAAAAGTGACCTAGACAAGTTAAAAATTTAATATATCGGAAGTATATTTACTAATCAATGGCATTCTTTGAATGTAGTCACTATTTAAGAAACATCTGGAGGTCTAATGTAAATGAGAATACTTAGGCTCCAATCATAAGCACTTTTATGTAGGAATAAGTACCCAGTGGGAGGGGTTTCAAGGAAAACATGCACAGGATCAAGCTTAGATTATTTCTCCTCTTAGACAGCCAGTGTTGTGTGGTGGTTTCAGTGGGAGACCCAGATTTGAATCCCTGCTCTGCTGTGGAACCTTCTTTGGTGACCTTGAGCCAGACCTTCATAGCCTAGCCTACCTCACAGGATTCTTGTGAGGATAAAATGGAGGAAAGGAGAATGATGTTAGCTGCTTTGTGTCCCCATTAGGGAGAAATATGGACTATAAATGAAGTAAAAATTACAATAAATGACATGGATCTAAACATGATCCTCATACATTATTTCAGTGATCCTTACAGGGATAGTTATACCCATACTATGTAAGGAGAGAAAGTTGCTTGTCCAAGTCAGCTTAGAGAAGATATGGCTGATATGAGACTTAAACTAGGGAATTACTTGTTTTCTGTATCACAGTATTCTAGCTAGCTGATACTGGTGAACCTTCCTGCTTTACTGTCCCATGGGATGACGAAATCGAGCCAAGTAACCTCTCTCTTCGATAACAAGACTATAGCTACACCAACCCTTTGCTTCTCTCAGGCTATGAGAGATCTGTAGCCCTAAAGTTCAAGGCACTGCGGGGGGGGGGGGGGGGGGGGAATCCGTTTTAACCAGATTATCCTGTATCTGCATAGATAGTAACATTCTCATACATGCAATTCAAACACACACTAATCCTGGCCTTTGGAAGCCAGATGGTCCTTTAGCAGCTATGATTTGTCATCACCAGGGATATAGCCATTAACATGTACTTCTTTACTTGTCAAAATCTTGTCGATACAGATCTTGACAACTAATTCAACGATTATCACCAGTCTTCAGCTTCTCCTTCTGGGTTATAGTGCTGAATAGCAGGCTGTTACATAAGTTGAGACATACTCGGTTGCTGTTGATTTCCTAGTTCCTTGGCTGTCTGATGCTTGACAAGGGTATGGGACTAAAGCAGTCCTTCTGGCCTTGAAGACGGGTGTACTTTATTATGCTCATGCAAGCTTTCAAAATACTTTTGATTCTGTTACAAGATAACGACTTGTATAATGATCTGACAATCCATGGACTGTGCTTGAGGTTCTGGTTCCTTCCTGAGCCCTAGGCATTCCTAGATTTATCATCTTAGACTTCCCTGTGAGGCCTCTCTCCAGGCAAAGGCTTATTCACATTCTCAGGAAAAGTACAGATTGCCTCTATGATGCAGGGGGTGAGGCAAGATGTGGGGGTAAGGCAAAACACTGAACTGGATGTTTATGCAGATCATCTAAGAGCAGGCCCGTAGCTACGGTGGGGCATTTTGGGGTTCTGCCCCCTCAAATGTGAGGCACACCCCACAACAGCTCCTGCCCCTCTCGTGACATTAAGAGGGCTCTCCAGCTGATCAGCGGCGCAGGTGGCCCACCAATCAGCTGGAGGGCCCTTAAAACCATGCAGCCACCCTTCTCCCTCTCCTCCTCCAAGATTTAAAGGGCCCTCCAGCTGATCAATGGGCCCTTTAAACCATGCAGGAGGTGAGGGAGGGAGGCGGCTGCCAACTGCATACCTTCCCTGAACTCCAAGCGGCAATTTGGAGTTCAGGGAAGGCAAGCGGCTCCCCCTCCTCCCTTGCTGCCCCACAAATTTTCCCCATGCCCCACCAAGCCAAACTAAATGTGACTGTGTCCTTTTGGCCACCATGATGCTGCTGCCATTTTAAAATACACAAGGGCTTCATCCTGATTGGACCTGCAGCACAGCACTCATGCTCCCCCCCCCATGCCTTTTCAATTGCCAAAGCAGTCATACGGGGGGGGGGGGGGGAGAAGAGCACCACACTGCAAGCCCAATCAGGATTTGGTCCTTGGATGCTGCAGAAATGGATAAACTACTTTCGCAGTTACAAGACAAAAAAGAAGAAATCTTTGAAAATAATTAGTTGAGACTATACAAATGCTTCGAGAAATATCTTGGAAAATTACCAAATCTAATGTAAAGACTTATGAGAAATGCTCTAAGGTTAATTATATAACGTGAGACAGGTGAATAAGAACTTGATTCCCTCTCAGAGTTGAATTTAAGCAGTGAGATGAGTATATGTTTCACTGTTGTTGTTTGTTGTTCGTTTTTTCTCTGCAGTGTCTTTTCTTTATGATCTGAAAATAATAAAATTATCTTTAAAAAAAAAAAGGATCAGGTCCTCATGGTATTTCAAAACAGCTTTAAAATGGTAGCAGTGTCTCACTGGTGCCTACCGGGTGCTGCAGAGCCCCTTAGGCAAAGAGTGCTACAAGTTGTGCATGCCCCACAGGGGCGGTTGTCTTCTAGTGTTCTCAAAACAATAGTGAATAGAATGAGTGCAAGGAGCTTTCAATGAATGTTACATTGACTAAGATTACTGACCATGACAACTTTTTCTGCATCACTCTCGAAGATATGATGTCATCTATGGTATGCTTCATAAATGCTTGCTAGACAAAGAGCAAGCAGCCTAGAATTAAATAATTACTCAGGGAAGGACGAAACAAATCCCTAGATTCTGAAACAGTGGAAAATGGAAAATGAGGGTCACTGTATGTCATAACTAGAAAAAAAACAGGATTTCCTCAGCAGTGGTTTCAGAGAAAACATTTATTCCAGCAACAGAAAATGAAAGTATGACACAAATAAATTAGATTGACAGAAATTCCATTGTGTTGTAAGCATATTCTACGATGTATGGGAAGTGCTGAGCAGTGCCAGAGCTCAACAGATGGAACATATACATCTTCAGCAACTTTATTTGTTCAGTGCCTGCTTCCAGAATATTATGGTTAAATCCTTCATCCCCAAAGCAAACTAAGAGAGAACAGAGGAGAAAAAGAGGATCAAGGTCAGATCTCTAAGATGTTATAAGCAGCAAAACATCAAAGAGGACAACAAACTTACTCTGCTGTGGAAGATCCCAATATGTACACAACTAAGCTAACAACCTGGGTATGATTAGTGAATCATTAAGACAAGACTCCAATTGTGCTAGTAGACTATCAGGAAGAATGCCTAGGCAAAGAACAGATAAGGATTTCTAAACCAAAATGTTTCACTACTTTTTCCTCTTACAGAATAATATCTTCATAGTCTCTTCTGTTTTATATTATATTTCTCAATTTAAAGCAAACAAAGCACAGCAACCAAGCCCAGCTTCAATAAGGAAAGTATTACAATTTCCTTAGTTTATAAAGGAAGGATACAGAAGATGACTTGCTTCCCCCAAGAACAGCCTTAGTCACTCCATTTTCCAGAACTATTTTGCTACCATACCCATTTGTATTAGGGACAAGATGAATCCAAGTATGTTATAATGTTAGAGCTTACTAAAAACGTTTTAACAACACTGGAAAAACATCTACTTGAGTGTAAGATTCTGGCACACTGAAATTGTTATTACACAAAAATTTCTACCACTGTTATAGTAAGAGAAGAAGAAGAGGAGATTGGATTTATACCCCACCCTTCACTACCCAAGGGAGTCTCAGAGTGGCTTACAAACTCCTTTCCCTTCCCCTCCCCACAAAAGACACCCTGTGAGGTGGGGGGGGGGCTGAGAGAGCTCTTGAGACAACTGTCCTTGAGTGAACAGCTGGTACAGAGCCATGGCTTGCCCAAGGTCATCCAGCAGCTGAAAGTGGAGAAGTGGGGAATCAAACCTGGTTCTCCCAGATTAGAGTCCACGCACTTAACCACTGCACCAAACTGGCTCTCTAATGTAAGCTAATGCTGTCATTATAATGGGAAAGAGGAGAATATTTTGCCACACCTGGGCTCAAGGGGAGCAACCACAACTCTGACTCAATTGCCTTCACATTTAGCCCCAGCTTGTTTCCTCTGGCCTGGGGGGGGGGGCGACACTTGTCTCCTTCCCTCTTTCAGCTCTGAGAACTGCATGGAGCCCAGTTTCCTTTCAGGAGGCTGTAAGGAAAGAGATGGCCAGGTGTACCCATGCCCGCATATTCCGTGACAGGGAGGACCTCTTAGATTCCATATCCTCGGGAGCAAGTGTAAAGCCATGTAATGTAAGGGGTCCTTTCTATCACAGAATATGCAGGCATGGTTACTCCTTTCTCTTCCCACTGTGACCAACAATATTGCAAAAATATTCCTTCTTTCCTTCTCCATCTTGTTTTCTTCTTGATGTTAGCATGGTGACATTTTAAATGAATTAAGTACTAACTATAAATTTGTGAGATACAATAAACCAACGTTTTGATAGAGTTCAAAAGCACATATCCTTCCAAATATAGCAATCCAGGTCAGTAGTAGTAGCTGGCAATTCCAACCTCCAAGATGTTATACAAAAGTAGTTACCACAGCTAAAATCTTACTGAAGAAATCAGTGTTTGTGATCGTTTTATTCCATTCCATGAAGTTGGTTTAGTAATCATGAACTCGAGAGATGGGTATAGATTCTCAACTGTCTTATTATGCTACATATTCATACAATGGTTCCTTTTCCATAAGCAGCAATGACTATTAATTTTAAACAACTCAAATATGCAAAACTTTCAGGAATACGACAAAATATAAGATCAATTAATTAATCACATGCAGTTTTTTAAAGGCAATAACGGCATTTAATGTGACAGTTTAATTACAGAATTCTAAATAATACTCAGAAAACAAACAGAGCAGAATATTCAACGATACATTGTAATAAAATGTCAGCTCTCCTGAGCATCTATAAAATAAAGCATCACAATTGGAAACAAAAATTATGGAAAAGTTCGTAAGTAATAACATGGGAAATGTCTATAGAAAATTATTGCTTAGTTCACTAAATTAACAGAGAATATAACTACCACATTCAAGTTTCACTGTAACAAAACAACTTTATGCTTTCTGTTTGTAGAATACTTTAAATGACTTCTAATATGTTCACAATTATTGGCCTTGGCAGCATTTTTAAAAAAAGGCCTTGGCAGCATTTTTTAAAAAAGGAATATCACAGCATATTGTTACAAGCCTTGAGTACACTCAGGGATTACGCCAAATGAAGCGGGAGCTGAGACGGCTAGAGAGACGGTGGCGTCGCGCTCACGACGAAGCATCAAGAACATCTTATAGGATGTTTATGAAAGCCTATGAGATGGCAACTAAGGCAGTGAAGAAAGAGTTCCTTACTGCCGAGATTGCATCCGCTAGCTCACGCCCAGCACAATTATTTAGGACAATTCGATCATTAACAGTACTGCCGGGTGGCAGAGCAAACGCTAGGGAATTGGAAATTGGCTGCGAGGCATTTGCGAGCTATTTTGCGGAGAAAGTCTTGTCGCTCCGCCGGGACCTCCCTGCCACAAGTGATACAGTAAGTGAACTCAAGGCCCCTTGCACGTCTTCGTTTCCGGGGTTAGATGGGTTCGACCTGCTTGATTTAGAGGAAGTTGACAGACTGCTCTTGACTGTTCACCCAACCACGTGCAGCCTTGATCTGTGCCCCTCCTGGCTCATAAGAACAGGCCACGAGCGGCTACGAGGTACCGCCCGGGAAATTATCAACACCTCCCTTAGTGAAGGGAAGTTCCCGGGGGCTCTCAAGGAAGTGATGGTCCGCCCACTCCTAAAAAAAGTACATCTGGACCCGGCAGATTTGGCTAACTATAGGCCGGTGTCCAATTTGCCCTATTTGGGCAAATTAATAGAGAGGGCGGTGGCGTTACAGTTACAGAGGTACCTGGATGACGCTTCGGTCTTGGACCCCTTTCAGTCCGGCTTTCGCCCGGGACATGGGACGGAGACTGCCCTGGTCGCTCTAACTGACGACCTCCGACGGCATCTGGATCAAGGTGGTGGGGCAGTGCTGCTGTTGCTCGACCTGTCGGCCGCGTTCGACACAGTGGACCATCAGCTGCTGTCCTGCCGCCTTGCCGACGTGGGGATAGGGGGGCGGGCCTTGCAATGGCTCGTCTCATTTCTCCAAGGTCGGGGACAAAGGGTGGTGCTAGGGGAGCAGCAATCCTCGAGGCACCCACTTGATTGTGGTGTGCCGCAGGGGGCAGTGCTCTCCCCGATGCTGTTCAACATCTATATGCGCCCCCTTGCCCAGATTGTCCGGAGGTTTGGGCTGGGATGTCACCAGTATGCGGATGACACCCAGCTCTATCTGATGTTGGGCGGCCGGTCGGACTCCGGCCCAGACGATCTGGACGGGGCATTGCATGCCGTGGCTGATTGGCTTAGATCAAGCAGGCTGAAATTGAACCCGGCGAAAACGGAGGTCCTGTGCCTGGGGCGTTGCGGTCCGGGGCGGGGGGTCCCACTCCCGAGCTTTGACGGGGCACCGTTGGTGCCTGCGCCGAGGGTTAGGAATTTGGGAGTGCTCCTGGAGTCCTCCTTATCAATGGAGGCTCAGGTAGCAGCCACTGCTAAGTTGGCCTTTTACCATCTGAGGCTGGCAAGGCAGTTGGTTCCCTACCTCGACCGTGACGACCTAGCCACAGTGATCCATGCGACGGTCACCTCGAGGCTAGACTACTGTAACGCTCTCTACATGGGGCTGCCTCTGGTGCAGACCCGGAAGCTGCAGCTGGTGCAGAATGCTGCGGCCAGGCTGCTGATGGGTCTTGCAGGGCAGGACCACATCGGGCCTGTGCTGGCGGCACTGCACTGGCTGCCTATAGCATACCAAGTCCGCTTCAAAGTGCTGGTTCTTACCTATAAAGCCCTATATGGCCAGGGTCCAACATACCTTAGGGACCGCCTTTCTCCATATGTACCCCAGAGAGCACTACGGTCGGGGTCGAAACATCAACTGTGCGTCCCGGGCCCCAAGGACGCCAAGCTGGCCAGGACTAGGACCAGGGCATTTTCGGTGGCGGCTCCTATCTGGTGGAATGAGCTCCCGGAAGAGATCAGGGCCCTGCGGGATTTGAGGCAGTTCCGCAGGGCCTGTAAGACGGAGCTCTTCCGCCAGGCTTTTGAATAGGGGCCGCTACCGATGATAACATCCACTATCTGATAACAGTAATGTAACCCTGGTCCTACATGGTCCTAGCATGGGGGGGGGGGAACTAGATCTGCCAACAACTCGCCATCTGAAGAAATATTTTAGGAAGCTATATGTTTTAATTGCATTTATTAATGTTTTATCGATTTTATTGGTTTTAATGTTTATTAGGCCTTGGGCCCATGTTAGCCGCCCTGAGCCCGCTCGCGGGGAGGGCGGGATACAAATCGCAAAAATAAATAAATAAATAAACTACTTTCCACTAAAAATGTGCAACCCCCTGCCCTGCCCACCTCAAATTCCAGCTCAAACAAGCAAAACTTTTTGAGGGTAAAGAGACAAAAGGCTTCTTTTATTACAGCTGAAATTAAGTTCTCAGAGAACTCAAAACACCATAGCAATTTGTGGTAATTCATTTAACCAAAATCTCTTTGTGTATGTGCACATGCATGCACTTGCATGCCTGGAAGTCATGGTGACTTCTGGCGACCCCTACAGGGGTTTGGATGTTTTCAGAGAGTGGCTTGATTGCCCGCCTCTGCATCCCATGCCCTGGTATTCCTTGGAAGTCTTCCTTCCAATTACTTGCCAGGGTCAGTCCTGCTTAGCTTCCGAGATCTGACGAGATCAAGCTTGCCTGGGCTATCCAGGTCAGGGGACTGAAGAAAAATCTTGATACAGTAATATCAGTGATCAACCCTGGCCTATACATTACTGAACAACAGCCAGAACATAATTTGCCTGATGTCACTCACGTGTATACCAGTGCCATCCTAAGTAGAGTTGCACCTTTCTAAGCCCCACTGACTCTGCTTAGAATTTCACTGGAGGTCTCAAACAACCATCTTCTAGTAATCACATTTCCTCTCCATTCTTTCAGAGCTCGTTGATTCAGCATAAGTATTAAGAGACAAACACATACCTTAAAAGGGTTGGTTCTGGCATTCCAGGATCTGCACCTCTCTTAAAGCCTGAAGTCAGAAAAATAATACATCAATTTACATCCTTATTGTCTCTTACATAATACCAAATATTTATAGATGGTATTCATACACATATGTACACTGACGATTAACCACATCAAGATCTAATATTACAGCTTAGTGGAATGCAACATCCCCCACTATTTCCTCCCAAATACATTAAAGCGCAGAGGCCCATCCCATTGTTGCTTTAAGACAGCTCACAGCCCCCACCATAGGGGCTTAAATGGGAACAAAGGATGCATAACTAAAGTCCCATCTGACATCCAGCTAGTCATTCCTTCATGGCAAGGCCTCTATTGCCCACCAAGCCCAGTAAGAAGCAGGCTCGGTTCTTGCTACTGGAAGAATGGGTGACTAGTGATTCTCAAGCAGAAGAATAAGCTGAGACTGTTCCCTTAACAAATCAAATAAATTATTGACCAGTGCTGTGAAAAACGATCTTATGAATGATGCTCTACAGGGCAGGATCATTGTGCCCTGGACATTTAGCAGCACCACTGATACATTTATACTGAAAGCCATGTTGTTCACAAAGCAGAACAAAGAGGAAGTCAGACTACTAACAAAAATTTCCTCTACCAGTAGTCATGTGAAAATGCAGGGAATAGAAGTTCTTTGCTAAATGAATCCACCAAGACCTGGGAAAACCCCTGTAACAAACCCTTTGAAATTCTGCTGCCAGTGTCAGGAAGCTTGGTAACTTCCAAGCACCAAGTAAACTTCCTTCCACCAAAAATGAAAAAACACTTCTGTTGAATGAGCAACTTTAATCATTATAACCTATGAGTTATGTTAGTGCGTCTAAAAAGGTAAAGGTTTCCCTTGCTCGAAAGCCAGTCAAATCCAACTCTAGGGGGCAGTGCTCATCTCTGTTTCCAAGCTGAAGAGCCAGCGCTGTCCAAAGACTTCTCCGTGGTCATGTGGCTGGCATGACTAAACGCCAAGGCACACGGAACACTGTTACCTCCCCACCAAAGTGGTACCTATTTATCTACTTGCAATTTCTTGCTTTTGAACTGTTAGGTTGGCAGGAGCTGGGGCCAGAGACGGGAGCTTACTCTGTCACATGGCACCTAAGTCTCAAACTGCCAAGCTGCTGATCTTCCGGTCTGCAACTGCAACTCAGCATCTTAATCTCTGAGCCACTGCAGCCTCTCTTAATGCTGTTCATATATTTGTGGCACAGAAATTGGAGAAGGAAAACTTATTGTTGATAACACATATCAGTCAAACCTACAGAAAATAATAAGGCTTCATTTGGCTTTTACTCCTCTCCTATTTCAGCCATACACAATGGGAATATGCCTAACTTAACGTGAATTATACTGTGCCAGAAATACAATATAAATACTAAATATAGGCTTGCTCTTAAGCAGGTTCTTTCACTCCTCCAGGAAAATAGTTTCAACACCTCTGACAGCACTCCTTTGAAAAGAATATCTAAAATGCATCCTAAACAATGTATTTTAAATATGATGGCTTTTGTTAAAAATCTGACAAGAGAATTCTAATTCTGCAAGACACAAGAACAAGATTCTGACTTCTGGAACAGGTAAATCAGAAGCTATTTTACAATGCAATTCTAAATAGGGTTATACCCTTCCAAATCCATTTAAGTCTATGACCTTAGATGGGTATAACTCTGGTTAGGATCTTACTGCCAGAGTCCTAGAAGGTAAACAACAGTATTAGACAAAAATATTCAGAAGGAAAAAACAATTTCTTTCCCTGGAATCATGATGATTCAATTGGATGGTTTTAAAAAAATCAATGAGGTCTCCCTAGTAACCTGGGAGGAAGCCTCACTGATCTCCACGACAGACTTACTTCAGAGTAAAACTGCATATAATAGGCTCCAACAATTTCAATGGGCTTTATTGGATAGGTAATTTGTGACAGCATAAAAGAAACTGATGGACAGTATTTCTGTTTGTGGGACCTTGGGGCAGTGGCTTTCCCATGCTTTCCCCCCCCCCTTACTAGTCCACTACGTGAATACACAGGATAATTAAAATTTAAGTCCAGTAGTAACTCAAAAAATGAACAAAATTTCCCAAGACATAAGTTTCTGTGAGTCAGAGTTCTCTTCATCAATACAGAATAGTTAAAACACAACTAGCTGTATTAAACTGTCCTGAGAATGCCCTCTACCTAAAGAATATAAATAGAACCTCCAGAGCAGGAATACACCAAGCCTCTAGAACAGAGGTTCCCAAACTTATTTGGCCTACCGCCCCCTTTTCAGAAAAAAAATTATTCAGTGCCCCCCTGGAAATCTACCTTCAAGAAGTGGACAAAAAGATGCAACTAAAGGCCTGAAGCCAGGGGCCAGCAGCAGCCACCACACAAAAGGCCAGAGGCAACACCAGCCTTACAGGGGTGCACATGCATTTGCAGTCTGCAAATGCATGGCTGTGATTGGCTGTGGGAACCCCTTCCACCTCCACCTCCCTCCCTGATCCCAGGGAAGATCAGGAGAAGGCAGAAAAAGTCTGCTTTAGATAGGTTCTGGACTCTTCTTTCTTTATGCTTCCACCGCCCCTTTATTTTTATTCAGCGCCTCCCAATTGCACCCAAGGCTCCTACTGCCCACCTGGATCGTTCAAGTGCCCCCCAGGGGGCAATACTGCCCACTTTGGGAACCAATATTTTAATAACTTTGGTTGTTGTTCAGTCACACAGTCGAGTCTGACTCTTTGCGACCCCATGGACCACATCATACCAGGCCCTCCTGTCTTCTGTCGTGGTCCGGAGTTTGCTTAATTTCATATTTGTTGCATCGATAACACTGTCTAACCATCTCATCCTTTTCCGTCCCCTTCTTCTTTGACCTTCAATCTTTCCCAGCATCAGGGCCTTCTTCAGTGAGACTTTAATAACTAACTGGAATTAAAGGTCCCTGTGTGCTATAGCCTACCTTATGCCCACCCCTGTGCTACAGAACATTTTGAAAAGCCTATTGCAGAACTAGCTCCAATGGCAAATACTAAAAACCTTTCTCTAGATTGAGGACTTTGTATTTGCACAGATGCTGTAGGAGTCCATCCACTGTAACAGATGCCTGAAACAAGTGTTGAAAGTTACACTCCCATCCAAAAAATTAGCCTTGATCTACAAATGCAGCAAAATGAGGTAGGTGGAAACCTGGATTGCATTACTTCAGGTGGTTTTGAGTACTTCCTTGCATCAAGAATCTCACTGCATGTAAGATGTCAGTCAATCTGGGAGAAATGTTCCAAGTCAACTCACTCCTTAACTTTGTTAATTAATCTTGTTTTGTCAAGATTCCAGATTCGCAGCACTGGAGTAGGGAGAAGTTACCACAGTGGGCTATAAAGCTCATTGGGTGACCTTGGGCCAATCACTCTCTCTTCGCCTAATCTGCCACACAGGGCTGTTGTGAAGATAAAACGGAGAATGGTGTCTGCTACCCTGAGCTCCCTGGAGTAAGGACAGAATATAAACATGCTCAATGCATACATCCAGATTGAGGAAATAGTCGTGAAAAGAAAGGGGGTGAAACTGTTAGAACGTCAGTCTAGGCTCCAGGAGAGCCAGGCTTTAACTCTCTTTCCGTCTCGGAACCTTGCTGGGTGACCTTGGGCTAGTCCCCAAATCTTGGTCCAACCTACCTCCCGGGGTTCTGTCGTAAACATAAAATGGAAGAGGGGAGAACGCTTTTGTAAACCACTTTTTGTCCCCACTGAGAAGAAAAGACGGTCTACGTAACCCAGGGCGGCAATCGTGACAACAACGGACAGAAGACCACCTCCCACGTGATCCTGCAAGCCGCCCCGCCATGTGGCTCCCCCCTCTCGTTCACTACGTCACAATCGCCACGGCGTGCCTTGGGCAGTTACACGAAACACCAACGGTCCTCTAGGCTCAGTTGTTCCCCGGCTCGGCAGAGCTTAGCCCGCCTCTGTCCCAACCGGACCGACTAAAGCCTGTTTCCTCCTCCTCCTCACCTAGATAGAGCACGACGGGGATAAAGCCCCACCGGATAGCGAACTGGCCGCCTTTGAAGAGATGCTGCAGCCGCTGCTTAGCCTCTTTACTCAGCTTCGGCATGGCGACGGCGCTACAAACGCAGCAACTGCGGAAACGGGAAGGGAAAGCTTTTCATCATCGCGCTCTTTGAAGGCACTTCCTGTCTTAAACCTCAACGGGGTTTCCACTCTGAGTTTCCAGCGCAGCTTATGGGCCACTTTCGCCATAGAGCTGGCAAGCGGATAGAGAGACGTCTCCTAGCGCCCATAGAGAATTGCCGGAAGTTCAAGCTATGCGTCACTCTAGTCGTGTCTCCATGGTTACCTCCTGAAGCTCGGAGAGATCCCGGAACTTAGTCCTTGAGTGAACGGTAGAAATTTCTAGCGCAGGAGTCAAAAGCCTGGTGTTATTTTTCCCTGAAAAGCCGGCTCTCCAGAGGCTCGTACGTAATCGCCCCAGAGCCCGCTTGTGCGTGTCGTCACTCTTGAAGAGCTAAAATTGGGCTTAACGTCTTTAAATGCATGGAAGAGGTAACTCCACACGTTAGCCCCATAGGTAACGCTTTAACACTTGGATCTGCCATTACGGCTTTATGCATTTGTGTCGCTTTCGGAGAAAATAACGTGATTTTCTCAGATAGTTTTAACCTCTGACAGGATACCCCGGCTCACGTAAGATCAGTCGTCTGTTCCCGCCAGTTGACCAGCCAGGCGCTTTTGGAAAGTGTATGCTATAGGCCATGAAAACCACACTGCCATTGTTGAACCCAGCATGCAGAGGTATGCTGCCTCTGAACATGGAGGCTTTGCCTTGCTATCATGGTTAATAGCAGCTGACAGATTTTTATCCTCTGTTAGTTTCTCATTTATAAGGCCTCTATACTAGTGGCTGTATTGATCATTGTAGTGAATTATGTAAATGTGAGGTAATACTTTGTTTTGAAACTAGTGCCCATCGTTCCATTGTGAATCATCAGTTTTGATACTAAACACAACAAAATCCTCTTCTGCCTCTCCACACCCTTTTTAATTTTATACATGGTCCCTTTTGTCATATTTTTTCCTAGAGGCTGTTACCCAATTAATGAAAGCTTTATAGTTCCATAAATTTAAATTGACATTTTAATCCATTTAAATTTATGGAACTATAAAGCATGAAATGATGAAGAAAACTCATTCTTGCTTTGTTTTTAGATGATGCTTGTATCATGTCTTTAGAGGTCATTTCTGTGAAAGAAAGGCAGAATATCTGTTTTACCATGGTCCTTTGCCACCTGTAACTTATTACTTAAAGTTAAAATATTTAACATTACCCAGTTAAAGGGGAGCATCTTTGCAATGAGATGAATGGTTTTTAAGAACATACTCTGAATACTTAACTAAATGTTGCAGTCCTGTTTTTTTCTGAGTTGAAAAACCATCAGACTTTTAAGCTTTACTAATAAGGAATCTCTTTGAACTCCTTAGTCTCTTTAGTAGCCGTTTTCAAATGCTAATACCTTTTTTTGAAATGAGGCAATCAGAACTTCATGATTATGATTTACTGTGCTGTTCAATGTGGCCCAATCATAGATTATACAAAAGGCATTCTAATGCTTATCATTTTCTATTTCTAACCCTCCCTACTTGAACTGAGATTTTCATTAAAGTATGACCCACAATACAGAGTAGCCATTTCAGATTCCACCACTGTATATCTAATGTAGGGGTGGGTTTTTTTTATCCCATTGTGCATTACTTTTGACTTATTTACATTGAGTCTCATTTATCACTTGTTATCCATTCAGCCAGGCTGGAGTATTTCTTGTTCATCACAACTCTAGCTGGGGAAATGACTAAATCTTTCAATTTCTCCCCAGCCATCTCTGTAGTGAAGCTAATTTCTGATGGATAATCTAGGCCAGAAGTTAATCACATTTCCATGCATGTAAATCATATGACTATGAAACTTGAGTTTCAGATCATAGAAATAAAAGTTACAACATCAGAGGGATTCTACTGATATTATAAATTTTGCTACCCCTTTACACATACATAGGACACTGGAGGAGAAGCCTAAAGCAGATTTTTATACATCCTTGGGAAGAAAATATGCCATAAACTCTGTCCATTGTTTTTCACAAACTGAACATCACAAATCTGCTGGGGCTGTCGACATTGTCCCAGCCTATTCTTAAAGAGAAGAGAGATTGTGTGATGGGTCTGTCACTATGGGGCCTTAGAGTTCCTGTTTCTGCTGCCCTTCCAGTTAGGAAAACATGGGATAAAATGTACAGGAATTATAGCATTCAGCTTGGTGGAGGAAGTCACTTCACTGTTAGCTGAGTTATTTTAAGTACCTCACTGTTCAACATCCAGTTAAAGAGAACCACCCACTAGCCAGTCTGGTGTAGTGGTTAAGTTTGCAGACTCTAATCTGGGAGAACCAGGTTTGATTCCCCACTCCTCCACTTGCACCTGCTGGATGACCTTGGGCAAGCCATAGTTCTGGCACAGCTGTTCTTGAAAAAGAGCAGTTTCTGTCAGAGCTCTCTCAGCCCCACCTACCTCACAGGGCATCTGTTGTGGGGAGGGGAAGGGAAAGGAGTTTGTAAGCCGCTCTGAGACTCCTTTGAGTAGGATATAAATCCAGTCTCTTCCTCTTCTTCTTCTCTTATCTGCTGACCATCAGTTGGAAGGTCAAATCCATCGTGAACATCTAGACTTAGAATTTTAACTATACAGAGCATGCACAAATGTAATGAAGCCAACCCACTAACTAGCATGATGTCGCTTTTTCCTCCTTGTATTCAGTTGCATTCCAATGCAAAAGAGGTAATATGGACCTCTTTCAAATACGCCTCCCACGGGGCAGCTGGAACATAAGGAAGTGTAATCCCCCAAGAACAGGCAAGTTGGAAATAAAAAAAAACTCAAGAATTGATGTGCTAAAATATTATTTAGCTGTGATACATACATACTTGTGGCAGACTCAGGGTGGAGTGGTTACAGCTGAAACACCAGGCTAAGATGCATCCACCCTCTTCAGGAATCAGTTACCACATCAGTAGAAGAGAATGGACAGTTCCAGTGGTGATGGGGGTTGATAAATCAATAAAGGGTAGCTATTGGGGAGGAGTAGTGGAAGATAACACTGGCAGAGGATCTGTTATAGACAACAGCAGTGCCACTTCAGCTAACCCTAGTTAGTACTGTGCAGAAGAAGGCAATGGTAAACCACTTCTGATCATCATGCCTTGAAAACCTTATAATGAGACAATCCAAAATGAAAAAAAGATATAGTGCTAGAAGACAGAAGCCCCAAGCCAGATAGCAACCAGCTACTAGGGGAGAGCAGAGGACAGCTACAACTAGCTCTAAATGATGTAACTGGACTAGCACTGAAAGGATGTTCAGTTATTGATGTGAATGGATGCAAAAGGAGAGTCCAAAGCTGTTTGACAAATATAATAGGAACATGAGAAGTTTGAATCAAGGTAAGTGCAAAATCATGAAACAAGAAATGGGACATTTAACCATTGCAATCCTGGAAGTGAGTGAAGTAAAGACTGAATAAGGCATTTTCAAGTAGAAAATTACAAAGTGTTTTACTCAGGAAATAATGGCAAACAGAAGAAATAGACTTCCTCTGACAGAGAGGCGAGATGTATCACAAGCAATCAAGCTATAATGCAAAGTCCGATTGAATAATATCAATCAGACTTCATGGAAAGCCTGTCAACATAACCATCCAAGGTTATGCCCCAATTACAGATGTTGAAAAGGAAGAAATTGAAAGCTTTTATGAAAGTGTCCAGGAAGAAATTGATCACAATTCTAAGCAAAATGTGCTGTTAACACAGCTGACTGGAACACAAAAGTGGGAAACAAAACAGAATCAAATGGAAGCAAGAGAATGACTCATAGAATTCTGTGAAGGCAACATTTGTTCATTGTAAACACATTTCAGGCAGCCGAACAGACGATTGTACACACAGACATCATCAGATGGCCAGTATAGAAATAAAATAGAATACTGTCCTGGAACCTGCTGGGTTGCACAGCTGAAGTGTGAGCTAGGGAAGGTGAAGACACAATCTGGTGGTGTCATGGTCGGAGTCCAGCTCCTAGGTCATACATGGAATCAGTAACAAGAGCAGGTTCGGGGCAGAAGCAGGGGATGGGCAATTCATAAATACAATAAATAACAACAGCAATAATAATAAAAGTCGAGGTCAGGAGTAATTTGACTTATTGCTTCCACAGTCTGTCTCTCCCTCTCTCCACCCTTTATAGTAGACATTCCACTTGCAGCTGGATCATATCATGCAGGTGTGTATGCTCTCCTTACTATCTAGGTTCAGGTGTCTTTGGGCTGCTAATCATGCAATTTGCCTTCTCTCCAGCATCTCATGACAGATCTTCCTCTGCCTATGTTCCAACAGCTCTGGAGACCAGGGAGGTGAGGTGGATGGGTGGGATGCTGTCTGGTTCTGAGCCTTGGGCCTGAACAGCTGTGATGCTACTGTCAAGCTGTGGATTGTCACTTAGCAGGGTAGCAGTAGCTTCCTGCAGCAGGTTGTTGTCTGTAACTGACTGTGAGCTGGGACCAATGCTCCCTCTAAGCTGTGGAGTCTTGTGAGCAGAAATTCTACTTTGTGAGCTACTGGCATTAAAGTTGTGAGCAGGAGATTTGGCTCCTGCATAAATTAGTTTGCTCTGGAGCCATCCTTCCTGAGCGAAGACAAAAAGGTGTGAGCTGGAGGCTAAAAAACGGTGAGCTAGCTCACACTAACTCAGCTTTGAGGAAACACTGGCTGGGACCTCCTTTGCTTGCTTGTTCCTATTCCTCAGAGTCCTCTGCCTCTTCTGGGTTGGCTGTGCCTGGCTGATCCATGACAGTTACATAATCAGAAGTGGAAGATGGAGAAGCTCCTTTCTCTCTGTTAAAACAAGACCAGGAGCTAATTGTGGTATGGACCATGAATTGTTAATATTGAAAATTAGAATAAAGCTGAAGAAAAATACCAAAACATTCATAGTGCCAAAATACAATCTAAACATTCCAGAAGAGTTTAAAGACAATTTAAAGAACATATTTGCATCACTGAGTTCAAGTGAATGGAAACTAGAAGAACTATGGGTTGAAACCAGAGAAGAATACACAAAGACTATTCCTGAAACCAAAAGAAATGCAAGGCTTAATGGATAATTGATGAAACTCTTAAAATTGCAAAAAAATAGACAAGAAGCAAAAGTAAAAAATGAGAAAATCAGAAATTCAGCAATGGGCACATAGAGACAAAGAGAACTATTACAATAACCAGTGTAAAAAAAAGGAAGAAAAAGAGATCAGTTCCACAAGATCCAAGAAATTAAGGGAAAATTTAAAATAAGGTTCAGCATGCTGAATGATCAACACTAACTGAACAGGACAAAATAAAAGATGGGAAAATACACTGAAAAGCTATACAGAAGAGATGAAAGGATGACAGAATCCTTCCAAGAAGAATCTTTTGAAGAAAAACTTGCAGTTTTAGAAACTCAGTTAAAATCTGCTCTCAAAGCAATTGTGAGAAACGAATCACCAGGAATAGATGGAATATCAGTAGAGCTATTCCAAGTCCATCAAAACCTTAACAAGAATATGCCAGCAAATACGGAAAACAAAACAATGGCCCAGAGACTGGAAACACTCAATCTACATTCCAATTCTGAAAAAAGAGATGTCAAAGACTGTACCAACTATCAGATCATTACATTAATTTCTCACATGAGTAAAGTGATACTTAAAAACTTACAACAAATAAGACAAAAGTAATGACTGTTGAGGAATTACACAACTTGAAGATTGATGATGAAAAAACTGAAATTGTTTAAGATTTTGTATTCCTTAGAGCCATCATCATCCAGAAGGGAGACTACAACCAAGAAATCAGATGGAGATATGAGACTAGGAAGGAGCTATAAAAGTATGTGTTGCTGGCAATAAGATCAAGATAAGTCATACTATAGTATTCCCTGTTAATTATGTATGGGTGTGAAAGCTGGACAATGAGAAGAAAGTTGATACATTTGAAATGTGGTATTAGAGGAGAGTCTTATGGATACTTCCTCCCCCCATCAAGTTGCAGCTGACTTATGGTGACCCCGTAGGGTTTTCAAGGCAAGAGATGTTCAGAGGTGGTTTGCTATTGCCTGCCTCTGCATAGGTACCCTAGTATTCCTGGGTGGTCTCTCATCCCAATAATTACCAGGGCTGACCTTTCTTAGCTTGCAAGCTCTGATCAGATTGGGCCACCCAAGTCAGGGAACATTAAAAAGATAAATAAGTGGGCTCTAAATCAAACCTGAACTCCCTCCCTAGAAGCTAAAATGAGTAAACTGAGGCTATCATGCTTTTATCAGACGACAGGACTAACTGGAATAGACAGCAGTGCTAGGAAAAGTTGAAGGTAGCAGGAAAAAAGGAAGAGCCAACATGGAATGGATTGTCTAAATAAAGGAAGCTAAGGCCCTCAGTTTGCAAGACCCAAGGAAGACTGTTGTCAGTAGAACATAGGGTTGCCATATGTTGGAAGGAACTTGGCACACTTAACACACACAATATGCATATATATTTATACAAAACTGTAATCTTTATATGTACCATTTATAGTTCACTGGATTTCCAGCATGAGCTGCTTGTCATATAAAAGTAGACTGCTAAATTATTGTGGAGCCAGGGAAGAGGGGAAAGTGATGATACCAGATTGGCTGGTTCCTTGATGGTGCATATGTAGAAAAGTCAAATTGTAGCAGCAGTTCATGCTAGCATATCTTTGGAAATTGGTTAAAAATGGTGTGCCTGGTATGTCTCATTTTTTGTTGCTGTTGTGCTTTTTCCCATAAGGCTATAAAGTTTTGCTCTAAAAGCTATAGAATAAGTGTGTAAAATTATGCTTATGGCTTCACATGAAAGTGGGAGAATTATAAGAATGCTCTTGATACTATTTTATTAAAATATGGACATGGTTACTGTTCTTTGAAGCTAAGACATGAAAATTTGAAATATGCGTTCAAAAAAAGGACCAGTTAACTGATAAACACTTTAAAGAATTAAGGGTGTGTGAAGATAAAGATAAACCCACAGAATATATTTTAAAATGTTAATCTTGGGTTTCCTTTTTGCCTTGGCAGGCTCTGTAGTAGAAGGTGCAGATTTATGAAACAACCACATTGCCTAAAGGTATATTGCATGAGTACTTATTGATTTTTGAACACACCACTGGCGTAAGTGTTTTCAGTCAGTGTCATTAAAAGTGGAATATCTGGCCAAAGATGAAAACCATGATCTGATTGTGGATACCTCAGTAGAGTTTTATACCCAAATCTGATGGCTTAAAGGATTTTCTGAGGCCAGAACTTGAGCTAAAAGAGGCTTGAATTTAAATGTACCTTTGCAATTATTTCCACTGTTGCTTCTAGACACATACAGATACTTGTTTGTCTAGGAATCCTAGTTGTTGTGGGATAGTATTTAGTCCAGTTTTGAAAATATGATTTTAACATATGCCCTAAAAACATTTCACTCCAACTCTTACAGAATTCAGGAATATTTTGCCCGGTATTGTTCATTAACAGACTCTATACCAGTTGTCAGCCTAATGCATCTTAATAGTTACACCTACTTTGACCTAGATATGTTTGAGAACTGTGTGTGTATTATATATGTGTCTGTTTCCCTTTCACAGATTCCTCCAGTGAATCTTCCAGTTCCTTTTTAAACACTTCTGAGTGTTTCAGAATTATAGGAGTTCATTATAGATGTGGAAAGGGAAACTGACAGAAGGACATTGGTAAATACTCTATCACCTGCACACACCTAACTGAACTGCAGCAGCCGTGACAGCATTAATTGATCGGATTTACATTCCAAGCTGCAGTGCCTTTGGATAAGCAAGTAGATGGGATTTGCTTCCAAATAAATATGATCACAATCAGCTGTAATTATGCCATTACGTTGTAAAGTACACATATGTACACATATCTGTAAAATAACTAATTAAATAATACAAACACCATATCAACCTACAGTATTATATTTCCTAGTTTTGTGCTGCATCTACTAATATATCCTATCTACAAATATATATGAGCTGTCATAACATCTTGCAATGTAAAATACTTGTATAGTTTAGTGAAAAATGGCATATTCCACTTGATTTCAATGATTGTTAATACCTGTCTTTGTACCCTGTATCCTGTATGAATTACAGGATAAATTAAGACATTTTTCTGTAAGAAGGTATTTTGAACCAAGAGGATTTCATTTATAGTCTGCCTTTCTCACTCAGACACAAGGTGGACTGCAAACATTTTAAACAAATGCACTTGAAAAGGTATGATTCAAGTAGGGGACCCACAAAGACTTGCATTTCCCCTTCCTTAACTATTTTTCCCTTTCCCTTCCCTGAAAGCCCCTATAGTCTCTCCTCTTTTATTGCTTGCTTCTTTCCACCCACCAGCTGATCAACCTTATCTGCCCAATAGCTTCTGTTTCTCCTTTCCTCTAAGCATCTACCTGAAAAAACTGTGGCCCAGTTGTGCTGTGAGGAGCCTGCAAAGACTTATGGAGGCATCTCATTTTCCCCTGTATCCTCTTCCCCATGCTATTTTCTCCTTTCCTTCTCTTGGCAACCCCTGTATCTTCTCCTTTCTGCCCACCAACCAGCTCTACCTTTTATCTGCCACCCTCATCTAAGGCCAAAACAGCCCTGAAAAGTACTCTGCCTCGTCTCCCTGCCTTTACTGATAGAAACCAAGGCTTGAAGGCTGGCATTACTGTGTGGTTGCCTAGCAATAGCCACTGAGGGCATTTGTTTCTTAAAGCTATAGGTGCTGTTTCTATTATTTAGGGGGTTTGCCCCCCAATGTGTGTGGGTGTTTTTCAATTTGAGTGTTTTTGCAAACCTGTGGCATTTTCCAGTTTTATAGAAAGATCTGACTTTTGTGTTCATGGCTCTGATCTCTGGATTTAAATATCTATAGATTTTGCCAAATTGAGAATTAGATATATAGATGACAAGAGGCGTGACCTGTGATACTCGCGGGGGGGGGATTCCTAAAGGCTGCAGCTCCAGGTAAGTCTTCTTCCCTCCCCCCCACCCGGCATCAGCAGTGAGGCCTCAGTGGCTCTCAGTCACTGGGCTGCCAATCTCCCCGCTGGTGGCAAGGCCTCAGAAGCTCTCAGCTGCCAGGCTGCCGATCTCCCACCCCCACCACCAGTGGTGAGGCCTCAGCAGCTCTTAGCCGTCAGGCTGCTGATCTCCCCCCCCCCCCCCCCGGCACAGGTGGCGAGGCCTCAGTGGCTCTCAGCTGCTGGGCTGCCGATCTCCCACCCACCCCCCGGCACCGGGGCCTCAGCGGCTCTCAGCTGCAGGGCTGCCAATCTTCCCCCCCACCCTGGCACCAGCAGCGAGGCCTCAGCCATTCTCAGCCACCGGCCAGCTGCAGAGTTCCCAGAGTGTTCTCTGTGCATGCACAGGGAACGCTCTTTAACTTTTGGGGGATTTAAATATCCCCCATATAGTTTAAACTTTTAGGATTTTTCTGCACACCTGGGGAGTCCCCCAAGTGTGCAGGAAATCTCTCTGCTTCCCAAGTGCTCCCGATGTGTGGATTTAGATATCTGCAAACATTAGATATATAGATGATGATAATTAAATAGCACAGCCTGAGTGATAGAATATAGGAAAATAAACTGATTTATATGTGGCAAGCAAAATTATGAAAAAGTAAATGATTTCCAAATGTTGAGTGTGGTCCTGTGTTGTGGTAAACATCAGCCTTAGCCCTTATTTATTAGCTGAGTTAATTAGTATTTAATCCCTACTAAAGCTCATCACAGGAATACCACATTGCAGATAATCTGTAGTTTCACGAGAGGTGGCGTGTGCAATTTAACTCTTCCTTATTAACCACATGTCTTGGTTGAGAATCATAACAGTGTTGTTTGTGTCCATTTAGGAAATACTCTGAACCTTTAGTTGATATTGGTGGAAGTGTTCAGTTATATAGTAGATAAATCAGGCAGAAAAGATAAACTTTTACTTTAAAAATGTAACCTTCCACTTTTAAATATTAAAATGAGATGTAATGGCAGTATAAATGTTTTTCATTTCAAATTGACTGTACAACAGTGGCAAGCTTATATATACTTAGTTTCTGAAAGCATAAAGATGGGGGCTTCATCATTTGTTTTGGTTTCATTGTGTTTCATTAAGAGATAATCTTGTATATGTATTTAAATATTAATAAGTGTCACCCAGCCAATTATTTAAACAAGATGGCTTATTCAGATATGTGGAATACAAGAATCTCATTTGAAGTAAATATTAACTACGTGTGTGAGCATGAAAAGGAATGCAGTAATCATGTTTATCTCATCTAGAAATAGTAGCACACTAAATTATTATTTACCTGTTTTTGTGTGGCGGCAATCATCCATTACTATTAATTCTCAGATATCTCCATACACTATTATTGGGGAAATCTTAGTGGCATCCTTGAAAAATATTATTTCTTATTCCCTAGCTCCTGTTCTGTCATGATGGTGTGTGGTAAGACAAAGCTTCATAAGATCTGTATTTTATAAGTTTAAGGAATACCATTCTAACTGGAAATTTAAACCTCTGAATGTTCATCTGTGATTTTCAGAACAAGGGGTTATAAAGTATGAATACTATCAGTCTCACAAGTATGATCTACTACATTAATTTAAATCATTTATGCTGGATAACATAATGTGTTCTTTTCCTTTGTAGTATAAATGTTGGTACAACTCTGCCTCCAAATACAAAATCCAGTGTTTTCCTTTAGAACCACTGGAGGGCAGACTTGAACTGAACTCTGATTCATACTTTGAAACGAGTCCCATGAGCATTTAATTGGCAGTGATCAAATCAATTTATCCCATTTGTATGGAGAATCTTAAAAACATGCTTTAAAGGTAGAACAACAATAAGTTTTGAAAAAATGAGAAACAGCTGGCAAGAGGTCTGATCCTCTTTGCTGCTGATGAGACTGGGTGCCATAGTGAATCACTGCGCAAAGGCATAATTCACCAGTTTTCCCCACTACTGGCACAGCAGATATCATGGATGTTGGCATACCAATGTCGCTGCTGTGGTCTTCCTTTTCTCATTTGCAGGCATCAGTGCCACAGAAAGGGACACCTCTGCTCCAGTTACTAAGTATAGGTGCTGATTTTGCTGTTGCAGTGAAAGCCACTGTATTCAAAGAGCTAGGTAAGCATTGAATTCCATTGCATTAATAGAGGTAATACAAATACACAGAGGATTAAGGTGCCTGTGTAGGGGGTGATTCAGCTTGACAAAGGAGAAGTTGTAATTCATCTTCATGGCTTCTGTGCAGTCCCAAATGGGATTACATGATTGAAGGCCAGCCGCGGAGAGGAGCTTCCAAACTTTTCTAAAGAAGCTTCTAGGCACTGGAGTGCTCCCCCTCCTCTCTGTCTGTAGAGATCTCTTTTCCCGCCCAAAGTGTCATGTGATGGAGCCGGGGCAAGCACTCCTTCCCTCAGTTCTCTTATCACCACGAGGAGAGGATGTTTCTTCTATATGCTGCTTCATGGGGCCTCAAAAAGAAAAACGAGGTTTTTTTCTATGGAGTATACTGAAGAATTCTCAACCTACAAACCAGTAGGATGGCTTTATATAAGAAATGCAGGGAGCGCAGAGCAAAAATGGCCCAGAATGATGCACATTCCTTATGCAAGCTCTGTCTGGGAGAGGGCAACAATACGGCCATGTGTCCAGCCTGTAGATGCCTTACTCCTAAGGCTCGCGAAAGGAGAGCAGCAAGACTTAAAGCTGTGCTGTGGGGAAAAGCTCTGGGTGCCCCAGACCCACAATGGGGAAAACGGTACTGATGGACAGGGGCATGAGGGCCCATTTGGTGGCTTTGGCACCAAGAACCTTGCTATTAGAGTCAAAATTGCATGGTTCCACCCTAAGGTTGGCACTGGAACCAACTCCAAAAAAAGCAAAAAGGAGGACCAAACACCGACAAAGAAACAGTCCGGATTGATCACCATCAACCTGATATCGTGCAAGCTCCCTGCAAAACCGACAATCTCCTTTGTTGCAGCCTCTCTCCCTGGCTCAAGGTCGTCAACCCTCACCACCTCAGCTCCAACGGTCTGTCTCTCCTTGGAGCCAAGCTTCAACTGTGATGACCTTCAGATCAAAATCTCCATGATGCCATGACTTGCCAACAAAGCTTGAGGTTGACTCATTCTCGGGTCCAAATACCCCCTCACCATCAAGAAGGGTCCTACAATGTTCAGATTCCTCAGAGGGTCCACCCACACTAAAGATAAGGGGCAGACATACCTACAACCAAATACGACAATAGACAAATATGAAGACGGCTCCTGATAAGAGAATGCCTACAGAGTAGTTATATGCCTTCATCATGAATAAAGATAAATAAGGCAGTTTGGAGACACTGTTCTGAGGGAGTTCCCGTTGCTGTATAATAAGGCAGTTTGGAGACACTTCTTTAAGGGAGTTCCTTTTGTTGTGCTGTCCTGATGAAGGAATCGATAACCCATTGGACAATCCGGAGAGTGGGTTGACTGCAGCTCATCATCCACTTTTTGCCTCAAGTCTTAAGGACTGGATTGACTTGTTTAATGGACGACTAGAATTTGTGCTTATTAGTCCTTTTTGGAATTGTGAAGTCTTCTCTGGGATTGTAAAGTCTTCTTCAAATCCTTAGCCTATTTATGTATCATACATGAATGTGTATCTGTAAAATTCCTTACATATCCCTAAGTCAAAAATTATACAGTGCTCAAAAAGTAACTGCAAACTATAATTAGCCCTTCTAACAGATTTTAGTATCAAACAAAAAGGCAGTGGTTTCTATTTATATTAAATGTACTAGATTTCTTTTCAGCCCAGTTCTGGTAGTTTCTCATAATGGGTAATTAGCAATTTTTAATTCATTTTATTACTATAATCAAGTTTTACTTATTGTAGTGGAGAAAATCTTCTTGCTTAATTAATTTCAATTTAATTAATTAGCTTATGCTATAGAAGTCATTCATAACAACCACTTCCCTCAAGCCACATAACAAACTTAAAACAAAAAAAATGTGTCTGAGGCATCCTGGCTATTGGCACTATGACTTTTTGTGGACTAGAGTATTTCAGATGCATCTCATGAAGTCTTCAAGATGGCACAAGACTCAGTGTTGGTTTTGCTATAACCGATTAATATGGCTACCCTCTGGAAGCTATATTTATAACACCATACACGAATACTTGAATGAAAATTTTCATCAGTCATAGCTAGATTATTCAGGAGCGCAGTTTGACCCAGGTAAGAGGACTGTACAGTAACAAAATGGTTCAGAAAGATGCTTTGGTAAAGAGACAGGGACTGTGTACTACTAACATATTGATACATATTGTCTGTTGCTGTTAAGTGTGATCCTACTGTGTAACTTTTATATTAACATATGTTAATGCTGATTTTTATTTCACTTCTATTTTCAGATTTCTGCTTGTATTCAGTTTCTACACTTAAAATCTTATTGAATTGTTTATTGGATGTCCCATCATATTGATTGTATTGACTGGCTGACTGAGTTAAAGAGGTAGTTAATGTTGGAAATTATAATTCTGCATCCAAGAAGATCTGGGAGGGAAACAGTTAAGAGAATCTTCTGCTCAGGTATGCTTGGTAGTTGGCTCCACCCTGTCATCTGAGCCTTTTTGGCTGTTGATTGCCTTGTTTTCATCTTATATAGGACCTTCTCTCTCTTCCCTAGGCTTGGAGCTGTAACAAGTTAACCTATTTTTGAAGTTAATCTATTCACAATAAGCTAAATATTCCTAACAAGAACATGTCATGTAAGATGTGCTTCCATTTTTGTACATAATGTTTCTTTCTAATGGTAACAAGAGAAAGAGAGTCAGATCATCATTGTAATTTGTTTAAATAACATTTTCTCCTTAACTGGAAAACATGGAGAATTGGGGATACTGCATAAAGCAGGGGTATCAAATGTAGCCCGTGGACTGGAACTGGCCTCTGTAAGGCACATATCCGTTATCTGGCAATCTCCTGCTTCCGGAGAGCAGTGGGGTTTCCTTGTTCCAGCCTCACTTCTGGGGGTTCCTGGCTGGTATTGGGCCCTGCTGGGAGTGGGGAGGAGGGGGGAAGTTTGTTTGTATGAGAGAGAACGTGAGAAGAGTCAGAAGAGCGTGTCTTGCCACCGGTGTGACATTTTGTTTTTAAAGGCTTCTGTTCAGATTTCAGGAACTTGCCAGCACTGCTCATTTCATTTAAAAGAGCATGAAGCAGGCAATTCAGGGCTGGCAATCCAGGACTCCTCTCCAAAGTAAGCCACTGTGGGTTTTTTCCCTCAGTTTCCCTACCCACATGATCTGAAGCAACCCTAGCAACCCTCTAGCTCCATGCACAGCTTGAGTAACAAGATGACATTCTTGCTGGCTTCTCCTCCGATTGCAACAGAGATAGCTGAAAGTGCCTTCTCCGGCTGGAGGGTGGCAACCTGCTGCTTCGCGCACTCAGCACTTGTTTTTTGCCACTGTAGCACAAGAAGGAAGCCAGCCTGCTTCCCCAGCTGAACATGACCCTCTTCCGCCCTTCCAGCGCAAGATTCAGAGGGTTCACTTCGTTGGGGTGGCTCTTTGGTCCCTTGCAGAATCCCCCCTTTCCTAGCTAGAGGCAGTGCCTGCTTTTTCCAACTTCTGCACGAAGCACCAGCGCTTCTTCTAAGCAGATGTGTCCAAAAGTGCACTGGGGGAATCTCCTGGCCATGGCTTGTGCGCTGTTGGTGTGTGCTCCCCTTTGCCTCTTCCTCTTCCTGTGGACTCCCTGCTTCAGCGTCTCTCTCACTGTTGACAGTCAAAGGTTTTTTTTCCCTGTTCCCCCCATCCGCTGCTTCTGTGCCTTTCTGTCCGGACTTGGGGGAAGCTTCTGGGAGATTAGCAGCGAAGCAACTTCAACGCCATCAAGGGAGGTAAGAAAAATCCTTTATTTCAGGTGGTGGCAGATGGCATCCGCTCTGGCGTGAAATGCCTCTGGCATCCAAGTCCTCTTTCCCTCCTTAATGCTTAGCATTCTTGCTGAGGTTCTTAGCTATTGCTTGGAGCCTGAAAGTTGCTGTTGTTGGGTTTCAGGTGGGGTTGCTGTGGTCTCTCTCTCTGTCATCCTTGTTTATCATTGAGGCCAGCTGTGCAATGGCAACTGCCTTGACAACAAGGCCAAGAGGTGCCTAAAGGGCATCTAATCCAGCCCTGGCTCACCTCCTATGAGAAGGAGCCCTTGATTCCTGTTCTAGAGGAACTTGGTCTGTTGGGTGCTGATGCTCCAAAATATTGCCCAGTCTGAAATTAACACATTATTTTACTTGGAGAGATCCCCCCTCTCCAGTTTAAACAGATGAAGAAAAAGAAAGAAAGAAACCTAACAGCACAGCTTGTAGTCTTTTATTAATGAAAAGGAGCAAGAGTCCACTAGCACCTTAACAACTAACAAAATTTGTGGCAGGGTATGAGCTTTCATGAGTCGCTTCTTCAGATACAGCTAGAATGTGAGTCCACTGGTCTTTATATCTTGGAGGTGGAGTGATTTCAGATGCCAAATGACAATAGCAGGCATTGGTAATGAGACAGAAAACCTAGGTCTCAGTTCATTCATGGAGGATGCAAAGTTTATCTGGCATTATTTGGGCATGCCGAATAAGGGTTCTCTGAATAGTGCCAAATCTATTCAGCATTTATTCAGGAATCCCAATAGCAGCAGGAAGGGGGTTTAAAATTAAACACACCAAAGTAGCAGTGTGCTTTCTGGTGGATGCCTTTATTACAGCCAAAAATATTTCTCTTTCCAACTTCCTAGAAGCTTCCCACCTCAGCCTGATTAAGGCTGTTTTTACATCTGACTTTCCCGCTGGAATCATTCTAGTTCCAAAAAAACCTGCCCACACTTCTGTGTGGTGTGAAACCGTGCTGCTACTGAAATGTCCACATCTACTAATTGCCCTCCTGTGGTCAAGCTAGTATTCAACCAGCTTGATTCTGCTTTAAACAATTGCTGTTATTAGGGCACTTAGACCCCCTGGAGTGAAATTTCACACCACTGTGAATTCAGCATAGGAAAAGACAGCAGTCAAACTACTTTAGAGGGGAGGTGTAAAATGACCCTAAGAGATAAGAAGAACAGAGTGAGAGAAACGGTAGTAGTAATTTTGGAGGACAAAGAAAGTTTTTTTTAAAAGGAGAGTATAAAGGAGGCAAAAACAGAAGAGAAAAAGAGGTACATGTGCAGTTGAGGGGGAAGAGGAGATTGGATTTATATCCCGCCCTTCACTCACTTGGAGTCTCAGAGCGGCTTACAAACTCCTTTCCCTTCCCCTCCCCACAACAGACACCCTGTGAGGTAGGTGAGGCTGAGCGAGCTCTTTCCAGAGCTGTCCTTGAGAGAACAGCTGGTACAGAGCTATGGCTTGCCCAGGGTCATCCAGCAGGTGCAAGTGGAGGAGTGGGGAATCAAACCCGGTTCTCCCAGATTAGAGTCTGCACACTTAACCACTACACCAAACTGGCTCTCAGTCGCTGACTGCTCTGCAGAACAGGCAGGGTGACACATGTCCCTTACTTCTTCTGCGAAAATAATTCAGCTACAAAATTTGGGTATTGGAACTTGCCTATTGGACCACATAGAACAGTAATCCATATAGAAGACAACTTGAACCACCAATGGAGGAAAAAACATTCTCTGAAATAGGTAAAGGGGGACTGTATCAGGTGTGCAAATTGAGAAAATTATAATCTCAGTTCGTACTCATTAAGCCACTGTGGGAATTTTGGCAGTGAAAAAGTCAACATACTCCACTCTCCTCCACTTCATGCAATGGATAGTGTTAGACAGGTGTTCAGCATAACTATTCATTTAACCTCTCCCTTTATAGGGTATCAAGTGAAGGCTTTTCAACTGGGGCTGTAAGCAGCAAGGTTCCCTCCTGCACCACTAGCGCTTCATCTACTGCAGGTCTGGAAGACAGATCTGGGCTTCAAGTAAACCATTTAGAGTGCAACACCAGCTCTGTGTAACATTCACACATCTACCATAGCCCTATGTATCTAAGAATTCAGAACATTTTAAAATGCTAAATGTGTATAAAGGGACTCCACACATATTTTTGAAAACAACACATTAGGAGAATAATTAAGACATATTATGTAGAACAACCATTGGAGGCATCAATTCTGGGAATGATTCCAAATTACTGTGTGATCAAAAGTGGCTAACCATATCAGTTGCTGCATGTATGCTACTATTGAAGACATCATATATAAATATCTTTTTGTTTTGATGTTTTTGCTTGTTACACACATAACCCACTGCACGAACTGTGACTGTATTCTGTGCAGGCCCATAGGTCCTCCAGCCTTGTCCAGGCATACTGTATCCTTCCCATCTGTCATTTATGACATTCATGCTACCAGAAGCCTATCTATGGATTTATGTGATCCTGCATCCAAGAAAAGGAGCCTCTAGTCTTATCTAGACTTCTTAAATCATTTTGATCTATAGATCTTTCCTTGAACATATTAAAGTCAGAGGAAATGAATTTAAGGATTCTAGCAGTGTTAATTGTTTTTATGTGGGCTCTAAATTTCCAGTCAGTAGAAACTATTTTGGCCATTAATTGTATTACTAAATTGGATAGTGTCAAATGGAGGTTAACACACGTCATAGCTGTATCATCTGTACTGATTACATCAATCTTAATGTTACTGTACAGAAAGTTAAATTAAGCCGGGGGGGGGGGGGATTTACTTCACCAAAACTTGTGGGTGGGGGGTGTTGCTGCTTATTGTCTCAGCCCTTTCATCTAGGCTTCAAAATGTAAAGGTTGGAATTTGTTTTGATCATAGATTATACTTTACTCAGTTGTATTAGCTGAGCATCAATAATCTCCATGATGAAACACAAGGCAAGAAAAATGGATGGAACTGCTATACCAAAAGCTGAATTGCATGATTCTTATCAGGGAGGTAACTGGAGGAAAGAAAGTCCTGCTTCATAAGTTATCCTACAACAACCCAATTGGGAGAAGACACAGGAAGGAATTCTCGGACAGAAGCACTGATAAAGAAACTGATGAGGCAGAACTGTGTTGTAAGATGTAAACAAATGGGAATTGCAAATGTACCCAACAGAAGTTAATATTTAGTGAAATCAGTTTGTACATGCATAGGTATAATATCCATATGTAGACAGATGGGGCCAATACATCCCCTCGCCCCAATATGCACACTGGTAGTCCGCATGTTTGTCATTCTGCCTTGAGTCTC
This sequence comes from Lepidodactylus listeri, assembly GCA_029233225.1. Classification (NCBI taxonomy): domain Eukaryota; kingdom Metazoa; phylum Chordata; class Lepidosauria; order Squamata; family Gekkonidae; genus Lepidodactylus; species Lepidodactylus listeri. The sequence continues at coordinate 46,067,347 of JARCFY010000012.1, forward strand.
AGTGAGAAAGTCAAGCTATAAATGAAGTATGTAAACAAATACACAGGGCTAATGAGGAAACACCACTTAGAGGGGAATAAATATTTAAGTAAGTAAACATTCATAGGTTATGCCGTGCTTTCCATCAAATTCTCAGGGTAAATCACCATCATAGCACATTAATTGTACATGAACTCGTTAAGGGAAAACATTGTTGGGTCTTCTCTGGAATTATTAAAAGTACCATTTACTATGAATGGGCTGCAAGGTAGGGAGGAGTCAGAGTACACACATGTTCTCATTTTGATTTTAATCTTTTTTTCTAAATTCAGTGATCTTCACCTTCTCTGCATAGTCAGAACCAGAGGATCTTACACGGAACACAAGATGCCCTGCACAATATAACCAAAATACCATATCTACTTGAAAGGAAGACGACCCTGAATGTAAAAATAACCTACAAAAAAGAGAAGGTATATGACCCATAAATTTAAAACAACGCTTTCTTATACAGCATAGCAATATGAATTAAGATATTACATAGTAAGTAACATACAATAAATGGTATAGACAATAGAAAAAATACTTTCACATTTTATACCTCTTTGCATTTTAACTGTCCACAAGAAGTATTAGATCGTGATGATTCAAATTTTAAAAGCCAAGAGACTGGCTTTTTAAAACCCCATCACCCTCCCCCAACTGTTGAACTAGTAGGCAAAGGCAAATAAATGTATTAACTGGCAATTCAGTCGTAAACAGAATTATACTCTTCTAAATCCATAGAGTCCTAATCTGGATAGTTCAATCTCATCAGATCTTGAAAGCTAAGCAGAATAGGACCTGGTTAGTATTTGGGTGAGAGACCACAAAGGAAATCCAGGGTCGCTACACAGCAGAGACAGGTGGTGGCAAACCACCACTGAACATCTCTTTCCTTGAAAACCCCACTGAGTCAGCTGTGACTTCACTGCTAAACTACTGAAAAACCCTGAGTTTTTCTCGGGGGGGGGGGGGCGCTGAACTACTAGGCAACTCAGGCCTGAAGCACAGCAGAAGAAGCAAAAGTTGGATTGGAGTACTATTCTGAAATATAAATATGGGTCAGTAGAGGAGCAAATCCACATCCACTGTTCCTACTGCTTCTTACTATTTGCTAGACAATGAGCTACAGTTTCTAAAGCTAACTAGCAAGACCATCCCTCTCCCCCCTTGAAATACAAAGCAGCCTGAAAGGCAGTATTTGCCAGCTGTAGCTTTGCTTTCACTGGCACTCCTCTGTGCTGGTGAATTAGTATGCTGTCTCTAAAGTTCTCCTGCTCTCCGCATTTATGTCTTGAATCACCTCTCATACTCAGCAGATCTGTACATCCAAGTAAAAGGCTCCTTTTTTGAGAAAGCAAAAAACCCCCCAGTAAGATAAAAAGTCATCACAAGTTAGAAAATAATAGTACAGAAGTAATAGTACAGCAAACAACAAATCTGCATCTTAACAAATTTATTCATAACATTGAATAAAGAGTACCACACTGGCTAAGAACGGGTTGTTCCTGGATCATTCCTCACCTGTAGCCACACAGTACTAGTGACCTCAGGCAAACTACTCTCTCTCAGCCTCAAGTCTGTTGTCTCCAAAAATTATAATAATCAGGCAACACTGTACATACAGACTTTAGTTTGCAGGATTTATCTCAAAATCCAAGGCTCTAGTTTGTTCTAGAGGAGTGTCAGTTACAAATGATGTCGACTTCTGATTTTAGAAGTATGAACTCTAGGTAAACAATTCATTTATTGAAGTCTACAAAACAAGCATTTTGTTACAAAAACAGAAAATAAGTATTCACAAACTACAATACAAAAGAGAAAGCAGTACACTCATTTGAACTTTCATATTGTTAAGGAAAAAAGTATTAACCATTGTTGAGTCATCTCTGGGATTACTAAAAATACCTATCTAGCCTGTTTTAGTCTTCAATATTCAGAAATGGAGCTATACAAAATACAAAACGCTGTAGTACCAAGTAGTACAAATAAGCCTAGACCATTTCATTTTAAAACCAAAACATGGAAAAGCAAAGTGTGTCCATTACACAGAGATACATTCATAAACTGTTTCAGTCAAAACTGCAAGGTTATCAAAACAAGATTATTTCAGCGTTCTTCCAAAATTGTAGTCTCCAAACGTTCAATAATTTTTTATAAAGCCCCATTGACCACCACAGTAAAGTCTAATGAAAACATTCACACTATATTTATCTTATTTCCCTAAAGTCACAAATCACTGGCCACTTACACTGATTAATTCTACTTAATTCAACTGGATCACACAAATGTAATAAGTCACTGAACAAACCACCTACAGTTGAAAATACAAAACAAAATGTTGCAATTTTGTAACTTAACAGAAGGCTATACCCAACCACAGCATCATCATTCCCTCCAAAACAACATTTTAAAAGTGATGATCACCTAACCGGTATTATTTAGCCATTTTCAAACCGAATTGTCAGTTGTCTACTGAAGTCTATAACGAACATTTATACCCAGAATAAAACTCTGTTGGTCTTAAAGGTGCCACTGGACTCAGCTTTTGTTCTGCTGCTTCAGACCAACATGGCTACCCACCTGAATCTACCAAATCAAAGTTAGCTATTACATTCCAGAGTTAAGACTTTATGACCTCATTTGCAATTCTGCATTAAACTGTAAAACTGTGAGCACATTACTTGAGGAAACTCTTTACCTATGCTGCAGACTCAGTACATATGCTTCAGAAATTTAAAGTCCCAAATCTTACCCCCATGCTCAGGACCACAGCAGGCCTTTTGAGAAAGCTGGCATAATGCTAAAAATTCAAACACCCCAAATTCCCTGTATTAATCAAATTTCATACACTGGGAAATTTGAATACTCATGTAATACATAAAGGTTAGATTTTAGTGGAATCAAGTTTATGAGAACTGTATATACTATATAAAATCAGTATCCTATATAGGTAGGATTATACTCCCGACACTTAGCAGGGCTTAAACCACCCTTATGGATTACCAAAATTTATCCTGATGAAAAGCGGTTTTTGATCAAAAAGGGTTGGGTCCATCTGCCATGCTGTTTGTATTAAGAGGACTGATGCAGATTTTTTAAACTCTTTTAATATGTGCAGAACTCCTTTTTACAATCAAGATGTATGCCTAAATGACAAAAATTATATACATCCTATTGCAAAATTACTTCCAAGTGATGAGCCTAGTTTAAACTTATGCAAATAAACATAGTTCTAATGTTTGTTGGTACATATGAAATAAAATTACTAGAGTATGAAGAGAGCACTTAATGTGTTTATTGACACAAAAACACTATCTATAGCTCAAGAACAACAGCGCTGTAAACTTTTTAAAGTCACTGTGTTTCTCATGGCATTTTTTATGATTTAACTATAGAAAGCAGCTTAAATCTCTTTAATTTGCCATGGCTGTATATTTCTATATATTGTTATTCTTTACCTATAGAATGCCAGTATAATATCTAAAAATGTAGAAAATTCAGTGTTTTAGTTTGTTAGAGAGCACATTTAATATTGTTTAAAGTAGTAAATAAATGATAGCAGATTTAACAGATATTAAAATTTAGCCTCCAAACATTTTCAGAAAAGTTTCTATTTCATACAAACACTATTAGAGAATAGCTACTAGTTTTGGTTAGAGAACATAACTCTCTGGAAATCCATGCAAGGAGATCCCTTGGAATCCTAGGTAGAATTTTTAATACACACAGTGGGGGGGATTTTTACCTGCAAAATTGCTGTTATATTCTCAAAGTTTTCAGTTGACTGCTTTAAATTTAAAGCCAACAAAACACATTCTTGACTACACTTCTACACAGTTATTTTCAACATAGCTTCAAGAGAATGCAAATTAATGTGAGCTTGTAATATGAGGTGGTTTAGTTGGAAAACTACCATCATTACCAGGATGGGGAAAAAGTAGACACACTGCTATATTATTTCAGTTGAAGACACTTTTATTTGATAAGGCCTTTTAATTAGAATTTTAACCCTGATTTTAAAGTGTCGGTTTAAAAGTTTAATTCTTTAAATATTTTAAATTGTGCTATAACAATTATGGCTACACTGATGTCTTTTGTTACTGCTAAGTAGTCACGAGCATTTATGCTACGGAAAGGCAACATATAATTCTTCTAAAAATAAACATTGTTTCTTGTATTGGCTCTTTGCTGTGTTGATCGGCTCAAAAAATGAATTTGCTACTTAAAGGAGATTTGCCTATATTGTAATCATTAATATTGTGTAATAAGTAGCCCTATACTAGTGTTTGAAATAAACGTACAATGCAGGGTCAAGATTATGTCACTCCACCCTATGTGTGAGTTTGATTTCATGTTTACATAGGGGCCTATGTACACAGAGTCTAATGCACACACAATTAATTTGTGTGACATCACTGTCAGTGTGTACAGATCACAGATGGGGCCTACAGAAATTGGGGGTAAAATGGATAACCTCTTAAGGCAAATCTGAAACCCAATATGTGAACACAATGTTCACCTGCTATATATATACTGATCAATGTAAGGCTAGTATCTAAAAGGTGACAGAGCCTAATTTCTTCCTCTACATTTTGAAAAATGCTCATTATAGGCAACCATAGAAGTCATATTATACCTGAATTCATGTAGCAAGAATACTGTGACTCAATGACTCAACCCAGCACATTTAGTTTGTCTGTGTACATAAGATATTTTAAAAAAAATCATTTTCATCTAACGCCCGCCCGGATTTGACCTTAAACTGCTTAAAAATAAGCATAACGAACCCTTTCTAGGTCAGTGAAAGCAAAAAAGAAAAAGTGGTTACTACGTACATGGATCTGACACATTAATTCTGGATTGTGCCAATGATAAGATCTGCCTCAAAACATATGGCTAAAATCTTGCACAAGCAATGCAATCCATATTAAAGATGGTATTGGTCTATCCCCAGCATAAGGCTGCCATGTATGAGTTCTCCAGTATAAGCCTAATTGTAACATTATGTCCTATGGATTCCTGTATTACAGTAACATAATTACTGTGAAGTATTTATAGAATTTATATAAAATCAGGGCTGGTGTATCCTACAAAACACGTTAACACAACCAGGTCATCTTAAATGTACAAAGGTTTTGAAATGTCTGTTAGCAATTAATACTGACAAAGTATGCCAACAAAAACACCCCATCCTTAAAATATGAAGGCAACCGAGTCCTCACCCTATTCTGTTTAAACTTATTGCAATTCTTAAACCTTGGCAGTTTAGACGCAGTTTTCAACCAAGAGAAATCTTTCTAGACAAATGAAGAGAAATATTTAGAAAAAGGTCATAATAAATTGTTGTAAAATCAACTGAATCCTTTTTTATATACTGAGAAATTAATGAGGTTCTGTTAGTCTGTTGACAGTGTTATGCTGATACTAGGTGGTCGCTGGTGATTTGGCTGCTTGCTTGGAACAGGAAGTTCTGTCCTTTCAGCTCCAAAAATCAAGTTCTCCTCTTGCAAACTACATACAGAAAACCTGTTTGCTTCTGTACCACTATGGTTATTTGGGACCACACCACCACTGACTTGTTCAAAGGATTTACTAAAAAGAGTTGTGCTAGTTCTGGCCAAACTATGGCTGCCTGGCTTCGGCAGGGACTGGCTGCTAGTCAGGGTCAGTCTCTTTAAAGACAGAAGCTCTAGATTCTCACTCATTGCTCTCTGGCTTTGTTTACGAGACAAGTGTTCTTTGTAGGGTTCACTGACAGCTTCTTTTTCTTTCACTCCAACTTTGCTTCCTCCAGACCTTCGCTGACTCTTGCCTGTCAGAGGCTTGTTATTAGTGCTGCTGCTGTTTGATAAAGCAGAGTGACTTGTGGCAGAAGTAGCCCTAGAGTAAAAACCTTCATCAACTTCAGATACTTCTATTAATTCTTCTTCTGGAATTCCCAGTTCATTACCTGCATGGGAATAAAAGCAGTTACTATATGATTTTCCATAACAGCATTTTGAAATGAATTGAAGTCTATACAGTTAGAGGTTGGCATTTCCCAGCAGAAAGCAAACTAAAGAACAAACAATAAACTTACCTATTATATCAAATTGAGAGAAATTGTATGCAATGATTTACATTACCAATTAAATTTTCTAAACCAAGAAGCATGCTTATAACCTCATTTTGCAGTGATTTTGGGGGAAAACGCTCCTGTTATTCATGCAAAAGGTTAGAAAGAGGTTAGATATATTACAGAAAGCCAGAAAAGATATGAACCCAAGGATGTGCAAAGGCATCTAAATGCTACCTGTACAGAAAACCAATCATGAAGCTGGATGCTGAGGGCACCACCTGCAAGCTCCTTCATTTTAAATGAGCCCAGCTATACTAATTTTCCAAAGACTGAAAGGTCACATTCTGCAGTTCAGAGTTTTAGTGATACGACAAAGCTAGAAACCTAACACACTGGAGCATAAAAGCTCAAGGATTGCAGAGATTTCAAGAACCATAATGGAAGATATAAAAATGAACTGACATGGGTAATGTAAATTTAAAAGCATTTTAAAGTTAAATTTGTATAATTAAGTATTCTAAACCAAGCCAAATTGAGTAGGAGCTTAGCATTGTCTGCCACTATGAAGCCACTCTCAGTGTGGTTTCCCAAGGTAAAAAAAACCACCATCAATTGCTACAGACATGGCCTATCAGTTTGCTCACCACAAAGATTGTTTTCTAAATTCTATGTGAAAATCATGCAGTATGTTTTTCTAATGGTAACATGCCAATATATGATTATATACTGCAATCTCCAAACATGCAGCCGTGACCCTTTCAATCAATACCTTTTAGTGTCGCTGACAAAGTGCTTTGTTAAAACTGCACTCTGCCAGGTGAACTTATTCCATCCTCCATAATTTTTCTTACAGATTTTTGCCTCCTGATCTCTGGCATGCCTTTGCAGTCAATTCTAGGATCTGTAGGCGTTTCCTGTATACCCTGTATATGCTGAGCATCACTCTCTGCTGGTGCTCTGCTTTTTTCCCCATTCCCGGTTCTCTCTCCAGCCACATTTGTGACACTAATCTCGGGTAGGACAAAGTTGCCCGATTCAGTAGTGTCACTAGCATTATCTGGTTGTTCTAGAATTGAAGATGGATAAGAAAAAAAAAGATGGCTGAAACAAAAACATGGAGATAAACAAAAAAGACAAAACAAGAAGATTGAATGTTATGTAGTCTATGTTTTCTCTTACCTGTCATTAATCATATTTAGCAATATTAGTAAAGAGATAAAAATTACTTTTACGAATTGAAGGCTATCCGCTAAATCAAAACTCTGTGGATTTAAGCCAGACCTACATATTTCCCATCAGTTCACATAGTACTGGAGCTGAACAACTACTTTCATTTTCAAGTTCACTTCTAAAGACCATCTACAACAGCACAGGAAATACTTTGTATATATTACATAAAAGATACTGAAAACTGGCTCACCCATTCCACATTTTTACAGGACTTCTGCACTAATTTTATACTATAATAAGATTAGTATTTATCCTGAATGTTAAGATATTTCACTATGTACTATGCCAAAGGTTTGAACACAAAAATTGCATCCCTTAAATTATGGGACTTGCAGCTTTCTAAAGTCAGGTAATGAGACATAGCCCTCTTTTCATCGAGTTTCTACATAATATGATCTTTCCCTATAAGAATTAGAGCCTGTTTCTCTGCTTCCTCCTTGGGACACAAGCATTTATGGTTTACTCTAAACCCTTTCTCCCTCCTGAAGAAGCTTCCACTGCATTGCTTGCATCCCCACTTCTGAACTTTTTGTAACTGAAAGAGAATGGGAAATAGGGAAGGAAAAATGGGGATTCACAGAGAAAGAGGCAGCCAGGCAGACGAAACAGAAAGAAAGCAGACAGACAGAAAGGTTGGGAAAATGAGAAAACAGAAAATGGAGGCTGTTTAAAAGAATGGGGAAATAAGGGGGCACTACTCCTGAATTATTTGGGGATGAGACTGTCACTTTTGAAAGTTGTAGACAGATTCCCTTCCCACAAAAAAGGCATAACTGAGGGGTTTAACCCATTTGTGGTGATTAGGATTTGTCCTCTATGACAAAATGATTACTGTCCTTGTAAAATCTGAGTTCTGTATAAATTTATTTTTATGGTAAACTAAAGGTTAATGGATGTTCTTCACAAAATGGTGTTGAAAAACTGCATGATTACCTGTAATAAAGAACTTGTGTGTTATTTACAACATTGTCCAGGACACAAAATAAAAGCTGTTTGTCTTTCAGTTTGTTGGGAGGCTTTGTACTTCTTGGCCCTCCTAGTTCAGTCTGCAAAGCCCTACAGGCTATTGGACCTAGCTAGGGTCATGTCTCCATCTGAGAGCTTACAATGTTTCTTCTTGCAGATAGGTTGTTTGTGTTTAACAAAACCTTCCAGAAGACTAGTAATGGAATAAGAATTCTTTATCAAAGGTAGGTTCTTCAAGAAAGGTGAAGGACAAAACTAATACTGGCAAACAGGAACAAAATCTCAAGAATCCTAGGAACTGAAGTATGACACAATAGAGACCTATGCTAAAGTTGCACTTACATGCAACTATTGCTCATTGAGTATCTTCTGTGCAGGCATACATGGGGACTGCGCATGAGCAGGCCTGCCATCAGATAGGTCTTTACAGCTAAATGCTTCCAGGGGTGCTGTGCGCCGGAATCTGAAGCTTGTTCCCACCCTGAGACCATGTGCTCCTGTGCAGTAGTACCCCTAACCCTCAGTACCTCTAGTGCCCCCAAAGCCAGAGCATGCAGGAGGGCAGGAAGATACTTGATGAACAATACTTTCAGGTAAGTGCAACTTTAGCATAGGTCCCTTGTGTCATACTTCAGTTCCTAGGCAATTCTGTGCAATCCCACATGGGGATTCTAGCAAGCTACTCACCAAGTGTTGGGGCATGCTCTCCTCACATGAACAGTTAATGAAGAACCGCCTTGCCCACTTGAGCCTCACATCTCGCCTGCAGATCCAAAGTGTAGTGATGTACAAATATGTCTGACGACAACCAGGTGGCAGCTCTGCAAATCTCCATTAAAGACATTCCATCCACAAAAGCTGTGGAAGAAGCCATTGTCCTAGTGGAATATACCTCACTTCTGATTTTCCCATTTATGGTTTTGACACGATAGGACACCATGAGGCTGTGCTCTGTTCTTTGAGCATTTTGTTTTTATTTTATTCTATTTTAGCTGTCTCTTCTTATATGCTATGGTAGCTTGAAGTGGCTTTTTTTCAATTTAAAATACCTATAGGGTATATCTGTAGCTTTACTATTATGATAAGAACAATAAGTGGCACCAGGGCTGGCCCATCATTGACAAATTTTAGACTGTTGCCTAGGGCACCGGCCCGACAAGGATGCCGATGAGGGCACCAGACCGCGATCCGCCTGCCTTGGAAACCGCGCCTCCTCCTCCCCCCTGCGCTCTGGCCAGCCTCTGTCCCCCTCCGGCCCCGCTTGGTTCACAGCCCCCCTCTCCCGCACCTGAAAGCAGTGCCCCTGCAGGTCAAGTGTGGCGACGGCAGCAGCTGGGTCAAGCAAGGTGCTTTGCTGTGAGCTCCACCAAGAGTGGCCACCCGTCGGACTCCTGCGAGGGGGGAGCCAGGCAGGCGCCGGTTGGCTCGGCGGCGGGGCTGCTTCCAGAGTGCAGCTCTTTGAGGAGGCTGTTCCCTCTCTTGAGTCCCCCAGGCTCCATGCCCTGCCCTCCAGCCACTTAGGAATTGCTTCTGAGGCTCTGCGGTGAGGGGGGTGTCACACAAGGCAGCCTTGCCTAGGGGGAGCACCACAACTCAGACTCGCCTAGTGTGCTAAAAAACCTGGGGCTGGCCCTGAGTGGCATGTAACTGAGACTATTAACTCTGACATTCTTCATTGAACCATGGGTCAGTATTACTTCTAGAGGAACTATGGGAGATTATAGATTGCTGCTGAAGTGAGGAATTTATAGTGGTGACCAAGCTGTTATAAGAACAGAAAACCTCAAAAGGATTTTTTAATGATAGTTGTTGAATTCACTTGCTAACCCTGATAGAATGTATTAAGTGGTTAATATCTGCCTTTATTTTTGGGGACCACCTAGTTCTCCGAAAGGGAGGTAAGTTTTCACAGGAAGAAATGGGCACAGAGAATAGACAGGTTGAAATTCCCACCATGCAAGACAGTGATCGGTGGGAAGTGGTCACTATCATCATGTGTACCTATACACACACAAAAATCAAGAATCCATCTTTTCAGATTGGTAGAAACAATAACATAATCCATTACACTACAACCCCAGATGGAACCATAGGTATAATCACCAGGCATATCATGAGGCAATGGCCCATTTAAATCTGGCCCTGTTATCTACTAGATAACATACAAAAATTAACTAAAGATACCCCCACCACATTAACATGAGGGTCTCTGGATTGTCTTATAGGAATAATATGTTCGAATAAAGTCATTAATGTAATTAGCTCACAGCCTCATACTAGAGTTGGTTATCCTTCCCTATCCTGGCATTCAAGTCAACAACTATCATAGATTCCACTTAAGCTGCTCCTTTGGGCTAAAAGATCAACATTATTAGAACATGGGGGTAGATATACATTGAACGTGAGCAGGCTTAGATGGGCAGTTTAACAAGGTCTGCATGTGCAAAAGGAGGACCAGGAGGCAAAATCTGAGTGGATATCAAGCTTTTGTGAAGAGGATTTAAGTTGGTCCACAATGGAAGGTACATTCTTTTGCTAATTTTGAAGAGAGCTGCCGGATGGATTTACCAGCATTGGTCTAGAAGCAATATGCTGTGTGTCCACTTTATAAGAACCTAACTGAAGGACAGCTGTAATATTGCCATCTGAGGGAGGGCTTGGATCCAAATCTATTAAGTGCCCTGTGTTAGGTAAAGTTGTAGGCATGCAAGTAGAGGAGCTCTTAGCATGAAGACCTGGACACAGAGGTCTAAGCGAACCCTCGAGGAAGACTTTGGTAGGAAAAATTTCAAAGGAAGCCAGAAAAGGTCTTATTTGAAATAACATCAAAGGTCTTTAAGAACTTTCACAGGTTAGCATTATTCTCATTCCAGATGTAAAATATGGCAAACGCTCAGCACTAATAAGATGAATGAAATAAAGTTCCATTCTGAGAAGATGACTCAGTGCAAGATGGATTTCGTCCTTGTTAGACCACCGGTTTGCATTTCAGTGGTTGAATGAAACATGGAGGACTAGTTGACTGCTGAGTACACAATGGGTCTGTTCTGCTTCCCTAAGTTTCATGTTCCCACTTTTAGAAGATTCAGGGGAATATTTCCTTGCCAGAATTGGGGCAAAGAGAAAATCAGACTGGGATTCTTCCAATTTAAAATCAGGTGGAGAAGAGGCAGAACCGAAGGTAAGCTTCAAGGACAGAGTTTTAACCTCTGCTGTTAAACAGTTCAATTAGAGAATAGAGGTACAGTCCAGTCTTTGGTAAAGAGCTATCATGTCCCCAGTGAATAGACAATGATCTCCTATATGTTCCAGGTATGGATTCTTTTGTGAGTCTAAATTCAACTCCCATTTCTCAAAGGAAAGCCCTTAGAGTCACCAGAAGATGGTAAAAAAGTATGCTGCCAGTTTAAAGAGGCCATGCTCTCAGGGCACTCCGTGCTCTCACAGGAGACAGATTTACACGGTGATTCAGTAGTAGTAGTCCTCACAGGCTCAGGCTGGGCTGCCAAAACTCTAGCCATCTCCGAGTTGTTATTTGTGACAGGAGAAATAGGCACTGCCAGTACATTTGCTGAATCTTTCAAGAGGAGGAGGCCACCAATACAAGGCTGTTTTGCAATGTTGGAGTGGGAGTGATGGCCAGAAATATCTCTCACATGCTTCTTTTTCCTCCCCATTATAAACCAGTTCCCTCAGCTGTCCTCTTTGCTGCAGTGTCTAAAGGCCTTGAAAGAGCAAGGAACCAAAATATAAACTGCCCCACAATTATGTTGAGCTTTCATGCTTGCATGATTCAATGTCCTTCCATCAGCAGTTCTCTAAGGGAGATTTACAAAAGTTCCTTACCATGAAAGAATCTGTTGATGCGGCAGTAAACTACCATCAATTGCTCACATTATGCTTCACTGTGAACTGTATGTTAAAGTATGTGATGTTTTAATTAGCCCCTTTTTGCACAACAGGTCAAAAGAGAGGCTTGTCTCGCCTTTAATATCTTTGTCTTCCTTCACATTTAACAGTAGAACTTCTAAAATCCAAATAAATAGCAGCGGCGAAAGCGGGCATCCTTGTCTTGTTCCTTTTTCAACTTTAAAATCGTCTGTCTTTTCAGTATTAATTATTATTGAGGATTTCTGTTCTTTATATATTGCTTTAATGAAGTTAAGCATATATTCACCGATCTCAAGATGTTCTAAAACTTCAAACATAAAATCCCAGTTTAAATTATCAAACGCTTTCTCCGCATCTAAAAAGAAAAAGCCCACTTCCTTTTCAGGATGTTTATCGTAGTATTCTATAGCGTCCACTACTACTCTTAGATTGTCCCTTATTTGTCGATTAGGTAAGAACCCTGCTTGTTCTGTTTGTATAGTCTCTTTAAGGTGCTCTTTTAGTCTATCCGCTATAATCTTAGCAAAAATCTTATAATCATTATTCAGTAAAGAGATCGGTCTATAGTTCTTAACATTGGTCAAATCCTGATTTTCTTTCGGGATCAGTGAGATGGATGCATCTTTCCAGGTTTCTGGTACCTCTCCAGTAACTCTTATATCGTTCATCAATAGCAGTAACACCGGTGAAACTGACTCCTGTAACGTTTTGTAGAACTTCGCTGTAAATCCATCCGGTCCAGGTGCTTTACCTAATTTTGAGTCATTTATTGCATTTTTGATCTCTTGTAATGATACTGGATTATTAAATAGTTCTTTAATTTTCTCTGTTGGTTTTGGTAGCTTTAATGTTTGCAGGTATTCTTTAATCTTTCTTCTGTCTTTGTTTTCCTTCTTAAAAAGTTTTGCGTAGTATTTAAAAAATTCTCTTTTTATTCCTTTGTTATCTATTATCTCAATATTATCTCTTATCACTTTAGTGATAAATTTATTTTCACGTTTTTTCTTTAATTGCCATGCTAAGTATTTTCCGGGTTTATTTGCACCTTCAAATGCTTTTTGTTGAAGTTTTTTTAAGTTCCAGTACATCTCCTGGTTCAAAATGGCTTTTGCTTGGTCTTGTAGCATCCAAATTTCCTTTTGCAGTTTCTTTTTCCCTGGTTTCTTCTTCAGTTCTTCTTCCTTTGTTTTAATGGCTTGTAAAATATTTTCATATTGCTCTTTTTTCTTTTTATTATCTTTAGCATTTAACGATATCAATAGTCCTCTCATCACTGCTTTATATGCATCCCATACGGTTTGAATTTTAACTTCTAAAGGTTTTTCTTTCAAATATAGGGCCTTTGCAGATGATGTGATGTTTATAGTGGAAGACCCCTTATCCACATTACCACATTTGTTACAGAGAGTAAAAGAGTTTGGTGACTTAGCAGGATTTTATGTAAATAAAAACAAATCGAAAGTAATGTGCAAAAATATGTCAAATAAGAAACAAAACGAGTTACAAAAACTTACAGAATGTGAGGTGGTGAAAAAGACAAAATATCTGGGTGTAAACCTAACTATGAAAAATATTGATCTTTATAAAAATAATTATGAAAAATTACGGTTGCAAATTATGCAGGATATTAAAAAGTGGAATGTATTGAATTTGTCATTGCTGGGTAGAATTGCGGTGGTCAAGATGAATGTGTTACCACGATTAATGTTTTTGTTTCAAACTATTCCAATTGTGAAAGATGTAAAAACATTCAAATGTTGGCAGAAGGAGCTGTCTAAATTTGTGTGGGGAGGGAAAAAACCAAGAATTAAGATGAAAATAATGTGTGATGCCAAAGAAAGAGGAGGGTTTCAACTACCAAATCTAAGGTTATACCATGATGCAATATGTTTGACCTGGGTAGGGGCATGGACTATGTTACAAGATAGAATGTTATTGTCCCTGGAAGGTCATGATTGTAGATTTGGGTGGCATGCATATTTGTATTATGGCAAAACAAAAATGGACAATATGTTTAAACATCATTATTTGAGAAGAACACTAATGGATACGTGGACAAGATATAAAAACTTTTTTTCAGAAGAGATACCCATGTGGATTGTACCCGCAGAAGTCTTACATCCAACATCAAGATATAAAGGACAAGATTGGCTGAAGTATAGAGACTTATTAATAAGACATGGCAAGGATTTCAAACTGAAGGAGCAGCATCAGATTGATTTTGATTATGGTTGGTTAAGATATAGACAAATATATGACTTGTATAGAAGTGATAAAAAACACGGTTTCAGGGAAAAAATAATGAAATAGAACAAGTTTGGGAGGAAGGTGGGAAAAAAATTATTTCTAAAATGTATAAAGTCTTGCTAAAATGGTTTAATGCTGATGAAATGGTAAAAGAACAAATGGTAAAATGGGCGATAAACTTTAACAAAGACATTGAAATGGAATCTTGGGAATTTTTATGGAAAAATGCTATGAGTATATCTACGTGTTATAACTTAAAAGAAAATTGTTTTAAAATGATGTATAGATGGTATATGACACCAAAAAAAATTGCAAATATTGGTCAAAATATGTCTAACAAATGTTGGAAGTGTAAAAAGAAAGAAGGGTCTTTTTATCATATGTGGTGGACTTGTGATAAAGCAAAGACTTATTGGTCAAAAATACATGCAGAAATGGAAAAAATCTTGAAATGTACATTTAAGAAGTTGCCTGAAATGTTATTGCTAGGACTTAAACTAGAAGAGATAAATGTAAAGAAAAGGACAATAATATGGTATATGATTACAACAGCAAGAATGGTGTATGCACAAAACTGGAAAAATGAAAAAATACCAGAGGTGTGGGAATGGTTGAAAAAACTGTTATATATGGCTGAAATGGATAAGTGGACTAGAAAATTGAATAATCTTTACTCAGAGACCTTTCTGGAAGACTGGAAAGATTTGAAAGAATATGTTGAAAAGTATTGGGATATGAAAAACTATATCTATACATGGTTATAATAGCATAAAGGAATAGAAATATATTATATGAATGTTTTAGTTAAAATTAGACAATGAAACTGTTTTTATTTAGAAATACATAAGAGTATAGAAAATAAGAATTGGTGTATAAGTATAAGTATTTTAAAGCTATATAACCGTTACCAGAAACGAAACATAGATATAAGTATTACTATTTTGAATAAAATGGAAAATGTGTTATGCTTCAGATGTGGTGGGAAACCACCAAAACAAGATAAAAATAGAATGTACAAATAGAACAAAATGTTATTTAATATGGAAAAAGGGATTTGTATAAGGTTAAATGTATTATTTTCGATGTTTTTTTTTTGAAAAATAAAAATTTCTTTACAAAAAAAAAAGAGAGGCTTGTCTCCTTCCTTTTATCGAACCAGAGCCCCCATATTACCTACTCAGTAGTGAGGTACTTCTTGATTGTTATGAGCATTAAGGAATATAATGTTAAAGCTCTGGAGGAATTATTGTGTTTTGTATATTAAAATTGTGGTTCTTCTTACGCCTCTAATCTATGCGAATAAAGGTACTGAAATGAACTACTTTATCTTAGTGTTTTATTTTTTGTTTGGGTTTTGTTTTCTATATAATTTAGCCCTGACTCACTTAGTTTTTAGCCTCATCTCTCTCCCCCCCCCCCTTTTGTTTTAGACTCAGTTCCAAAATCTCCTCTCCCTCCCTTGTTTGGGTGGGGCAGGAGTGGCATGAAAGGTGAGAAGATGAAAAGACTTGGAGGGGGTTAGAATGGTTAGCTTACTATTATTTAACTTGTAAGTGCAGGGCTTCTGTTTTGTTTTTGATTCAAAACAGTTTAGATTTTGTTTTTATTTTGTTTTGACTTGTTTCAATTATGGTTTTCATTTGTTTGATTGTTTACTTTGACTGCCTTCTGGTGGGGACTATTTGAGGGATGTGTTCTGCGTTTGATTTTCATTTATTTTGTTTGTGATTTTGTGAGTTGAATTTACTTTGTCTTTTGTGAGCTGTTTTGGATGGCTTTGGGTTGTTTTGTTACTTGGGTTCTTTTTTGTTACTCTGTTCTGGAGCTGACTTTATTGAAGGGGTTGGGTGTTTAGGTGACTGAGTAGTGGCATGGATAACAGCGTTGTATCTCCTTCACTCACCTCCTCCCTCTCTCCCTGCCCTGTTAATTAGACAAGGGAGAGGTGAAAGACTAGTTTTCTGAGAGAAAAAGCAACAGTTGTCTCAGTGCTGCTATAGGGTGTGATGCAACTGAAATTCTGAGTGTTAATATCAGTATTTATTTATTTAATTAATTCGGTTTCTAGGCCTCTCTCCCCGCATAGCAGGCTCCCCGCATAGTATAAGTAGATGTTAAAAATACTAGCAATGTAGGCCAATCACATCAGTGAATAACAAAAAAAACCCAACTGCCCAGTGGAGTTGGTAAAGGAGAGGAGGGAAAAGGCACAAACAGTTAATCACCTGAGAACTGAAAAGAAGTCAACAACCAAAGGAGATACCCTAGCTACATCAAAATTTGGATGGAAATGGAGTATAAGTATGTCCTTAATATTCTAACCAAATAGGATGCTCTGTCCATCTCTGCACACATTCTGGAAAGACACAAAGTATCTTGGGTGCTAGTCTAAGTAGAAAAGCAGACATACAAGCTTTAAATCTAAATAAGCACTGTTACATCAGATTGACAAAGTTTGAGTCCAGTGGCACCTTTAAGATCAACAAAGTTTTATTCTAGGTATAAGCTTTGTTGATCCTAAAGATGCCATTGGACTCAAACTTTGTTCTGCTGCTTCATATCAACACAGCTATCCACCTGAATCAGATGGCAGTTCAGCTTGAGGAATGAGAAAGAACTGCAGAGTTGGGGGTCATTTAGTTAGTTTTCAAACATTACAATCCAAAAGTCAGGCTATGACTGTTTTAAAATCTAACTTATTAATACCCTTTAAAATCTAACTTATTAACCTTATTGCTTTTGTCAGGGCATTTTGTAATTCATATGTTTTAAAATTAGACACAAACCTAAGCAACGTGCATTGCAATACAATAATTACATTTTGGTTGGTTCCCACATGATGGTTTTTGTTTGTTTTGCCATCCAGTCACAGCTGACTTATGGTGACCCCATAGGGTTTTCAAGGAAAAGATGTTCAGGGGTGGTTTGCCATTGCCTGCCTCTGCATCACATCACTGGACTTCCTTGGTGGTCTCCAATACCATTCATGATGTTTACTGTCCCCTAATGCATAGATGACTAATTGTGCACTCCCTTCTGCACATGTTCCCATTACTCTCTTCAGTACAAACTGTAGTTTGTCATATCTGAACCAACTTGAAAAACTTTAAATTGCAGTCCTTGGGCAAGAAACATCCATAGTTTGAAGGATCAGAAACAAGGATAGTACTTGGCTGGCTCATTTTCGTATCAGGCTCTAGATGAGATCCATGCAACAAGACACAGATCTGCCATTTCATGTGTTTTGGGTACCTAGATGAATTCAGCTGAAGGCTAAACTACATTACTCTGTACACAAATTCACCATGGGGACTTGCAGCCATACTGGAGCTGCAAGTCCTTGAAGGCTGCTCCCATGTAAAACCTCAGCAGGGGCCCCATTAGGATTTGGATGGCAGCATGGGGGGATACGGGGTTCCTGCTTTCCCCCCTTATGCTGTTTTGGGAAAACAAACGGTTTGGGGGGCATGCAAGAGGCCTTACTTGTCCCCTGAAAGGCTACACATGCACTGAATGTAGTTAAGAAAGGAAGTCAGTAGCCCCTTCTCTACCCACACCATAGTCCTGATCCAAAACAGGCCCCTGTTGTACTTTTTCATAGGAGTTCTCTCTCAGGGCTTGCAGCTGCAATATGGCTGCCGGTCCCTATTTAGCAGTCTCCAACAGGTGTAACATGTAGTTTGGCCCTCAAGCTACATAGCATATAAATTCCCACACAACTTTTATCCAGTCAGTTTGTACTGTTAAGAATGTGCTTTGCTGCAAATGTACAACAGGATGTAATGTTTAGACTACTATCAAATTATCTTAATGTTCTAAACAGTTCCACCCAAAAAGGAACTGCAAAATTCACAGCAAAATTTCTTACTACATGAAGTTATGGTATTAAATCACCACTGTCTTCTCAGTCTAGTGAGACAAATGAAATCCTTTGAGCTCCATACCATGCACACAATACTTTGTATCCTAATCACAATAACTCAGTGGAATAGCACCCATTACTAAGTATGTACACTGTTGCTCTCCAGTTAAACTTCTGGTTTGATTTATCTTAATTATTATGGCTTTGTGTATCTATTTAAGGCTATTACCATGGAAATTAAATTCATTACAACTGTACTTTATATTATTCAAACGAACTCTATGGACAGAATCAGAGTATTTTAAAGACACTGGAATGGATCCAGACTAAATGTTCAATGGCAGAATGGAATTTTCTTCCTTCCCTTCCCACTGTAACTCTCTGATCTCCAGGAAATACTGCTTCTGTGGATACAAGGGACCTGAGAAATGACATGAGGGGGGTCTGCAGCAGAATGGGTTATCTCTGGAAATGGTCATCCAACCCACTCTTATTTTACAGTAATATATTTCAGATGGGAAATTAAAGAGCTCTGAAACGTCCTCTTAAATCCTGAAATGGTGACCATATTATGCTTATGATTTACTAAGATCACTGCCTTTGAGTTATAAAGTATGTTTCATAGATTAAAAACCTTTGGATCTACATTCCATCTTTCTGCTTAGACTGGAAATGTTTCCCATTTAATGGTATGGTTTGGTACAGGCTTCTTCTTGGCATTGATACTCTGTATACAAGAGCATCAGTTTCCATGCCAACACTACAGGTATAGGCAGTGCAGGTTTGTTTGAAAAATCTTGCCTGTTCTACTGTGTGAGAAAGTCAGCTGCAGTAGTTGGGGTCATTTAGTTCCACAGACTGGTTGCATTAGGAGACCCTGAAACCATTTAGGTGACATCTATTTTCTGGGTCCAGCTTGGCTTTAAAGCAAAACACTTTGGCAGTTCTAGCCTTCTATTATAATAAGCAGACTGATGTTTGGAATCCCAATCCATCTTTGTAAGAGAAGTACAAATTAAATTTTTCCTCACGACCCAAGGTAGCACTAGCTTTCTCCCCACTGGATCACAACATCATGATATCATCTTCGTGAACTGAATGGTCACTATTTACTAGCTACTTAGGAATATATGCAGCAATACTTGCATATGTGGCCAATCATCTCTCTTAATAACAAAAGTACCTTCTCATCTTTATTGGAAACAGATGCTTTTTACTAATACTACCAAGCCTCTTGCCTTACTGTTATCTGCTGCAGCAAGCACTCGTCCTAACCAATGACTCGTGTACTTCAGCACCTGTATCATCAAGTATGAATCCTGCAGGAAGGCAACATTAAAGAATGATTTCTGAAATTAACGCATTTTTTTCTGGGCTAGTAATACCTTTACAACTACATTAAAAAAAGAAATCTGTACTGATATGGAGGAAGCATCAAGTAACCTGTGTCTTTGGATTCTGCAAATCACTGAATTTGGGCAACACTACAAAGCTACCTTGATTATCTTTCTCATGACAGTAAGGCAGAAGCAGCAATGGGCCAAAAAACATTCCAAAAGAATTTTTAAAAATCAGATAGCATGTATTCAGGACTAATGCCTTTGCATGGTCACATTCATTACAACAGACCCCCTTATTTACAGCCACTTTGTAGGGATTAGCCTTTAATCTACAGAACTGCAAACTAAAATACCCTACAGAGTTACCAGATAAGAGGCAGAAATCATTAACTAATCCACAGTCAAAAATAACAGTTCCATTAAGAAAATAAAAATATATTTTATTTAAAAAGAGATATAAGCAACATGTTCAGAGAAAAATCAAGGCTTTCCTGGAAACTCACTGCACTATGTTCAACATTAATGTAATTAATAAATAATGTATCTGTGATCACTCATGTAATGAGCCTCAAAGAGGGAAAGACCTGTGCTGGATTTATATCAGGTTGTAAAGCCACTTAGACAATAAAACATCATAAATTAGATTACTTGTCAATCACTTCATGGGAGCTCTTGCATAAGAACTTAAGAGCCCTAAGTTTATCAAGAAACTTTACTTTTTTCCAACTGACCTTTTGCAGAATACCTACAAGAAAGTTGTATTATGGTCTACAATAAAACAAAAGTTGTTACACTTTTATAATATTCTTTATTTACAAGATGTTGAAGGTTCTAGGCAAAAATGCTATCCTCATAAAATTTTGTGTACAGTTTAAAGACTAATAAATTTTGTTATGACAAAGCTTTCCTTAGCCACAACTGACTTTAATCCTTATCTGCAATATGAAGATAACACTAGCCTATCTTACAGAACTTCTTTAAGGAATACAAGAAAGTGTGCCATGAGAATTAATGCCAAAATGAAGTTTTTAGTAAACATTTATGAAACTGGCAAGTACAGTTAACTTATGACCATGGTTACTGCTTATGTAGCTATGCACCCTCTATATTTCTGAGTCCAATATACGTCCTACGAATAACACCATAAGGTGTCCCAAGATTTTCATGTTTTCTTGTAAGAAACTAACATGGCTGCCCTCTGGCGGGGAAACAAACAAAACCCACAGAGCCCCAATGACGCCTAAAAATCTAAAATTTATTCCACCATGAGTCAGAACTCACTTCCTCAGATGCAATGGAAAGAAAATTAATACTGTTATTCTTTAAGGAGCCACTGGACTTTTACTTTGCTATAATAGACTACAATAATTGAATATGGCTACTCTAATGGAATCATCCACATTTCAGAACCAATTTATATTGCTATTTTAGAAATCCATGCTAATATTTTGCTACTTAACTTGAACAGAAAATTCTAGCTCTGAGCAACAAAAAAAGACAGTAAACTTGTAATATTATACCTGGGAACAGTAAACATTAGGTGGTTCCTTACATGCAGGAGTATGGACTATCAGCACTAAAGAAAGCTGAACATTTTAGCAGTCACAGATCAATAGATAACATAGTGACATTCTGGTTGTACATATTAAATAGATCCCCAAATTAAGTACTCAATGGGCTTAAAATGTCAGCCTTTAAATTATAATTTAAACCAATGCATCACTTACCATGCCTTTTCCATCTATGTCCTCGAATAGACATACTAGTCACTGCATTTCTTGATATTCTAGATGCGGTAGGTGTAATTTCAACCTGAATGCATTTTGTTCCTTCTTTACTAGATTTTATGGCACCTTGAGGCAATGAAGCTTTTATTGCATTAGCAACCTAAAGGGGTAGGGGGAGAGAATGTGGACAGAATTTCAAACAAAATGGTGTTCCTTAGAAATTTATATAAGGAAGAGTGCTATTCAATTTATTCATAAATAAATCTGGAGGGGGTAGGCAGTGAACTGCAGATGATACCAAATTATTCAGGATGGTAAAACCAAAGGAGATTGGTATAGAGGATCTCCCAACATGGGGCTAGTGGATAACAATGTGGCAAATTAAGTTCAAAAAGTATTAAATGATATACACTGAGGGCAAAAAAAACTCCCTTTACTTTGCATACACACTGGTGGGGTCTGAACTGCCAGTGACCAGGAACTATCTTGGGCTCACACTGGATAGTTAAATGAAAATGACAATTCAGTGTAGAGCAGTAGGCTGACTGCATTTGGAACACTGTACAATTCTGGTCACCCCATATTAAAAAGATAAATTGTATAGCTAGAAAAGCTACAGAAAATGACAACCAAGGTATCAAGCATTTGGAACACCTTCTCAACAAAGAAACACAAAAGGGGGGAGGGGAAGATGAAGGGCAGAGAATTTACAGGATGGTGCTAAATGTGGAGAAGGTGGACAGTAAACATACACAATACTAGAATTGTTTAAATTGATGAATAATAAATTTAGGACAAAAAATACTTCATACAATGCATTTAGCTTATGAAATTTACTGCCTCAAGATACTGTGATGATCACTTAGCTATGATTCCTTTCTTTCCTGAATTTGTCTAATCTCTTTTTAAAGCCATCTAAGCTAGTTGTCATTAATGAACCTAAATGGCCCTCCTCTGAACATCAGTTGCTAGAGGGGAAGAGACGGGGGAGGCTCTGGCTTTCCCACTCTGCTTGGTAGGCCTTCTGTGAGCACCTGTTTGGCCACTGTAAGAAACAGGATACTAGACGAGATGGACCCTTGGTCTGATCCAGTAGGGATTTTCTATATGGATAACAATTTGACATCTGTTCAAAATTACGGCTTTAACTTTGGAGCAACCCACCTGTAAAATCTGACAGTATTTTCCCTCCTTTAACTGTGGTGTGCACGCAAATATTAGTTTCTGATATTACTCCTGCATGACCCCAAAACTCTCCCATGTCAGAACAACAGCTTTTGAGACTTGGGACAGACTAATTATTCAGAGACTTGGAGGCAATGCTGTAGTATTATCATTTCCCAGAGTACATACTATTCCTAGTCTTTAGTCAAACTTCTGGTGATTTACACTGCACTTACAGCTGTACCCCAGAAAAGCAAAACTAACTCATAGAAACACACTGTGTTGTAACTGATGTGCAACAGTAGGACTTTCACAGTGACTGCTGGATAATTCTCAAGAGTATCGTCATTCTTCCTGCCACAAATGCCTGAAGCAAATTTGCAGCTTGTCCATGCTTTACATAAGACAATAAGTCTCCTGTCCATCCAGTGTGGTATAGTGCTTAAATTGTCAGACTCTGATGTGGAAGACCCCAAGTCTGAATCCCTACTCTCCCATGAAGGCTTGCTGGGTGACTCTGGGCCAGTCACAAACTCTTAGCCTAATCTACCTCACAGGGTTCTTGTAAGGATAAAATGGAGAAGAGAAGAATGATGTAAGCCTCTTTGGGCTACTGGTGAGGAGAAAGGTGGGGTATAAATGAAGTAAAATAAAAATTCATGCTTTGGTTTGTTCTGAATTAGACTACTGTAACCTGCTCTAGTTAGGAGTGCCCTTGAAAAGACTTTCACGGGAACAAATCTTAGCAGAAGGTCATAGTACTTTTGGAGAAAAGGTTACTAGCTCATTTCCAAGCCTAATCAGCAGTAAGAAACACGGTGTTTTCAATGGTATATCTAAATCTAAGAATTCCCTTCTTCATAAGGCCATGCTGGCACACTACTTCTCTTTTGCTTCTTTATATTTAAGTTTGTGTGATAATTATATGCTTGGAATGCACACATTATGCCTTTGTTTTATTTACTATTTTTTTCAGTTGTTAGAAGAATCTGACCCCAAGCACCTACCAAGAGTGGTTCTGGATATAGCTCCAGTTGGGCTCTGTATAAAATGTCATCCATTGCTTTTCGAGCCAGGTCCCATTCTCCATTATAACTTAAAAGTAAAATACATACATCAAAACTGATTATTAACTGCAAGGAATCATGATTATTGATTAATCATCTCAGGCAAACAATTTATTCATCAGTAGGTCAAGTCCAGTGAATCAGTTAACATAAATGCATGAGAGAATGGATTTAATCAATTTTAAAATCTATACGTTTCTAATTTCTTATTTAAGAAGACAGAGTTAGAAAGGCTGAGCTATCAACGTTAACAATAGGCAGACAGTTATCAATAAAAAAAGGCCAACTAACAAAAATGTAGAATTGCTCCTCTTTTATGTTTTGGAACATGAAAAGAATCAGTTCTTCAAGTTAAGGACAATTGGTTTTTATCTTGCCCAGTGGTACATAATCAGTCCTTCCAGTTGTGATTCAGCATAGACAGCTATTCTGTATGTATATCTCCAATGCGTAGTTATACAAAACAGATGGATAATTACAGCAAAATAAAGAGCAGCAGCATAGTGGTTATGGGTATAAGCTGGTTCAGATTTCAGCCATGAACTCTGGGCAGCTTTAAGTTACTGTACTTCAAGTCAGCCTTTCAAGTCAGCCTGCCACAACCCTGCAAAATTTTCCTGCAGAGATTTATCACTGCGTACAAAATTCATCTCAAGTGTATATTTCATTACCCTCCACCAAACCTTATAAGAAACACCAATGATATTCGATCACTAAGAAGAAACGTAAGACAGTCATTTGTCCCCTTCATAACAAATGACAGGAACCCTGATTCACTGTCCCTGTCCCTCCCCCTGCTGGAAGCACCAGGAATCTTCCAATTCTCTGCCCCTATCCCCATAGCTGTAGTGGCCTGGCACAGGGGTTTGGATCCAGACTGATGTTTTCTGCAGGTGCAAGAACTTTACCCATGCAGCAGTTTTCCACCTGCCCCTTCCTGCGGCGTCAAAATGACCCCCCCCCCAAGCCCTATTCATGGGGAAAAGAGAACCCTCAGGAACAGGATTTCAGGGGACATTTCAGGCTGCCCAGGAGGAGATTCCATGGCAGAAGTCCTTGAGCCGACAGTCTAGATCCAAGCCATGAACTCTTATCTCTCTCAACAGGCAAAATAAAATTTGCCTAGAAGATACAGCAGGTATGAGTACAACATAGTCATGGAAGGTCAAGTGCAAACACTGCTCCTGCCCCTTTCTCACAAACATATTGTCATTCACTGCTCATAGACACCATGGATATACAAGCTGCATTTTATACAGCATCTATTCCCTTGATAGGAATGAGCATTCCTAATCACAGGGATGGAGTTAATGTTTATACAGCTTATAGCACTATAAGCAATATACAGCCATAAGGATTTCTTCAGCATGGAAAGCAGGGTATCTCTATTAAAATAAATAAATAAATTCTTTGTTATAATACACATCTATAATAAAATTTTCAGGGTCCAGTGTAACTAGCAACTGTGTCTTATCATTTGGCTTTTAAAGTTTACCATTCTTCTCTGTAAAACAACCCCATAGAGCTATTTGCCCCTTAAGGATAGAAACCAAGGCCCAACATCAAACTTGTAAGACTGTAGTCATGTGGGCTCTTTTCAGGTAGGGAAAACAGCAAGTGCAGGGGAAAGGACTGAACAGAAAAAAGACAGCAATTTTCACAATCCAAACTAGGGTCCCATGAATGAGATGTTTAAAAGGGGAAAAAAGCATGTTGTGAGCTTCATACACACAACCCCCAGAATCTAATCTTATTAAGCCCTAAGAACATGTCATTTAGCGAGAGCAACATTATTGCCAGCAACTGAGATCAATTATCCTTTGCAGCATATATGTACAGCTTGAGTTCCTGGACAGGGCTGAAAAACATTACAGCTGATGCACACATTTGTAAATGGTACATCTGTATAATGTGCCATCCATCCCTGAAATGGACCATTACATTTGTGTGTACACCATATATACATTTCCTGAACTTACAAAGCATAATAAATTCCAGTTAGCATTTGCACCATGAATTCAGAAGAAATTGGAATCCTACTATTCATGCCTTTGTATTTCCTCACTTGTTGCCGAGGGTACCCACAAACACAGATCCTGAAAAAACAAAATCAGCATCAGTATTGTTAATTTTACATGGCACAATAATAAGCATACTGTACATTTAAAAGCATAAAAATCAGAAATCCACAAAATGCTTTATTTTAGGCTAAACAATCGAACTGACAATGTACCTAATAGGTAGGTCCGTCTATTTATTTACTGAATTAGATTTCTAGACTGCCCTCCCCATAGGTCAGGGCTTGGGGAGGTATACAACAGTGGAATCATATTCATAAATTAAATTCACAGTTAAAACAATAAAAAAATACAGCAATTAGCCTAATTTGATGGCACTAGCAAACTTCAGATTGCGCCACTGTCTCATGGGGCAGGGAGGCAAGAAACAGGAGTGCTAGACAGATGGGAACCATCACTGTCCTCAACCAAATGCCTGGCAGAAATTCTCTGCCTTACAGGCCCTGCAGGGCACAGATGCTGTTCAGCAACTGGCTCCCTACCTGTTTCACCCTTTTCGCAATTCACCATTAGGCCTAACTTGCTACAGGTGGAAATGATGAGGTGAATGTGGTAAGTCACAACTGGGGGCCACAATAAGCCAGTCATTTAGATACAGGAATACAGAGCAACCCTGTGTGTGCAAATTCACTACTACTACAGCTATGCACTTGGTAAAAACTCTGGGTGCCACAGTCAGACCGAATGGGAGGGAAGTGTACTAAAACACCTCAGAACCCTAAACCATAAAAACTTTCTGTGAGATTGATGGATTGAAATATGAAAATAGGCATCCTTTAAATCAAGAACCAAGAACCACACACCCAGGGCAAGGAGCTTGATCACAGAAGAAATTGAGAGTATTCTAAACTTTGAAATGTTTAAGTTGTTAATTTTCTGAGATCCAAAATAGGCCTGCACCCACCATCCTTTTTATTAACTACAAAAAACCCTGAATGGAAACCCCAGAAGTGAGACCCACCTTGGACCAGGTTCCACTATGTTCTTCCTAAGAAGTTCCCCTAATTGTACTCTTAAATTCTGAGTAGGGATTATCCACTACGACTGAAGCCAGGTGGAAAGGGAGTTGGGATAACAATTCTAACCTGTAATTCTCCTGTATTACAGACAAAACCCAAGTGTCTGAACCAATCTGTCACCAAGCCTCTGCAAACTGTGCCAGCCTATCCTTGAAACTGGAAACAACAGCAACTATAGGGGTGGTTACTGTTGGCCCTGATCCCTCTGGGGCTTCTGCTGAGGAGGCCTCGGGGTACCCCTCCTTTTTGAAAAGGGGGGGTGACTGGAATGGACATTGAGGATATGTGAACAAAGGCTGGCGATGCTGCCTCTGGCCCCTGTAGAACGGGGTAGTGAAGCCATGTTGCCTCTGGATCAGAGCTGAGGAAAACACATTCAACAATCTGGCTGTCTGGTGGTTCTTCTTCATAGCTGAGAGAAACATCAGTGGATTGTGAAAAGAGAGTTGATCCCTTGAAGGGGAGATCATCAACCTTACAGCAAGACTCTAGAGGAAGAGAAGTGTTGCATAGCCATGAATGCCTCCGGAGAACTATGACAGAGGCCATAGATCTGGCCGATACATCCCCAGCACGCCCACCCATGTTGATTTCATTTTGATAGCTTAATTACCTTGTACTGAATAAGTTTAGCCAGGGACTTGGATTTGTCAGGCAATTTGCCTAAGTAATGGGAAAGGCTCTCCCAGAGAAAAAGTTGGTAGCCTCCCATTAATTACCTGATAATTTGCAACTCAGAAATTAAGATCAGATGAAGCATAAAACTTCCTTTTCAATGTGTACAGACAGTGGCTTTCTCTGTCCGCTGGGGATGAGTGCTGGCCGGGTCATTGGCATGCCTGCACGTCCTCTGTGACTAAAAAGGATGATGGTGGAAGCGTGGACAAAAAATTCACATGAGTCCTGTCTTACTCCATATAAATTCTCAATCTTACAAGGTGTAGCTTGGATTGAGGCTGGTTTCTGCCGTATTGGAAATGTGAGATCAAGAGTGTTGGAATAGAGTGTTGGAATACAGTCTACACAGAATCCTGTCTTTTGGACGGTTGTCTGAAGTGGAGACATCAATATCAAATGTTTTCACCATTCTCAGCATCTGCTCTCCGTAGAGACTGAGGTTTTTGCTAGGAGATACTGGAGTTGGATAGCCCATGGCATCATTGGGTGACAGATCTGAAGCACTTTCAGAGCTGAGATGCTACGGAGACCTCTTCCTCCAGTTCATGGTATGGGGATCGAAAAGGAACCAACATAGAGCAGGCCTCCATGTAACTCCCTGCATTCCGGTCATGCTTATCCAGAATCTGAGGGTGATGTCTAGCCCATCTATTTAAGAAGGATGGTGACATATAGTAAGAGCTGGGGAGGGCCTGCTGGTTGCCAACATAAGGGAGGTCCAGATTCCGATGGAACCAATTGTCCTGCAAGGATGCTATGTTGAATATCATCTGTGTCCAAAAAAGAACCAGCAAAGGAGCCTAGATTAGGTGATGGGGTCCGCAGGGGAACCTGGATGATGTCCTGGTCTGGCTCCAGACCCTCAGAAGGCTTAAGATGACTTGGATGCAGGCTTGATCTTCCCCTTGTGCTCTGATTTCTTAGGCTTCTTCGCAGGAGGTTTAAAATGTGATTGTGCCTTAGTTGAAGGTTCTGGTGAGAGTGAACTTGGGCACCTAGATTCTGCCTCTGGGACAACAGAAGCGGCCCTCTTTGTAGGCATCGGAGCTGTCCTGACAGTCAGACCCCAGGAACCAAACAGACCAATGGGGGCCCAGAACAGGTTTTAGTAGCTGGAGCCAGGAGAAGCAGACTCGGACGCAGAATCACTCTGGGCAGAGCTGAGGTGAGCAAAGGCTTCTCCCACAGTGTGGCTTTCAGCCTAGAGGTCCCAACCGATCAAGCCTTTGGGGTAAACCACTGGCAAACTGGGCAAGTTCTAACATTGTGACCTCTCCTAAGCACAAGAGTGTGTCATTTTCATTCCACATTTGGAACATTTCTTAAACAGTGCCTTGGACACCATGATGAGGGACCACAAGCATTACAGGCAGACAGGGAGAGCCCGTCTTACAACTAGTGATGCCTCCCACCAGAGAGACTCCCAAAGGCATGAAAACCAATTCTTTGAAAAAGAAAGAGTCTATACTGATGACAAGTATCAACAGAGCGCATTAGAAAGCATCCTATCCTCGGAGCGCTTGATGTGTTGGGTGGGGAATTCCACTCATGTGCCAGGTCTGAAAGGGGCAGGGCACCCCCTCTTTGGCGTTTTTAAGCTAGAAAGAAAATGTCTGCGGCCACCTACACAGGTGTAGTCCCAATGTGAGGCTGCATGAGAAGACAGATGATGAAATAAAGATCTTCCCTGAACAGGTACAAGAAATGCTATAGGCATTATCAGTCATTGGTTAAGATCCTGTGATGCACAAGCAGAAAGATAAATGGACTTAGTGCAGTTTCCATTTTGCAACACCTAGGCCCCGTCCACACTGTCACTTTTGTCACTCATTTCTCCTTATTGCTTCAGGTTCCCCAACCCCCCATATGTTTTGTTCTCTCTAATAGTCCCAGAGGGAGCAAAACACATGTGGAAAAGGGGGAGGAACCCAAAGCAATAGGGAGAAATGAGCAACAAAAGTGACAGTGTAGACGGGGCCCTAGTATTTCTCTCCTCCCCAATATATTATAGCATCCAGAAATTGGTTGCAAACATCTCCCACAAGTGGAAATGCAAGTATGGATAAGAGTAACTCTGAATTAATGCAAGAGACTACCGCAGTTTCTTTTATTCCACTTGTGCAAGAACTCTAGCACAAGTGGAAATATGCCAGATTCAACCCATTGCCTTACAGTAAAAGTAGTTTTTTCTAAGTTTTCGAATAGTTCACCTAAGTTACAAAACACGAGGGTCTAATTCTTTACTGAATGCCCAACACTATAATCTCTTCCACATGCAATACAAAAATAACTTATGTATACAATCTTTTCTAGTACACAAAAGAGTAGGAGTATTGAAGCCAAGTTTACTGTGTTCTTCAGTGAATAGATGCAATCCACTGAGAGCCACAACTGACCTTCCTACCAATATATGAGGCTTAGAATTACCAGAAATGGGGTTCTGACCAGTGTTCCCTATAAGCTGTGAGTGGCCGCTCATTAACACAGGAAGCCCTACTCAGCAGCAATCTGGAGCCACGCAGGGTCTTGCATTGCCCACTGCCCATTTTAAAATTACAACAGTTATATTCTGTTCAGGATGTGAACTGCTCCACTCAGCAAGGGGAAAAAATTAGAGGGAACATTGACTATGACCTTTCCTCATTGACATTAGTACTGTAAACCATTCAGGTTTTGACTATGCTGAACCACTAGGATACAGCAAAATCTGCCCTGTCTTTGCCTGAGCAGAAATCAAACATTCAATGGAACCAATGGAAATGCACAGAAAAGTGTACCTTTCTATGTAATGTAATGTAAAAACATCATTCTCTGATACAATGATTTTCACAGTGGTTCTGGATCCAAAATGACCCACAGTTGCAGCAGGGAGACAAGTGATATTTTTTAATCTTTAGCATTTTTCAAGGAGGAAAAGTGGTGAGACAAGGGGAGGGGAGAGCATACAGGAATTGGGAAAAGACACACAGCAAAAACAAGTGAAAAGCGATAGGTTAGTGTCCTGATGATCTGGAACACCCCCCCCCGCCTCCCCCCAAAAATTACTGTCTTAATTCTTTCAGCTCTTTAACTACTCTTGTGCAAAATCAGATACATTTGGAGTTCAAGATAAAAGATCCACTATTAAGTGTGCCCCAAATCCATAATATTAAGAACTCTTAAAATCCACCCATAACATCAAAGCTAATCTGTTTAGGCTAACTACCATATGAATCAGCATGGGCTTAACCCTGTGTTGTAGCCATAACTCCCATATAATTACTACTGTCATCATGGGATAATAGAACTAGTCCATCCCTGTTCATTGAAGTTAACAAGTGGTTGTCATATGGTCTCAACTACTTTCCATATAGGGGCCATGGTGGTTCGGTGGTTAAGAAGTTGAGCTATAGACCGGAAGGTCGATAGTTCAGCAGTTCAAGATCCGAGTGCTGAGCGGAGCAAGCTCCCATCTCTGGCCCCAGCTCCTGCCAGCCTAGCAGTTTGAAAGCAAGAAATTGCAAGTAGATAAATAGGTACTGCTTCGGTGGGAAGGTAACAGCGTTCTGTGCACCTTGGCGTCTGTGCACCTTGGCGTCTAGTCATACTGGCCACATGACCACGGAAACATCTTTGGACAACACTGGCTCTTCGGCTTGGAAACGGAGATGAGCACTGCCCCCTAGAGTTGGATTCGACTGGCTTTTGAGCAAGGGAAACCTCATGTTCCATATAAAACTAGAACAAAGGAAGATCTAGCCCTTCTGACTGCTCACAGACCTAGCAGATTAAAATGACACTTTCTTCCAAAAAGTAGTTTGTGGTTTTGCTAGAAGCTACCTATAAGGTCCCAGTCATTTGGGGAAGCATCTGCTGTACAACAAAGAATGCCTGCAAGGAGACCTGTCCATCCAAAGTAATAACTCTTATTCAAATTCATGGGATGATTAATTGCTTTTAAACAACTATTCTATTCTTTTAGAGAACAGCATATACAAAGTAAACTACACCCAACTCTTTCTGAGCCATCCAGATGGTGGCAAAGGTTCTCAGTGTTATGATTCCAGGAAGTTTTGAGTTCCAGGGAGGTGGGGAGCACATACTGATTACAATGGAACGAGGGTGCTCAGCCACCAATCTTGTTCATCCTTTTGATGTAACAAACACATTCTGATAGTGAAGGAAACCACCCAACAAGTAGCCTTCCTCCAACAGAAATGCACAGAAAACAGTACCTTTCATGTAATGTAAAAACTTCTGATGCAGTTATTTTCACAGTGGTTCTATAGCATGAGATTCTCTCCCACATCCAACCAATGCTCCCTCTAAGCTGCAGAGTCCTGCCAGGAAAAAATCTCCTTTGTGAGCTACTGGCATCAAAGTTGTGAGCAAGTGATTTGGCTACTGCATAAATTAGTTTGCTCTGGAGCCATCCTTCCTGAGCTAAGTCAAAAATATGTAAGCTAGAGGCTAAAAAACTGTGAGCCAGCTCACACTAATTCAGCTTAGAGGGAACACTATGTTCAATCAGAGAATCTTAACTGATACTTTCAAGGGGCTGTGCCTGTACATGTTCAGCAACAGAGTTCTCTTGGATTTATTGTATTAAAGGCTCATTAGCAACCTTTAATCCTGATAATACAAAAGAATATGGGGTTTGAGTTGAGTCTTTGAATATATCCAGCCAACCAGACAGAAACAACTATGGAAACTTTTTATCTTTTATTGAGATAAGAAATTAATTTCTTTAGTGAACTGGACAGAATAAAATACACACATGAAAAAGTTAACCCTACAACTACTAAGAAAATAAATGCTAAAATTGTCAAAGTATCTAGCACTGCTTTTAATGAATAATAGTTTTTAAAAGCAAATCAGTTTTCAGCTGTTTTACTCTTTGGTTTTTTTGGATACTTAAAATAAACTCAAATTACCCCAAAACCATCTCACCTTCTGAGACTTCATATCATAATCATGTGATATTATTTTATCATAATCATGTGATATTATTTTAAAAAGTGATTAGTTCATAATAAGAGAGAAGCAATTTGAATGCTGATTTGCTAGCACAGTCACTATCTAGATAACTACTTGGTTCTTAACTAGATAAGCAACACATAAAATAATCTGCAGGTACATATAAGGTACATCTGGTAAAGCAAGATACAAAGGCCAATCTCAACCTTAGCCTATTTTTTTCTGTAACTAGTTTGGCTAACTGTCTAAGATAAAAATACTTGAAGCACAAAACTCATGGAATGGTTAAAAGCAATTGAACTCTTTTGCAAAGTCAGAAAGAAAGCTTCGTGGTATGATAGCTACCACTACAGTTCAGGGTCCAAAATAGACCACAGTTCCACCAGGAGACAAGCATTCATATGGGAAATCTAACCGGGGTGGGTGGGTATTTTTTTGTATTTTTTGAGTGTGTACGTGTGTATGTGTGTGTGCACCTGGAAGTCAAGGCAACCTCTGGTGACTAACTGTGTGTGCACCTGGAAGTCATGGTGACCTCTTTTGACCAACCCCCCTACTGGAGGCCTAGAGGATATTCAGAGAGGGGGATGAATAAAGCCTGCCCCCGCCTCCCACCTCTGGTATTCTAAGGAGATCTCCCATCCAAGTACTTGCCAGAGTTGATCCTGCTTAGCTTTTGAGATCTGACAAGATCAGGCTTACCTCGGCTATTCAGGTCAGGGCTGATTAATTTAAATGGAAGATCTTTTATCTTGGTCTCTGAAGGAAGCACTGCTGAACACAACCAAGCTTACCTCTGAAGGAAGGCAGACTACTAGCCTAGCAACTAGCCACTTCCCTCAGAACCATGAGCCTTAGATTTCTGCTTCTTATGCTTTGGAGCAGGCTTGTCTGTTGTAACTGAAGCCAATGGTGAAGGGCCTCAAATGGATGAGAAGTCATGAGGCAGACATAAGCTCACCTGTCACAGTGTGCCTTCCTGTTGAGGTTCTATAACTTAGGAATTAAATGTCAGTAGATCTTGCACCTGTCTATATTACATTCTCCTAACCAAAACCCACAAAGTGAATGGTCATCAGACTTGGTGAACTGTCAAACAATTTTTTCTTAAATCCTATCAGAATAATCCACAAAGAAAGATGTACAAGAAAATGTTCTTCTGTTCAATATAAGCTAACTTTTGAGAATGCTTCAAGAATTCTTCTACCAGCTCTCCCACCTAATGGATAACTATGTTTGAAAATGTGAAAAGGTCCTCCTTGTACCCTAGAGAAGAAATTTATGCAACAAAGTTGGCTCATTTTTAAGGTGTGCTTCAAATTTTCCCTCAAATTCAATTTTTAAAGACATTAGGGTGGCATGTTATTGGCAGAAGCAAGTTTAGCCTAATGAGTGCTGAAAGATCAGTAAATATAGTATTTAAGAGGCAGTGCACACATAAAAAAAACCTCTCATTCTGAAAGTCCCAGATATCTGTGTACTCATTCTCATTGTTATTATTTCATGTATTCTCTGCTCTGCAGTTTTTCATATTCTAGATTTTCTATTACAGATTCTACACCTACGTTTTTGAATTTGCTGCTTGATCTCATGCATAGTCACTTGTAAATATTGATAGACCTTACTCCCATAGAATTGCTGCTTTATTTACTATTCTCAATATCTTTCAGCCAAAAGAAAGTTACCTTGAGCAGATCTGACATAATGACTGAAGAGAAACAGCAGGCATATAGCTTAAGGCAGCATTGTATCGCAACAAAAGGAATGTCAGTACTTCAAACCTGTAAAAAAAATCTAATTTAAGTAAACAAAAGGCTTAATACTTGCAAACAAAACACACACATGCACACTATGTCTAGAAAATCTTCCATCAGCACTCATCATATTATCAACAGATCTTTAACCATGCCATCTGAAAGTATTATAAAAAATAGCTCATCACAAGTGCCTGAAGTGTTTTACATTTTAATTCTTTAGTTTTCAAAACTGCACTGTGCTTGTTACCTGTTTTGTGCTGTCAACATCTCTCTCTGCAAATGAGGTCCACTATACACAACCTTGGATAAGCCATGTTGAGATAAAGCACCCTCAGTAAGAGCCATTGAGCCAATACTGGAAGGCTAAAAAAGAGATGATATTTGAGTAGTCCATGAAGACAATGAAAATAAAAAACTCATATTTCCTTTTGTCTTTTTTTAAAAAGACAAGTTACAAATAATTCACCTATTTGTATTACTTTAGGTACACTTAATACATATTTAGACTACAGTTATGCAGAAGACACAGAAGCCATTAAAATATGATGAATAAAGTGCAATTTTACACATCTAGACCTGTTTCCCCTGAGATACGAACCTTCCCCTGGCTGAAGGTACCTAAAAGTACTTGGGAAGAAGGCCATATTTCTCCCAACAGGGATTAACTTCTAGTCTTGGAGCACCACTGAGAAAAATGGGAGGGGCAAAGAGGGCAGAACAAGGTTCAGCTCCCTCTTTCTGTCCCTCCCTCTTTCTGTCCTCTTTCTGCTTTAAAACTGTCCCCATCCTCACTCAGCCACTGCATAGGGATTTAGAAGCAAAGCAGATTCTGAATAAAGATCTGCTATTATTATGCTTACTTTGATCCTGGTATCTCAATCCTAAACATTTACTAGAAAGCAAGTTTAAGTTCTGTTACAAGATGCAGACTATTTTTATAAAACCACCATTCTGTACCAGACAAAAGGCCCATCAAGTCCAGCATTTTGTTCAAAGTGGCCGACCAGCTACCTCTAGGAACCCTACAAGCAGGATGACTGCAACATCTTCTCACCCATGCTCCCCAGCAACTGATGTAAAGAGGCATCACTGCCTTTGGTA
The DNA here is from genome assembly GCA_029233225.1 of Lepidodactylus listeri. Taxonomy (NCBI): domain Eukaryota; kingdom Metazoa; phylum Chordata; class Lepidosauria; order Squamata; family Gekkonidae; genus Lepidodactylus; species Lepidodactylus listeri. The sequence continues at coordinate 46,102,512 of JARCFY010000012.1, forward strand.
CTAGGAGGGAATAGATACCTATCATGACTAGCAGCCACTGATATCCTTCAGACATTTAGTTCTGATGCCATTGTAAATTTAACACTCTAATGCACAACCTATTTTTGAAATTAAGTATTCTCTACTTCTGAAAAATTTTCTTAAGAGGGTATACAATTGCACTTCATACTCAATAGAACTCAAACCACATTAAAGTGTCTCTAAAAAATTCATCTCAATATAACATGGCTTTGGACCCTTTATCTGTGTGACCATCTCTCCCCCTATGTACAGCTATGACAGCTTCACTCATCTGAGCAAAGTCTTCTGCAGATGCAAACCTGTAAATGGGCAAAAGCAACAACTGCCCATACACATGCCTTCTCTACTGTGGCCCCCACTTTATGGAATGGCCTGCCTGAGGAGGTCAGGAAGACTCCCACTCTCCTGGCTTTCTGCAAACTATGCAAAACTGAATTATTTGAGAGAGCTTTTCTACACAGGCAATATAATTGAACTGTACTAAATAATTCACAAAATTCCTTGGATAAATTATTAGGGATTGTGGTCTATATTACTGTGCTTAGCTTACTGAAACTAAGATCCTACTATGTGATTTTTGTATCATTTAATGTGTCATGTTAATACTTATGCTTTGTTTCAGTTCTGTCTTTAGATTTCTGATTGGTTCTACAACTCTTACCCTATTGTACAGTTTACTGAATACCCCATCCTGTTGAGTGTATTGAGTCACTCTGTGTAATCTGCCTTGAGTCCAAGTGAGAAAGGCGGACTATAAATAACATAAATACTAATGAAAATCAGTATTTTCATGTTATCTAACTCAGACACATCAGGGTTATTTTTAGACTCTTTGCAGTCCACTATTTTGCAAAGCAGAGCTGCTCTGGCTGTACCAGGGCATTTCTGCATCTGTGACAAAGAGCAAGTAGTGTATGCAGCTGCATCATCACATGATTTCTAGAACAAAAAGTGTCATTTTATCACTAAGAGGATGAAAACTGAGCCAAATTACGCTCACGAGACAGGCTACATTAAAATTACATACATCAAGTAAGAACAGAAATTAAACTTACTTCATGATATACTGAAGGTTTAGATAAGGATGGAATTGTAAAACTTAATACCCTGCTGTGCCCCTGTCTGTCAACTATTTCCTGTAAGACATAAAAGAAATGCAAGTTACACTGCATTCTGTGCCTCAAGTTGTCTGTACACAATTCTTACTATTTTCAAATGAAGATTATGTAAACATTTCTACAAACCTAACAGTGCATTGCACTACAAAGTCATAACAAATTTATTTTAAAGACCATCATTATAAAAGTCAGTAAAAGAAGATAGTCCCAGAGAGGTATATAGTTGGAAAAATAAAAAGCTTCCTGTAAAGTATTATTTTATAGCACTGAACCTTGCTATGGCTGTTCATCACAAGTGTCCACTGGCAAGGACTGAAATGGATCTTACCCAATCTGATTCTATATCAATTTGTGTTCTGTATAGTGCTCTGACATGATAGTCTGTTATACTACTTGGCCTTTGGAACTCTTTTGGGAATGCATGCAGGTTTTTCTCCCCATTTCCTCTCTATAAGTGGCAGAAGTCAGACACTTGCACCTCCTCTCCCCCACTACAATCGATTGTTTCAAGCATTATCCTTATAGACAGCCCACTTCAGGTATCAAAGCCAGAAAAATGGGAGAAAAATGCTTCAAACAAAAGTATGCTAAAATTGGGAGGGGAAACACGGTTTAGCTCCCCTCAGCTGCATGCTCCATTTTCTGTAAAAAGATAACTTACATTCTACACAAGAATGGGTGGACATATGAATCCACACTTCGACACCTCTGTCATGTCTAGATTGGTCCCAGAAAGAAATGTGGTTTATACAGAAAGAAGCAGATCTTCCATGTCTTCTAAACTGATCCGCCACTCCACCACAGCCCCCCTCCCCAGAATCACTTTCCATCCAGCATTACACATTAGATACCAAGAGATATTGGGGAAAGGAGAGAGCAGAAGCCTAACTGCAACCCTGTTTTCCTTTGAAAACTAGACTATACTCTTCTGTACATAGTATTGCTGTGTACTCTGTGAAGAATTCCTTCTTTTAATTGTTTTTATCTTCTGATTTTCAGGGTCACTGGCTTAGAATCTATTTTATTGCAAAGTAGCTGCCTTTGGCAGCCTCAAGTGTTTTTTTCCCTTTTCTTCTGAAGGAGGTCGTCTTTGTGAAGATGCTGACCTCAGCTTTAGTTTAATTAGCCATATGGGATAATGGAGGGAAGGATGGTTGGTCAGTATTGGTAAGCGAGAGAAGAACTGCATTATATATATCTAATTGTCTTCTTCCTTTCCAATTCCAATAACCTTTATTGGCATAACAAATCTTCCTTTCTTTTTTTTTTTTGAACAGTCTGTCACGATTACCTTATTAAACTACCAGTTTGCTTTCATATGTCTACCTGTGTTTGTATTTACAACCTTTTTCTTCTGTTACTATTTTAATTCATTTGTATTTATTTCTTCACTTATAATGTCTAAGAAAAGAGGCTGCCTTTTTGAGGACTCGCCCATGCCATCTTCCAAACAAAGTAAACTTGAGGACTTTTAAAAATTTACTGTTAAGACTAATAACAGGTTTCAAATTCTGCAAGAAAGTACTGAGAGTATTGAGGACCCCCGAATTATGGAAGAGGAGGGCAATTTGGCAGGAGATCATAATCCTTCAGACTTTGGCTCATTTATTAACAATATGCCCCCTTCAGATGGATTTCGTGAACCAGCTGAACTTTTTCAAGAAGCTAATGAGGACACCTCTATTTTAAACATATTAGCATCACAGACATATTTGATTGCTAAGATATTGCGGAAAATTTATAAGAAATAAATACCCTAACCTCTTTAACCAAACATCTCTCAGAATTCAGCAGCTTTTACTAACAAAGGGAGAGACATGAAAGGTCTTTCCAGGCCAGGTACACTGCCCAGGAACAATGCAAAGCGAAGGACCATTTTAGATCCATGCAGGGTTGTTTTGAATATCTATCCTTTTAGAGATCAAATTATTAATTGGGGAAACAAGTATCTGATCAGAGAACACTTAACTGCATTATTAGGTCAAAGATTTGAAAATGTTGACTTGAAATATTATTTTAAAAATTAACAAGCTCTATTCACGCTGACAGACTGATGCCTCTCCTTTTTTTGCCCTATATTCTGTCTCAGATTTTGGCTAACTTTGAATGGTTGAATTCACATGGGATTTCCCCCCAGAATTTTTTTAAAGTTCAACTGTCATCCCTCTGTTCTCTACTAAATGTACTCTGCTACAGACGCCTAAGGATTTTTCCCCCAGTCTAAGGAAAAATGGGAAAGAGAATCTGTTGATTGACTTATCTCCATAAAACCATAAATAGCCTTTGCTTAAGGCGAGAGGAAATACTGGTTTAGCCTTTAAGAAACATTCACTATTTCTTCTGTCCATGAAAGAAAAAAATATAGATGCAGTTGATAATAGCTTTCTAAAATCTTTTGGAGCTCTTCTGGTTTTACAGCAGTCAAATATCACTGTTTGTAGGCAACGGCTTCAAGTTAAATTAATTAAGATTAGACAATTAAATCTAAATCATAGAAGTGCATCTAATGCATTGAAATAAAATAACTTGGTGGAGGAAAAAGAAGCTTGTAAGACTCGTGACCGCCCCCAAAAAGAAAGGTCTGTTGAATTATGGCAGTCTCCATCAGGCACAAATAAAAACAACTTTCTACATTACCTAAAATGAAGGGAGGAATTATTTCCTACTTAGAGAATAAACTCCCAAAAGATACCTCCCCCACATATGACAACTGACCTTCAGCCCCTGTTCTCCTTGAACCAATAATCCAGATATGGCCTAAGAATTGTAGCACTGTAACAGCTGTCCCAGGTATTGAACAATGTGAGAACTTATGACCACTCAAGGCAAATCAATACAAAATACTGAGTTGGAACATAGCCGGTTGGAATAGTAAAAGTCAGATGCCACGTTATTTCATTTCTAACCCAATACAATATTATTTTACTTCAAAAAACATGGGCTTTCAATGAAGTTGCTCTTCCTGGTATATTTCATTCACCAGAAAAGCTTCCTTAGGGAACAAGGAAGGGAAACCTAGGATGAAATTAGCATTTCTAATCTCCATGACATTAAATATTACCTTAACTAGAGTCTCGGTTTCTAATGATTTGGCTTTGGCTGTTTTGCTTACTCGGGATAATTTCTCCTTGATTTTTATTTCAATTTATTTACCTCCAGATGCTGGCATTGTATCTATGAATGAAAACTGGAATATGATAATAGGGTTATATGATGAATTGATGGAGACTCTTCCAGATATGATGGTTATTTTAGGAGGTAACTTTAACACCAGAACTGGAAGCAACAGTGAAGTTTTATTGTCTACCAGGTAGGTTTTATCGCTGATACTTTATTCCCTTTAATGAATTCAAGAGTATTAAAAGACATCAGTATTAACAGGGAAGGTCTGAGATTCTTTGAATTTTCTATACAAAAAGGACTTACCATATTAAATGATAATATGGAGCTTGATCAAAGGGATGACTTTACTTTTTTTGGTCCCAAGGGGGTTAGTGCTATTGACAATTTTCTAGTGTCTTTTGATGTTCCACATTTGATAAAGTGGTTATCTGTTCAAGATTTCATGGGCGAGGATCATCTACCTGTTTCTCTTATTCTGATGCTACCAACAGAGGGCCACCTTCTCTTAAGTAAACAAGGACAACTGTTGCAGCAGGGTAATGTCATTTTTATTGGCCCCCTCAAATAGGAGGGAACATTAGTAGAATGTGTTCAACAGAAATTGGATTTATTAAAGATGAACTCTCTAGAGTTGATTCACCTAAGTCTTCCATTGAGCTTTTATACGATCTTTTTACTCTACTTGAGCCTTTTTACTTACACCCACATAAATACAGGAATATGTCTGAGCCACTGAACAGAAATAAATGGTTTAACTATGAATGCAAAATTATGAAAAGGATTCAACAAGTACACCATGAATTTAAAAGAGACAAGGGGGGGCACGATATTCGCGGGGGGGGGGAGAAGCTGACAGCTGCTCCTCCTTCCTCCTCCCCCCCTTCCCCCTGTGTTCCAGCCTGCCCGAGGTGAGGCCCCTCCGGCGCAGAGCCACGGGCCTCGCCATCTCTTCTCCACCTCCCGCCCCGGCTTGGCCCAGCGAGGCCCGTGGCTTTGTGCCGGAGGAGCCTCACCATTCCTTCCCTCCCCCCTCGCCCTCGCGTTCCCCTCCCACCCGTTCTCCTTTGCCGTTCTCCTTTGGCTTAATACCACTCAGGCCCAGCGTTTCCCTCCTCCCCCGGCACCATCCCCTCCCTCCCTCCCCCCGTGCTCGTCCGCCTGCCCACCAGCTCACTCTTCTTTGCTGGGGCCTGAGCGGCTTAACGCCACTCAGGCCCAGTGTCTCCCTCCTCCCCCCCGGCACCATCCCTTCCCGGCCCCCCCCGGCTGCGCTCATCCGCCGCCAGCGCCGCCAGCACTCCTGCAAGTCCGTTCCCTGCGCATGCGCATGCGCAGGGAACTGCCGCCACGCTGCCACCACCAGCAACAACCACACGACAGGTAAGTTCATTCCCTGCGCATGCGCAGGGAATGCTTTTTTACTTTTCGGGGGATTTCAGTATCCCCCGAAAACTTTTTTTTAACTTTTTTGATTTTTCTGCAAACGGGGGGATCATCCCCATCTGCAGAACCCCCTCCCCACCCCCAAGTGCCCCCCCCGGCGCGGATTTAAGTAGCCACACGCGGGGAGGGCACTTGGGAACGTTCTAAGGAATTACTTAATCTAAAAAAAAAGATACAAAAAACTAAAACTAATTCAGGTTAAAATAAGGGAAGGGAAGTATAAATATAAAATTCAGGTTAAAATAAGGGAAGGGAAGTATAAGTATATATATCATGTTTTTGGAAAATTGTTTCCGTGGCTATAAATCTGAAGTCTAACTTGCCATCATGCATCCCTGCTTCTCAGTGGACATAGTATTGTAAGGAGTTGTTTTGCTCCTGTAATACTATGGTGGCAGGTACAATACCTGATGATCTTCCTAACTGAGCTTCCATATCAGAGAAGGATGTATGCAGTATAAATTGTTGTATGACCTCTGGTAAGGCTCCAGGCTCGGAGAGTTTCCCAAATGACTTATTTAAGATAGCACCAGTTTTTTCTCAGATAAATTTGACTGGTGAAGCTCCCACCATTTGGAAGCTTCTATAATCATTCCAATTTTCAAAAAAGGTAATAGGTCTGGCCCTGCTAATTATCACCCAATCGGCCTTTAATCATCTGTTGGGAGATTATATTCTTCCCTTCTGTATCAAAGGTTAATGGAATGGACTGAGACCAATAATATTTTGGGATGGGAACAAATTGGTTTCAGGAGAGGATTCTCCACCACTGACCACTGCTTAATTCTTCTCCACTTAGTATACAGCTATGCCAAAGGGGAAGCTGTGTGTGGCTTTTCTGGACCTCAAGGCTGCATTTGATTTAGTTATCCAGACAAAGCTATGGGAGAAACTAGAGGGCTCATCAACTGATAAAAGACTACTCTGGTTAATCAAGATATTATACACTAATACTACTTGCTCAGGTTTGATGTGATGACAAGGAGCAACTCTCAGACAGTTTCCGTTTTGATAGTGGGTTAGACAAGGCTGTTTGATTGCTCCCCTCCTTTTAATTTATATTTAAATGATCTGATGTTGAGCCTCCTATCCCTGGAGTTTAATGTTCTTATTTCTTGTACTAAGATTGGTCTGAGGAGACTTCTGAAACAGTTCTCAAATTACTGTTTAGAAGAGGAGTTGCAAATAAACAACAATTAATCTAAAATACTGGTTTTCTCCAAAAATATCAATTTAAGACTTTCTAAATTGGTTGCAGCAAACTTTCACACTGAACAAGTTAGGAAGTTTTATTACCTGGGAATTGTTTTCTCTTCAAACCTTTCTTAGTCTCCCCAGCTTAAGTTTACAATGAATAAATTTAAGCCTATTCCTGGTGTGATCTTATGTTTCTTTTTCTCTACGGAAGGAAAATATTTCCCTGGTACAATTCAGGTGTTCAATTCAAAAACAATTTCACAACTACTACATGGTGCTGCTATCTAGATCTCAGTAATCTCAGAATCTATTGATCATCCCCCTTTGTCAGTCTTTGCATAGGATAATAGGCATCCATCAATGTGTTTCAGATGATTAGTTCTTGTGGCCCTTTCTTACACACCCAGGGAAACGGTGATTGCCACTTTGGGGTCAGGAAGCAATTCTTCTCCAGGCAAGTTTGGTTGGGGATCCTGGAGATTATTTTGTCTTCTGGGCATGGAACAGGGGTCACTGGGGGTATGGGGGAAAGTATTTGCAAATTTCCTGCATTGTGCAGGGGTTGAACTAGATGACGACCCTGGAGGTTTCTTCCAACTCTATGATTCTATGTGTCTCTCAGAGCTGAGCTAGGCTAAGAGTTGTTAGAAGCTAGAGCATAGCTTAGTTTTTTTTAAGCTTAAAATAAAGACTATCTTCGCTACAGAAGCAGATGGATTGCTGTTTACTCTCAAACAAAATACTTATTACTCAGTATGGATGAAGACCATTCACAGTAGACTACAGAAGCTGGGCCTTACATTCGAAGAAAGTCTTCAGCTGGGTAAGGCCAAAACCCTCAATGCTGTTAAGCATCGTCTCACCAAGCTCAATTACAATAGCATGGTAATTCATGCTCATAAGAGTTTGTTCAACCCAATTCTTTGGCACTTTACCACCTCAGTTCTTGCCATCCTAAACAAGATATTTAACGGCTTCCTCATTATGCTAGGGCATTTGCTCCAGCTCTAATCCTTCTGAAGTACTGCATGGGAGGTTTTTTAATATTCCATATTCAGACTGTCTTTGTCCCTGTGGCCGGGGTAAAACTGATACTTTATCACATAAAATTCTGGAATGTTCCTTTTATACTGTTTTTAGGAATTGATGGATTTTACCTATTGTACCACATTTATTATTCAGTAATTCTCAAAGGAGTGTTATTCTCTATCTGAGGCTAAACAGTGATCTGAATATAACCTTATTGGTGGCTAAATACTTCTATCATATTTTCCTTCAGAAACTAATTGATCACACTTTTAGCCATTGCTCAAGATCTATTGATCAGAGGAGCACTGAAGAAGAAAGGAAAACTAGGCTGTTCTTGTTTCCTTTGACTCACTCCAGGTAGTAGCTATCCTTAATGCTACCATAATAATGTGGCGACATAACAATGAGGTTTTTAGTTTACAAAGATGCAACACCAAAAAAACTTAATGACCAAACAACCAATAGTTTTAATTTTTAAAACCTAGCTATCTTCATTCAAGAAGCTGAAACAAAAAGGAGGTTATTAACTAGCTTCAGCAATGAACGGCCACAATTACTTGTTAATATTTAAGGTTGCAAGCCCCCCGGTCCACTTTTGCAGGCTCCTCCCCACCAGCAGCCAGATGGCCAGCGGGGGCAACCCTGCCCACAAATGCCCAGGAACATGATGTGATGATGTCACCCAGAAGTGACATCATGTCACCAACATCACATGGCAACACTCTAGTTTTTGGGCAAAACTCTATGGTAAATTTGGGCTCAAATAATACATTTCAAAACTGTGAGACAGAATAATATCTGTTAATGTGGATGATTTGTACTTTATCCCCAGACAAAGAAATTAGTGTCTCAGATGTGAATACAAACCAAATTGTAAATTCCTAGGAGAAGTGCTTCGATGCAGCCACTGCTTTGTAGATCTTTGCTTGCAGAGACAGCAAGATAGCACCATATCAATTCTGGAAGAAACTGCAGTGTGAATTGTAGAAGTAGTTCCTCTCCACTACGATAGAACTCAAACAGCTGATGACAGACTGGCTCTAGCAACTGAAACAAAAGCAAGTGTTAAATAGTTGTGTCAATTATGTCACATCCCAAAAATTCTGAAAAGCAGCACTTTTCAGTTTTCAGATTAAACTAAATGTTTGTTAACAGTTTCTTGCACTTAGTGCACCTCATGTTTTTCTAGATATTGCTAAGTCTCACTCTTCCCCAATCACAAAGACAGACAAGTTTTTGAATTTCTGCTTAACATGTAACTGTCATAAAAGAAGTCATGCAAAGAACCAAGTATTAACCCAACCAGTGGAACTGAGGAGGAGGGGCATAATAATGGTTATGCTAATAATGTGAAGGAGGATCACGTGAGACAAGGAGAAAAGAGGGGCATGAAGGAGGAATAATAATAAAATCTCACTAGTAAAGTTCAGCAAAGTTAGGCAGGTTCAGCAATTACTAAGCAGGTAAAATAAATTTAACAGTTTTATCACAAATTGCAGTTAGTCCTTATTCAGTCAACTGATTTTTTGTTGCCTCTAGTCAACTGACTTTCTGCTGCCTCCATTTTTAGCACCCCATCAGATGGCCAAAATTTACAGGTTCAACTGGAGATTACAGCTCTGCCTTATGAGAACTGTGAGACAAATATCCTATTTTTATTGAATACCCCAATAAAACAAGTAGAGAAAGACAAAGATGGCAACAGAGGGGGAAAAACAAGAAACTTGCCAACTCATTTCAAAGCAGGCTGGTGAGCAGGGAAAACTACTACCCTTTCAAACAAAAGGGCTCCAGTCTAATTTGTCTACTTTGCCCTATGAACATCCAAGTCAAGGCTTTCAGCTGAGAGGAAGGATAATTTAACATTAAATTTACAATATCCAGGTCTACAAAGAAAAGTTGGAATATGTATCACCCTCACCATGGAAGGGCACTGAAGCAGGGTACTATGAAGGGGAAACATGCTTTTGTGTTCTGCATACTTCCCGTCAAACCGTCTAACGCTTCACTCCTTTTTGATTGTGCTGCTTTATAAAACCTGTACAATTTATTTTCAAAACATACCAACCCCAGTATAGTTCTGTACATATTTACCTACCTCACTCTGTGGATCCTGAATAACTTTGTACAGAGATGAAACCAGAGAATTCTTGTTTTTCAGATTTTTAGCATAGCTTGGTATGGATGCTTCTGGTGTTGTCTAACAGAAACGTTTTACAGACACATTAATTCAATATATAAATGTACTAAACTAACAGCAAGTTCCCTTTCTACAGAAAATACATTAATCCTAGGAGTACTGAATTCTATTAACATAGAAAAATAAACCTATAAAAGTGGCTCAATTTTAAAAGCATATTTAGTACCTTCAAAATGCTATTTCACTGTACTTAGTTACAATATCAAAGGTAGATGGAAAGAATTCCCCCATAATACTAATTATTACTATTGGTCAGAATGGACTGAATTTATATAGTTTATAAAATATACATTAAAATACCAAACTAATCACTACATTTTTTAAAAAAATATGTTTTTATATTTTTGCTAAAACTATGTTGATCCAAATAAACCTAAAATTATTCTGCTCCTTGTTTAATTCTTGTGGCTTGGGGAAAAATGAATCAAGATGAAAAGAAGGGATTTTTCTGCAGAGACTTATTTGGACATCCATCCAACTTCAATTCATATTTTTCTCAACCTAGGCTGTGGGGAAGGGGCTGCAGCTCAACGGTAGAGCACCTGCTTGGTATGCAACAAGATCAAAGTAGAATTTCTAGCATCTCCACTTAAAAGGATAGGGTAGAAGGTGATATGAAAGAACTTTACTGGTGCTTCTGTCTCAAAAAACAGCCCCCCAGCCCCAGATACCCCTGGCTCAATTCTCCATTATAGCCTATGGGGACCATTTGCTATAATGCTCCCCATAGGATATAATGGAGCTGGGAAAAAATTGGCAATCCCAACTATTTCCTGAATCCAAATACCATACCAGTACTGAGATTCGAGAATATCAGGAAATACCAATATTTTTCAGGTTCAATATATACTTTTTCCCGCACATGCCTAGGAATCACCACAAAATAGTGCCTCTCAGATACTACCTAACCAGTCCTGAGGGATTCCATTGTCAATGATTCTGAAAGATTCAAAAAGACCCAGTAGAGATATATTTTCCCTGTTAATCTCCCAGTGCACATAACCCACCAGGTGACCAAGACAATTTGAAAATCAGATTAAAAAAAAAATTCAAATGGATTTTATCCTTAACTGCTTGTGTACTGCTTCAGGTTTTGATCCAAATATATCTCAATGCAGTTACAATACTATTTGAAGCAGAATGGAAATAAATATTGCGTGCTATCAAAAAAAATTACTAGCATACAATATTTACATTGATACTGAAAATTACCTTGAATTCTGATAGCCATTCTTCTATAATCCCTGTATCCACAGCCAACATCTTCCAACATTTGTTCTGAAGTTTTCAACCTTTAAATTTATGGGGAAAAGCATGTGGTTATTTTGAAATATATTTGTTCTCTGCAAAAAAACTGAATGCACTAGAAAGTAGATATCTAGATGAATAGCAAGTACTCTGTTTCTACTGCTGTGTATAACGATAAATGCAATTCTCTTCTTGTTTAAAATGGTGCATTACAACAGCACTACACATTTCAACTCTGGTAGTTAATGTTTCATTCATACCTTGGTGCATCATATAAAAGAACATATAAGAATACACTAAAAAAGAATAAAGGATTACAGAAAATACAAAAACAGCATAAAGGCACAACTGGACAACTGGATACTATTGAATATTAAGAAGGGCAAGTAAGTACCTAATGCCCAACATAATATTTTCTTTGAACCAAAGACACTTATTTCTTTCAGAATATTTGTATCCCACACAACCAAAGGTCCTGAGCCATCTTATAGTGTAGTAAAAGCTCTATCTGTTAATGGGCAGACAAACTCTACCCCAGATGTTTTGGACAGGGCCTTGGGGGCTATGGCTGGTTGATTACAGCAGAGCTGGCTGAAGTTGAATCCAGCAAAGACAGAAGTCCTGTATCTGAACCATAGAGGATTGGATGTGGAAATACAGCTCCCACCTCTGGGTGGAGTGTTATTGATGCCAATGCCAAGAGTGAGGAGCCTTGGGGTAATACCGGATGCCTAATTATCTATGGAGGCCCAGGTCACCGCAGTTGCCAAATCAGCTTTTTTCTACCTGTGGCAGGTGCAGCAACTGGTTCCATACCTATCCACCTGCGACTTGGCTACAGTGATCCACCTTTAAGGCCTTGAGGAGCCAGGGACCAACATACCTACAGGACCACCTCTCCCCATATGTGCCCCGTTGAGCCTTGTGCTCATCGCACCAGCATTTACTGGTGATACCCAGCCTAAAAGAAATCCGTCTAGCCTCAACCAGTGCCAGGGCTTTTTTTGGCCCTGGCCCCAACCTGGTGGAATAAGTTCCTGCTAGAGATCAGGGCCCTTCAAAACTTTTACAGGCAAGTCAGAGCTATTCCTCCAGGTTTTTGCGTGAGGCAGCGGGCATCAAATATCATCTGGCCCCTCCTGTTACCATCCGTTATCTATTACAAGTTCTTCAATTTTCAAGGACTCTAAACAACAACCCACCTTGGTTTACCTGAGGTTAGGGTATCTACCATCTGGACTCCATTATGAGATTTAACCCTCTCTACTTCTAATTGTATCGGGATATCATGGAAATAGTTCAAAGTACTTTGAAAACCATTGTTGTAGGGGTTAAGATTTTACAGTTTTAATGTCTGGTTTTATTGTTGTAACCCGCCCAGAGACCGTTCGTGGAAAGGAAGGGCAGGATAGAAATTGAACCAAATAAATAAATATACTAAAATCAATAAACAAGTAAAAAGCAAATATATTTAATTCCAAATATAGCCCTAGAATTTATTTATTATTAGTTTTGGCTTATATTCCAGTCTCCCCACAAATGGGCTCAGAGCAGATGACAACAAAAGTTACAACATTACACAATAAAAATTATAACACCTCATAAAAATAATCCATAATAAATAAAACAGATTTAAACTGATCAATAACTATAGATCAAAAAGGCCACACAAAGGGGGCCATGTATAGATACAGCAGGAATTTTTCTACGGACCAAGTTTCCAGAAAAATCTCAAAAGTAAAAATGGGGAGGGGGTAAAATTCCAAGAATAGAGAATGCCAACTGAGATTTCACAAAATCACACGATATCAGAGTTAGCACTAGGGGTTGCATAGCAATCAAGGTACTGGAGGCTGAGTAACCTCAGTAGTACAGAAGGCTGAGTGAAACCAGCAGGGGTGGCTGGAAGAGGAAGACAAAGAGGGGAGAAGGAGAAAATAAAGAAAAGTTTAGGAAGACAGAAAGGAAAATGGAGACGGGGCAGCAAGTTAAGAAAAGCCTGAGAAGTGGGGGAAAGTATCTGTGGAAAGTTGGGAGGAAAGAATAGTGAATAAGTTTGGGAAGACAGAAAAGGTGGCCGGGAAAGTTGGGGGGTTTGATTTCCCTCCCCTGTGTGTCTCACAGGTCCCAAGTTATATAAATACAAATTCACAATAAAAACAGATCAGCAGGAAAAAAAATAACAAAGGCAATAAAAGCCACAGGAACAGTAAAAAGCAAGATCTGCAAAAATAGGAATCCAGTTCATAAACACACGCAGACACAGATATCACAATCTGGCACCTGCCTAGAACTCAATGAGTAAGAACCAGATGATTGAATGAAACAAGGGTAAGCAACCACTCACTTTACATCTGAAGAGAGAGAGAGAGCACAAAGTGATAGTATAGTGGGGATAAAGAAAGGAAAAACTGGATTGTATAACTTAATTGTGTAGATCATAAATAATTATATATAACAGAGTATACAAAACAGAAAATATTTCTCCTGAACATCTCCTTCATTATACTTTTTAAGACACTGTCTATAAAATACAATGGTACCTGTTGACCTGTAATACTCGTTGTCATATTTCACTTAAAAAACAACCCAAAGTAGACTGCAAGAGTTTTTTATCCTCTAAGTCCAAGCTCAGGTCTATCAGTAAAGTGGAAAGGGGTGGGCAGACCTGTTCTCCAGCAGCCACGTCTACCACTATAATGGAAAGAGGAAGGGAGACCTGTTCTCCAGAGGCCTGGTCTACCCCGATAGAGGACAACCTTTTGTGTAATGAAATTTGACTTGATTCTGTTCTCTCTTATAATGTTTAAATTATTCTTTATAGTTCAAACATAGTTTAAAAGAATTCATTCTAAGATTTTTACAAGGTTATGGAAGTAATTTTTTAAAAATAATTTATGCAATAGTCAAATAAAGATTACTCATAGCTTTAATGATGCCAGCTTTTTTCACTCACGAGGTAGAATTTTTGTTCACATCATTATGTGGAGCTTAGAAGGAACATTGATATTAATCAATGAATGTTGATTCCTTCATTCCTAATATCTTGCCAGGACTTGAATTTCCCCTGCGCATTTACCATATTGCCGTACATTAAGAAATTATTTTTATTTTACATATTCTTATCGTAGTACGTTTCTGTTGGGGACAGGAGTGGGGAATTTGGACGTTTAAATCATGTTCTCAAAAGCTCATCCCTAATTATATAACTCCTTTTATGTCTTATGGTCATTTTGGTTCATTTCTTTATCCAAAAATAATTATGTAAGTTTTCATCTAGGTCTGCTGATTCAAGTTTTACTATTCTTTCTCCTGGATTTTTAATCCAACCCGCAATCCAGACTAGACCAACCACTGGATCCTATAATTTTATACTTGGAACTGCTAACCCTCCACTCTTTTTCTCATCTTGGAGTATTTTAAAATTTATTCATGGTTTCTTGCCATTCCAAATAAATGTATTGGTCTTTGCCACTTTGTTAATTCTTTTTTCTGTATGTATAGATAGCATTTGGAATAAGAAATTTAAGTTTGGCAATACATTCATTTTAATTGCTAAAATTCTAACCAGCCATGAAATTTTTAATTTTTTCCGTCTGGATAAATCTGCTTGTATTAATTTATAATTGTGTTCAGCTACATTTGTCCCCAGGTATTTAATAGAACTGGTGGCTACTGTGCTTTCTATATTCTTTATATCTTCTTCTTGTTGCGTTAAGAATTTCATTATCATTTTTGTCTTCTTCCTGTTGAAGAGTGCCAGTTTGGTGTAGTGGTTAAATGCGCGGACTCTAATCTGGAAGAACCAGGTTTGATTCCCCATTCCTCCACTTGCATCTGCTGGATGACCTTGGGCAAGCCATAGCTCTGTATCAGATGTTCTCTCAAAGACAATTGTCTCAGAGCTCTCTCAGCCCCACCTACCTCACAGGGTGTCTGTTGTGGGAAGAGGAAGGGAAAGGAGTTTGTAAGCTGCTCTGAGACTACAAGTGAAGGGCGGGGTATAAATCCAATCTCTTCTTCTTCTTCTTGATTCTATATCCTGAAAAGGATCCAAATTTTTCAATATGTTCCATTACATACTGTAACGATTTTTGTGGATCCAAAACTGTTAGAACCACATTGTCTACATAAGTTTTCATTTTAAATTCTGCCATCCACTTTTATTCCTTTAATCCTTGTGTCTTGTCTAATCTTTATATCTAAAATCTTATTGCTAGAATAAATAATAGAGGTGACAGGGGACAGCCCTGGCGTACTCCTTTTTTCAACTGAAACTGCTTAGTTTCCATTTTTAAAATCTTTGCTTGTTGGTTCAAGAATATACCTTGCATCCAGTTCCAGAATTCTGGGCCACAGAATCTGAAGTAGATTCTGTAGAAAATGCCATGTTATATTATCAAATACTTTCTCTGCATCCAAGAATAAAAACTGCTTTCTTTTTTCTTATTCACAAATTCAATTGCATCTATTATATTATCTTTCATGTACTTCCTTGGTACAAAGCCTGTTTGATCAGTATGTATTAAATTTGGTACACATTTTCTTAATCTTTCTGCCATTATTGTGGTGGTTTTATAACCTACATTCAATAAAGAGGTAGGTCTATGTAACTGTGGTAGCATTGCATCACTGCCATCTTTATTAATGTTATATAAGCCTCTTATTCCATGTTGGAGGTATTGTCTTTCCTTATTTTATCTCATTCATAACTTTTTGTAATGGCACCATTAAAACTTTTTCAAAATGTTTGTAATACACTGCTGTCAGCCCATCCAGGCCTGGTGCTTTGTCCTTTTTCATATTTTTTATTGCCTGGGAAATTTCTTGAATAATTGTGTGATATAAGATTTTTCTATGTTCTGGCATAAACTTTGAAATCAGGATGTTGTTTAAATATTCTCTTATTATATTTTCTGAAACAGACTACTTTTTGTATCGTTCTGAGAGAACACTGATTAATTGTTCTTGTATTTTTTTCTGCATATGTAATTTGGTCTCCTTTCTTTATACATATTATTAGTCTTTTTTCTTTCTCCTTACTAAGACAGCACACCAAATATCTGCCAGGTTCGTTCGCTTTTTCAAAGTGCCTTAATTTTTTTTTTTTAAAATAATTTTTTCTGTACCTTTTCCATTTCTAATGTATCTAATTGATTTTTTTACTTGTCTGATTTCTACTCATGTATCTTTGTTGGAATTTTTGTGCTCTTGCTCCAATCTCAGTATTTTCCTTACTAATATCTTGATTTATTGTTTTTTTCTCTTTTCTTCTTAGCAGCAGCTGCTAAAAAGATTCCTCTAATGAAGGCTTTACTTGCTTCCCAAATTGTAGCTGAGGACATTCCTTTTGTATTATTTTTAAAAATTCTTCCAGATTTTTAAAACTTGTTTATTACATCATCTTGTAATAAAAGAGCATCATTCAGTCTTCATCTTGCTGTTGGTTTTCTGTTCTGTTACCAAACTACCTCTATAGGGTTATAATTTGCAAATATTTTTGTTTGAATCTTTGCTTTATCTAGATTCATTACTAGACTTTTTAATATCCAACACAAATCTATTCTTGAATACTTTTAATGTATCAGAAAAAAATGTCATTTGGATGTTTGCTCCTCCAGAGTCTTCTAATTTCAGAATTCTCAAATACTGAAACACATTTTTTTGTTATTTCCCATGTTTAAGATTTCTAGATCTGTCCTTCCTTGGATCGAAGACTCTGCTCATGTCTCCAAAAACCATTATTTCTTCATCTTGAAATTCTAGCATAATTTGGAGAAAAAAATCAAGAAAAATTTTAGCATTGTTTGGCACATATATTGTTGCTAGCATACACGCCTTCTGGGAGTCTCATCTTTAAAATTAAATATTTTCCCTCTAGATCTCTTAATTCTTTTATTACTTCTAATTCTGGGTTGTTTAAATAATAAAAAGTTAGATAAAGTATATTTTGTCTCAGCCTGAAACAAAAAGTGTGGAGTATCTGTTTATATAAACTATGTTCTTATTTCTTCTTTATGTGAGTTTCCTGTTAGCATAAAATATCTGCATTTTGTTTTTTAAGATGATTAAAAATTTCCATATGCTTTGTGGGAGAGTTCAGTCCATTAATATATTGATACTATTTTTAATTTCTCCATTTTGTCCCAACATTTATGCCAGGCCCATTTCTTCTCCTGAGCTCTTAGGTGAACTTCACTTTGAGTTGCTTGAAGGTTTTCCTTCAGCTCCTCTAACTGAATCCTCCACTTGGAGTTTTTCAGCCAATAGCTTGGCTTGTTTCTTCTGTTTTGATTACTTTCCTCCCTTTTGGTAAGTATACCTCTATTGTGAATGGTATTTTCCAGTGGTATTTTATTTCCTTCTCTTGTAGAATCTGTGGCCGAGGACAGACTGGCAATGTAAAGCGGGGCAGCCACGCATCGGAAGTGGAAGAAAAGAGCCCGTTCAGACATGCGCATCTGTCCCTCGGCTCCATTTCGCACTTACACGTCTCACAGTCGCTTTCCATCTGCTTTAACAGGACACCGGGTAAAACCGGTGTTCAGGGGCCGTCCTCCGCATGCCTCCCGCTTCCAAACAGTGTGAACCGGAAGAAGCGGGAGGCATCCGGAGGCGGCAGTGTGAACGTGCCGCACAAAGTTATGCGCATATGCGAAACCCATCAAAGGAAAACAAAAAAAAGCGCAACGGCGCGCACAAGCCGCGCACGCCGGCTCCGCAGCAGTCTGAACGCTCCGTATCAGCACCACTGCTCATTGCTCTGGCCAGTATGAACGGCCAGCTCCGTGGTGTTTTCCCCCCGCACCAGTTCCCTCCACTTTGCCCCCGCTTTACATTGCCAGTCTGTCCTCGGCCTGTCTCAAAGAGTCAAAATCTTCCCTTTTCCTTAATACACTTATTGGTAAATCCTAAAAGATTTGAACTTCTTTTTCTGCTACTTTGAATGGGGATTCTCTTTTAATATTTTAGTATTGTGTCTCATGTTCCCCTATTACTGAAGCAAGCCAGGTAGCTTATTCCTGAATGCATATCTTGAATTCACTCTAAATACTTGGTCAATATTGGGAAAATCTCCTTGTGTCTTCAAGTAATCTTGGAGCAGTTCCCAAAATCTCTCTTCCAAGTTTAGCCTCCCAAAATCTTCAAGTATACCTCTAAAACACAGGTTATTAGATCTGTACTGAGTTTCCAAGATTTCAATTCTTTGTTCTGCTTACTCAATCTGGGAATCTTGTCTTTCTAGCTATATATAATTTTCTTTTTGTTTCTTTTGAAAGAATTTCTTGCGTTTAGTCTTGTAGTTTTGCATTAATCTCTGACAGTCCAGCCAATAGTTGTTGATATGCTTCTTGAATATTCTTCCATGTTCTTTCCTCAAATTCTTGAATATTTTTCTGGATATTCTGAATGTTCTTGAGTTCTTTCCTCAAACTGTTACATTTGATTCACCAATATTCACAATAGCGTTTCCACCAATTCATTTTTCATTTCACCAATTCATATACTTTCCTTTTATCTTTTTGATGTAGTCCAGATGCCATTATTCTTCTTGCCCTTCTGCTTCTAAAAACATTATACAAGCTTTTCATGTACTTTTTTCTAATGCAGATATAGGAATTTACAAGCGTCACACTTTATATTGTTAAAATGACCAAACTGTAGTGAATATGTTATAATAGAGATCTTAAATCTTTAAATAAAAGTAAAAGAAATGAAAATTAAAAATGTAGCTTATTTCCTAATTGTCATTTTATAATCGTGATTGTGTCATCAGCAAAAGATTTTATGTCTTCAATGGCAAATTGTGCCCACTCTGGCCTGCAGGCCCCATTCTGCCTTGGCCTCCTAGTTTTCCCAACTCTCTAGAGGAACTTTTCCTTCTCTCTAGGGTAGCCCACTGCCACCACCTGCCCTTTTTGCAAGGAAGTGTCCACTGGGAGGGACATGATTCCCAGCTTCCTCTCCAAGCTCTAAGGCCTTGCCTCTGCATTTTCCACTACTAGCACCTGGTCACCACAGGGCCAGATTACTTCCTTGTGTGCCTCTGGAAGAATAGCTATTTGCTAACTGCTTGCTTGCCTTCCCTCTCCAGGTGCTCCTTTTAAAATACGCAGGAGTTTTCATCATCTCTGTTCCCCCTCCCTGACCTCGCCAGTCCAGGTCAAAGAAGTGCTTCCTGGCAATCTCCAGGAATCTATTTCCTGGAGACTCCTAGCATTCTCATATCTCCAAACAACTATTCCCTGCTAGAACAGGGGGGAGAACTTGACCCACCCCACTGTCTCTAGCTAAAATCATTAGCATATTACACAAGTTGGAAAGCCATTGCACCAACTTCCCCCTCCCAGCCTGTTTCCAGCCCAGAGGGAAAAAACCTGTTAAAATGCGAAGTGGAGGCTGTGCTCCTTGCCAGCCTCCCAGGAGAAATGCATTTCTTCACATCTTCTATTAAAATTTAAATTTAATAAGGAAGGGAAGAGAAAAAATAAGGGAAAAGGGAATTGGGGAGAGGGAATGGGAAGGGAGAGAGAGAAAAGAAAATGAAGAAACAAAAAAGGATTTGTTTGATTTGTTGGCTCTTAAAATTCTATAATAGTCTATTATACTTCACCCACAGAAGGTCAAGGAATTTAGGAGGGGGGTCTTGCCCAGCAGCAGTGTTTTTGTATTCTAATGTGCCAAATCTTCCATTGTTCCCATCTGAAGAAAAAAACTAGCTTAAAGTCTTCTTGTTATTTTTAGATGCTGGGACTTATCAGAGAGGATACTCTAGTAGATAGTATTTAGAATAAGAGAGTGGTTTATGTCTTCCTGTTGGACCGTCTATTTGTGAAATCTACCAAACTGCTCTTTTTTGCTGTATCACACCAGAACCAATCCCTTTAAATAAACACCCCCCCCATCAGGCAAAAAGGGGGAGGGAGGGGCAACCAATTGTTAGTCCACAGAGGAGATAATCCACAGATATGTACAATGAGATAAAATTTGTCTGAAAGGTAAAAATATAGATTATTTCATCTTTCAGATGTTTCTGCTCTGTTTTAAGTTAGAGCTTTTTGAAAGTAGTAGTTAAATTAGGTGCAGCTCAATAGTTTATCTCTGTGCTGTCATATATCTTGTTAGTTTGTTCTCTGTACTTTTTCAGAAATTCTCTTACTGGTGAAATTAGATGCTGCTGGGAATCTGCCAGTCTTCCAAGCTAAATTATAATTCCAAGGCAGATCTTTAGAAATGAGCCAAAAAACTGCAGATTTATAAAAAAGAGACAAGGAAAGAAAGAAAATATAAATAGAAGGGTCAACCTTTGGTAGCAAAAGCACTCTTATTCTCCACTTACTTGGATGTTATCAGAACCCAAGTGGAGTCTGGATAAATCAGGCATCCCCCCCCCCCCATGGATTCACCAATCAGTTGGATCGCCTTCATAGGGGGAGATGTAAGGACAGAGAAATAAATTATTTCTATCATGGCATGAATACGCCTACAGTGATGTAAGTCTGGAGCTTTTAAAAATGCTCCTGTTCAGGTCCCCATTTCCTTGGAAACCTGTCACTTCTTAAAGGTCTTTGAAGATAATCTCAACCATTTGACAAATGTGAACAACACAGGCAGTCTTGGTAATCTGTTCCCAGATGTACAATCTTAAAAGAGACAACATTTTGAATTGTGCCCTGAAAGAAACTAGTAGTGTAGTTCCTTGAGTATTGGAAAGATTCACTGGAAAGCAAACAGATGTAATGGCCAGTATCTCCAGCTAAGCAGGCTTGATTGAAATCCTCACTCAACTATGAAGTCCACTGGGTGACTCCAGTCAATCAACTCAGCCTAACCTATTTCAACCTATTTTAAAGTGGAAAAGGGGGCATGTATGCCATCCTAAGCTTCCTGGAAGATGGTAAGATATTTGTAGCGCCAACTGGCAATCTCGAAGTTGCATGTTGAAACAATTTAAGTTTGATGGTTTTCCAGAGCAGTTTCACAAAGAGTATATTGCAGTAACCTAACCTAGATGTGATCAGAGAACAGATCATTATGGCCAGGTCTCATTATTCCAAGAAGAGCCATAGCTGGCAAGTCAACTGGTCAAAGGTACTATATGCCACAGATGATACCTGAATAGTAAAGGTTTCCCTTGCTCGAGAGCTAATCGAATCCGGCTCTAGGGGGCGGTGCTCATCTCCATTTCCAAGCCAAAGAGCCAGCACTGTCCAAAGACTTCTCCATGCTCATGTAGCCAACATGACTAAATTCCAAGGTGCACGGAATGCTGTTACCTTCCCACCAAAGCGGTACTATTTATCTACTTGCAATTTCTTGCTTTTGAACTGCTAGGCTGGCAGGGGCTGGGGCCAGAGACGGGAGCTCACTCCATCATGCAGCACTACGGTCTCGAACTGCTGAACTACCGATCTTCTGGTCTGCAACTCAGTGTCTTAACATCTGAGCCACCACTGCCCTACTAATACCTGAATAGTCATCTGCAAAAACTGATATAATAGCATACCTGAACTATGAACCTGCTCCTTTAGGGGTACTACAAACGCATTTAAAGCAGGACAGCACCGTGATTCTTGATAAGGTATAGTATCAGACAACATCACAACAGTCTTGCCTAGATTAGGCTTATTATTGGTCCACATCCAGACCATTACCAACCTGCAGCACCTGTTTATAATATCTACTGCCCCACTCAATTCTACTGAAAGAGTGTTCTGTGTCATCAGCATATTAATGACACTTCAGTTGAAATCCCTGGACAAACTCTCCCAAGGAATATACTACCAATAATAAAATTCTTTTGGATAAGACTTCTGAAAGATCCAACATCTGAAAGAAATGCAATCATCTCAAATACAAAGAACAGGAATGAGAAAAGAGAAAGAGAAAGAAAGAGACAAAAGGAAAGATCTACCGTTAGAGATCTCCTGGTTACTGACCCTTCAGCACCAAATTTTTTCTGCCTCCATGCCTTACAACTATTTTGAATCTGGAGCTGTCATGATTGCTTGTTTTAGAAGATGGAAGCCAGTGGCAAGATCCCAGGACCTAGCAATATTTTACCTTATACTATTCAAGAAATATTGCTCTCAAAACAGGACTACCTAAATGTAAATTCCTTTGCTGTAACCAAATTAGATCTTTCAACTTATAATTATCTGGAGGAAATGATTCTAAAATAGATGTTTCGTTAGCTAAAGAACTCCATTCCCTCAAATAGCTAACCTAGTTGCGTCACAATACAATTTCAAGTTTGCAACCCCAAGACCTCCTCTGTTAACTGGTTGCATAAGTACATTTATAGCAATTCTACGGGATTTTATTTAGCCAAACAAAACCTTATTCGCTTTTCCCAGAGTGAAAAGGTATGAGCCATTAAATATAATGGTATGTTAATAAAGAGAAGAATTTTCAGTAGAATGTTCACTTTGACGCTTGCAGTTCTACCCATCCAAGATAAATGTAACTTCCTCCAAAAAGATAATTCCTCTTTAGTTTTAAGAAAACATTTACAGTGACTGAATTCCATTGAAGCTCAATATTATGTGAAATCCAGACCACAAGTTTTTTACAAGCTGATTCCTCCCCCACTCAAATAGAGCTTAAAAATGCTATTTTTACGAATATCAGACATTAGAACCCAGCCACTCTGATTTAGTTAAATTGACTTTATAATCTGAACTCTTACCAAACAAGATAGTCAATTCCTTTTCAATAATTATATATGAATCTGCCTTGTACTGAACCAGACCATCAAAGTCAGTATTGTCTACTCAGACTGGCAGTGGCTCTCCAGAGTCTCAGGCTTAGGTCTTTCACATCACCTATGACGTGGACCTTTTAGCTGGAAATGCTAAAATGCTATTGAACCTAAAATGCTATTGAACCTGGGACCTTCTGCAAAAAAGGGGAGGAAGGGGCAACCAATTGTGAGTCCACAGAGGAGATAATCCTCAAATATGGAGGAGGAGATAATCCACAAATATGCCAAGCAGATGATCTACCACTGAGCCATGGCCTCTACAACTGATTCAGTTGGCATGGTTAAAATAATATATCCACACCAGTGTTCCTTCTAAGCTGAGTTAGTGTGAGCTAGCTCACTGTTTTTTAGCCTCTGGCTCACACCTTTTTGTCTTAGCTCAGGAAGGATGGCTCCAGAGCAAACTAATTTATGCAGCAGCCAAATGACTCGCACACAGTTTTAATGCCAGTAGCTCACAAAGTAGAATTTTTGCTCACAAGACTCCACTGCTTACAGAGACTGATTTACAGACTCATTTCCCAAATGACCCCCAGGTTTTAAGTGCTATTGCCAATAATTCTATCATTAAAACAAACAGAAGAGGTGACAAAGGACTACCTCACTGCATTCTTCTACAGAAAGTTTGTATGTTACTTCTCCATTAATAGCTATTCTGATTGAATGTTCATATGTAAGAGAAATCCACCTTTTAAAGTTACCACCAAGATTAAAGGGTTCCAAGCTCTCAAACAGGTAATGCTGTTCAATTCCATCAAAAGCCTTCTCAGAACTGAAAAAAAATCAGCATTACTCCATCCAGATAGATGCTTTATGTACAATATTCAAAACTCTTAATATTAAATTACATACATCTACTCTAATTCCATCAAAATCTTTTTGGACAGAATGAATATAGTTAATTATGATTTTATTAAGCCTTTTCCCTATTACTAGAAGACCAGAGAACGAAAAGAAAAATGTGTCTAAGTAGCAACATTACAATGTAGTCTGTTCAAGAGTATGAGTCATCCAAAGATCTCTGCAAGAAAATAACAGTATTATTTAAGGAAACACTGCTTTTGTGGTACTACTGTGATCTCAACTTACTGCTTTTACTGTTTCACAGGGTCAAGCCCCCATCGATTACAAATCCAACTCCCATACCCATTTCTAGGTAATCATCCAACATATTGTATTATAGGATGAATTATTTCTGTGGGGATAAGTAATTACTTATTCACATATTTGACAATACGGTAGACACTGTATACTTTACTTCAAGTGGAATATTCTAATGCTTTCTATTTAAATTATTCAATTTTTCCTGTAAATTCTTAACACAGATCTAGCTAACACAGTTTTAGCCATTACATATTAAGACATATGATATCACAGTATATAACTTCAATTGCTTTCTCACTTATACTGAATCAGACCCTTGGTCCATGAAAGTCAGTATTGTCTATTAAGACTGGCAGTGGCTCTCCAGAGTCTCAGGCTTAGGTCTTTCACATCACCTATAACGTGGACCTTTTAGCTGGAAATGTCAGTACCGAACCTGGGACCTTCTGCAAAAAAGGGGAGGAAGGGGCAACCAATTTTTAGTCCACAGAGGAGATGATGATTTAGTGTTTTCTTTATCTCAGACTCAAAAGCAGCTGAGTTTAATAACTGGAGTTTTTAAACTGGCTCCATCCCATCCTCCTCACTCCTTTATAATTCCAAGCCAACTCAGTCCAATTACCATTCACTAAACATGAAGACAGTTCTTTTTATCAGATTATCAAACTCCAATAGAAATCAGTTGAGTCCCCTAACTGTAACCACAAGTAGTAGCTTGCATGTATGCAGTTTAAGAATGATCACAGTTTAAACTACCTATTCTTAAATATTATATCTATTTTGCATTAACAGAAAACATAGCAGAGTACACTAAAGGCTTTAGATCTACAATTTTAAAAAGCACGACTTAATTTTGAAGAATTAATTATGTGTTGGTGGAAAGTGCCATCAAATCACAGCTGACTAATGGTGACCCTGTAGGGTTTTCAAGGCAAGAGATGTTCAGAGGCAGATTGCCATTGCCTGCCTGGCTGCCATGACCCTGGTATTCCTTGGAGGTCTCCTGCCAAATACTAGCCAGGGCTGACCCTGCTTAGCTTCCAAGATCTAATGAGACTGATCTAGCCTGGGCTATTCAGGTCAGGGCATTAATTATGTACAAACCATCAGAGATACAACGTTTATGAAATACAGAAGAAAACACACATTCAGTCACAGCAGCAGGAAGTTTTGAAATATTGTGGTTGTAGCTATCCAAAGACAGAATACATGTACATTTAAAATGTGGTATTTTAATTAGAAAGTCAGCTTTTTACTTTTAATTACTGTCAGATGCAAGAAAAAACACAATAGGCCACACAGCACTAGGGCAGATATTCCTGCAATCTGAACAGCTGAACAAAAAACACTGGAGGACTAAAACCCACAAAAAAGAAGCCAGTAATGTCTGCAGAAGTACAATATCCCAGCTAACATAAATAGTTATTTAGCACCCAAGAACTACTACAAAAATGTATTAAAAATAGGTGTAAGTGAATGGGGGACAATGACTGGACACAAGGAGGGAAAATAGATGAGTGAGGTGGTGGGCTTCTTCAGTAGTAGCTTGGAGCTGAAAGCACATTCTGCATGCTTTTCAGCTTCAAATCAATCCTGATCAACTGGACAGTGGGGTCTTTGGCAATAGCTGAGGCTAAAAGTACACCCACCTGGATTCTAGTTTACAAAAACATAGTGATCACCCAATCAGTGGCCCCACAGCATGGGCTCAGAAGCTGACAATGGAAGGAAGAATGAGATTTCCCTTTTTTCAGGAGCCTAGCTGGTTCCCCATGCCTGTACTGATTCTATTTTTCGTCTTAGTTACTGTTTTTGCTATTCTTCCACAATAAACTGACTGAACTGTGTTGATCTTTGGTTTGTAAGGTAAACAGTAGTAAATACTACAATCATTACAGCTGCCAAAGTACAAATGTTCAAAACAACTTGAACAAATGCTTCATTAGATTATTGCTTACAATTATTATGCTCCAACATAAATCCAGTTTTTAATCTTCCTGAAGTTTTTATGGATGTAGAAGAATCTTCCTTTCAGGTGCCACAAGACTCTTAAGCGTTTACTGTAACCTACATTTTTGTGAACTAGAGTTTAGTTAAGGGAATATTTTAAAGCTATCTTCTGCCACTCCGTTTTACAGTAAAATTTATTTCAGAAGAATTACTTGCAAAAGTCTTATCTCCTATGACTATCATGATGAATAAAAAAGCAGTAGTCCTATGGATTCAGTAATGGGGCAGATAGCCATGGGGAAAATGAGTTAATAAAGAGAGCTTTACTGTTATGAAAAAGGAAATGCAGCCAATGCTCAGTGTCTAAAATAATTAAATAGTTTATGAGTAGTCAAGATGTAATAAATGGACTAAAAGTGAAAACTGAGTGCAGCATGGGAAGGAGGTAACATTTCATTGGTATCCTGAAAAAAAATTAAGACCAATGTTACTACAACATTATGTAAAAACTGTGTGGAATATAGTAATATCCAGGATTCTACAAACTAGAAAGGGAAAAGCAAAAGGGTCAATTAGAAAGTTGACTCATGTTTGCAGAGAGTAGAACACAAACTAAAATTATTCGGAGACTTGCATCTTCCCACACCCATTCTTTCTCAACAGCTAAAAGTGTAAGCTTCAGAAGCCCTGTCCAGGCTTAACGACCAGTGGTAACTTACCGTGAGGGGTCCTTCTCCTCTGAGGGTTGGAGGACATCTTGTGGGTGATTCCCACCTATCTCCAGGGAGGCAGGATTAAGTAAATCTTCTTCCTGTTTCCTGTGGTGGGAGTCACCCTCAACTCAGTTTCGGTAACTCCGACAGCTAGAAAAAGCTAAACTCAAATATAACAGTTAGAAACAGGAAGACAAAGTTAAGAAGGTACTCTCTCATAGATAATCAAAGTGCAGTACCATGAGGATGACCATAATCAATATCACCCATGCACCTCTCTCTCAGTCAGTATGCGTGCCCCTACCTGTGGGTGACGATCCGAGGAGGGCCAAGATGTCCTCCAACCCTCAGAGGAGAAGGACCCCTCACGGTAAGTTACCACTGGTCGTTCTCCCTCTGAGGTGGAGGCCATCTTGTGGGACCTCCCAGAGCAGTGGTCCCATGTTTTGGGTGGGGGATCGTCATTCTCTTGCAGGATAGTTTGCAGAATACGACGACTGAAGGCAGCGTCCGTGGATGCATAGGTATTGATTTTGTAGTGCCTTATGAAGGTAGATAAGGAAGACCAGGTGGCCGCCCTGCACACTTCATCTACAGATACTCTGTTGAGGAATGCTGCGTTGGTGGCAGCGCTGTGCACTGAATGTGCCGTGATTCCCTGTGGCACTTTAAGGTGCATGATGGTATACGCCTCTGCGATGCACATTCGAATCGAACGACTGATGGCCGATGTGGACATCTTTTTTCCAGTGTGAGGGGGAGACATGTTGATGAGCAAGGCTTCCATACGCCTAACTGAATCCGTTCTCCAGATGTAGCACAAGTGCCCTCCTCAAGTCCAGGGTATGCCAGGACTTTTCCTTTGGATGTGTGGGGTTCGGAACAAAGGACGGTAGATAAATCTCTTGAGATCTGTGAAATTTGGTGTTAATCTTTGGACAAAAAGAGGGATTCGTGCGTAGGACCACGGTGTCCTTATGAAAGACACATAAATCTGAACGGACGGAAAGGGCTCCAAGTTCAGAGATTCTTCTAACTGAAGTGATGGCCACGAGAAACAGTGTCTTTAGTCTCAAAAATTTAAGCAAAATACTCTGTATGGGCTCGAATGGAGTTCTTGTCCGTGTGGTAAGGACCAAATTTAAACGCCACGTGGGAAATCTGTGACAAATTGGGGGATCCTTGAAGGCAGCACCTTTTAAGAACCGCTTTATGTGGGAAACTACCTGTCCCCTGTATAGGGGAAGCACCGTGGATAATGCCGCTAGTTGTCTTCTTAGTGTGGAGGCCTTTAGTCCAGAGTCCTGCCGTCTTGTAAAAAGTCTAAGACGGAGCGTAAATGTGGATGGAGAGGATCGATCTTTTTTTTTTTTTTTTTTCTTTTGACCCATCTGACGAAGGCTTTCCATGTGGTGTTATAAATCCTGGTTGTGGATGGTTTCCTAGAATCTAAGATGGTATTTATTACCGACTCTTGATAACCTAATCTAACAAACTTCTGCCTTTCAACCTCCACGCGGTCAAATGGAACCATCCTGGGTCGGGATGTCTGATTGGACCTTGTAGGAGCATATCTTCCCGGACCGGCAGTCGAAGAGGAGGAGACACTGCTAACTCTAGTAGAGACATGAACCACGGTTGACGTGGCCAGTATGGGGCAACCAGGATGACTTCCACCCGCAAGAGTTGAATCCTTCTCAGAAGTCTGGGAAGTACTGGAAGAGGAGGAAATGCGTACAGGAGCTCGTGAGGCCATGGAGACAGTAGTGCATCCATCTGTTCTGCCTCTGGGTGGAAGAATCTTGTGAAGAATCTTTTTAGCTGTGTGTTGGTGGCTGACGCGAAGAGATCCACCTTCAGGGTTCCCAACTCCGATGAAATGAGCTGGAATATCTCTGGATGTAGGGACCACTCTCCTTCCTGGATCGTCCGTCGGCTCAACCTGTCGGCTTGAATGTTGGCTGAGCCTTGAATGTGAGTTGCCGTAAGGGAAGACAGATGAGTTTCTGCCCAGGTTAGGAGGAGATGTGCTTCCTTGGCCAGTCTCGGGGATTTCACACCGCCTTGCTTGCTGAAGTAAGTCATGGCAGAAATTTTGTCCATCCTGATGATTACATGTTTGTCTTGTATCTTGTGTGAAAAGTGAGTTAGGGCCAATCGAATGGCCCACAGTTCCAGGAGATTGATGGGTAAGTTGGATTCTGCACTCGACCACATCCCCTGAATCGGATGACAAAGAAGGGCAGACCCCCAGCTCGATAGGCTGGTGTCCGTGAAGATCTGGACCTGGTTCTGAATCCAGAAAAAATCTTCCTTGAGTCAAGTTGTGACGAATGGTCCACCAGCATAGGCTTGATTTTACCTGTAGTGGAACCTTCATTGACATGTCCATTTTTAGGGCTATGATATTCTGGAAGGGCCGTAGGAACTTCTGCTGTTGCTGGGAATGGAAACAACCTCACTGCTGGGTGTCGAAGGTGGAAACCATCAAGCCCATCAGTTTGACCAGTAGGGAAAGAGATGACGTGCGTGCTGTGATGACTTGAGTTGCTGTAGACATGATCTTCTGCGCCTTGGGTAAGGGTAGAAGAAGCTTGCAAGAACTCGTGACTATTATCACTCCTAGGTGTTCTAGACGTTGCGTGGGTCTTAAATGACTCTTTGTCTAGTTGACCAGGAAGCCAAAGCTCTATAGGAGTTGAATAGTCTGTGTAACATCTCTGAATGCTTGAGCCTCCAACGCCGAACGAATCAGGAGGTCATCTAAGTACGAATGGACATGGATTCCAAGCTGACGAAGGATGCTCACGGGATGTATCCGGACCTTTGTGAACACTCGAGGAGCTGTAGACAGACCAAAGGGGGGTGCACGGAACTGCAGGTGAGTGTCCCCAACGCAGAAATGAAGAAATCTTCTGTGTGGAGGAAAAAAGGGTACGTGAAGATACGCTTCCGTCAGGTCTACTGACGTTAGGAACTCCTGCGCCTGAAGGGATTCCGCGATGGATCGAAGCGTTTCCATACAAAAGTGCTTGAGCTCTACAAATCTGTTTAAGAACTTCAAATTGAGGATTGCCCTCCAATCCCCATTCTTGTTGGCACTGTAAAGAATATTGAGTACACCCCTGTCCCTTACTCTTCCTGAGGCACTGGTTCTACTGCCTGTATGTAAAGTAGATGACTTATCGCACCAAGTGTTCTGTTCCGTTTTTATCGGGGTTTTGTGAACAGGAGAGGAAAGGAAATGCGACTGTGGTGGATATTTGAAGACTATCTTGTAGCCCATGGACACCACGTCCATGGTCCAGGAGTCTGGTTGGGAGGTCAGCCATCTTTGACTGAAGAGAAGTAGGCGACCTCCCACAGCCAAGTCCACATAGTCACGCCTTGGAAGGTTTGGGATCGTTGGTCTTGTCTGTTGGTGCTGTGGAATCCTCCTCTACGAAAAGGCTGTTTATTCTGTGTCTAGGTAGAACGTCTGGTATCTGGTCGAGATCGGTAGGAAGAACCATAGGGACGAAAGGAAGATGTTGCACCGGGTCTCTTATCTCCGGTGCAGATGGTTGTGGGCAGTGTCTTCTTTTTTTTGTCTCGGGTCTCCACCATGATTTTCTCCAAGGGGTCCCCGAAAAGCTTGTCCCCTTGGAAAGGATATGCCGACACCATAGCTTTAGATTGGTAATCAGCTGGCCATGCTCTCAGCCAGAGAGTGCGTCGTGCAGCTGCTGCTGTAGAGGTTGCCCTGGCAGAAAAAACCATGGACTCCAGGGTGGGGTCTGCCGTAAGGGAGATTGCCTTGAGTAATCTGTTGGCTCCCTCCAGTAGTCCCCGATTGCTTTCAGGCAGCATCTGAATGAGTCTGCGCATCCAGACTATGGACGCTCGAGATACTGTGGAAGCTGCAGAGGAAGGCCTAATTGCCAGAGTGTTAGCCTCGTGAGCCCTGCATAATGCAAATTCAGCTCTCTTACCCAAATTGTCCCTCAAGGTACCGTGACCATCTTCTGAAACTATGCCTGTTGATTGCAGAGCTGCCACCGGCGCGTCAATCACGGGGACCTGTAATAAATCTAAGGCAGATGAATGCAAAAGGTACAGCCTTATGGTGGAACCCGGGAAGGGTTTTGAGGTCAAGGGCCTTTCCCACTCTGCTTTAACCTTCCTGACATAAAAACCTGGAAAAGGAAAGGCTATTTCCAAAGGATCCACAGGAGGAAAAAATTCATCAAAGACATCTAAGCCTTCATCCTGATCCTGTGGTGTGGGATTGGTCTTGACTGCCTTTTGATTGCCCTGGACTTGGAGGGCAGCCAGGGTTTTATGAAACAAATAATGAAGATCCTCTGGTTTAAGGAATCTAAAAGCCTGTTCCTTAGCAGATTGAGGCTTTGGAATAGGTTCCCCTTCTTCCTCATTAGAGGAAAATTCCCCTTCCTCCTTTTCAACAGAAACATGGGATACAACGTCATCATCCTCTGGGTAATTATATTCCATGTGATGATATTTGGCATTGCTCTTCTGAACTGCCTTAGTGAGCCATCTACCCCGGTTAGGAGGGGGCCTATTTGGAGAGGGAAGGGGATAAGAGGGACAAAGACCTAGAGGGAGGACACCCCCCCGAGGAGCAAAAACGGGTCATCTCATCCCACATAGCTCTTCTGGAAAAAGCCATTGCCTCAGGGGAAAAAGGTAAATCGCCTTGTACGTTACCAAGTTGTCCTCTGGAGCTTCGCCTTCATACTTTCCCTCCTCCTCCGTGCCACCGGCAAAACTTTGTTGGATTAGCCGGATCTGTTCTTCCCCGATTGGCCTGGGGCCCGGGGGTAGTTGGAGTGCGGGGGGGGGCATTCAGAGCCATTCCCGACTTATCAAACTGCGGGGGGCGGCATTCAGAGCCATTCCCGACTTGTCAAACTCGGCCCAATGTTTCTAAAATGGCCGCCGCTGTAGATGTAGATGGGCCTTCCAGAGCCCCGAGATGGCCAGATTTGGCGCTCTTTTTTTAGTGCCGCCGCCACTGTGGCCCTCCCCACGGCTTTCCTCTGCGGCTGGGCATTTTCTGTAGCTGCCAGCTCCTGGAGCATCGGAAGGCACATTCCGCTCCATCCATGTCTCTCTATGAGGCTTTTCTGCTGGCTTGAGTGAACGGCTAGAGAAAGAGGCAGTGGGGGGGGGGCAGGGCCCTTCCCCTTAAGCTGGATCGGAGAAGAGGGAAGAAGGCTTCTTTTTTTTGTTATTTGTTTTTTGAGAGAGGTAGAATGAAGTAAGGAATAGTAAGGAGAAAGTATAAGTAGATAAAATAGGTACTGAGAAAGAATTAGCAATGGAAGTTGGCAGAGCCAAAAGTTCCAGCTGCTCTCCCTATTGAGGCAGGAAACGAAACTGAGTTGAGGGTGACTCCCACCACAGGAAACAGGAAGAAGATTTACTTAATCCTGCCTCCCTGGAGATAGGTGGGAATCACCCACAAGATGGCCTCCACCTCAGAGGGAGAACTCCACATTCCACAACAAATGGATATTACCATATATATTAGAAAATATATAAGTATCAATTAACTATTGTTTAAATATTTACAATTCTGAAAGCAAGCATATAGAACTAAAACCATTCATATGCTTACAAAATAATTAGAAATCTAGACTTTGCTATATTTCAGATACACACACAAACTTGTTTTTATAAAACATCTTCCAAAAAGTTGACTACGGAAAGAAAAAAGCAGAAGTTGGGTGTAGTCATTTTTGTCATTTTATGTAATACAGTGTACATATTCAAGAACAAATCCAATTTTCTCCAGGAACTTCATTTGCAAGGTTTCTTATGTAGTAATTCAAAATTTACATAACTGAGAATAACCTCTGTTAACCACTGCTCATCGACTCTGCATCTTCACTGAAAGGTCAGTTGTACACAATGAATATGAGACATGGCTCAGGAATGAATTGTAAAATAAAGTGAACATCTGAATCTGCAGTACAAATAAACCCACAATATTTTTACTTAATCGCCTGTTTAGCCACATATACCCGCATTATTCTCTTGTAGGCCTAAAAGTAAAATTTGTAAAGCTTCCTTACCTGGTAACATGGAAGACATTTTGACATGAAAAATTCATTTTATCTAAAACCACAAATTTATGCTTTGTTCTCTTCCCTCCAAACCAGGACTCACCTCATAATTTGAATCCTGATTTGGAAGGCAGAAACAAAAAAAAAAAACAGAAAAAAGTTTGTAGATCAATAAAAAAATAGAAGTTTTTAATTTTTAACAAGCCAGAGGATCCCCCAAGCTCATTCAGAGAATGACAAACCACAGTTTATTGTTGTCTCTGAACCATGCCATGCTCATTTATAAGGCAATTCTCAAATGAAATACTGAACTGCAGAAATAAATGAGAATGTATGTTTTTGAAAGCTAAAGTGCATTATAAGACAAAAAAAGTCTCTTCCACAATCAGTCATCAAATCTGAATTACAATACATCAAACATACACATAGCTGACCACAAAATTCACTCATTCTGGACATACTCTCTTGGAGTCATGTTTGTACAGTACTGACCAAAAAGAATAATTGATCTTAACTAGTATCTCAGAATGTTAGTAAAAAATCAACTACAGGAACTGGCAAAACAAACTCTACAAATTAGCTGAGCTTTAAGAAATGAAACTGCAAACTTAGCAAAAGTTTCCAAATGCACAGTACCAGACAAGCACATATGTGTAATGTGTTTTTATCTATTCTGAGGCATCAACAAAATACCTTCTACTTCATATAATTTCCATGTTTTTATTTCTATTTACACAATATACATATTAACTCTAGATTTAATGCTTAACAACCAGTATCTTGTCCTGGAATAATTTCATCACAACATGATTGATGTGATACACTTGTTAATATTGATGGGTGCTATGCATAATATTAAACTCTTGATCAAAACAACTCAAAAACACTTTAGATTCTTAGGCAGAAAAATTATGACTCCAGAAGGATTTGCAATTCAAAGACTGTAATCGAGTGGTCACTTTATGTATTTGTAAAGTACTAGAAATGCTACTCCATAAGCAAAGCTTCCAAGTAACAAAAATACAGCAGTTAAATGTAACATTTAAAGGGTGTAATACGTATAAATATAAAATGTAAATGAAGTCAGAAAAATCTGTATAGTTTTGCTTAGAGATGGAAAGTCAAAGAGCGATTGAAGACTACAATAGTTCTGAACTAAAAAGCTACAAAAACATTCTGGTCCAAGTTTTATAAGTAAAACATACATTTTTCATTTTGGTATCTTAACTTGTCAAAGATGTATGGGAAAGTTTTATATACAGTAAGCTTTAAAAAAACCCTATACAGAACGAGGTTACTTTGGCTGCGATTACACACACTAAATAATCCACTTTCAATGCACTTTCCAATGGGATTTTTACTGTGTGAACTGGCAAAATCCAATTCAAAAGTGGATTGAAAGTGGATTATTTAGTAAGTGCGATCGCGGCCTTTATTGACATTAACTGAAATAAATTCAAAGCTAATAAAAGTGTCTGTACTAATATAAACATGAAACTACCACCTAATTATTAGTTTTACATGGTGGGTTATGGCTTGTACTACAATTATAGCAGGAACCAGAACATTCTGTGAATGAGTGCACCAAGAGAAGCAAATCTGGGGGACACTATCAAAAAATTAAACCTAGGACAACAAGCATTCTGAAGTTAGTTATGCAGCATGGTAAGTCTACCACTTCCATACTTCAGTTGCCTGTAACATCCTTTACTAAGTTCACAGAGGCAAACATTAACAAATACAAAATGCTTTTATACAAGCAAGTTCCACTGAAATAGACTACACTAGTGGGTTTCAAGAACAGTTTCATACTTCAACCCATTTTCACATCTATTCCTATAGTGAGGGGAAAAAACCTGTTAAGACTAAAAGTACAATGCCACGCACAGTATGACTTCAGTCAGTTTGACTAGAAGAACTTCGCACAGGATCACAAACTGGTTTGTGGATATGAAACCAGCCTTAATATGTTGACACCAATCTAAGTGGCACAACAAACTAAGGTTTGATCAAGTGCTTCTTAATCCAAAAAGTTTTCAATTTCAGGTCTCACACAAAAGGAAGGAGAGATCATGTGAGCTTGAAAATAGATCAGCCTCATATTAATAATAAACTCCAGTTTGTTCTCAGTGTCTATATATAGCCCAACAGTCCAATCCTATCC
The DNA here is from genome assembly GCA_029233225.1 of Lepidodactylus listeri. Lineage (NCBI taxonomy): Eukaryota > Metazoa > Chordata > Lepidosauria > Squamata > Gekkonidae > Lepidodactylus > Lepidodactylus listeri. The sequence goes on from JARCFY010000012.1 coordinate 46,137,657, forward strand.
AGAATGTGTGCCCCACAGGGCAGGGGTAAAATCACTTCTAAATCCTCCTGTCCTGGCGGAGCTTGAAGGTAATCCATAATAGTATATCTGCAATGGCACAACACTCTTCTGTCTACAAAAGCTACTGCAGGCTGGAAGTGAGGAACCTCATTATCTCCCCATGGATGGGACCTAGTGTCCTGCCTGCTGCCTCTAAAGTAAAGGTCTCTTGACTGCTTGTACTTTTAATTCTATTTTTTAACCCTGATTCCCATCTTATAGAAAGTATGTGCCCTCCACACAGAACTGTACAAACATGGAGTGTGCAGTGATCTGAACATTTTCTCTGGATGATCACTGGACTTGCACAGGCACTCAAATTCTCCCCTGGATACACTGTGACCTACAGGTTCAATATGTGGGCCTCCTAGCCCCTACTGGAGTATGTAGTCAGCAGTTAAAATTCTAGTCACTCCACTGTGGACCAAATGTAATTTCCAAACAATCTCAAGAAGCAGTCAAGAAAATGCCATTGGCAGAGTATTTTTAGGAATGCCTCAGATAAGAGAATTCAACTATATGTTCATTAAAATATTGTATTTACACGCATACTTTACAGAACACACACTCTGAAAGTTGCACAGAGCTAAGTTCCTTTAAAGAATTCCAAAGGGCTCATTTATGGCAACACCTTATATAAGAGGGCTGCCATGCCATCACCGAAGAGTCAGCATTACACGGGAAACCTACTTAATAAATGTCATACTTTGCCTTTCATGTATGTGTCAACTGCAGTTTACCCGGGGGGGGGGGGGGATGCCAAGTAGTCATTTAAAAATCAATTCAATCTACCTTTGATTTGACCTATATATTTCAATGGAGAATATTTCAAGGCAGAATGAAAAAGAATGTGATTTCAAGTTTAAGTTTCCCACAATGACTTTTCTGAGCAAGTATCCTAGATTGCAACATTGTATAAGGACACAGATTAATATATGTACAGATTTCTGCCTACGCAGAGGCTTAAAGATCACAGCTCAGAACATACTTACATGAGCATACTGAAATTAATAAAGAGATTAGAGAAAGGTAACCTATATATCACTAAGACAATATCAACACCAAATTTCAAGTTACAGGCTTCAAGACATACAAAAACTGTAAAGCATTCAAATGTGAAAAAACAAGAGTACTTCAGAACAAATTTCAAATTCCATTTGAGTTGTGCAACCATTTTGATAAGTCTTAATTTCACAGGATATATGAAAATACCTCATAATGATCCTTGCTGTTAAGTTAGGAAATTCCTATTACCATAAAATGATTGATGATACAGTGTCAGCACGTTTTTTGTCTTACTGCTAGGGCATGTTAGTACTGCTAGAAATAAATTACTTCTAGGCACTAAAAATTAGTTTTACAGTTATCCACTTTAGTAATAACTAAAGGTCTGGAGAGGAATTTCATTGCCAGTAATTCTACGTTCTTCCTTAAATCGGCTTGGACGGTGACTAAGTCACACGGAATTTTCTGTGAATTTTCAACCTTCAAAGCCAACTAACTTTCATGGCCCGATAAAACACTTCTTTAAATTATGGTGCCTGCACTCAAATACTAAGAACTTTGAGGATAGACTATTAAAAAGGAGGGGGGAGAGAGAGGACGACGCAGAAAAACAGGACCGGCGTCAGGGAAAATAAAATACATGCCAGTTCTTACGACTGTTAGCTGTGGGCCAGCCTCTCCTCAGTGGAAACCGTATCCGACGAGGAACTGGCGATGTTCCGCACAGGCTCGGCTCAGCTTGGACACGTGCAGCCCGATCCTATGCACGCTTACCTACGGACTCGCAGACTGCAACGGGGCTTGCTCTCGCGTTAATTATGCAAAAGACAGACAGACGGCGACATAACAAGCCGAGCCCATACAAGGAGTTGCTAAAAGGGCAAGCTGGTATCCCAAGCCGACCTCTGGCCGGAGCCTGAAGCAGGCGAAAGCTTAAGCTCGTGCAGCGGCATTCCGACACTCTCAGCCTTCGGCACACGCAGGCACGGCACGCCCACACGCCGACTTGCCCGCAAGCACAAAGGGGCGCCAATGATAACGCCCCCCCCCCCGGTCCATTCGCCTGCCCCGCCCCCCCGCCCCCCCCCCCCCGGGTAGTCTCCTCGGGTCGGGACTAGAGGACAGCAGGCGCTCCCCTGCACCCCGCTTCACGGTTCGCTCTCCGAAACGGGGAGGGGGTATCGAGAAGGAAAATGTGTCTCAGGAAAGGGAAGGAAGCGACTCAGACCTTCGAACTCGCCAGGAGAAATAAACTCGCCGCTCTCTGCCAACAGCCGTTACTCAACCGTCGGTTCCAACTGTCCCAAGCGACCGCGGGGTGGGATTCTTCGTCAGAAAACAAAAAGTTGCCTCAGAGCCAGGAGCCAGGCTCACCCCCCTTCCGTAGCTACCGCGACCCCGGCTCGCGTCTGGCTCCTAACGGAGCTGTTCTTCGTTTCTCCGCCGGCTGAGGCAAGCCAACAAAAGTGCAGGGCAAAGAAAGAAAGAGACTGACAGAGGGACTCCGAGCACGGCAGCCACCCGCACCACCCAGCAGGGCTGATCACTGAGAGGCCGGAATGAAGGCCAATCGTGACGCCACGACCACCTTCTTCACCAATCGAGGCTCGCAGAGGGTGGGCGCTATAGTTGATTCCGCCTCCTTTTTTTCTCCAAGGAGGCGGGGCTACCCCGTCGCGAGGGAGGAGACGAAGGGTGAGTTGACTGGCACGTTGTCGGAATAATACTGGGGGGCGGGACTTTAATTGTGTCGTCATCAGATGATTGACAATACGCAATACAATCCGTTTTGCTGGGGTCAAAGAAGGTGAAGGTCTCAGTCCTGGGAGCCGCGGGCTGCTTTGTTTGCCACAGGTCGGGGAGCTTATCTGGCGAGGAATCCCATCTGCCGCCTCTGCAAAGCCAGCGTAGCCCTTGCTTTGGCCAAACCATCAGCCTGCCTCCAAAGTACTAGAATCACATTAAGGACTACATTTTTTTAAAAAATTACTCTTCAGTGCACCACGTGCTTTACCACTGTGGAATTAGCATCCTAACGACTCCATGAAGAAGGCCAAGCCGGACACTGTGTGTAACAATCAAGTCACCGCAACTTTAATATGAAGCCCTCGGGGGGGGGGGGGGGGGGGGGGGCATTCAAAGTGCTGACTCCTAACACCTGAAAATGCTTCACTCCAGGTTTCTCTCCTGGTAGGGCTGCAAAATCGGAAGTAATTTAGGCCAAGAGAAGGGGGGGGGGGTTTGAGGGCAGATGAAACGTCTAGCATCCCTCCCACTAACAAATGCTCCCATCGTTTTCTTTAAAGGATATGTCCCTGGGAGAAAAATTTCCAAACAAATGTGTGACTTCTAATTTCCAAATAATTTATTTTGGGCAAGACCCATTTCCTTACACCACTGTGTACTCAGGAACTGACACTTTTAGCACCTCACAGTGTCCAAAAAGGTATTGAAAGAGATTACTTCAGTAAGGATGTACTATTTAGATGGGTTTATGGCACCAGTGTGTACTACAAACATTGGCATTCCTGACACATTTATTTTCATAATTTCTATCCCACTTCTCCAGAAGCTATTGCCTCCTAAAGATCAAAAGTGAGGGGGCTAGGCACACGTGTCTAGGGAAGTTGTTCCATAATTGTGGGGCTGCCACAGAAAAGGCCCTCTCTTGTGTACCCACCAAACAAGCTTTTTTGATTGCTGGAACAGTCAGGAGGGCCTCTCCCTGTGATCTTAATTCCCAAGCAGGAACATATGGGAGAACACAGACCTTTGGATACCCCAGTCCCAAGCCATGAAGGGCTTTAAAGTTCAAAAAACTATCACATTGATTTGGGTTCAAGAGTGGATTGGTAGCCAATGTAATTGCTGTAATATCAGGGTCACATGCTCCCGATAGCTGGCCCTGAACAGCAGTCTGTCCAAAGCATTCTACACTAGCTGCGGTTTCTGAACACTCTTCACACAGGTAGCTCAAAGCAGAGCACATTGCAATAGTCCAGTCTTGATGTAATTAAGACATGAATTGTGGCTACATCTGACTGAACCAGGAATGGACACAGCAGACAGACCAGCCAAAATTGGACAAAAAAGCACTCCAAACCACCACCTGGATTTTTAAGGCAACTGCTGTGTCAAGTGGCACTCCCAAGTAGCAAACCTGGCTTTTCAAGGAGAGTATAATCCCATCCAAGACAGGATAGATCTGAAGTCCCTGGTCTGCCTTTCCATTAACCCAGAAAACCTCAGGATTAAGTTTCACCTTGTTCACCCTCATCCGGCCATTACTGACTCCAGGCACTAGGGTTGCCAGCCCCCAGGTGGGAGCGGGGGAATCCCCCAATTTCATGGGCTCCAGCCAGCTGCCTAGTGGAAGAAGCCCTGCCCCCAACAGCCAGGCTCTGGCACAAGGTCCTTCCCCCCCCACGCCCCGGCCAGCAACCCTACTAGGCACTGGTTCAGAAAACAGAACATAAACATTTTACAGGAGACTACCTGGATTCCTATGCGTACCAACAGGAGTTTCATGTGTTCTGACCACAGGCTTCCTGATCAGCAGCTCACCTTGCATTTTATTACTTGGCAGGGTCTGGCACTGGATCTACCATCCAAGTGGTTGTGGCCTGGTGAACTGGTTGATCCAGCAGTGGTTCCTTCCTTGCTCTCAGCTTAAGTAGACTGAGGCAAAGCAGTCTCCGCTGTTCGGGAGGCAGCTTCACTTTAAGAACCATGGCTATGAGGCTCAGCAATGAAACAGAAGTGGACTGTGAAAGAGTATTTGACTATCCAGAAGCAACTACTTTTCTAGCATCAGGTGGAACAATTCTAAGCAGGTCTGCTCAGTATGTGAAATAAAATGTGCCATTTTATTCAGTGGTGCTTACTCTCAAGAAAGTGTTCTTAAGACTGCAAACATAATCACCTTGTTAATGGGGGCTATTCTGCCAGGCTTTTTACCTTGAGGGACCTTTACAATTAATTATACTTCCTTAAGTCTATTTGGAAGATTACTTTTGGCTAGAACTGTATTATTAAATCTCTCTCTGGAAATGGAAAAAAAATGTTTTATGTGATTATAGGCTTACAAAATCAGTCACTATGAAAACCCATCTAGCATCTCCCAGCATGGATTGCATACATTTCTTGTATGGGTAGCAGTACTCCATTTTGTACAAATGAAGTTGATAAATGGCCTACATTTTCATTTACTATCCTTGTAAAATTATATTCTGTATTCTAATATAAGCATGATTTTACATAATCCAAAAGTGTTTTACATAATTTACCTTACCCAAAGATGTGTTGGAGATTTAAAAGACTGCATTACTTTTCCATATATAACTAAGTTGCACTTTGAAGGATTAATAAGGATTAGTCACTGTTTGTTCCATTTTCTAGATGACTCAGAGGTAGAAAAGCTTGCCTATAACTCACATCCTAACCTGGATGTTTCCTTGTTTGTATTTTTATCTTGAGTTAGAACTTCCCCTCCCCACTTCTCTCACACTGTAATCAAGTGAAATAACTCAACTGTAATGTTTTCCATGGGAGAGAAGGCAGTATGGTATAACCCGATCTCAACAGATCTTGGAAGCCAAGCAGGGTGGTACTTGGATGGGAGACCACCAAGGAAGACTCTGCAAAGAAAGGCAATAGCAAACCACCTCTGCTTCTCACTTGCTTTGAAAGCCTCTTGTTGGGGTCCCAATAAGTCAGCTGCTACTTGATGGCACTTTACACACACACACACACACACGTTTTGCACAGACTACATACCAGATGAATTTTTGCAAAAATATATATGCACACCTTTATTAGCTTGATACACTGATAGTTGTCAGTTAAATCTGTATTTTTATCTTGAATCATCACCCCTTAGCTGTCCACCAATTTAGTAATTTATAAAGACGGACACTGAATTTTAATACATAATACACTGGGTTTTCTATACATGCGTTATCCCTTGACAAGACCAAATAATTAAATACGGTCTTCACTTAACCACAACTAATGTTATAATTCTTGTTCTAATGCTATGTAGATAGTGTAATCTATAGTGTCAAGAAACTATTGTAGTGTTTTGGAGACAGTAGTGGGTAACAGGAGCCCTGACTGTATGTTGTATGCTATTAGAGATTCAAAACATCCTAGAAAAACCAGGAGCAATCCAGCTAAAATTAAGCACTTCTAGTCGTGCAACCTAACAATACTTTCCTGGGAGTAAGCCCCCTGGAGTAGGGTTTAAACAATACTCCAACAATGTTGTAATCTGTTTCCAAGCCCTCTGCACCTGATCTTTAAAAAAAATCTAACCCAGTGTCAAAGAATCCAGAACAGATTCCTCCTTCCTTTGTTCAAAGCTAGCATAAAGAAACAAAACAGGAAATCCCCCCCTTTTCTTTTTTGTCTGCCGTAAACCTAATCTGTGTTTCCCAAGGCAGCCTCCTTCCTTTTATCGAGTAAGCCTCCTTGAAAACACTTTGGAAATCTTCTCACTTCTGTCCTTCACAAACAGCCTCCTCCCACACTGTCTTATCCTAAGTTATGTCACTAGAATTTTATTAATCAGGATGGAGTTACCACAGTCCTTAAGTGTTGCATACATCTCCAACAGTCTATGTTTGATAACAGCTTGAACACATCAGGTGAAGAGCAAATCCTTTGAAGCTCAGGAAAACCAGCAAGTACAAACAAAACAACTTGGATATCAATAGGTTTTCATAGTACAAGTGCATTTCAAAATGACATTAGCTGTTGTGTGGCATCATATGAGTTCTCAGTGTTGAACTGCCCCTCCACACCCCAGCATATTCCAGCGTGTACATGAACATTACAATTCCTGCTGTCACATACTTGTAAGCAGAACCCTTTTTGCCATTGTCTCAAATTACAAACTAAATGAAATTATGTGCACTTGATTTCAGATGAAGGCAAAACTTTACCATCTTCTAACAAGTGAGCTCTTTTATTCAGTGAAGCACTCTCTAGTCTTCTTTCACACTAAAGGCTGCTTCTCATGTTACATTTCAAAAGCACAGGAGAATCCTGGCAGACACTCAGCGATTCACATCTGACTGGGTTAGGAACTAATTAAGTATAATGCCCATGCAGATAAGAGATGTAAGACATAGGAGGGACATCATCCTGTGTCTGTAAAACCTGAGATGAATCTCTTAGGCCAGCACTACTAGTTACGTTAAATCTGTGACAGGCACTGTAAATAGCAGCCACACATTTAATTCCACATGCCATTCCATGACATCTGTAAAAAATTACATGTATCCTCATGCTACGGCATTCTGTGTTTTTCTTACCTTGCCCCCACATAACTGGCTGCTGATGAAGAAATGTAAAATAGCTATAACAAGAGGGCAGGGGTAGATTGTCCTAGAAATTACACAGAGGTGGGAGAACTGAATTTGAAAAAAATCCACAAGTCTCAACATGTTAATATAGCAAGAAAAGGTCAACATCTGCAGCACTGAAAACCAGTCTTGTCATTAGAATTAATCAGAGATGCCAGCTCATTCCCATGTAGCTACATCACAGCCTCTCCCTGCCTTTGACACAGAATGAGTAGAATTGCCAAGTGATGCCATGGGTATACATAATACTCTAAGTAAAATCTTTTATCTAGATCTAGTGTGCAGCATGCAGGTCCCACCTTCCCCAGTTCACATTTCCTCTGCCCCCCTCCATCCTCTCCCTGCAGCGTACAGAATGTGTGAGGTGCTGAGTCTTACTTGGGAAGCACTCCTTCGAGTGGGAAATAGAGTTACCTGCAAAGAGGAAAATGGCAATCTTGTTATGCTTTTGACCTAGCCAACACTGCCCTGGTGATTTTGCTCAAGAAGCAGTGATGGTCACCGTAAAGCAACATGCATGAGTCCTTTGCCATTTCTCTCCCAGCTGGCAGGCACCTCTCCCATCTGTAGGTATATTAGGTTCTGAAGTCAGATGAACCTTTTACACAACTGCTTCTTCCTGGTACATCTGCCCTTATGAACCATTTGTTTTTCAAAACAATTCTTTGGTACCTTTAGGCTCACTTTGGTCCTACTGTAGCATATTGTACACATTTACAGTAGTAACATTGACAGCACTAAAATAAATACATTTTACTGGCATCAGATCTCTCAAAGCAGATTTCTTGAAACATTTGATCAGTATCAAAAGACCACTTGGTTTTGTTCTCTAGTGTTATATACAGCATCCTTTAATTATATTTATGTGATATACTGGCATTAGCTGTTTTATATAATGGGTAGTTGAAGACATCCTGAAAAACAGACTGTTGTAAATTTTAGGTTTGTGAAAGTGTGCATTTGCAAAACTGTAAAATCAAAGTACAGCACAATATAAGCATTTTCTAAATAGTTGACTGCACATGATGGCATTGTAATACCCTGTGAGACCTAGAAAAATAAACCCATTTGAAATATTTATAAACTAATTGTTTAAAATATTGGCACCCATTAAATAAGGATGTCAACATTTGTTATGTAGATTTCCATAAGAATCGTCAGAGATGTAGTGAAACTAATACAAGGCTTAAAAGAGTGAAAGATGCAAACAAAATGTATCTTAGTTATCTAACAAATTGTAAGCTTGCGAGGAATTGCCTAAGGGATGGGGAAGATAAACAATTGGAAAAAATCTGCCTCTGTAGGATAGTGGAGGAAAACTGCTGAGTTCAGGGGCTGGATGAGCAGTTTTCTGAACCTCAGCAGTAATGCAGAACAATTGCCCTACCAAACTGCCTGACAAGGTTACCAACTGGAGAGGGGGGAATGTCCTGTCCCTTTAATAGATGTTTAATGAGTGCAAATGGGCAGTTGAACCTTTTCATGCTGTAATTTATTTATTTATTAGTTCAATTTGTACCCCGCCCTCCCTGCAAGCAGGCTCAGGGTGGCTCACATAGTCAGTCTAAATATCATTAAAACACATAAATCATTCAACAAGTCAAACAGTCAGTACAATAAAATCAAACAGTCATAAAATCATAAGGTGCTAATGATGATAATAATTCCTCAGGATGGCGGTGATTACTTAAGGTGGTATACTGTAAAATACTTGCAGACACAGTTTACTAGCTCAGTGATCTTCCTGAGTCATGAGGTAGAATGGATCCACTGGAGAGCTTGAAATTGAGGGCCAGGTTAGTTGTTGTTGGTGGTAGGGCGGCTCCTAGTTGAAAGCCTGGTGGAAGAGCTCCGTCTTGTAGGCCCTGTGGATCTGTAAAAGGTCCCACAGGGCCCTGATCAGTAACAGATATTAAAGGGACCGCTAGGTGGAACAGTTTACAAGTTGGCAGTCCTAGACATCATATAGGCAACCCATATGTTTTCCCAATGGGGAAACTCAGATCTTCCTGAGTCTCAGCAAGTTTGGTTTAAGATAGGTTGTACATTGCTGCTGTTGTTTTATTTTGTTCTTTTATTTTATTCTTTTATTTTATATTCTTTTATTTTGAATTTTTTCTGATAGCTTAAAAATACAATCCTAAACAATGTTGTATGCTTCCAAGTTTGTTGAAGTCAGTGGGCACAGAAAGGGGTGTCACTTGGCTAAGAATTGCACTGCAACTTGGTTACATACAGCCTTTATTATATATCTATTACCATTACCACAATGACATCTACTGGTGAAAGTAGTTTTGATTCCAGATGGCAAAAAAACACAATGCTTTCCCCTGGATTTGCACATGCTGTTGTTAATGCAGCCCACTCCAGATCCCTTGCAACTACAAAGAAACAAGACTACAGCTATTTTGCAATGATAATTTTCTGGAGAGTCTCTCAGAGAGAAGCACTGTGTACAATGATGCTATCAGTCCAATCCTATGATGCAAGCAGTCCATTGTGCCATATATAACAGGTCAAGCAACATTCTAAAATGCTTTCACTCCCATTAAATGGAAATATGCTTTAGCACCACAGAGATCTAATCTTTATGATACCATACTAAAGAGTACAGGTGGGGTCACACTCTTTGTGGTCCTTACACAGCCCTCCTCCGTGGGATCAAGGCCTTTTGCCAGCACAGAAATACCACTGCAATTGCTGCTGTCATTTATTTCTTTATCTTATTTGTAGTCTGCCTTTCTCCCTTGAACTCAAGGCAGATTACACAGAATGAGTCAAAACAGTAGACAGGATAGGACATTCAATAAACAATACAATAGGATTAGGGTTGTAGAACCAATCAGAAATCTAAAAACAGCATAAGTCTTAACATGACACATTAAATGATACAAAAATTACACAGTAAGATCCTAGTTTAAGCAAGTTGAACTCAGGAGTATCGACAACAGTTCCTAATAATTTATCCAAAGAAATCATTTGTGAATCATTTAGTACAGTAAAACTCTATTGCCTGAGCAGAAAAGCCCTCCTGAATAATTACATTTTGCATAGTTTGTGGAAAGCCAGGATGGTGGGAACCTTCCTGATCTCCTCAGGCAGGCTATTCCACAATGTGGGGGGCACCATGCAGAAGGCATGCATACGGGCAGGTGTTAGATTATTTTAGAATCTGGGCTGAGTGGCCTTATGCTCCTTCCAAATGGTAATGTATACTTCAAATGCAAAGTTACAGCCTACTTTTGAGACCCCATGCAGAGCCTGTGCGCCAAGGGACCAGACTTGTGCCCTAAAGGCTGGCCCTGACAAGACCACTGTTGTCATAGGCCACAAGGTGGAAGACTTTCTAGCACTGATGCAAAACCATCTGCTGAATGTCTTGGAACAGTAAAGCACAGGATCAGACTCTACAGCTCAGTTCTGGTGTCATATGAAAACATGGTTTGATTGAACAGAATCTGCATGGTAATGATTTAATAGTTTTCTTCTGTTGCCACTAAGAAAGCAGAGGCAACTATGGTTAGTATAATTCTCCAGATACAGGCCTCTTCAGTAAAGTTAATCAGCTCACCAAAAAAAGAGAGGGAGAGAGGGAGCTAGAGTTTCAGGCTGCCAGACAATCTTTAGATCTCCTAGCTACACTACACTCACTGCCATATGGTAATTAAGTTAGGGTCTGATACACTAAGATGTGAAACCAGTTTCAAGTTGGTTATAAACCATTGGTTGTCTTTATTCAGTGGTCTGAATAACTCAGACTAGCTTGAGCTTGTCACAACTCACGAATGAAGCAGGGTCGGCCATGGTTAGAATTTGGATGGGAGACCATCTAGGAAGACAGTGGTAAGTCACTTCTGCGCACCTCTTGCTTTGCAAACCCCAAGAGGGATAGTCAGGTTGGTTGTGACTTGATAGCATTTAATTATTAATTAGCCTTTATTCTGATTTTGCTTGATGTACAAACATCAACATGCTGGCTAGAATATTGTGCAGGTTACAGGGGCCAACCAAAGGTGATGGAACCATCACTAGCCAAGTAAAGCAGGATCTGAGTGATTATCTAAGTCAAATTCTGACTTCACAAACTAACCATAGTTAAAATGAACTATACTGTTGTGTTCTGTCTAAACTGAGCTTATGGTAGCTTGCCATTGATGGGGGGGGCTAGAACTTGTGACAGAGAGACAAAATAATGGTTAAAATTAGACACTGGAATAGTGTCTCTTTTGATCAAATAGGGGATCCATCTGTTCTTTATTGGAATAGACATTCTAATATGATAAGGCTGAAAAGGAACAAGGGGTGAATTAATAGATACGTACTTTATATAGCTCAGTGCTTTTTGTTTTAATGTGAACACACAGTTTGTTTCAAAAAGTTCTTGGTGATATAAAATTGACTAGAAGTAAATGAGTTAGGATTGCAAACTGGCTGGATGTTTACCAGACCAGCCATTTTCTAAAAATACCCAGTCTCTATTTGTTGATAATGACCTACTCCTTAGTGCTTTCATTAAAAACAACAGCAGCAGGGCAACACTAAAATAGTAGAAGTCAAATATAGCATACAAGCTTCAAAATGTCTTTAAACTCTACATCAAAGTGAAATGCCAACCACAGGATAAATGGTTTTACAAAATCAAGTAGGCAACTTAAGATGTGGCAAGCTGTTGCATTTACTTTCCCTAAGTAAAACTTGATGTGAAGTGTTCTCTGAGTTTAGTGAAGATATTTTTATTTTCCTAGTGCTATGGCAATAAATAGTTATGAAGCAGTTTTATTTCTTTTTATTGTTGTTGTCTATGCCCTTGTCTTTTGGGCAGCAGCTATTGTTACTGTTGTTGTTAGTAGGTTGTATTTTCTGCTCTGATTTTAACCATAACAACATGGTTTATTATATTTTTATAAAAATGTTGTGAGCTGTCTCAAGAAATTTGTTAACACTTGGGATCGTAATTACATAATTAACCCAAGCAAACAAATAATATTGAAGTGTATTTTTAATCAAAATAGAATATTGGTTATACAGTAGAAATCTGTAATGGCATTCATTTGGTACACATAAATACACACCTTCTGAAACACTTAGGTAAATATCATTGTTACTTGTAATTCAAATATTGTATGTTCAGTAGAATACTATATTAGTTTGAGCCAAAGCTTGCCAATTTTCCTGGGAGGTAGTTTCATTATCAGAGTTCATCCCTGGAATATGTAGGAAAATAAGCATTGTGTCTTTCCACCATCATCAAATAACCATAGATCGCGGCCTTAGAAGGCAGAAACCAAGATTTCTCAAAGGGTTTTGAGCCTGGCACCTGAAATAAATAATTGCATATTAATTCCTTTTCAGAATAATTTAGTAGACTGTTTAGTGATCAGTATAATAAATGAAACCAACTGTGCATAACAACATGAAAAATATAATTGTTCCTAGAACTCAAGACAAATATGGAGGCTGGGAGATCAATAAATGTATTTCCTCAGCATTTTTTAAAATTGATAAATAAAAGCTGCATATGGGTGCATATGGAGTGAATATGGAGTAGTGGTGCTGGAAAGGCTTAACTCTCCCCCCCCCACACACACACACACTCTCCCCCATTTTTCTAGCCTCATATAGCACCCTGGAGCTGCTGTTTGCAGACAGGGTAACAATGTTTCTTCAATGGGACAAATAAGAACTCTGGGGAAGGGTCTGAAGATGGGAAAGTTGCCTGTGGGTGGAAGATGCCACCACCAGCACCCAGTGCTATAGCCTGGATCCAAACTGGGATACAAATTGCATCCCAAAATCTAATCTAGTCTAGCTGCATGAGCCAGTAGTGCTTAGATACTACAGCCAGACATTCATGTTTTTGTTCCAAGAGAGTTAGTTGCCTCTGTTTCTTGTCTCATGAAAATGACTCGTGCATCTTTTCTTTGGAGGGATCCCATTACTGAAATAATGATATGGAAAAACAAAACACAACTCCACGGTAGCCATTTATAGAAACATCACTTGCCTGAATAGAACTGGGCACAATGGTTTCAAATTTTTTCAGGCTGCCTTGGTTATCTATCTTTAAAACAAGGATTTAACCTATTGCCCTATGACGACTGTCTTCCCACTAATGAGTGTTTTGAAAGAACTATATCCAAAAGGCTGTTGGGCCTTATATATAAGGGTGTAAACTATAATTATAACATTTATTTATTAAAATATTTATAACCTGCCTTTTCTCAGGGTACAAGGTGACTTACAGGTTATAAATACAAACATCACAACTGCTGGAGAACTCCTTCCCCAATTATCTTGTGATGCAGGAGCTGTTGCAAGACAGGTCCTTCGTATTTTGAAATGTCAGTATCAGGGGCCCTAAACTACATGGGAAGAGTCTATGCTGCTGATATCTCTGGATACCCTCCTGGAAACTGGAAGAAGAAGAGAAAAGATTGGATTTAGGCTTCACTCGGAGTTGCTCCAGAAATCGGGGCGGGGATGTTGTCACAGCACTGTCTTCAGGAAAAGAAACAATGTACACATTAAATACAATGGTGACTTTCAGTAAAAGAATCCAATAGCAGAATTTAATGAGCAGGGGAAAAGAGAAGGAAAAAAACCCTATAGGCTTGTTAGGGTTGTCAGATCCCACTGGCCACTGGGGGGCAGGGAGATGGGGCAGTAGAGTTGCCAGATCCTGGTTGGGAAACTCCTGGAGAAGGGAGTTGGAGCCTGGGGAGGACAGGGTTCTTAGTGGGTTACAGTGCCATAGAGTCCACCCTCCAAAGTATCCATTTTCTCTGGAGGAACTGATCTCTGTAGTCTGGAGATGCGCTGTAACTCTGGGAGATCCCCAGGTCCCGCTTGGAGGCTGGCATCCCTAGGTCTCGTGTTGATTTACTCCCAGAATGGCTGCAGCTTTCAACTAGTCTTAGCAGGTGTTCCAGGCAATCTGGGAACCTGTTTTTCCAAAAACAATGTTGAATCTAGACGCAACTCCAAAATGCAAAGCTGATCATTTGGGGTAGTGTGGCCCCCATCTAGAACAGACAAAAACACCTATTCCCAGATCACTTTTATTCCCCACTCATAGTAATTCCATCCTGTCTGGATTAAATTTCAAAGAATTTATCCAGTCCTTAATTGACCAGACACTGATTCAGTACTTCTACTGCCTTTCCAGATGTAAATTGAAAACATAGCATGGTGTGCCATTAGCATAAGATGGCACTATGCCCCAAAACTCCATGCAATTCCATGGAGTTGTTAAACAGGATGGATTACAGGATTGAACCTGCAGTACCCTAAGTGGCCAAACAAAAGCCACCCAGTATCACCTACTGGAACAAAACCAACATAATACTGATCCTCCCAAGCAAATCCCAGGCAAGCAGTCCAGAATCATACCATATTTGAAGAAGAAGAGATTTGATTTATATCCCGCCCTTCACTCACTTGGAGTCTCAGAGCAGCTTACAAACTCCTTTCCCTTCCCCTCCCCACAACAGACACCCTGTGAGGTAGATGGGGCTGAGAGAGTTCTGAGACAGCTGTCCTTGAGAGAACAGCTGTGCCAGAGCTATGACTTGCCCAAGGTCATCCAGCTGGTGCAAGTGGAGGAGTGGGGAATCAAACCCGGTTCTCCCAGATCAGAGTCTGCGCACTTAACCACTACACCAAACTGGCTCTCTTTGGTAACAAAGGCTGCAGAGAGGTCCAGAAGAACCTACCAGAACATACTTTCTCTGTTGATCAACTGAAATATGGTGAAAATAATTAATAAACCCAGGTGTACAGTATAATTTTTTAATTAAAAAAAGAGCTCTAATAATGGAAAAGAGACAAGACTAATAAATGGATGGAATGAGAATTCATTAATGTGGCACACATGCTTCTCATACAAGAAATCATGGTGTTGCCCTGCAAGGCACTTATGCGCTCTTGTAGACATAAAGTCTATAAGTGTTAACAATAAACTGTGTTGCTGAATGTGTAAAAGGGACTGAGATGCAATATGACCAGATCGCGATGCCAGCTGTACACAAACACCAGCTGATGCCTGAGACGATGTGCCAGTGGTTCCCAAGGTCGCCAGCTCCCAGAGACTTCCCTTAACACAACTACATACACAGAAACAGCCACTCACCATTGTGGTTTAAACATGTGCTTTCAGATGCCATTAGCGTTGTTCTTCTTCCTCACGCAGGCAACCCCCCCCCCACATTCTTTGCTCTGGAGAAATAAAAGGCTTATTCCTGCCTTCACATAGACAATGGACTTGGCTGACCAGAAATCGTTTCTGCAGCTCAGAGACATTAAGCCCATTAGCAAAACAAAGGGTCTAGCTGATGAGTCATATCCACCCTCCAGGTATCTCTGTCACAATCAGGTAGAGTAACATTGCCCAACCCCTTAAGCCCCTCTCCTCTAGTGGACAGGACTTTTGGGACGGACCATCAAGGGGTGGTCTCAAGGGAGGTGTTCAGTTAAGCCCTCCCCCAGAGCTCCCTAATAAAAGAGGACACCCAGCAATGTGCCTCTTACCCTACCCTACCTCCATGGCTCTTGGTTGCGCAGCCAGAGTCTACATGTGTTGCTGTGGGTTCAGGACACATGCCCCTAATCCCCTCATAGCCTCCCCTTATTTTTCCAGTGGGGACTCAACATCTCTCCGGACAGGTAATTATTGCCTTGGACGGATACCAACGATATTCCTGCTAATGCAACAGTCTTTGGTCTATCTTTATTTCTTAGGCTCTGTATAAGTGAATGTGTGGATCTGTATTGTTTGCCCGAGTAAGAACCTTTTAGTAAAGAAGCTATTTTATTAGTAAAGCCAGCCTCCTTGTTTATTTCTGGTGCTTCTGGAAGAAGTATATATCTGTATATATTGGTGGTGACCCCTTTTTGCCTGCCAATTAATTAATAAACTATAATTCCCCAATATTGATAATAAAACAAGGCAATTTGGCTAACAATGGGATGTTGGATGGACATGTGCCACCCCCCCTCATACCAGGATCAGTTGTACATCACATGAAAATATTGTGGGTATGGACACATCCAAAACTTCCTAAGATTTAGTGCAGCTGTTTATACTTAAACATGTTTTTAGCCATTAGCAGCAAATGACAGGTGAATGTATTGACATGGTAGTAGCAATCTTTTTAATGGTGTGGTATGTTAAGTCCAAAACATGAGACAGCGCCACTCTCAAGTGTGTTGCTGTAGATATGCATACATATGTGCAGACACATACCATCTTGGTACCTTGTTGTGGGTTTGCATATAGGGTTGCCAAGTTTTAAACCCATCTTAGTAGCTGTCCCTTTAATGTCAGCTAGATCTACAAGCAATTATCAGGTGATGTTCCCATTCCCACTCATTATACTTCTGTTGAGGATATAGGACATTTTTTCTCAGTTCAGTTGCCAACCTGATTTGCATGTAGCCTTCTGAGTCAGGAACAAGAATGGGAGATAACCTGACTATGCCAATAACAGACTGAAGAGCCCTCCTACTCCTGTGATATGCCACAAACTGTTGTAGCCTGTGTCACTGGCTGGTCTCCTATGAGGTAATGTTTAAAACTCAGATGTACTGACTTGCTGCCTGTAAGTTATGCATGTAAGTTAGTTGCACACTGTGTTCGTAAGTGTGCAGAATATTTCAGTCTTAGAAATAATCTACAACAAAAGTTGGACCACTCGTTCCCCATATTTTGAGAGTATTTGTAGCTGGACAAATTTAATGAGGATTAAGAATGGAACCAAGAAAGTGCAGTTCTTCTAAACCAAAAGATAGAATGTTTAAAGATAGAACTTGAAAAACTATCTATTGATAGAATATAAATATAGCTATGCTTAACAGGCAGCAGCTGTTCGGCTTTAAATGAAACAGGCTCAAAAAGTCATGGGAATAAGCAGAGAATGAATTAGACACAGTCTTGCTCTTAGCAATGTTAATTCCAAATATTTATTAAGCATTTAGCCCAACATAAAGCACTTTGAAAGCAAGAAATATCATGTAACAACATTGTGTGTTATGTGCCTTCAAGTCACTGCGTATGTGTGTATTTTGCCAATGTACAGAGTTTGGGAAGCTGCAACTGGGTAGAATTTCCAGCACCAATACATCCAGATCTGCACACAGTTTGCTTATTGCTTCTTTCCCCCTATTAGCCCTTAAAGTAATTTATTATAAAGTTTCTCATACTTTAGGCAACGAAAAAAACAGTCTAACTGAACTCAGCAGAAGTTACTACTGAGTAAGTATGCATAGATTCGGGATGCACGGCTGCAATTCTATATACACTTACTCGGGAGTAAATCCACTTAAAATCGGTGGACTCTTTATTTTCCAAGCAATTGACGGGCAGGCGTAGTTACTAGGACAGAAGAATTTAGAACTGTGTTACTTGTAGCGATAGCCTAAGCAGATTTATGCAGTTCTGACTGAAGTCAGTGAGCTTGGACAGCTGTGTTTCTTTTTAGAATTGCCCTGAAAATCCCTTTCGAGTTTAGGTTGCCTTCCTACTGCACCACAAGAGCACCATCAAAGCCCACCCGACACGCCTCACCGCCGCACATGCGCGCTCACCCCGACTCCTCGTCCTCGCTTCTTTGTTTGTTATGGGCACGCTGCCTGCGCCGTGACGCCACTGCGCGCGCGTGCCGGCTCAGTTCTTTGTTTACCTCCCCGCCCCGCTCCCACCTCCAGGCGCTCGGCGTTCTTGACAGGTGGGCGCGGCGTTGTGTTGGCGAGCGATGTCGCGAGCTGCCTCCAGGTGTGCGAGGCGGCGAGTCGTGTCCTGATTGGTTGCTGGCGCCGGTCGTGAGAAGTGGGGGCAGTTCTCGCGGCCTGCCTGCCTTTGTGGGGCTCAGGCACCCCCTCGGAGCGAGGGGAAAGAGTTGTTGTGGCTTCTGCCGGTTGTTCCCCGCTGCTCCCGCTCCGTGTTGTGTATGATCCTCCTTGCGTCGGCTCTCGAGAAGCCCCTGTTCCCTTAGCAGCGAGAGGAGGACGAGGGGAGCATGGCGGCCTTGGAAAAAAGCAGCAAGAAGAAAACGGAAAAGAAACTCGCGGCTCGGGAAGAAGCCAAATTATTGGCCAGCTTTATGGGAGTCATGAACACCATGAGGAAACAAGTAAGACCGGAAGAGGGGGAGCTGAAAGCAAAGCCGGGAGAGTGGGCTTAAATAAAGGAGATACCTTTTCGTAGGGCCGTTTTCTTCCCGTGTCCTGTTGGGACATTCCTAGATTAGCGCGGAGTGGTGCCTACTAAACTAGCTTGCCATTTACAGCAACCCTGTAAGGTTGAACCTGTCACCCTGTATTTTAAATGGAGTGGGAGTTGCCGTGGAGAGCCTGAGACTACCCAGTGGGGTTGTGGTAGAAGTTCTTTTTCTTACCGGGTATGTGCTAAGCAAGGCAGGCCATTACTTTAGCTCTGTCCTGTATTAGCTTTCAGAAGGAGCCGCCATCCTTATAAGGATACATTAGGAGGAGGAGGAATTCCCACGTTCCTAGCACATTTAATTACTCTGTAATGTATTTTGCAAGGTGCTTTAAGTGTTGCTAACTTACGTTGTGATATGTGGTATATGGTCTTTGTGTGGTTGATTCCAGGGATACACAAATGCCACTTCAGCATCTATTCTTGGTGGTGCCCATGTGTAGTTTCAGCTTATTCTCAGTGAGCCATGAGCACTATTGATAGGCTGTGGTAGAGAGTGTCCCCTCCACAGTACCAGAAAGAAAAAAATGTTGGCTATGTATTCCAAGATTTGGCATGGTATGGTCAATTCTGACCGTTTGACTAAATATAGGGCATGATGAATTGGATATTTTGGTTAATTCATTCTCAAAGGATGTATTGATGGTCACTAGCATAGATTGCTTTAAAAAGGAATTGGACTCATGAGGGAAAGGTACATCAGTGAATAAAGGGAACCTGTAAATGCCTGTGTTAGAAGGCATCACCAGGGGGAGGCCTTGGCTTCTGTGTCCTGTTTGTTGGCCCTTTAGTGTAACTGGCCGGCTCCTGTGTGAAACAGGAAGTTGGACTTGATGAACTATTGGTCTGATTCAGCAGGCCACCTTTCAGTGTTATGGGTCAATGTATAGAAAGCAGCATCATTGTTAAGAGGTGTGATATTTTCCCAGTGCTCCTTTCTCTCCTGTTAAAGTTCTGAGTAAAACTGGAATCATGTCATTGAAGGACCTGCTATTTGTGGCAGGTGTTCACACTTGAATTTATCCTGATTCTATTACCTGTTTTTAAAAATTCTGTTGTAGTAATTTGTGCCATTCCTATAGTTGTTACTGAATTAATGTAAGGTATGCAAACTTTTTAGCTTTTTGTGTTGTCTGTTTGAGGGTTTTTAAAAAGAAATATATATTTTGGAATCAAAACACTACATAAACTGTGCACTAACATTCTAACAGCTGTGAACATTTACTGTTTGAAACATTTGTTCAAGCAGTACTTTTCAGATTTCTAAATGGGGACAAGAAGAAATTCTCGTCCTTTTTCTTGAAAACAAATGATCGTATCTGTAGTTGAAGTAAAATAATAATGTTAATTATAGACTCGTTTTAATACCCAAATGTGGTACCCGTGGGCACCATGGTGCCCATCCCCATCTTTCTAGGCTCTCACTAAGTGTTTCAGAAAGCAAGTATGCCTTTAGTCCAGGAGGGCTTCTTTTCAAATGTTTCAAATGTTGCTTTGGTAGCAGCTGCCATAATAGTACAAGGATCTTTATGGTCTGACTGAAAGTAAGTTGTGTTTATTGAAGAAAAAGCAATATTCATTTTAAAGGGCATCCTGTTAAACAGATCCTCTCCCTGAAAAGTTGAAGAGTTTCCCTTCCCCTCCTATTTCTAAATATTCCCCCCCCCCCATTTTAGTGTATCGGATGCTCGCAAGTGGGGAGGGGTGTTGAAAGTAATTAATTCTATTGCCTGGTATAGATTATGTGCATGTTTGTCTTTTGGCAA
Organism: Lepidodactylus listeri; assembly: GCA_029233225.1. NCBI lineage: Eukaryota > Metazoa > Chordata > Lepidosauria > Squamata > Gekkonidae > Lepidodactylus > Lepidodactylus listeri. Next base: position 46,158,047 of record JARCFY010000012.1, read on the forward strand.
TGCTAGCAATGAATTTCCCTGACTTGCTGCAAAGACTATTATAATTTCTACAGGCTACTGTGAACAGTTGAAATGTTCTTAATGTCCATACTGTTATTTTTTTATTCCTGTTAGAAAACTCTTTGTGATGTCATTCTCATGGTCCAGGAGAGGAAGATTCCAGCTCATCGTGTTGTACTTGCATCTGCTAGTCACTTCTTTAACCTGATGTTTACCAGTAAGCCTTCTCCAGTTCAGCTTTTATTACAGTTTTTAAAATCTCTCCATACTATGTACTGGCCTGGCCTACAAAGAAGAAGATAGTTGGTATAGTCATATATAAGTAAAACTTCTTCAGCCTTGTTCCATCATTCTCCATGCTATTTTTAAATCTCTTTTATCTGTGTTGCTGTACCAGCACACAGATAGGAGGTATTTTTAAAAGTAGCCTAAATGCAGCACTATGCAAGGAAGTATTGTCTGAGATGGGATTTCCTTTTATGTGACTTCTTAGGAAAATTTCTAAGCTGCAGTGCAAAATTGTCCACATATCCAACTGCTTCTGTAGATGTCACATCTTTTGGTCTCTAGTTTTCACCTTTTAGATGTAATTAAAAATAGACTTAAGAGAAGGGGAGTTTCTCCTTTTAAAAAACTCGCTTCACATGTGCAAGTGTCTTAAGGCAGACACTAGTGTGTGCTACTGTGAACCAGGTTCATATTTCTGATGGTAGAAAGGTAGAAAGTGCTATGAAGGGGGTAGAAAGTGCTGTGAAGTCACAGCTGACTTATGGTGACCCTGAAGGGCTTTCAAGGCAAGAGACTTTCAGAGGTGGTTTGCCATTGCCTGCCTCTCTGTGCAGCACCCCTGGACTTCCTTAGTGGTCTCCCATTCAAATACTAACCCTGCTTTAGTTCTGAGATTTGACATGGGGGGATTTTTTTCTAGCAGCAAGACAGTACTGTACAGTTTTGTTTCCTTCATCAAATTGAAATTGCTGCTAAAAGTACAGGCTATTGTATATGCTGTGAGTGGATAAAGCTGTGCTATAAGTATCTCGTTATATAAGCACTTTTAAAATATGTTTAGGTAGGCAGAATGAAAGTAAAAATACTGTGAAAAGTGTCCAAATCTTGAAAACATACTTTGTGAAATTGATGTTGCAGATACCTTAAAATAACTGTTTCTTCTCTTCCTCCTATTGTTGGTATAATTGTTTTTCTTTAGGCAAAACTTTTGACATGATCAGGAAAATATTTTTAGTGCATAGAACATTAGATAAGGCCTTACCTGATTTGAATTCTTTTGCCCATTCTGACCCTAACTTCTAGCAAATCACCTTGATATTCCTTAAACACCTTTCACTGGAACACTGTGACATTTCATTGTGAAATTTATTCTTCTTTGAGAGCTAGATTTTAAAAGCTATCAGAACAAAATGACAGTATTTCTGATCTAATTTCAGCAAATATGATTGAATCGAAGTCATTTGAAGTGGAATTAAAAGATGCAGAGCCAGATATTATCGAGCAGCTCGTGGAGTTTGCATATACTGCAAGGTAGTTTTATTTAACTCTTCTAAATATGTGATAATTAGATAGCTACATGTGAAGCCCAGAAAGGCATACATTGAAGAATTTAAATGTTTGAGAGGGATGATGCTTTTTTAGTGCTTTGTTCATCCTAGTTCTTAAAACCTAGCATCTTGTTAGCAGATACTAGCAACATTGTGACTGCCTGCAACATATTCTGGAATATTTATTTCCTCTTAATTAAGGTTGCTGATACAGAAAGTCTTTGAATTAGGTTGGACAGCAGTGAATATATTCATGAAATTGTTTCTTCTTTGTATGCAGGTACAATTAGGAATAAATCCTAAAGGAGTAACATTTTTTGTTACACCTGAATCCTATTTTCTGATCAGAGCCTATGTATGTAGCTCACAATATTTATAAGATGCAACATTTCATTTAAAAAATAAAAACGCCCCTCAATTTAAAAATAAAACCCATAAAAATAATGGATCTGTGAGAAGATTTATAGGTGTATAAAGAGAGAACAGATAAATTAAAGCATAATTTTAATTTTTTTTTAGATTTAAGGCAGGTATTTGATGGGATTTAAGGCAGGTATTTGATGGTGATGCCTGCCTGCTCTCTCTCCTTTTGTTTGTCACCAGGTAGTTTATCTTAAATGGCTATAGTGGTAGGTTTGGGATTAGTTTAGCTCATCGGTCCCCAGACCTTTTGGCCCAGGTTCCGTGCACTCATCTGCAGTGCCCACTACCCTATAAAAAACATTATTCAGAATAGTATGACCACTAAGGAAAATAATAACAATAACATTCAAAACAGTAACAATTAATTATACATTTATTCAAAACTCAATTAAAACTTCTTAGTTTAATTTATTCAACAAAGTCTGATAGTCATTTAGCAAAAATCTTACATACCCCATTCAGTTACATCACTGTTCAATAAATTCTTAATATGATGGATGGGATTGATGAAGTGATACTAGTCTCCCAATGTCTGGTTTAAAGTCACTTAGCAGAGGTCTTAAAATCACCACATTTCATAATCTGGAGTTGACTTCTTTGCTTGGAGAGAAGCTGGGTGACTACAATAAAACCACATTCCACCAAATACGAAGTTAGAAATGCAAAAAACTTGCACAACATCACTTTGTATCCCACCTTTCTCTTGTAGTTCAGACAGGCTCAGAAACTGGTATTGCTTGCGATGTCCTATATTGCATTTGAACAAAGTTAACTATGAAATAAACATAGAGATGGTAGATTTAGCCTTAATAAGATTAACCTCATTTCCTTGCAACTGCAAATTCATTTCATTGAACTTTGCAAATAGTTCTGATGAAAACAATATCATTTCTAATCTCTTTGAGTTCATCAGTGAGCAAAGCATCTGTTCAAAAAAACTCCAGAACAGTGTCAAAAGGGTGTAAAAGTATCTCAGTTACCTTTGGATGGTTAATAAACTTTAGTATGAAGCAGCAAACGTTCAAAATCTTCGTTGTTTTCAACACAGAAGTCCCGGAATAGTCAATCACTGAGAGGCTTTAATTTTATTCACTGCCATAATGACAGTATGTAGTGACTTGTGCAGGTAATCACTGAGGTTGTGTCATTGTGCTGAATTGTTGCTGAGAGGAATCATCGCAAGTATATTATGTTGTTGAGAGGAATTGTCATAATTATGCAAAACAGTACTCAGAACCTCACTGACTGGGACTTGGGTCTGTTAATGGAAGGAAGGGGGGGTGACACAAAGAAAGCAGCAGTGCCTCCAGCCCACTGGCCTTCACTTCCTACAGAAAAATTCAAATACAACTCCCAGACCCTCCAATCACCTTTAATGATACCCAAGGAGAACTTAAAAAAGAAGTAGGTTTTAATTCAACAAAGACAAATGAAAGGAGAACACACACATACAAAACTCAAACTTAGACAACATGACTTACAATTGGAACTAAAGAAGCCATTGGAGTCTTTTCCTGTCTCTCTAAGGCCCTTTGAAGGTTTCTCACACTCTGCTGTGGCTTGCCTGGCTCTCTGTGGTGGTAATACTGCTGCTCTTAGGACTTTTTGCATTGCTGCAGCTCTCTCAAGGCTCCTTCTCAGAACACTGTGTTCTCTGCCCTCAACCCAAATGGCTTCTGTCTCCTTTTTTCCTCAGAACTCTGAACTGTCTTTTCCCTCACAACTGTCCTATGCCTCCCACTCAGGCAAAATACTTTTTCCCGCCCCAACTCCGATAAAGGGCCAAACCTACGGAGATAACAGTTACATAGCCTAATATTAATGGTGGGCAGGCTGTGATAAAAAAATAACACTTGTTTAGCTAAAAAGCCCTCTTCATAATCTATAGGTTCCGTAACTGAGAACACAGGAAAATAAATACCGCACACAATAGTATTATGTTAAGGACTTAACAGCAAAAACTTGAAAAATGACAGACAAAATCACATGTGGTGACAACAGCTTCTCAAAACATGGTGCACTTGTTTGACTAGAGCTCTAGTGACATATTTACTAAAAGTTCTGATAGTTCCAACCAGATTTCAGCATTACGCAGAGGCAGAAACTTGGTTTGCCATTTGCCAGCATCTAGTCTCCAGCCTAGTTGGTTGTAATAAGTGAACAATGCTGTCTAAGGGACCCACCTCCAGTGTCCCCTCCCACCTCCCCTTTGCTTCTTAGCACCTCATGGTAATCCCAGCTCCACTTGGGAATCACTGGTTTAACTGAATCAGTAATGTGATGAGGTAGTTGGCTGCCCCTGTTTTTGTGGCTCTCTGTTATAAGGAGGTTAGTCTTATATGCCTGTATAATAATATAGTAAACATAATATAGATCTGATTGGAATGCAGAAGTATGTGCATGTTTGTTTCCAACTGTTATTGACAATCTTCAGTCATGATAATGTTACATTTTCCAGAATTTCTGTAAACAGCAACAATGTCCAGTCATTACTAGATGCAGCAAATCAGTATCAGATTGAACCCGTGAAAAAAATGTGTGTGGATTTTTTAAAAGAGCAAGTTGATGCTTCAAATTGTCTTGGTAAGGTGACTTAATTTTATTATAAATACATTGTTTGAAGAAGCAATTTACATTTTCCAAGGAAAATTGGACTTGTAATTAATGTTTTTGGATGTTGTTAGATTGCAGGACATTCTTCCTAATTAGATTTAATGCCAAATTCTTGAAGATTTGGGAACATTCGAATTTCAAGCAGACATATGCAGTGATATCTGGCTTTTCCTTAAGATAAACAGGGCTACACTGCCCCCCCCCCCCGAACCTGGACTGCCATTTAACATGTAAATTTCTTGGGCTAAGTGTTTGCTAGCATATTTGGAAGATGACATTATCTCCTTCACTGTAGTGGCTGTTGTATCACAACAGTTCTATTCATTCCTCCAGTATCTCCATTTAAAACAGCCAGGTAAATTTAAAAAGATCAGGTAGAGGTGTTCTGCATGTGATGTGAAGTACCTCTACCGGACAACCTGGAGAGCTGCTGCCAGGCAGAGTAGGCAGTACTGACCTTGAGAGATCGGTGGTCTGACTTGGTATAAGGCAGGGTTTTGTGTTTATGAAATGGTGGCTTCTGAATTGTTGATTGTAGCATTGCAAGAAAGAAGTATTTTGGTCTTTCTTTTTGCCATTTTGTACATGGCTAAAATGAGGGACTGCAGTGGCTCAAGTGGTTAAGATGCTGAACTGCAGACCAGAAGGTTGGTAGTTCAGCAGTTCAAGATCCGAGTGCCGCGTGACGGAGTGAGCTCCCATCTCTGGCCCCAGCTCCTGCCAACCTAGCAGTTCGAAAGCAAGAAATTGCAAGTAGATAAATAGGTACCACTTCGGTGGGAAGGTAATAGCATTCTGTGCGCCTCAGCGTCTAGTCAGGCTGGCCACATGACCATGGAAACGTCTTTGGACAGCGCTGGCTCTTCAGCTTGGAAACAGAGATGAACACCACATCCCTAGAGTCGTATTCGACTGGCTTTTGAGCAAGGGAAATCTTTACCTTTACCTAATCATTTTTGTGTATTAAATGTTTTACTTAGGTGCACAGACTTAAACACACTTTATACAATGTGTCATCCCATTTTTCTTTAGGTATAAGTGTATTAGCAGAATGTCTTGACTGTCCAGAATTGAAAGCGACTGCAGATGACTTTATCCATCAGCACTTCACTGAAGTTTACAAGACAGATGAATTTCTTCAGCTGGATGTTAAACGCGTGACACATCTCTTAAATCAAGACACACTGACTGTGAGAGCAGAAGATCAGGTGAGAGGGTCTGGTTATTTATCTAGCATTTAATTTTTTGTTAACAAACACAATAATTAAAACAAGGTTTTTTGTACTCTGGAACATCACCTCTTCCACCTGGGACAGCTCTACTCCACTCTCAGCCCATTCTATAGCACCTCTTCAGTGATTAACCATTTACCAGGAGGCTGCCGACAGAAAATGCTGGCATTTTGATGGCTTTGGGCCTGGTTATGTAAAGCATGGTAGGGATGTTTAGGTCTGGCTTGGTTTGTTATTTACCGTGTTCTCTGAACCATGTAATTTCCTAGATTGCGAGCCATTGTGGAACAAGAATATTGTATTTGCAAAAACTTATCTAAGCCACTTTGAGCTTGCAAGTCAGCAGGATATAAATGGAATGATCTATCTTGACTGGCAGGTGCTGACAAAAGTAAGATATCTTGCATGTAATTTGGAAGTGCTCATTTATTTACACCTTACATTTAGGTTTAATTGCTTTATATTCCTGTGTGTGTGTACAATCAGATGTGTTTCTTGCCCCTCTACCCAGGTTTATGATGCTGCAGTCAGATGGCTGAAGTACGATGAGCCAAACCGCCAGCCATACATGGTTGACATTCTTGCTAAAGTCAGGTTTCCTTTAATTTCAAAGAATTTCCTCAGTAAAACTGTACAGGCTGAACCACTTATCCAGGACAATCCTGAGTGCCTTAAAATGGTTATCAGTAAGTTTATCTTCTAAGGTGTGCTTTCAACATTCTGCATAATTTTCCTTATTATTATCTACTGCAAAGTATTTTATCATGTAAATATAGATGAAAATCAAATTTTAATTCTACTTTTTTTGCTGGAAAGTTAAGCTGAATTGAAGCTGATGGGTGGCCCTGAATTTAGAAATTTTGTAGTAAAAAGTTTTGTCTGGCAAATCAGAGTTGATGTGTAGAACACAGCCCCTTCAATCTGCAACCCATTTTGACTTTCAGACCCCTCCCACTCCAGCTTCCATTATGGAACCATATAGGACTGCTGAAACAATATGGAGCTACAGTGTGGAGGAACTGTTTGTTGTTCCTCCCCAGATGAAAGGCAACTAACAGCCCAATGCTATGCGTGTTTCCTTGACAATAAGTCCTCCTATGTTCAATGGGATATTCCTAAGTAAGTTTGCATAGGAATGCCACCTAAGGGCCAGACTACACATAATGCTATAGTTTCATGACTGGAACTCTGAACATGTTGCTTAATTCTGAAAAGCAGTGATGGAAGGCCCTGGTATAGATCAGTCTAGCACTGTAGTCCTGTAGGACCGAAAACAATGTCTGGAGTTCCAATCACAGAATTCCCTCATCATGTGTAGCTTAGCCCTAGAGTTAAAACCTTTCTTGGGCATTGGCTCCACTGAAAGGAGAGAGACTTCCGCACAAAAATCTATAGGTTTTTGTGGCAAGTGACTTCTGCTCATGGCTTACTATCTTCCCCCTTCCTTTATCTCAGCAGTTTTTCTGAATCTGACAGATAGGCAGAAGGCAGCCTGTTGTATACAAGAAGTTGTCACAGCTGGCTTATATATGCTGCTCTTGACCTGCATAGGACCCAGATGCAAGTTCTCCTAGTTCGAGTTTGTGTGGCTGTGTGCTGGCTCATCTGTGTCCTCTGGCTGGGGCAAGATGGGGAAAACACTGTGTATTTGATAGATTTTCCCCATCTATTGCAGAGGAGCAAGAAGAGTTATGATGAGTATAGTGGAAACTGGGCTGCTTCCTTGACACAGGGAGCCCCACAAAAAGAAAATAATTTCCTTGCTGTCCAAATGCCCCTTCTCCTCTGTGACATGCAGGGCAAGGGTGACATTCCTATTTTTTTCCTTTCATATAGGGGGTCAGTGGAAGGGGAGTAGTGGGCAGGGAAGCTGCAGGCCCTGATCACATATATGACATTCGTGACAACAAGCTTCATGGACACAAGCACATAATACAATAGCAGAGGGAGTTTGCCCAAAGTATACCATTATTTATTTTTTTAATTTTTGTATTTTATTCATTTGATTTATACCCCGCCCTTACATAACCCCCTCCCCCGGAATTATGTATAACTGGAAATATTAGTGCATCTTTAAAAGTAGCTCAGATATTTAATTTCTCATCTTTAGAACAAAATTAGTAAAAATCTCCATGTCACAGTAGCCTCCGTAATGACATTTCTCTCAGCTATTTAAGAATAGTAAACCTACGCACTACCATCTGTGACTTTAATGCAAACTGAGGCTACAGCTAAAGTGTAAGCAAATTAAACATACTAGGTAAAAAATTTAGGTGGTTTTCTTCTTTATGATAAGGAAAATATATGGGGGGGGGGAACTGTATTCCCTCATATGAATGGATTCGCATGAAATGTAAATGATGAAATATTAAATACACTTTATGAAGAAACTCGGGTTGAATTGTTAAAGCTGTTAACCTTATTAAGCTAATCTCAAATCAAACCATTTTAGGTCCCGTCTGCTGTGGATTGTTGAATGTATTTAGTTCTTACTAAGCCTTATTGGATGTCAAAGCATTTGTTTGACATGGATTTAGTATTTTGATAATCTGAGAGCCTTATTCCATTGCAACCAGTTTATGTAACTCTACAGATTATTCTTTGTTTGACTTGTATAACTAATGATATAACTAACAGTGCAGTCCTTAGCAGAATTAAACCCTTCTGAGTCCATTGAAGTCTGTTTAAGATTGCACTGTAAATTATAGAATCATAAAGCTGGACGGTACCTCCAGGGTCATCTAGTCCAACCCCCTGCACAATGCAGGAAATACACAAATACCTCCCCCTCCACATCTCCAGTGACTGCTGTTCCATACCCAGAAGATGACAAAAGACCTCCAGGATCTCCAGCCAAACTGACCTGGAGAAAAATTGCTTCCTGACCCCAAAGTGGTGATCAGCATTTCCATGGGCGTGTAAGAAAGGGCCACAAGAGCTAAGCACTAAGGCAACCCTTCCTGCCCCCCCTCTCATGATCTGCCTAAATTCACACAATCAGCATTGCTGTCAGATGGCTAGCTAGCTTCTGTTCGAAAACCTCCAAAGAAGGAGAGCCCACCACCTCCTTAGGAAGCCTGTTCCACTGAGGAACCGCTCTAACTGTCAGGAAGTTCTTCCTAATGCTTAGCCAAAAAACCTAGTTCTGCAAATTAAGAAAACATATTGTTTTCTGTCAGTTTTTCTGGATTTGACAGAGGCTGTATATTGAGACATTTTTAACTTGGTGGAAAATAGGCTTAAACCTTATGGCTTATCTCCTGGAACTAATGTGAACCCTCAGTAAGAAACAGATTTCCTTTCAGTGAGATAGAATCAGCCAGTGTGTTCTGTTTCGTTTAGGTGGAATGAGATACCATCTGCTTTCTCCAGAGGACAGAGAAGAACTAGTGGATGGCACTCGCCCACGAAGAAAAAAGCATGATTACCGCATTGCCTTGTTTGGAGGATCACAGCCACAGTCATGTCGATATTTTAATCCAAAGGTAATTCTTGTATTTCAGAATTTGAGCGGATGGTACTTGGCTTTTTTTATTCACCACCTCCTCCTCCTATAGTTTGGGACATTGCTGCATGTGTCATGATTCTTTTGCTCCTTGATCCTTTTTATTTTGCAGGAATTTCTGTACTTACTTTGAACCCTTGGGACAATCTGGCTGTAAATCCAAATAAGTAAAACAGCTAGGGCACTTATGTCCTTATTTGTAGTTTGTTCTTGCACTTGTGATCTCTCACAAAACCAATGGAGATATTTTTGTTAAATGAAAGAGAGGGTAGTACATTGTAAGCAACAGTGCTAATGAGGGATGTCAAGATTACATTAGGAAGCTTTCTGGAGTGTGGGGTTAGTTTGAGGTTTCTATAGCAACCAGTTCTGCTTACATGTACATATGGGTTTTCCTCACTGCTAGGAACAGATGTCTGTTCTTAGTCATGATTAATTAAAATCCAGAAATAATCAGTATTGAAGGAACGTTTTGGGACTGTATGAAAATTCACCATGGATGGGAGAAGTCAAACTTCAAAGAAGCACATCCATTAAACCCAAGCATGCCCCCTCCAATACTCCTTTTGGTGATGGACTGGTTCCCTGATTGCTGAACAAATCCTTGGCCCAAGGCGCTATCTCCTTGATGTGAAGAGGTCAGAGTCCAGTCCTCCTGTGCAAGGGGTTGGGAGCTCTACATTTGGTAGAGACCTGTACACACGAGAACACAGCCTTCTGTTTCCTAGGATCTCTGCATGTGATTGTCCAACATTACTAAATTTACAGAATGATGTTCATATTTTAGAGAAAGTGTAAGGAGAAAATCTTAGTAACTAGATACTTTCTGATAAATTTATAATTCTGTTCTTTTGAATACTTAGTCTGAAAGCTAATGTTGGCTTCCATTGAATTGTTCTTGACATCTGGTTTGTTTCATGCATCTCCATTTTCATAAGCTTTTTCCCAAGGACTTTTCCCCGAATTGGTTAGGTTGGGAAGTTTTTTTGGGGGGGTGGGGGGGGGAGTTGTGTGTTATTGCAAAGAGCAAAAATGTTTTATTAGAGTTGCTGTCTGCCAGCATCCAGAAAGTATTTAAAGTGCACTAAGGGCTTTGTTGTGCCCAGTGGAACTTTTTTTTTTTTGAGAACAGCAGAGAATTTCCCATACTATTTTTCAAACTGTTGCTTAAAATGGCTTTTACATCTGGTGATTGCACCACGATATGGTAGAGATGTACACTTGACTGCATGCTTAGATGCCATCCCATTGAGAGCCTTGCTGTGGAGAGAGAGAGAGAGGGCATCCAAATGCATGTTTCAGTGCACATATTCCAGTTTCTGATCCAGCAAGTGATTCACAGACAAATCAACGTAACTGTACTGAGGCATGTGTTCAAATGTGTTTTCATTCTGTACTTTCCCTTTGCTCTAACTAAGCTGATATTGCTGTTGCCTACCATTTTTACCTACCTGGTTGTCAGTGAGTGCCTTGCTGTTGCTTGATGGATTGTGTTCATGTTTCATGCACTTGCTAGGCTTGCTCAGGCAGTTCTGCCATCTGCTGGGAATCCAGCTGGGTAGGTGTGTGTGTGAGAGAGAGAACATTTTTCTTCCTCAGCTAATATTGCTGCAGGTATTTTTGGCAGCACCATTTGTAGTTTATTAGTCCTAACCGTGGTAGGTTGATTATATATAATTTGTGGCATAGAGGATGAGCTCTTGGTTGTCATGACAACACGTTTTTGCCAGTTCTGCTTTACCTAATTATAGTTGTTAAGGCCTGCTATCTTCCCCCTTTTGTATTATTCCTCCTCCTCTTTTCAGTCTACAGTGCATTCTTTTTTGACCATTTTTCTGTTCCCATTTTTAAAAAATCAATTTAACTTTCAGGATAGATCATGTTTGTGGTAAAATGGAGGGAAATGGAGTCTCTCAACTGGGCTCATGTCATCTGTCCCCAATAATTGTTTATATATTTTATTTTTATCTCACTTCTCAGACAAAACTTGCCTCCCCTAAGTGGCTTGCATTAATTAAAATTCAAAGTGTAAACCTGGTGTGAAACACTATACACCTAAAAAAAAACAAAACCCTGCTGTTGAACTTACAAAGACCACCAGCCCTGCCCTTGAATGTACAAACTCAAAGACATGGATGCACAAGGGAAGGAAAGAGATAAAGGAGAAAGATCAATGACCTTTGGTGGTCTGACCGGCAGCAGAGACAAGTGTGTTTTGCTTCTGGCTACTACGTGCATAAAATTTAAGGAAGCCTTGAATCTAGAATAATAAAACTATTGCTGCTTAACAGCATGGTGAAAGATTTATTTTTTATTTTTTGTTATATAAAACGTTCACCAGCATGATCACATCCATAACTAGAACTAGGTTCAGCTTAGGGCTTGGGTTTGGAGAAAGCTGATCCAAAATTTCAGCACAAAATCTAACCTATTAAAGTCTCTTGCCCTTTAAGCAGAAAACCAACACGCAAGCCAAAGGTGAATTTTTTCAGTTTGAGTAATTCATTGCTAAAGACATTACCTTACTAAATTGTCTTTTTATTTAGCAAGAATATAACTCACACCTCTGACGATAACCAGCATCACTGTTTGTATTCTTAATAGCTGCCGAATTATCTTGGGCCCACCACAGAAAAGTAGTTAACCCAAGAAATGAATGCAAAATAGGTAAATGCAAGATGGATCGTGCCCCAGCCAGAAAAGCAGATCACTACCTAGGCCAGTCTTAAACAAAGCAGATGTGACAATATCTGTTTCATGTTTTGTTTTATTCCAAGGTAACCCACTTTGCAGCAGATCCACCTAGAGACTCTTGCTGCAGTTAGTTCACTTTGCCTCAAAATATCCAGTCTATTCAAAACCAGCCCATAGTTATCAAAAGGGAGCTTACACTGTCTAGTGAACTTTCATTAACTGTATCAAGCCACTCCAAGTTTTTAATAAGAATGTGTAAATGGAATATCAAAAACCTTTGTAAAGAGTTTCAAAGTCTGGGCCTAAAGTTCTTTTTCCCTCCCTTGTACAGGATTACAGCTGGACAGACATCCGATGTCCCTTTGAAAAGCGGAGGGATGCAGCTTGTGTCTTTTGGGACAATGTAGTTTATATTTTGGGTGGTTCCCAGCTTTTTCCTATAAAGCGAATGGACTGCTACAACGTTGTGAAAGATAGCTGGTATTCCAAACTGGGACCACCAACACCTCGTGATAGCCTTGCAGCATGTGCAGCAGAGGGTAAAATTTATACATCTGGTGGTTCAGAAGTAGGTAAGGCACTCTCATGGCTCTGGTAGCATGGCCCTCCTCCAACACATCCCAAATAGTAAGAGGAGGCAGGGATTTATATTTTTAAAAGGGTAAAATGAGCTAACCCCTGTGGTACATTTAATAATAATTTAAAGTTCAGGAATCGACTATCACCATAATGTATAACTGAGACATTAAGACTTTAGGAGTGATTGTGGCTGCACATTACAAAGGAAATATGTTTTGGTGTTTTGGAGCCTAAAACATTATTAGTTTATGTGTGTAACGGCTTTGTAAAATACTTGTCATAGCAGCTGAATGTAGCATGGTAAGACACACAGTACAGTAGTGGTTTACTGTTTAAGATGTATTTTTTAAAGGGGTATCTAAATGAAATCACTTATCTTTCTATTTAAAGGAAATTCTGCTTTATATTTGTTTGAATGCTATGATACAAGAACGGAAAGCTGGCATACAAAGCCCAGCATGCTGACTCAGCGGTGCAGTCATGGGATGGTAGAGGCAAATGGTCTGATTTATGTATGTGGAGGAAGTCTGGGAAACAATGTTTCTGGAAGAGTCTTGAATTCATGTGAAGTTTATGATCCAGCAACAGAAACGTATGTACAGATTTTATTATTCCATCAGTAATGTCTCATGCTTGTTTTGATATATTCACATGGTTAAACTACAAAGAAAAAAAGCTTAACTCCTAAACTGTGCACAGAAATAGTGCTTTCTGTTTCCTTTACTGTTTCTTTACTCATCCTAGAAAAACATGTCTGATGTCTGCTGCTTCATTTTCATACGGAACAAGAATGTAAAGCACTACAAAATTAGCTTGTAAGTGTGCTCAGTTTAAGTGCAATAGTGGATCTTCTGTCTTTCTCTCGTAATAGTGAAACAAACCATAACTGAACAGCGGAGATAACCCCTCTCAGAGTACATCAGCAGCCAGCCACTCTGCAGGAGAGGGAAAGAGTAAAGATCCATCTGCCTACCTGGCCAAGTTTTTGCCTGGCCTGTCACCTCAGGATGTGTTAGCAGTCAGCCACTCTGCAGGAAGGGGAGAGGCAGCAAACTCCTGTCTATTTATCTGCCATCACTACTCTTTCAGTGCAATCCTATGCAGAGTTATTCCAGTCTAAGGCCATTGAAATCAATGGGCCTAGACTTGAGTAACTCTGCATAGGATTGCAATGTACTATTTACATGAGAGAGCCATCTTAACCTTTCCTTTTAAAAAAGAAAGGGGCGGAGTAAGTAAGCCCTTTCCTCTACACACTTAATTACCCTAAAAATAAACCTGTGCTAACCAACTGAGTGAACTACTTGTGTTTTAATCATTTCAGGTGGACAGAGCTCTGTCCGATGCTTGAAGCTCGAAAGAATCATGGACTGGTATTTGTGAAAGACAAAATATTTGCTGTGGGGGGGCAAAATGGTTTAGGTATGTATTAAATCTTGTTTCCTGATTGTAAGACCTGTTATGCCTAGGATAATATGCCAGCAGTTTAGTCCAATACAGCAAAGCAAAAGGGTGGGAGGTATGACTGTTTCTTCAAGAACATCTGAAGAAGTTGATGCAAATCGTTGGGCAACCAGCTTCATGATAGAATGAGTTGTTTGCCTATATATGTTGGGAATAATAAGATTCCAGTGACATCAGAACAATTAAGGTGTACAGTTTGCTATTGAAATAAACCTATACCAAGCACAGCTAATAGTGCACATACCCTTACCCTTGTTTTCCATGATAAGGTAAACTTGAATAACATCAACAGTCATTAACACAAACTTGTGAGATACCCTGATTACAGCTTTTGGAATTCAAAAATAGAATTCATTTACCTTCATTTGCATAATTTAAAAGAGTGAAAAATGCAAATGCAAAGAACAAAACTAAGATGATTATTTTTTTAAATTGAATGAACAACCACACACAGTTGCCCTTTCAAACTTCTCCAAGGCCATCTATATATCATCTCACGCCCCCTCCCCTGAAGTACATGCAAATCAGTAGTTAAAAGCAGAATTCTTCCTGTGGTTGAAAATGTAAATATACCTATATTTCCATTCTTGTCTTGTAACTTAATCCATCACCATGAAGAGGGTTATTTTCTGTCAGATACATGTAGGGAAAATTAAAACAGTCTCTTACCTTTCAACTGTGTTACAGTTTAAGAACCTCTGTTAATACTTATTTGAGTTTTCTGTTTTTTTAGGTGGCCTGGACAATGTAGAATATTACGACATTAAAATGAATGAGTGGAAGATGGTGTCTCCCATGCCATGGAAAGGTGTAACAGTGAAATGTGCTGCTGTGGGTTCAATCGTCTATGTTTTAGCTGGATTTCAGGGTGTAGGTCGATTAGGACACATCCTTGAATATAACACTGAAACGGATAAGTGGATAGCTAACTCAAAAGTCCGTGCTTTCCCAGTGACCAGCTGTTTAATCTGTGTAGTTGATACTTGTGGAGCAAATGAGGAGACATTAGAAACATGAAGACTTTGAGGAACTCATAAGGTGCTTTTGGATGACTGATTTGCCACCCATGATGCTTCTGCATTTTTAGTTATGTCTTGTCAGAGTGAATACTGCAGAAAAGCCGAGATACCATTTTATTGCCGTTATGTATATAATGTGAAGTTGCTTGCACAAGTTTTATTTTTCCATTTTCTATCTGAAGATTGGAAGTATTTTTGCCAACCTAGAATGAAGACACGTTAAAACAGCCTTTTAAAGATGCATTTCTGCTGTGTTGCCAAAAAAACAAACCCTGCCCTGCCTAAATATATTGGCAAATATTTGAAGAAAGCTTTCTTATTTTAACCTTTATTGTTCACAGTTAAACCGGTGAGATTATTCACATAGCAGAGGTGGGTGAAACAAAATGTTTCTCTACTGTGAAGTTGCCCAGAATTGCTGTTCTTCAGAAAAATGTGCTGTATTACTGCTATGCAGCTTCATCACATGATGAGAGGTATGCATCCCAGTATCCAACTGAAGAAGCTGTTGAGTAAAATATTTGAACTACATACAGGGTTTGTGTCTGTACTGAGCTGGCTCAGATAACTAAGGGCACATGCTCCTTGATTTAGTGTTTTATCACACGATTGGCATCATACCTAGCAATAGGAAGATATTTTTCTTCCCAGACATTCCCATACTGACACCAGGATGCCAGTTGCACAAAGGATATACTCCATGAGTTTCTACTATCTCATGTCAATTATGTGCATAATAGAAGTTTGCCATCAAATGCATGCTGTAAAGGGTTGTATGCTTCCCTGCTTCCCACCCCCATGAACACACCTTTTCTCTAAAATAAGCATTGAACCAATGAGACCACACAGTGCACTTCCCCACCACTTCCTCATGGGGGGTAATATTAAAAAATAAATAAATAAATTTCCATTTGGAAAACCAAAAGAGGGGGGGTGGGATCTGCTTCTCCGTTCCTAAAATGCACTCTAGAGGACAGATGGCATTTATATATGAGAACACAAATGTGCAGTTGGGGTAAAGGCTAAACCTGTCCCTGTCAACCCCAGTTTCTGGGAGGGGTTAATTGTCCCAACATTATTATTAATTGCAGTCCATTACTTTTTTCTTACAGAAAGCTAATGTGGATCAAGTCTACCTCATCTGCATAGCCCTGTTCTGGTTTAGTTTCTTGGCTATAACAGAGTATGTAAAAAATGGAATCCAGGAAGTAGCTTGTATCTAAATGTCCATTCTTTACAGTTCCTTGTTTGCCTTGGTATGGATCAAAATTCATTCACATTCCTTATATGCCTGTTGTACTGGGGCACCAGCAGTTTTCAGAAACCCTGGACAATGATGTGGATAGTAAAAAATATATAAGCTTGCATGTGAGGAGGTAAATAACTTATCACATGTATAAAACATGTTTGAGGGCATAAAATATTGTTCAGTCCATCAAAAAAAAATCCTTCAGATTTGTAATCCACTAAGAGTTCAAGACATCCCTCAAACGCCTTACTTTGTTAAAACAGTTTATGATGTTTAAAATTTGCTTCTATATACTTTATTCTTACAGCTGTCTTTTAGAAATCCTGTAATTAGTAGTTTAAATCTATACTAAACAATTATGTATGTATCTGCAAAGAGGCATAGAAGTCCAGCCTTTTAAGGACTTAATTTGACAGTGAGGGATTATTAAACCAATTCTGAAGCACATTTTTCTAGTTGAATAGATTTACCTAGAATGGAATAACTAGAAAATCAATATGAAGAAATGTGAAGCTCACCTTTTTGTATGCCTGTGCAAATAGTAAAAGGATTTCTAGTTTCAATCTTCCTTTAAAAAGTTAAACCACAGTACAGGTGGGATTCAATTTTTAGACCCTTTTCATCTTTAATTAATGTAAACAGGTGTAATCTAGTATGAAAGAGGTTTTTCATTATTTTCCTTGGTTCAGCATTTCTCCATGTTACATATCTAGCTAATATGTAAAGTCACATTTTATTGTTGGCTCTTAGAATATGAAAACTACTGTGCAAAAAAAGTTTTCTTGGACTGTTTTGTGTATTAAAAAATGTATGGATCATTCTTGATTACTGAATACTTTTGTTCAGTATTAGCAGACTTTCTGGAAGTGAAGCAAATACCTCAGTGAGGCTTATAGGTCAGTAAACTTTTGATTAAATGTTTTTCTTATGATTGTTGTTAAGTGTTCATTTAATATTCCAAAAAGCAATGTAAAAGATATGCTCTAGGTTCTAGTTCTTGGATCATATGCAGTACAGAGGGCTGGGGTGGCAAAATGTTTTGTATTGGCAAAATGTTTTGTGTTGGCTCTGGACTCAGCTAATTGCGTTTTCTTTCTTGCCATCTGTAGTATTACACATGCATGGTAGCCTACTGATATCCTTTGACTGTGACAAGAAGTCCTTCAATCTGAGAGGCTCCATAGCTGAAGTGGCAAAAGCATTACCATATTCTCAAGGTTGCATAACCTGCATGAGTTAATTCTAAATGTGTTAAGCACCATCCTAAGGGAACAGAGATTCTAATTCATAGTATTGTGGCTCAGTTCAGACAAACATAAGTGTGACAGTACAATCCTAAACAGAGTTATTCCAGTCTAAGCCAATTGGGCATTGTAGTAAAGGTCTTTTTCATGAAAACTGATCTGTGCTGCCTGTTCATATTATCATGTGGCTTATAAAAATATTACTTCAGCAACATGGTCATGAAAATTTTCTGGACATGTCTTCAAAATAATTAAAGAGCCAGAGGGTGTGTCTGTGTGAAGCAAGGTAAGCCAAATGCTGAATATGTTTTTGCATTTAACCTGTTGCGCTTTCACTGTTAGAGGATACCTTTCTGTCAGTCTGCCTCTCCAGGGGGAAGAAAATTAGGTGAAGACAAGATGCTATGTTAAAATATTTTTTAAATCCCTAGAATTTTATTTACACACATATACTTCATTTAGTGGCTGTTGGTATAGAAAACTAGAGTTCTTAAAAAAAAAAAAAGTAGTTGGGCAGCTGCTTGTGGGAAGGCGGAAGATGTACAGAGAATAAAATAGCAGATGGCATCCTATAGGAATCTGACTTGTTTTGGAGGGGACATTATTAGTATTTCTGTTCATGCAAGAACAAGGGAGTCTCTTGATCACTGAGAACTTGGGAGTTGTAGGACTTGGATGAATCTGCCATATGGGGTAGGATTGCAAGGGGGACCAGGCAAGTAGAAAAGCTGATATAATGTTGATAAACAAAAGGTTATAGGAAAAGAAACAGCAGTGCGTCCTCTTCTGAATCCACTCAGATAGCAACATTTAAAGCATGAGGAAAGATGGAGGCACTTATTGAAATCCCCAAGCCTCCCATGCCTTCTCTCAAGAGTTAGCTCTCGATGGTCTTCCTAATTCATACTTCTAGCTCTGTTCCCACAAAATGCTGTACAGATTGTTCATAAATAACACATTACACTGTGGAGTGACTGAAGGGTTGTACAAGGTTTTGGTAGTGCTAGTGAGCTTATATTCCAAAGCATAATGTCTTGACCAAGTGTTATATTGTGCTGGTTTGCAGTAGATGAGCAAGATTCAAGTCTAATAGCAACTTAAAGAACCACAAGATTTCCAGAGTATAAGCTTTTCGGAGTCAAAAGCTCTGTTCTGACAAAGGAAGCTTGGGCTCTTGAAAGCTTTATACCTTGAAAATCTTGTGGTTCTTAAGGTGCTACTGGACTTGGATATGGTTAGTACTTTTAGAAACTGCCCAAAAGTCACTGAATTCTGGACAGCATCACTCTAGAAACAAAGGATGCAGATATATAAAGTTGCTTAGGAAAACAGTAGCAATACAGGAGACAGGTTTATAAAGATGTTTGCACAAAGATCAGGAATGTACATGAGAGTCATGCTCTGTTGAGAGTGTAGCTGTCACGAGCAGGACCATGGAGAGGTAGCATAAAAGTTTCCCAAATAACTGCACTGAAATGAGAAAACAAAGTATCTGCTATTACTAGGGGACATGAACACACACACCCCAGTCTCAATGCTAAAGCAATAACCCCTTTTTGTCTCACTGTTCTGGGACTTGTGGGAGGAGTGTCCAGATAGGGAAAATATCCTGTTCCAGGTACTGGGCTCACTCAACAGAATATGAATATGAGCTGAGATGCAGGGCAGATGGAACACAGTAGTGATGTTCAATGGATTAGTCCTTTCATCCCAAAACACTTTTTGTCAGTGGCATCTCTGCCCCAGTCTGCCTCCTTACCATGCTCATTTTATGGTGGAATTCACTGCCACAGGAGGTGGTGGCAGCTACAAGCATTGACAGCTTCAAGAGGGAATTGGATAAACATACGAAGCAGAGGTCCATCAGTGGCTATTAGCAACAAGGTATAGATAGGATCTCTCTGTCTGGGGCAAGTGATGCACTGTTATTGGGAGGGGCAACAGTGGGAGTGCTAGTGTTCTGGTCCCACTGGTGGACCTCCTACTGGCACCTGGTATTTTTGGCCACTGTGTGACAGAGTGTTTGACTGGATGGGCCATTGGCTTGATCCAGCATTGGCTTCTCTTATGTTATGTTCTTATTCAGGGCTGAAACCTCTTGTCCTGCTTTGCCCTTAATTCAAGAAAGGTGTTTTCAGGAATATGTCCATTATTGTTCTGGATTCCATTAAGCAGAGACTTGATTAGGCTCAGCTTCCTGAAGCCCATCCTCCTCTGTGTGATTCCTATCGGCCATTCCTCCCAGCCCCTCCTGCTGGAGCTGAAGAGTGACCATGGTTCCCCCTGGGGCCAGCAAAGTTCTTTTTTGTTGGCAGATCTTAAAACATGCAGAGGAACAGAGCACCAATTGTTTAAAGAAAATAACTTGGTATACTAAAAAAGAAATAAGCTCTGATAAGGGAGGCTTAACTGACTGACTTGACTGTTGTGAGAGACAGGAATGGAGGGAGAGGGCTCAATTGAAGCAGGAAGTCTCCAAAAAGCCAATCAGGAGACAGGAAGGACATAATTTGAAATTGTGGGGAGTTCCTAATCTGGCTATGCTACCTAGCAGGCTTTCAGCTGTCCCCTATAGGCTGTTCTTCTGATCATCTTCAAGCAGGTGCACTACAGACCTTGTATATTCCAATACTTCTGAATCCTTCGGGCCCCCCAGAAAGAAAGGCACTTTGAAAGCAGCCCATGAGGCATTTTCTATATCCTTCAGCCAGTGTGTGTAGGCTGTGAGGCAACTGGGATTCTTGGGCTGTGGCCAGAGATTCTGAGTGGCAACGGAATATCTGACCAAGAAGGGCCGCCTGGGTCATAACGCGGAGGCATCTTGATAGAGCAGTTCTCAATTTTTTTGAAGTGGGTCCTACTTCTGTAATTACTCGTGCACCCACTTTTCAGGCAGTGGTTGGGTTTGAATTGAGCCCTTGGGGAAACGGTGTGCTAGAAAATCAGCGCTGAATCTTGCTGAGGGTTTGTACTTGTTGACTTTCGGCTTATCACGCTTGAAGGCACTGGAGCATCGTTATGCCACCGTCAATTTCGTAACAGTCTGCGAACTAGGAGGAAGAGTTCATCATGCTGGCAATGCACCTTAATAAAAGGAAGCTTATTTCTTCGTCGACCTGCTTAGTTTTGAAGAGTGTGTGCGTGCACTGAAAGCGGGAGACAGCTACCGCTTTCAAGCCTCCAACGCCCCTTCACGTGATATCTTGCCATAGTAAAAGTCAAGTTCCACCTCTTTCCTTATACCGGACTTCACCAGCAGCTGCAAACGAATACCGGAAGTCACATCAGAGAGCCAGGAAGTCTATAGCCCCTTGGTGTTGACTGCCCGTTCGTTTCTCTTCCGCCCGTCTTGAGCCGTCATCGCTATGACACGTACACACACAAACACCCCCGCAAGAAGTGGCTCGCTAAAAACCCTCTGATTGGCTGCGGGGTAGTTTCCTCCAGCGCTTCGTGTTTTTGACGCTTTAGCGGAGGCAGTTTTGATGCGGTTCCTTGCAGGATAGCCATGGCCTCCGCCGGCAAGATTTGCCACTACTATTTGCAGGGCAACTGCCGCTTCGGCGAGAGATGCTGGTATCTGCACCCGCGCCACGGCGGAGGATCCAGCCAGCCTTCTCTGAGCTCCGGTAATGCGATGGGCAGCAGGGGAGGGAAGCACGAGCCCCTGCTGCTCTCAAGTTATCGCGTGTTTGGTTCAGGGTGGGCGGTTTTCTGCCCCTGGATTCTCGGTTGCCCGCGTGGTCGGTCGGCCGTCCTGGTTCCGGCACCTGTGGCCGTGAGTGATCTGCGCGAGTAAGGGAGGGAAGCAGCCACTGTCTCCCCCGTGTGGCTAAGGCACGGCTGTACTGGCCTGTTTCAGACGAACGGCCCGGCACCCCGGGATCGTGCCTGGATCCGACTCAGCCGAGAATCCCCTCCCTACAGATCCACTTCAGTGGAGAGTCCCGTCTCTGAGACATGGGTTCATGCACGGATTCAATTTAACTGAAAATCCTCTCCCTAAATAATTTTTTACTGCGTTTTAATGTCAATTTTATTGGGTTTGGGAGCCAGTTTTAGTTGAGAAATAAGTGCATACACTATTTATTTATTATTTTTATTAAATTAGATTTACTGGGCAACCCTTCCCTACAAGTAGGGCTCATTATGTCATGTTGGCTAACAGTGATATCGTTTGGATTACCTGAAAAGTAGCCTGTTGTTCTGTAGTTTGTGTATAATAAAAAAAACATGTATTTGGACTCAATAGCTTGTTCTGTTTATACTTCACACACCAGGTAGTAAATGGTATACATGCTGGTGTACCTGGCTGTGATAGGGTGACCTGTTTATATCTGTTGTTCTTTCTCCTTTTCTATAACGGGCAACATTCCTTTCACATAAACAAAAAAATGCTTTCAGTGTAAGTGAAGGTAATCGTAGTTGTGTTGAATTTTCTTAGGTCCGTGGACTTTCAACTTGTGGGGTCTTGGAGACCCACCTTCTGGGCTGTCAGCCTCCCTTCCCCCACTTTGCTGCTGAGGAATGCCTCTGTTTTACACAGATGGTGGGACAAGCAGCAAGACTGTAAGGCTAAGGCATTCAGCCATTGAGGGGAGTCCTCCATAATTCTGGCACTTAAACTTGTGCCTCACTTTGATGCACCTCCTGGTGCTCAGCTGTTTCCTGCTGCTGGCTTTCTTGATGTGTTGCTGCCCACAGTCCTGACCTTGCCACTGGTGAGGTCATAATTCTGGCTCCTCTTCCTGTCACAGAGCTCTGATGTCAGGTGACTTCATGTCACATGCTTGTAGCTCAGCTGGTTCCACATGGGGTAGATGTATGTTTTCCTGTTTCAGAATACAGGGTGGCTCAATAATAAAATCAGGTTTCAGAGCATTATATTGCTCCTGATTCCTTTCAGCCCTTAACTTTCTAATAGTGCCTAAGAAATAGGTGGTGTAGCACCATTTTGTTTGGCAGTAAGACCCACTAGTTTCAGTGAGACTTTCTTCCAGTTGCAACCCTTCTGGCTTTCTGCAAACTATGCAGAACTGAATTATTCAAGAGGGCTTTTAAACACAGGCAATAGACCTGTAGTGTTAACAAAATGTTTCAGAAAGAAGCTTGGGTAGAGTCAGGGACTGTGCATAGAGTGAACTATCTGTTGCTGTAAATAGGATCCTACTATAATTTTTAACATCATTTAATGTGTTGTGTTTATTCTTATGCTTTGCTGCAGCTGTGGTTCAGTAGGTTTCTGATTGATTGCAGATTACTACAATACAAATTGTATTGCATTGTGTATTGGATGTTCCATTCTGTTGATTGCTCTGTGTAATCCGCCTTGAGTCCATTGAGAAAGACGGGTTATAAATAATATAAATAAAGCTTATGAACCTTCAGCCTGAGAACCATTCCATGTCAGGCAATGATGTATATTCAGTATATGTTCTTATTTTGTTTATATCCTTTCAGCCATCCTTTTGCAAATATTGAGCAGATTGGGTATGTTATAACTTTTTTCTTGAAAGATTAAACTTACTTTATTTCACAGAAGATAAATATCTTCTTTTTGTCTTCCCATTTAAGGCTCCAGCAGAAGAGGCGGATGGGATGGTCATAATCAGAGATACCCTATTGTCCAAGCATCCAGTTTTTCTAAATCACCAAACTGGCACAATAACAGAGATCATGGGAAAGCATTCCATGGGCCCCAGGCTGACTTGGGCTTTTCCCAAAATAGGTTTGCTGCCTTAAACTCTAATGAAGATGGGAGTAATGATGCCATTAAAAATGAGGATGAGAAACTTCTGTAAGTTGCAGTGATTTATCTTTTGAGTTTTTGCTGGGAGGGAGGAAGGGAGGGAGGAAGGAAGGAAGGAAGGAAAGAGCCTTTGCAGTCTTAATACCTGTGGTTGCAGTCCTACATGCAGTTAGACTTCTTAAAATCTATTTAGATAATTAGGAATTATGCAGCATAATAGGATGGTGCTCTATAACATCATATAGTTAATTCCCAAGTTGGTCCAACTGTGCAGAACAAAAAATTCTCTCAGTGGGGCCACCCAGGGCTTGGGTATGTGTTTCTGTAAACCTGGGTGAAGCTCTAGGTTTCTACAATAATCTTAATATTTTTAAAGGGAGGGGTAAAAGAAAACCAAAAAAGTACCAAGGTTTCTGAAGACTGTTTCTTGGCAACTACAAGCAGCATTGCCAGAGTTGTCCATGACTGTCTAGGAAATCTAAAATAGTGTTAAGATTTAAGAAGATCTCAGTAATTTCATTCTGACATTCTTGGAAAGTAAGTGAGGAACATTTTGAAACTTGCAGAAGTGAGTTTCAAAGGGCAAAGAATGAGTGGGCAGCTAGCAAGATCGGGGACAAGGAAGGAAGCAGAGTCAGAGGGAGGAGAAGCTGAGCAAAAAGGAGTGGTAAGACCCATCTGTGTCCCTTTTGTGTTGTTCCTAATGCCTTCTACCAGTAGAATCTTTATAGTGGGCTTTTGATCACTGGGGCTTTCTTCTATCATTTACGATGTGCTGCTGTTTACTGTCAGATTAGCATTTCAGTGCTGCAACCAACAAGATTCAGTATCTCTGGAAGTTAATATGTCTAATTCTGTACAATGGCTCCAAAGCGTGAATAAAAATCTGCATAATGGGACCATGATATAGATAGCAGGAGATTTTCTACGAGCTTAGAGGAAGCCCCTTTTGCGTAAGGCACAACTATCAAACAGAGAGCCAGTTTGGTGTAGTGGTTAAGTGCGCGGACTCTTAATCTGAGAGGACCGGGTTTGATTCCCCACTCCTCCACTTGCACCTGCTGGATGACCTTGGGCAAGCCATAGCTCTGTACCAGCTGTTCTCTCAAGGACAATTGTCTCAGAGCTCTCTCAGCCCCACCTACCTCACATGGTGTCTGTTGTGGGGAGGGGAAGGGAAAGGAGTTTGTAAACCGCTCTGAGACTCCAAGTGAGTGAAGGGCGGGGTATAAATCCAATCTCCTCCTCCTCCTCCTCCAATTCAGTGGGGACTGGATCTGCATCTGTGCTCCTTTGCATATCAGTGTGACTACAGGAGTACCAAAGTGCTATAAAACTTGGAGAAAAGTTATTCTACAATTAAACATTTACACTTATTCAAGTATTTTGTGTGCCGGTTTGATCCTGTACTCTGTGCTCTCCAGTTGCTTGCTTTTTCATGCTTGTGTTTCTAAAACAACTTGTAATGCTAACACCTGCCAGTGGTTTTTTAAAATCTAGCTTTAAATTGGTTTTTTGCTTTGCTAATCTCCAAATTAGTTTGGTTTATGACTTTTTGATACTAATTTTCCAGTGAAATTATAATGAAAGACATGGAGGTTTGGGAATCTTCAGGCCAGTGGATGTTTTCCTCCTATTCACCATCGAAAGACAAGCCTAATCTTTCAGGTAAAACTTTCCCTCGTGTTGATTCTGTATTTTAATTTTTTCCCAGCTGTTTAGCCTCTTTCTCACTTTATGGACATTAAATAATAAAACATGTATTATAGAAATACACATTAAGTTCTCTTTTTTAATGAGTGTTTAATGTGGACTGTCCTTCTAAGATTCTTGTTCAGTGTAGCTGTGGATATAACTGCATCTGTATGGAGTTATTCTTGGATCTAACATCTTTATCAGGTGCACAGCAACTGTGTGCTTCATAGTGCCTTGCAAGCTTTTCTTGCTGATCTGGCCTACTTGTGGCAGTTTAGACAGGCCTAATCTGCTGTTGTTGCAGTGCTGAGGGACACAGTGAAACACAGGGATCCTGAGTCCAGTTTTCCTTTATAATGCCTAATGTACTGATAGGTATACGTGTGGGGGGGGGGAGGTGCCTTTGCAAGGAGGGAAAAGGATTAAAAATTTATTGGAGGTTTGTATCTTTTCCTTCCCATGCTGATTTCCCCCTACAGATGTCCCAACCTCAGGCTCCAAAAAATGGAGCCGTTTTCAAGGGTTATTTGGGGGGGGGGGGATTGGATTTATACCCCACCCTTCACCACCTGAAGGAGTCTCAGAGCAGTTTACAATCTCTTTCCCTTCCCCTCCCCACAACAGACACCCTGTAGGTGGGGCTGAGAGAGCTCTTTCAAGAACTGCTCTTTCCAGCCTTTCTCCCCAGTGGTACCCAAAACAGCTTACATCATTCTCTCCTCCATGTTATCCTCCTAACAGTTCTGTGAAGTAGGTTAGGCTGAGAATGTGTGACTACCCCAGGGTTACCCAGCAAATTAATGTGATACAAGTGGAGATTCAAACCTTGGTCTTCCAGTTACTAGTCTGACACTCTTTACCACTACACAACACTGGCAAACGTAAAGCTGAAATCGCACACTTGGTGAAATAGCATCCAGTTCAACCATGACGAATTTGCAAGCTCACAAGCTTACATCCCTGAAGTAAAACGCACACTTCCCGAAACAACTTTAAGTAAACTTTAAGTAACAAAGAGAAACATAAGAGAGTTCATTCTGTTACAGTTTGCAGTTCTAAGTTTTCATGGGCCAATGACTTTGTCTACAATAAATCTGACTTGTTAAGTGTTACAGACAGATGTGTTTACTGTTTTTTCATAGCTGGGGTTAGAAACAGTATTCTGTCTCAGAGTTTTGATTGTTTTCTTGCAGGTTTTCCAGCCTTTTCTCCTGAAGAGCTACGTCTTGAATACTATAACTGCACTGCAAATAGTAATATTCAAAATTATGTAAGTCTCTACATATTGTTTGGGGTAAATGGCTATCAGATGGGGAAGGTTTTTCAGAAAGATGTGTTTGAAGTATGGAAAAGTAATGAAGTACCTTTCTTAAGAAAGTATCCACACATTTGAATCACAGTTGTTCAGAAACTCTGTTCATTCTGAGCTTGATTGGAAAAGACCACCAAGTTCTAATCCCCCCTTCTTTTTTTCCAGGTCAACTCAGTCCAGCAGTTAGTCACTCAGTGGAGAAGTAGATTACTTGAGTTGAAGAATATAAATGCTTCTACTAAAACTGCATTGGTGAGTTACAGAAAATTATTTCCTTGAACATGTGCATGTTCATTGTGAGGCTCTGGCATGACCTCTTTGTGGAGGGAAAAGGAAGGAGAAACTAGAGTAGAGATACTCACTTGGGCTTAAGAGACATATCTGGCTCTTTGACATAGACCACCTGTGGCTCTTCTGAGCACAGCTCCTCAATGGGGCACTTGCTCCATGCTTCAGGAAAGTGGGCAAGGTCCTTGCCTGGTGGGAGGCTTGTAGCTGGCAAGTGGTCCCTACCTTGAAACAGCTGTCATTGAGGAATAAATAAGCTACAAGCCTCCCTGAAGTGCAGGCTCCATGCCAGGAATGGAAGTGAATGTGGCTCTTTTGATTGGCTCTCTGTGAACTGTGGAGTGCATACTCCTGGATCAGAGCAATGATAACCAAGTACAGGTCTTGTTCTGATGTTAGGCAGCCTGGGCAAAAGCTGCAGTTTGGTGGGGGTGAGGGTGGTATCTGCATGTGCCCCAGGGGTATGCTTTCAGTTTGTAGGGCCCCTGTCAAAGCCCTCTTGTCCCACAAGAAGGCTTTGAGGTGAAGATCAAGAGCAAAACACACAAAAATGGGGGATGAATCCTCACTGCCCAGCATAACAAACTACAATCAGCCTCTCTAAGCTAACCCTCAGCTGTCAGACTGAACGAGTAGGCCTCCATCTGTACCAGGTGTTAATCAAGAAATGAGCCCTGCAAGATAGGACGCTTGCAGGTGGAATTCCACAAAGAATTACTTTGGTAAACAATTACTTTGGCTGGCTTTAGATTGAAGTCTCAAAACCCAGATAGCACCACAGGAGTGTAATCAATAAGGTTTATTAAAAGTATTATACTAAAGTATATGAAGAAATATAGAAGCAGTAGAAAACAGGGAAGAAAATAATAACATTAAATTGCTAACCTAGAATACTTACTCATGCTTTAGTCCTCTGACCCTACTGCTACCTGGTCAGACTGAAGGTATAAAGTCCAGATAGAACTCCAAAATCCAAGACGCAGGTGTTCCAGCAGCACAAGGCTCAACATACAGTCAAAAGGAGGGCTTGAAGCACCAAATTAGAATGAATGATCTTGCTTTATACCAGACTGTTTGGCCAATCAGGCGTGTTGCTAAGAAATGTGACCATGTACTTCTCCAACTGACATGTATTCACACCACCAGCTGCTGTCCCGCCACCTTACCGACGTGGGGATTGGGGGGGCGGGCCCTTCAATGGTTCATCTCCTTTCTCCAAGGTCGGGGACAGAGGGTGGTGCTAGGGGAGCAGCAGTCCATGAGGCACCCACTTGAATGTGGTGTGCCCCAGGGGGCAGTGCTCTCCCCGATGCTGTTTAACATCTATATGCGCCCCCTCGCCCAGATTGCCCGGAGGTTTGGGCTGGGTTGTCACCAGTATGCTGATGACACCCAGCTCTATCTGATGTTGGGTGGCCGGTCGGACTCTGGGCCAGAAGATCTTGACCGGGCATTGCACGCCGTGGCTGATTGGCTCAGGCTGAGCAGGTTGAAATTGAACCCGGCAAAGACGGAGGTCCTGTGTCTGGGGAGCTGCGGGTTGGGGCAGGGGCTCTCACTCCCGAGCTTCGATGGGGCACCATTGGTGCCTGTGTCGCGGGCTAGGAGTTTGGGAGTGCTCCTGGATTCCTCCTTGACAATGGAGGCCCAGGTAGCAGCCACTGCCAAGTCAGCCTTCTATCATCTTCGGCTGGCGCGGCAGTTGATTCCCTACCTCGATCGGGGCGACCTGGCCACAGTGATCCATGCGACGGTCACCTCGAGGCTGGACTACTGTAACGCTCTTTACATGGGGCTGCCCGTGGGGCTAACCCGGAAACTGCAGCTGGTGCAGAATGCCGCGGCTAGGCTGCTGATGGGTCTCGCGAGTCGGGAACACATCGGGCCTGTGCTGGTGGCACTGCACTGGCTGCCTATAGTATACCGAGTTCGCTTCAAGGTGCTGGTACTTACCTATAAAGCCCTATATGGCCAGGGTCCAACATACCTTAGGGACCGCCTCTCTCCATATATTCCCCAGCGGGCACTGAGGTCGGGGTCAACACACCGACTGGAGGTACCAGGCCTGAGGGCCGCCAGGCTCACCAGAACTAGGACCAGGGCCTTTTCGGTGGCGGCCCCTGTCTGGTGGAATGAGCTCCCAGAGGAGATCAGGGCCCTGTGGGACCTTGTGCAGTTCCGCAGGGCCTGCAAGACGGAGCTCTTCCGCCAGGCTTTCGAATAGGAGCCGCCACCGAGGATTCCACCCATCAGGGATACCATCAATGATGCATCGGCCCTAACAATCCCTGCTGGTGCGGGTGTGGATTTAGAGACCTGCCACTGGGTCGCCAGTCTGAAAATAATTATAGGAAGCTATTAGTAATGTATTAATCATAGGAATTTATTTTAACTGTTTTAATCATTTTAATGTATTTTTCAGGTCTTGTGCCCATGTAAGCCGCCCTGAGCCCGTTCGCAGGAAGGGCGGGGTATAAATTGAAAAAATAAAATAAAATAAAAATAAATAAATCAAGCAACTTTCTCATGCCCAGGGTTCCTTGTGCTAATGAGATGGAATGTGAGTGTGAAAATCCCTCCTGGTCTCTGGCCTTGAAGCCCGCAGACCCATTATTTCACTTGCACCTGTGCCTGCCTCCATCTCATCTCTTATCTCACTGGAAACTGCAAGTTAGAGGAACTTTAATTTCCCAGAGTGCAGCTTTCAGTAACTTGATTGGGTCCAAAAGCCTGGCAAAACTATCAAAAGTCCAAGAAACAGCTAAACACGGCCAGTTTCTTGACTAGGTGTGAAGCAGAACCCCATGTGCTGTCTTTGGCCTGACAAGTTCCTTGCTGAAAAAGAAATTATACACCCTCTACCTCATTGTGCTAGTGGGAAGCAAGAATAGGAACGATCATACCATGGTCCTTAATGTTCTCTGCCCTCTAAGCAGCTTGGTCAGGGAATGGTTTGGTCAGTCTCTCCACCCTTCCCACTGGTTGGAGCAAGTTGGCCATCACTGAATTAGCGGCCCATTATTATCTACTTAATAAACTAGTGGAATAGCCTTTATAAATCATGCCTGTTATCTATTATGGTTACCCTTGCTTCTTAGAAGTAGCCAACTGAGCCAGGAGATCCTACAGCGTTCCGCCATTTTGCATCCAAATATAGCTCCTCTCTGATTTTCCTTAATTGTCCTTCTCAGTGTCTCTACTTTGCAGTAGCTCAATTGGACCTGGCCCTCTACTGTGCCTGCCTCTGTTTCCTTGCCTTCTCTCATGTTGCTTCCAAGACTCAGAGCTTCTTCCTTCCCTGTTTCTGTTTGCTGAATCTCTTCTTTATATTATATTCTTTATATCCTCAAATCCCACTTCTTTAATAAAGCATTGCTGGAGCCCCAGTGGCTCACCTAATCGATACCTCTGCTGATACCAGATTCATCTAATCTCTTATCATTGTCCCTTGTCCTTCCATCACTTTCTTGTTGATCTGCTATAGTGGTTTTCAGCTTTTCCAGCCTCGGGGTGAACCTTTATCACTCAGGTGGCAATATGAGACCCATTGTTTGTGTGGCTGGGCCTCATGACAGGAAGTCACATAATCTGGCCCTCATGACAGAAAGAAGAGAAGTCAGCATTAGGAACTCATGGTAGGGATCATGCTGTAGATACATGTGGTGCGCTGGAGAACCAGCTAGCCAAAGGAAGGCTGGGGAAGAGAGGCAAGAGAGAGCTTTTCCAAAGAGGGTTGTCTCTGAACCTGCCTGTGCTGGCAAGAACTCCTCTGTACTGTGGTGTGTCTTCAGCTCACTGCTCCTCTTGTGGGTGCAAAGGGAGGAGGTGGAACGGCACCCTGGCTGTCTACACTTGCACACGAGCAGCAGGTGCTTCCACAAAGCAGCAAGAGAATCTCAGGTCTGTTGGAGCCTGAGACCCAGCAGGTGGGGTCCTAACAGATGGGTTAATGATCACTGGTCTAATGAACATTTTTAAGTCCTGTGAGAGGAGACCATGTTAGTTCCCTGTGATCTGTCTAGTGCACGGCATCCTATGATGGCAAAATGAATATTGAAAGGGTGATGGTAATTTCAGTTAAATAGGAATCCAGTGGCACCAAAAAGATTAATAAAATTTAGTTCGGCACAAGCTGTCATGGGTCAGAACTCACTTTGTCAGATGTGGAAATAGGTTTTGTAAGTCTGAGGTAATACTGGATTCCTGTTTCATTTTGCTGCAACAAATTAGCACAGTTTCCCCATTGTGATTTCAGTACTATTCTTCTGTTAAACAGACAATGGCTTATATCTGATTACATTGCACACCATTGAACCATATGCTGTAGAGCCTGTGTTTTCAAGGAGATGAGAGCTTTTTTCCCCTTTTTGTTTTAAGATATCTGAACTCAAGAATGTGGCTAGTCAACCACCACCTGCATTTGGATTTGGGGGACAGCAGTCGTCAGCTTTTGGGGGACAGCAGTCGTCAGCTTTTGGGGGACAGCAGTCGTCAGCTTTTGGGGGGCAGCAGCCATCAGCTTTTGCGGGACAGCAGTCATCAGCTTTTGGGACATCAAGTAAGTATTTTATGCTAAACTCAAGTAATCAGTCCTGCCTCTATTTTTCTACTGGTCTCTCTTCAGTCTTAATGTGGTAAACATATCTTTTATAAATGCTGTTCTGTGTGCTACTATTGCAGCCTTTCCTGTGAATAAACAAAGCAGCGCTAAAGCCTTTTCTTTCAAATCACCTTCGGAGCTGGCTAATGCCTCATCTGGAAGCCTGCCAACATTTGGGAGCCTTCCTGGTGTTCAGAATCATCCAACATTGGGTGCTGCATCTTCATCTACTACTACAACTACCCATTCAGTTGGTTTTGGGTACCAAACTGCTTCATCTGCAGCTTCCTTTTCATTTAAAAGTTCTGCAACTTCTGGTGGCTTTGGAACTTCTGGATTTTCAGGGTTTGGACATTCACTTCCTACAAGTTCTTCAAATAACTCATCTGCTCCAGTGTTTGGCACTAGCAATTCAACTGTTGCTGCCCCAATTTTGGATTCGAGGAACACCCTGTTTGGACACCCCACAAATGCTTTTGGGAATAGTGGGGCATTTGCATCATCAGTAACCCAAACCAACATCGCTTCTGAAAAGTTATTTACTCCAAAGAATGAACTATCTGCAGATGAGCTGAAACAATTTGAAGCAAAGAAATTTACACTAGGAAAGATCCCTTTAAAGCCACCACCAATGGATCTTCTACTTGTGTAAAGTATTTGGAGGGTGTCTTTAGGGCTTTTGTTCCCAGTGTCTGTTCTCCAGTTTTATTCTTCGTAATTAAGAGGTTTGTTCTGGCATACTACCATTGCTTCAGGAAAGTTATTTTCATTTCTAGTAACCAGTGATGTGTTTTAACTTTTGGAATCCATGTGGACGTGGTTAACTTGAGAACAGTGCTCCATAAAATAAAATATTGACAATCAGTTGAAAACATGGCAAACATTAATTCTGTTCTTTGGTATCATTGGCTGCCATGCCATTATGGTCATAACCCATTTGCGAGCAAGTTAATCCAAAACATATCCTGACCCCTCCAAAATCATGCCAGTTGTTCCTCCACCCCATTGTACTATCTCCATTGTGACCCACAAACCCCTTCTTCCATCCCTTACTGCTGCTGTAGTTTTGGCCTTGAACTCACATATAACACCACAGTCCTCAGTCTTAGCATTTCTAGTTGCATTAGGTTAGGCTGGTTTTAATGAGCTTTGGTTACACTCTATGCCATGGTAAAGGCTTCGTTTTAGGTAAATGTAGGTCTGTCATTCTCTTAATAGCCAAAATTTATTCTCCATATTATGAAACATTGTGTCATAGTTTGACATGAGATGCTGCTGCTAACAGGAAATAAATATCCCCATCCCACCCCAGCTTGTGTGCCTTCCAAAGACCCTTATCTAGCTCTTGCCTGAAGATAGGATGCTGAGCTTTTATGGACCTGGTCTGACTCGACTGTTCTTACAATGCACTCAGAATACCATTTGTGTAAGACATATTCCACCTATAGAGATCATGAGAATGATTACCAGCTATGCCATGCTCAGGCTAGCTCAGTCTTGTCAGATGCTGGAAGCTAAGCAGGGTCTGCCTTGACTAGTATTTGGATGGGAGACTTCCAAGGAATACCAGGGTTGTGACATGGCGGCAGGCAATGGCAAACCGCCTCTGAACGTCTCTTGCCTTTAAAACCCTAAGGAGTCGCCATAAGTCAGCTGTGACTTCATGGCACTTTCCACCGCCACCATGTGCATATGTAAATGTATGCAAATTATATGAGCTTGGAGATCATAATGTTCATGTACAGGAAAATGCACTGTGTTAATATGCCCTTTATGCTGAGAAAAGCATGCCTTTTTTCTTAACTGTTGTATATGAAATTATATTCTGATGACAGAAAAAATTAAATAATTGCCCAGCTACCCAAGAGATTAAATCTTTAGTTTTAATCTGAAAGACAGCATTGTCTTTTTCCCCTTCTGAAACTGGGAAGCTGAAAAAGACACAGCCTTTTACAGCACTTCCAACTTCTGGAAAAAGAACAAGGATTGAAACAAAGCTGTATGTTCTCAGCCTCTAATCTGATTTCATGTGATTGCTTTTCACTTCACTTCTTTGAAACAACAGGATGTGTGAGTCACTGACATTCCTACCATGTAGGTCAAATTCTGTAGTGCTCTGAAATTTCAGCAGAGACGTCACTGTCAAGTGAACAGTTAAAGGCTGACCATACTTGCGGGAGACTTAGTATTCACCTGCTACAGCTACCTCCTTTGTATGGTATGTTTATTAAAAAATAAAGGAAATTCTCCTCACATATAGCCAGCCATCACTGCTGAAAGTGCTGAACCCACCCAATAATCATTTACTGTGCAATGATAAAAGTTTGGAAATTTAAGAAATTTTATTAATAGGAAAAGGAATTAAAAGGTGGGGAAAATCTTCCATGCCAACAATATACAACCTGTGACACATCAAACTAAATGCTACTCAGTGGATTTGAATGGTAGTGTGTTGTACTGTGTATTTAGTTAAATTTTGAGGTACTAAGAATTAACTGGAGTCTTCTGGAACCTTAGATTAAGAAGGGGGGCAAGAAGAAGAGGAGAATGGATTTATACTCTGCCTTTCACTACCCAAAGGAGTCTCAGAACAGCTTACAATCTCTTTTTCCTTCCCCTCCCCACAACAGACACCCTGTGAGATAGGTGGGGCTCATAGAGCTCTTGAGAGAACTGCTCTTGAGATAACAGCTCTGAGAACTTGTGACTGACCCAAGGTGCATGTGGAGGAGAGGGGAATCAATGGACTCCTTCAGGTAGTGAAGGGCAGGTATAAATCCAGTCTCCTCCTCCTTCTCCTCCTCCTCCTTCATCTCCATTATACTAAGCTATGGAACTAACTTTCATGGGAAAGAAAAATGGGAGTAGTTTTTGAAGTGAAGGCTGTTTGGAGAAAATGTCCATTGAACTACTGTGCCTTGGTAAAGGACAAGATGACACTTTCATATGTTAAAATTGACAACAAAAAAAAGTAATAATGCAAAGCAATGAGTTAATGGTAGCAGGGTAACAGGCGTCTTGTCATTCTGATCCTTGAAATGTGTTGTTGTTTTTACAAAATTTATATCCCACCTTTCTACCTTCACAAGGGCCACCAAGACAGCTA
This sequence comes from Lepidodactylus listeri, assembly GCA_029233225.1. Lineage (NCBI taxonomy): Eukaryota > Metazoa > Chordata > Lepidosauria > Squamata > Gekkonidae > Lepidodactylus > Lepidodactylus listeri. The sequence continues at coordinate 46,192,375 of JARCFY010000012.1, forward strand.
ACAAATTAAAACATGCAGAATAAAATTGCATCTTAAAAATCATTAAAGCCAACAAAAAACACATGCACTTCATTAAAACAACTAAAAACAGCTGAAATACACACAAAGGCATAAAAATAATACATACAAAACCAACAATAATTCTAAAAGGAGGGATCGTTGAAGGAATGCCAAACAAAATAAAAAGCCAATAAAAGGGGACAGACAAATCTCTCTGGGGAGAGAGTTCTATAGTTTCGGTACCAGCGTTCTGGGGTTGGTGTGTCAGTTGCCACTGCTAGCTGACGTTCTTTTCTGGAACATACAAAAGTGAAGCTTTAAATGGATCCATAGCAGAAAGAAACCTCCCCCTGGGTGTCTGATATTTTAAAGAGTAGCAAAAGTATCACCTCACCTATTCTACTATATTTTATATCCCATAGTTCTTCCATTCTGATAATTAAGATGATCTGCTTATAGTTTCAAGGAGATTTCCCATGCAAACACTGACCAGATTCAAACCTACTTAGTTTCAGTAGTGTTGCTGATAAAGGTGCTCTATGTCCATGACCCTTCAGCCTCTGTTTTTCTGTATTAGTCTCTACCATTTTGTATTAGTCTCGGCCATTTTGCCTGTGACTAGCCTACATGTTCTGTCAAAGTCTCGGAAAATTTTTCATCGTAGTCTGGTTATTGTTCTAGAAGATATTTGTAGGACAAAGGAAGTACATGGGACAGAAGAAGAAGCTGCTTTACAAGATCTAATTTTTAGACATAGTAGGACAAAAATGAGACTACCAAGAAGAAAAATCCAGGAAAAATGCTGCCTGGGTCAATGGAAAACTCAGTCAGGCACAGGTGGCTGTGTGAGAGTTCTGAGAGTTGTCTTCTGCTTGCAGCAAAATGAATTTTACTTCTGAAGCTGACATCTCTCTCGTCTCAAACCCTTTTCCTTCATTTTGTTATTTGGAAAACTTTCCACAATGAAAGCCACTTCCGGTTGCAATGTCTCTTGTACCAATCAGATGGCTGTCCTCTAAATTCACGTGACATCTATGTTTTATTTACTTATTTAAAATATTTATTCGCTGCCCTCCCTTTTTACAGAGCTCAAAGTGACTTACAAGATTAAGACTACAAACGAACATCTGGGACTAGAAGCAAATGTTGACACAATTGAATGGAAAGGATTTGTGTGTGTGTGTGTGTGTGCTCATGTTTTTCTGTAAACCCTTTAAACAAACATTTCATCCTTCCCCACATGAGTACCACAGTGCCTGGCATGTGTGCCAAGAAAGTGGGTGGGGCCACTGCTTGTTGATATATGCCATTCTGTGCTCCTTGGAGGAAGGGCAGGATAAAACCAGTAGCTTACGAAGATACTACTATTCTTGTCCCATCTGAGTTAGCAACATTATGCTAGCTAGCAGGGGAGTTAATATTTCCACAGCATTTACTTGCTAAATGAGAGCAAATATATTTGATGTCAGAAACAAAATTGACTCCAGTTTGGTTTAAGTCTGTATGACAGGGAGTAATAGTTGATGTAAGTTTTACATTTGATTGTTTATATGCTACTGCCCCTTTAAGACTGAACCATGCGGCATTCTGAGAAAAACGGAGATGGCAGTTAGACTTCAGTGCTGATTGACTTAGGTTCTGAAAGTGTTTTAGTTACAGTTTGGTGTGCTCCTAAGAAATAAAAATCAACATTTTCTACACATCCTGCCTTTTCCCCTGATTGGAGTATAACATCTGAATAACTGAAAATAGAAAGAATGAGAATTCTTTTGAAATATGAGTCAATCTCATGGACACAAGTTAGGTCTTGCTAATGCTTGGCAGTCTTAATATTTAGGAAAGTTTTGATACAACTAGAGATTGCCATTGCCCCTCCTTGTGGAACAACCAATTATTGTCAGATAAGCCTAAACTGTCCCTATGCACCCCCCCCCCCAAAAAAAAATTCTCTAGGCACAATGAAGCACTATAAAACCAGAAACAGAACCAACCCAAAGATGAAGGTACTCGGACACCAGGATCAGGAGAAGCTGTTTCATTGACGTCAGACTCGGCCTAATAAGACTTTCAAAAACAAGTGCCAAGCCCTGATTTTATGCGGGCTCGACCTTAAATACCAGTGGGGTGGGAGTTTACAGAAGAGAAATGGTTAGTGTCATTTGTGTACATTCTGCATCATATTCATAATCAAAGCATTCAATTACAATCCCCCCCATGCCTATCAGAGTCAAACTAGCTGGAATGTTCATTTCAAGTAATGTTGCGAGCCGCCAGAATTCTCACAGTCTCCTGGCTTAGGCTATTTTAAGATAGTTGCGAACGGAACAATGGGTGCTTTTGTGTTTTTGCGCTCTTATGCATGCGTCTCATGTAACATCAGAGAATCTTGTGCTTTGGCCTTGCGGTTTCTTAGCTTGCTAACTAAACAGTGGTTCATAATATGGCTTTTTAAAATTCTATTCCTTCAACTGTACGATACGTGAAGCTGGTGTCATGGTATGTGAGTTGCAGTGCTTCTTGGAGTCTCTGAAGACCACAAGATGGAGCAATGTGCCTCTCTGCACAGGTTATATGAACTTGAGTTTTATCTCATGAGCTCCTGGGGGTTCTTGCCAGCATGGTTCTGCCAGTGAACAGAGCTGAATCAGTATTTAATCCAGTTGTTGGGCCAAAGCCATCAGTTGTAGTATGCTGGCACAGGAAGTAGCATTCACTGATATGCGTTGCTTTGGCACTTCATCATCTTAATGGGGCAGGCTGTGGGACAGTAAAGATCTTGGCTGATTGGCTTAGCATTCCAGACACATTTTGAAAAAGTTATAGAGCACTAGAGGGACATTATTTACACAAAGAGAGAGAGTACAAGGAAAGATGCACCCTGCAGAGTAAACCTAATTGCTTTTATCGACGATTGCTTTATGACTGAAGGGAATGGATTAATCAGACTCTCCTGCTTGTAGTAAAGTATCCATTGCAACATTGTGGATATCAACATTGAGAGAAGCATCGATATCTAAATTAATGTCTATAGTTTATAAATTGGCTCATGCTTTAGTTCAAGGAGAACAGCAACTAAGTATAACAGAAAAGTATAAGGAGCAGGTTAATTAATTATGGTATCAGTCTTTGGGGATTTCCATAGATTTTGAGTAAACAGGCATCTAGACAAAAAGGTTTTTAAAGCTATGTTTGTGATGGTAAGGAAGGGCTCATTATTGAATGGCTGGAAACTGTAGATGTACTCTGAAGAGTTTTGCCATATCTAATGATGTGCAGACTTGTAATAAGTTAGCAATGCTGACACAATCCAACCTTTTTGAAAGCAAACGGGGGGAAATCATGAAGGACAGCATTTATGAAGAAATACAACTTGCTTATGAAGAAATTAGGCTTTAGTCTGATGGGGTGCTTTCCCCATAACAGAATACCCATGGAAAGAAGGAAAGTATTACTTTGCAGTTGGCTGAAAGGATTGCCAAAATATTAACTCTTTCCTATAGTAATTTGAAAACTTTTTGCAAAGCATATCTACAAATGAAATATTAAGCTTTGAGGAGCTTGTCACACCCGTTTTCTAGCTTAACATGTGCTTCAGTCCAAATGAGTTCTCCACAAGGATGGCTATGACCAACTGCAGGATGAGCAAACCACCATATTTCTTATATTTTAAAAAATCACTCATTCACAGTCACCGGACATACGTAAGAAATAACCATGCACACAGAATAATGTTTATTAAGAGAAAACTCAATGAATGCCAAGGGCAAATAAAGAAAACTCCAGATATATCCTGTTGTTAAAGTTTCTCATGGGAATTCAATTAAGAGCTCTCAAAAATGATTGGAAAATTACTTGAGAGACTGAACTTGAAATGATATAGCTTATCAGTGTTTTTTTCCAGTTTCCCATGACTATGCCCTTTATGTATAGAAGATTACTGTCATGTTTGTTCAGTTGGTAAATTAAGTACCATCTTGAGTACATAGCAAGGGTGGCCAAACTTGCTTAATATAACAACCACACAGAATAAACATCAGATGTTTGTCGCAAGACATGAACAAATATTACACACATATTTTTATTGACAAATATGCAAATTTGCTTTTTATTAACATTAAATCAGACTGTGGGAAAGAGCTGCATGCAGCTCCTGAGCTGCAGTTTGGCCACCCCTGGTATATAGTGTCACAATTTAGGGCGCGTCCCACAATCTCACACTGCTGTTTCTATGATCTTGCACTAAATGGGATATTACTATTATTGTATTATTTAATAATGCAGCTCCATGAGTCACATTAGCAAAAAAATTAAAAATGGACAGATCCCTGTCCCCCAAGGAGCTTGTGGTCTATACTGGAGAAGTGAGAAGGCGAGAGACAAAGGTAAGAAGGGTTGACTGTGAATAAATGTGTTAAACACAGACTTATATTTTGTTCTAATTGGGAATTAGAAGGAGTTTATTTTTAAAAGGTGGTTTTGAGAAGAGGAATGAAGGGAAGAGAGGTGGAAATTTGAGGGGTTTGGGGAGGGGAGGAACCTCAGTATGGAGTAATGCCAGGGCTCATTTTGTAGCAGGAGCTCCTTTGCATATTAGGCCACACACCCCTGATGTAGCCAATCCTCCAAGAGCTTACAGTAGCCCCTGTAAGAAGAGCTCTGTAAGCTCTTGGAGGATTGGCTACATTAGTGGGGTGTTGCCTAATATCCAAAGGAGCTCCTGCCACGAAATGAGCCCTGAGTAATGCCACAGAGCCCACCCTCCAAAGTGGCTATTTTCTCCAGGGGAACTGATCTTGATCATCTGGGGATCAATTGTAATAGCAGGAGTTCTCCATATACCATCTGGAAGTTGGCAACCATAGTTGAACAACATCACAGCAGTACTTCCTTAGGAATGGACCACCAAAGTGGCCTTGCTTGCCCTGCTCAGTCTAGCAGAATCAGATACCAGCTGGCATAGATGTTCAGCACAGCATTGGAGGTGTTAAGTGCATTAAATCAATAGATAAATGCCTAAAGAATCCTCCATCTGGAAATACCCACAGGTGGAATTAGTTCCCCAGCTGAACCACTGGCAACACTCTGTATAAACCATTTTACCTTTTTAGAAACAGTGCCTATACTTTGAAAGAAATGAAATCAAAGGGCATGCTTTTTCAGTCAATAAAATATACCAGTAACACAGGGTAAATCATGTGACAGAAATCTTCTAATTGTAGCGTGGACTTTGGGTATAAATATCTTAGAAACTGAGCTAGCTATTCACTACTCTGAAAGATTTGTAGGCCTAGCACAAATATTAACCTTCACTATTGGTCACCTGTTCCTGGTTACCATATGTCAGTTACTCTGATACTTATAAACAACTTGTATACTCCTAACTATTCTCTTAATAAAAAAAAATTCCTTGCTCCCCCTAAAAAAATCTTTCTGTCCCAAATGTACAATCCTTGCCAACCCCAAACACCCTCCATCCTTGTCCCCATGCTGTACACAAATATACCACATTCTGGTTTTACAAGCAGACTGGTTGGGGTGGGGGAGCCTCTCATCATCTGGCCATGGCAGCAGCAGCTATATGATGTGATTTAATGCCTTACAGGGTTGACCAGTCAGTTTGTATCTCTAAGGATTTCTTTAAAGGGTTGTTAGTGAGAGGACGTAATAAAAAGTGGATGTGCTATTAGTAGACTCGATACTTTCCTGTCAGCATGCGAGCCACATTTCTGTAAAACTGTTTTTACTTTATTCTTGCAGATCACATGAAAAGTGGTTCCAGCATATGCTCTGTCATGTGTTCAAGGTAATTAAATTGCTTCTGATTATACAGACTGGTATCAGTGGCCCAGACAAAGAGACAAATGTTGCTTTCAATTCTTGCTTGGCTTGGGATGGACAGTTACAAAATATGTGCATTTAATACATTATAGACAATTGCTGCTACCATAAAAGCAGTTTGAGAAAGTGAAAGATGATTTGGGTGGCTATGGATAAGTAAGTGCTTCAGTACAACAGAGATCTGAGAAAAAAGCACTTTAAGATGGTTTTTTAAAATGGACAGTGTGTTTCTTATCTGTTTCACAGTTGCTCCAAAAATGAAAAGCTAGTACCAAAAGATGAGATGAATAGGGGACAGTCCCTATTTTTGGTATTTGGCCCTGGTAAACAACTGTCATCATTATATCCCTGTTGTGTCTTTAAAATGTCCAGAAACAAGTACTAAAGGTTTTAGGCTTCAGCATCCAGTCTTGTATGGAGACAAAATGACAGAGAATTGCTTGCACAGTGATCCCCCCACTCATAATTGTCTAATAAATGTGGCTGCAAGTGTTTGAGTTGCCAAAATCCTTTGTCAGTTACAGCCATGCAATAATGAATAAGCCAATGTGGGGTGTTCTACTGCAAAGTAAAGTGATGTAGCATAGAACAGGCAGGGAAAAGCCTTTGCGGTGCTGGAATGGGTGGCAGACAATCCTCCTCGATGAGTAAGTTTCCTCAGTGGGGCAAACACCAGCTTCCCAGGGCTATTTCAAGTCAGGAAAACAATTCAGGTGGGGGTAGAGTTCAGAAGAAGGAGGCAGCATAAGTTTCAAAGAGAAGCACAGTTGAATTCAAGTCAAGTTCTTTTTCTATGGGGAGCTGCAAGTGACCGCAACTTCCTTTCTCCTTTTTCTTGTGAACACCAAGTTCTGCATGCACCATTCCTTGCTGGGGGGGGTGGGGGGTGGTGGACCTGGCCACCCTACTTCAGAAGTATATTTCTTGCAAGGAAGGTGTTCATTATAAATAGGGCAAATGTTGCTGAGTTTAAAAACTAATGTTCTTATTGACCTTATATGCTTCCTGTGCCAACCATTCATGTTCCAATTAAATGAAAGTACACATAGCCTTCTGAAGGGGCTACCCTGCAAACAAGTAAAGTTGGCGACTTCCTGTTCACATGCATTCCCTGTGGTGACTCCATATTACAGAACAGTCTATTGGGAAGGCCCCCCACTCTCGTATCGTTTTTCAAAATGTGCAATACAAAATTGTTCAGGAGGGCGTTCTTGTGGAGGGAGGGGAACTGTAGTGTAATGGATTGGGTGAGGAGGTGACCTCTGTTAGGAATAATGAATTTTTTCCTTTCAGTTCTTCAGTCCCAGTCCCACTGCATTATGTTGTTTTACTAGAAATCTTCGCTGTTAGATTGAAATGCTATTATTATATTTTGTAATCTGCTTGCTGCCTTGACTTGGATAGCCCAGGCTAGCCCAGTCTCATCAGAACTTGGAAGCTAATCAGGGTTGGCCTTGCCTAGTGTCTGGATGGGAGACCACCAAGGAATACCAGGGGTGTGCTGTGGAGGCAGGCAATAGCAAAACACCTCTGAGTGTCTCTTGTCTTGAAAACCCCACAAGGTTGCCATAAATCAGCTGTGACCCGAGGGTACTTTCACCAACAACAACCTGCTTGCTAACTGACCTATGTTTTACTGGGAATTTTTGATATTAAGTTTAAATATTGTTATCATTCAATTGTTACATTTTGTGATCAACTTACTTGATTGACTGAATAGTTCTATCGTATTTATAATCTGCCCTGAGTCTCAGTGAGAAGAACAAACTATAAATGAAAGTAAATAAATCAATAAACGCACTTTGGGGGCTTTGTGATGTCATTATGAAAATTTCTGTTAATCAAAAATGAGGTAATTAGTTTGTCATTCAATTCTTGAATGAATGTAGCTTAACAAAGAAGTTTAGCTACAGCGTGGATTATCACTACAAAGCATAACAGATTAATTTGAGCCTGGGGTATTTAATTCTTGAAATCTGACCAATCTAGGGCAAATAATCTAGACCAGGGGTGGCCAACCTTGCTTAACGTAAGAGCCACATAGAATAAACGTAAGAGCCACATAGAGATGTCTGAGAGCCGCAAGACAGGAACAAATATCACACACACGTTTTTATTTTTAAAAATATGCAAATTTGCTTTTTATTAACGTTAAATGGGACTGCCAAAAATAAAAACAAACGAGGAAAACCGGTTATAAGAAAGAGAGAGAGAGAAACTAGGAAAGCAAATAGATGGGAGGGAGGAGGGAAGGAAGGAAGGAAGGGAGAAAGAGAGAAAAAGCATGCCTCCCCTTTGCTTCCCCAGCCGCCCTGCCAGGAGCCGCACAATATGTGTGAAAGAGCCGCATGTGGCTCCCGAGCCACAGGTTGGCCACCCCTGATCTAGACCAATCAGATGGAATTTGGTTTTCAATTATTTTAAAAACCAAAGTGAATACATGTTGTAGACCCATAGTGTGCATTTGACTTGAAACTTTCTCCAAACTGTGCTATAGTTTCG